>CM038679.1:18028875-18628875 GCA_021605205.1 Aegilops longissima | reverse complement strand
TCTTGGGAAACCTTGGTTTATCTTCTCTCTTCTCATAAGGGCACTCGTTGGAGAAGTGGTTGGTTTCTTCACAGTTGTAGCATTTTCTTACTTTCTTCTTTTGAAATCTTCCCTTGAATTTTCCCGCGCTAAACTTCTTGACAAAGAGAGCCATGTCTTCATATGAAGGGCCCTCATCGGATTCACCCTCATCACCATCTTCTTCATCATCATCATCTTCTTCTTCTTCACTTTGCTCATCTTCACATACATGCTTGGCCTTTAATGCAAGATTGATCTTTGATGATGGAGTACCATGCATGGCAAGATGTTTTGTAGCATTTGCCTTTGACTCTTCAAATAGTTGGAAAGTGGATATGATGTCATCTGTAGTCATTTCCTTGAAGGCATGGTGTTGTATTATGTCCCATACCATTTGATGGTGATATGGAGCAAGAGCATGGAGCAACTTGTCCACAAGGAACCGCTTAGTCATGTTGAATCCATCTTGTGTCTTGTCACACTCACACGACTCAATATCAGCGGTGAGAGTCATGAGACGCTCAAGGAGTTGATTGGGAGTTTCACCTTTTTCCATACAAAATTTTTGCAATTGCCCCTTGGCAATTTCATATTGAGCCAAGGTAAAAAAAATCATATTGAGCACTCCGGAGGGTGGAGGTACCGGTCTTGGATCTTATAATACTTTCCCATAGTTCCTTGGCACTTGTGATGTATATGAAAGGTCTCCTTTGCTTTTCAACCATACCTCTCCTTATACACATGATTGCAGTGTCATTGAGATTCTTGTCATAAATTTCTCTTGGTGTAGGATTCTTTGGATCAACCACATGGTAACCATACTCCAAGATCTCTAGCATCTCATCGTTTCCATATCGAAGATGATCCTGCATAGCAACTCTCCACAAGGCAAAATCGGAAGTGGCATCAAGTAAAGGAGGTTTGCCTTGAGGATTATATTTAGGTTTCTCAACTTGGGGTCTTGCATAAAGCCAAGGAACACTGGAGTGTTCATTGCTAGGAGGTTGTTGACCAAGTGACAGAGTAGGCACAGTTGGCCTCGAAGCCGCACCACCCGAAAGTGGTGCAAGCACCGTGGACAACGTGGCTAGTCTCATTTGGACCAAGGCCTCAAGAGAAGCATCATGTTCCTCTTTTTGCTTAGCAAGGGCCCGTTCCATATCCTCAGAAGTAAAGGACTTGACTTCAGACGAAGCCTCGCCTTCATCCTTTGGATCTACAACAAGGGGAGTCCCATCAGGGTTCATCTCGCTCTAGGGCGGTTAAGCCACAAGAATAGAGCACGAGGCTTTGATACCAATTGAAAGGATCGAGATGGACCTAGAGGGGGGTGAATAGGTACAATTACAAATTTTACTTATGACTTAGCAATTTTAGGCAATAATGCGAAATGTGAAAGTGAGCCTAACAATTGCAAGTGTAGTACTAAGTGCTAAGCAAGTAAAGCAAGTATGTAAATAGGAAAACACAATATGATAAACGTAAGTGCTAGGAGACAAGTAACCACAAGTAGAGAGTTAGGGTTAGGAATAACCGCAACTCCGGGAGACGAGGATGTATGCCGATGTTCACTTCCTTGGAGGGAAGCTACGTCACCGTTAGAGAGGTGGATGTTACCACGAAGGCACACCAACTCCATGAAGGCTCACCCTATTCTCCCTTTGAGACAACACCACGGAGGTGTTTCTCAGACACTAGTGGTAGACCTTGGGGTGGTCTCCAAACCCTCACAAACTTTTTCGGGGGTAATCACAAAGGTTGATTCCTCACCGAAAGACTCCTACCGCCTAGGAGTCTCCAACCTCCAAGAGTAACAAGATCGATGGGAAAAGCTCAAGACTTGCTCAAATCATGAATTCCTTTGGTGCAAAGAAAGGGATGGAGTGGATCTATCACTTGATTGGAGAACTTCTCTCAAATGTTCCCAAATCACTTGAAGATCTAGGATTTGGTGTAGAGGATTGAGTGAGAGAGTGAAGAGTGTTCTTGGCAAGATCAAAGTGAATGGTCAACCAACTCCCGGAGGAGGGAGAAGGATATATATAGTGTGGGAACAAAACAGACCGTTGGGGCACTTAATGCTGACGGACATCCGGTGGCTACCGGACGACCGGTGACACGCAGAGGATCGGACGTCCGGCAGGCGGCCGGTCGTCCGGTGGCTGGAACACCAACCACAGATACAGGTGTGTAGTGGGACGCACAGGCGGCGGACGTCCGGAAGGCGCCGGTCGTCCGGAGCCCGGATATCCGGTGTTTGTCGGTAATCCGTTAATATCAGTTCTGTTGAAGTGCACTGGATATCCGGAGATGAGCGGACGTCCGGTGACCGGACGTCCGGTGTGATCGGTCTTCCGCTAATATTCGTTCTGTGAAGATATACCAGATGACCGGAGAGGGTCGGATGTCCGGTAGGTCAGGAGGGACCGGACGTCCGTAGACTTCGAACGTCCGGTGGTAGTAGGACCAAATAGCTAAGAAGCATACTACCATTTGTGCATAGGTTAGAGGAAGAAACTAGAGATGGTATAAGAGGGAATTTTGTGGGTTTGAGCAAGTCCTATCGCGAAATCCAACGATCCCCTCTTAATAGTGCGGGATCCCTATACTCAAGAACAACCTGAAAATAAGGAGTTGAAGCTTTTTATCTTTGTCTTGTGTCTCTGCTCTTGAGTGATATAAGTATATATAGATGCTTTTTTTGTCCGTAGTTATGATCCACACACACACATAGCCCTTTGAGACATAATCCTGAGAAATACTCGATAAACATGATTAGTCCCAAATGCATGTTGTCATCAACATCAAAATACGATTAAGGGCATGATTGCACTTTCAACTTCCATACTACTTTGCTACTAAATACTTTCCTACAAATATTAAGTTATCCAGGTGTGGTTGAATTGTATACTCAACTGCTAATACTTGAGAATATTATTTGGCTCCCCTTGTGTCGAATCAATAAATTTGGGTTGAATACTCTACCCTCGAAAACTGTTGCGATCCCCTATACTTGTGGGTTATCAAGACTATTTTCTGGCGCCGTTGCCGGGGAGCATAGCTCTATTCTTTGAGTCACTTGGGATTTATATCTGCTGGTCACTATGAGGAACTTGAAAGACGAGAAAACCAAGATTTATCCCTCAACTACGAGGGGAGGTAAGGAACTGCCATCTAGCTCTGCACTTGATTCACCTTCTGTTTTGAGTAAACTCGCGACACCTAAACCTGCTTATGCTATTAATTCTGATATGTCGCATGTTATTGATGATGCCACTTCTCCTATGCATGATACTTATGATGAAACTACTTCTATGCTTGATAATACTGTGCCACTAGGTGAATTTCTTGATGAACAACTTGCTAGGGCTAGAGAGAATGAAATTATTGAAACTGATAATATTGATGAAAGTGATGATGAAGATTCTCCCCCTAAATATGAATTGCCTGTTGTGCCTGAGGGTTATGTTATGGATGAAGAAACTGCTAGAGATTTTCTTGCTTGCAACGATAGATCTGATCTTAAGAAATTATTAGCTAAGCTTAAAGAAAAGTCTCCTAATGCTAGAATGAAATATGACCCTGCTTATGCTACTTCACCTATCTTTGTTACTGATAAGGATTATGATTTCTCTGTCGATCCTGAGATAATTACTTTGGTTGAATCTGATCCTTTTTATGGCTATGAATCTGAAACTGTTGTGATATAGCCACCCTATTCACTAATGATGAGAAAACTCGCTACTACTATATCCTCAAATTATTTCCGTTCTCATTGAAGGGTGATGCTAAGACATGGTTTAATTCTCTTGATCCTGGTTGTGTGCGTAGTCCCCAGGATATGATTTATTACTTCTCTGCTAAATACTTCCCCGCTCATAAGAAACAAGTTGTTTTAAGGGAAATATATAATTTTGTGCAAATTGATGAAGAGTGTCTCCCACAAGCTTGGGGGAGGCTTCTCCAGTTACTTAATGCTTTGCCTGATCATCCTCTCAAGAAAAATGAAATACTTGATATCTTTTATAATGGACTAACCAATGCTTCCAGAGACCACCTAGATAGTTGTGCTGGTTATGTTTTCAGGGAAAGGACTGTTGATCAAGCTGAATTGCTATTGAATAATATGTTGACTAATGAAAACAATTGGACACTTCCTAAGACAACTCTGAAGAAAAGGGGTATTCTATTTCTCAGTCCTGAAGATATGCAAGGGGCAAAGAAATCTATGAAAGAAAAAGGTATTAAAGCAGAAAATGTTAAGAATTTACCTCCTATTGAAGAAATACATGATCTTAATTTACCGCTTGTTGAAGAAATACATGGTCTTGATAACCCGACACAGGTAGTAAAGGTAAATTCTCTCTATAGATTTGATAAAGGTTATATTCCTCGTTATAAGTCTACTAGCCAATGCTTAGATGAGTTCGATAATTTTATTGTCAAACAAGAAAACTTCAATGCTTATGTTGGTAGATAATTGCAACGCAATGCTTATATTATTGAACACTTGAGTGATTATATGTCTAGAGTTAAAGGTGAGCTTAAACTCATTAGTAAACATGCTTCTATGGTTACCACTCAAGTAGAACAAGTTCTTAAAGCTCAAAATGATTTGCTCAATGAATTGAATAATAAGGGAAACGATAATGCTATTAGAGTTGCGACTAGAACGGGTAAAAGGACTCAGGAACCTTTGTATTCTGAGGGCCACCCTAAGAGAATTGAGCAAGATTCTCAGAGAACTAATGTTGATGCACCTAGTCCTTCTAAGAGGAAGAAAAATAAAAATGATAGGACTTTGCATGCTTCTAGTGAACCTGTTGCTGACACACCTGAGAATCCCAATGATATTTCTATTTCTGATGCTGAAACACAATCTGGTAATGAACATGAACCTAGTGATAATGTTAATAATGATGTTCGTGTTGATACTCAACCTAGCAATGATAATGATGTAGAGATTGAACCTGTTGTTGATTTTGATAACCCACAATCAAAGAATCAATGTTATGACAAGAGAGACTCCGTTGCTAGGAAGCACGGTAAAAAAAGAGAACCATGGGTTTAGAAACCCATGCCTTTTCCTCCTAAACCATCCAACAAAAAGGATGATGAGGATTTTGAGCGCTTTACTGAAATGATTAGACCTATCTTTTTGCGTATGCGTTTGACTGATATGCTCAAAATGAATCCTTATGCTAAGTATATGAAAGAAATTGTTACAAATAAGAGAAAGGTACTTGATGCTGAAATTTCCACCATGCTTGCTAATTATACTTTTAAAGGTGGAATACCAAATAAACTAGGAGATCCAGGAGTACCAACTATACCATATGAAGGAAATATGCCCTAGAGGCAATAATAAAGTTATTATTTATTTCCTTATTTCATGATAAATGTTTATTATTCATGCTAGAATTGTATTAACCGGAAACTTGATACATGTGTGAATACATAGACAAACAGAGTGTCACTAGTATGCCTCTACTTGACTAGCTTGTTGATCAAAGATGGTTGTGTTTCCTCGCCATAGACATGAGTTGTCATTTGATTAATGGGGTCACATCATTAGGAGAATGATGTGATTGACTTGACCCATTCCGTTAGCTTAGCACTTGATCGTTTAGTATGTTGCTATTGCTTTCTTCATGACTTATACATGTTCCTATGACTATGAGATTATGCAACTCCGTTTACGGAGGAACACTTTGTGTGCTACCAAGCGTCACAGCGTAATCGGGTGATTATAAAGGTGCTCTCTGGTGTCTCCGAAGGTACTTGTTGGGTTGGCGTATTTGAGATTAGGATTTGTCACTCCGATTGTCGGAGAGGTATCTCAGGCCCACTCGGTAATGCACATCACTATAAGCCTTGCAAGCATTGTAACTAATGAGTTAGTTGCGGGATGATGTATTACAGATGCGAGTAAAGAGACTTGCCGTAACGAGATTGAACTAGGTATTGAGATACCGACGATCGAATCTCGGGCAAGTAACATACCGATGACAAAGGGAACAACGATGATGTTATGCGATCGACCGATAAAGATCTTCATAGAATATGTAGGAGCCAATATGGGCATCCAGGTCCCGCTATTGGTTATTGACAAGATAGGTGTCTCGGTCATGTCTACATAGTTCTCGAACCCGTAGGGTCCGCACGCTAAACGTTTAGTTGTGATATAGTATTATATGAGTTATGTATGTTGGTGGTGAATGTTGTTCGGAGTTAGGATGAGATCATGGACATGACGAGGAACTCCGAATGGTCCGGAGATAAAGTTTAATATATGGGATAATAGTGTTTGATCTCCGGAAGGGTTCGAGAATTCACGGAAGGGGTTCGGATGTTTCGAAATGTTTGGGTACGAGAACACGTTATTTGGGCTAAAGGGAAAGCCCACGAGGCTTTTGGAAAGTGCAAAAGGAAGTTTTATGGAGACAGAGGCTAGACACCGGGAACCTCGGCGTCTAGGGGTAGACGCAGGGAACCTGGCGTCTAGCCCCGAGTCCGTGTAGGAATCTTGCCTTCGGGCAAAACCGACTTTGAGGAGGCTTTTACTCCAAGTTTGACCCCACGGCTCAACATATAAATAGAGGGCAGGGCTAGCACCAAAGACACATCAAGAAACACGAAGCCGTGCCGCAACCCCGTCCCCTCTAGTTTATCCTCCGTCATAGTTTTCGTAGTGCTTAGGCGAAGCCCTGCGGAGATTGTTCTTCACCAACACCTTCACCATGCCGTCGTGCTGCCGGAACTCATCTACTACTTCGCCCGTCTTGCTGGATTGAGAAGGCGAGGACGTCATCAAGCTGAACGTGTGCAGAACTCGGAGGTGCCGTGCGTTCGGTACTTGGATCTGTCGGATCGTGAAGACGTACGACTACATCAACCGCGTTGATAAACGCTTCCGCTTAGCGATCTTCAAGGGTATGAAGATACACTCCCCCTCTCGTTGCAATGCATCACCATGATCTTGCGTGTGCGTAGGAAATTCTTTTAAATTACTACGTTCCCCAACACCATGCTCCATTAAAAGAAACTATGTTAGAACTGCTTTATGTGATCTTGGAGCCGGTGTTAGTGTTATGCCTCTCTCTTTATATCGTAGACTTGATTTGAATAAGTTGACACCTACTGAAATATCTTGCAAATGGCCGATAAATCAACTGCTATACCCGTCGGTATTTGTGAGGACGTGCCTGTTGTGGTTGCAAACGTTACTATCTTAACGGACTTTGTTATTCTTGATATTCCCGAGGACGACAGTATGTCGATTATTCTTGGTAGACCCTTTTTGAATACTACAGGGGCTGTTATTGATTGCAACAAAGGCAATGTCACTTTTCATGTTAATGGTAATGAGCATACGGTACACTTTTCGAGGAAACAACCTCAAGTCCACAGTATAAATTCTATTGGAAAAATTCCAACTATTACTATTGGAGGTTTTGAATTTCCTCTTCCTACTGTCAAGAAGAAATATGATATTCTTATTGTTGGGGACGTTCATATCCCCGTTGAGGTAACCTAGTGCTATTCAAAAATTCTCCGGTTTCATGCGATTCGGAATGAGTTTGTTAACAAGACTTGATCAACCTTGTTAGTGGATTCCTTTTGATGAGCATGAGATGGATGAAGTTAGAAAGCACAACTCTCCGTACCCTCCTTTTACTTTCTGTTATTTAGATTAAATGAAGCAAAAATAGTATTTTTCTGTCTGTTTTGTGAATTATCCGTGTAATAAAAAATACCCCAAAAATAAAAGTTCTCCAAATGCCCCGAAAATGAAATATGATTTTTTCTAGAATATTTGAGAATATATGGCACTGAGAACACAACAGGGGGAGCAAGCACCTGGCCACGAGGGTCCAGGGCACGCCCACCCCCTGGGCGCGCCCCCTGCCTCGTGGGCCCCTGGTGGCTCCCCTCCACTTATTCCTGCACCCACACACTCCTTCTTCCTCCCAAAAAAATCACCAACCAGCTCAAGCACTAGTTGTAGCTCATTTTGCTGCGATTTTCGATCTCCTTGCTGAAAGCTTCATTCACAAAACTACTTTGGGGGATTGTTCTTGGGTATGTGACTCCTCCAATGGTCCAATTAGTTTTTGTTCTAGTGTTTTATTCATTGCAAATTTTGGCTGCTTAGGTGACCCTGTTCTTGAGCTTGCATGTCAAATTTACTTGGTCCCGAGTAGTTATATTGCATGATATAGTCTCTAGGCACTTGTGGGAGTAGTTGCCATCAATTTTGTTGAGTTCGGTTCATTTTTATTTTGAAGTTACTAAAAAATTTTCAGAACTTTTTACAAAATGATGAAGAGATTTTTTAGGGGCTCTTCGAGCCGAACCTCGAAGGATAAGCAAAGTGAAGAAGATAAGAGGCCCAAATATAATCTTCCTTCGGCCATGTGAATGGCCTTGTGATGAGTTCTTGAAAGGAGCCGGGATTTATGATGATTTTTATGAGTTGGCTGAGAATGCAGGCCTCACCGACTTCCTCCGCGACCAACGCGAACAGTATCTCCTACTCACTAATATCTTTGTGCAAAATTTTAATTTCCATGCTAGGAGGTCACCACCTTCAGTGGATTTTTATTTATATGATAAGTATAAGAAAATGTCCCTTTATGAATTTTGTGAGGTTTGCAAGTTGCCCTTTTCGGCAGCGTACAGGAACCACATGGTAACGATGTGGAGGGGTTTATTGATACAATTGCTGTAGGGGAAACGAGGAAGGTTTCCGATGCAAGAATTACTAGCATACACTTTCCTGTTCTACGTTACTTTGCAATATTTGCTAGTAGATGCTTATTTGGTCGCGGAAACTATGGAAACCTTAGTGCCCCTGATATTGTTATTTTGTGCCATGCCTTGTTCCGCGATGATACATTTAGTATGGGCGCTACTGTTGCAAAGCGGTTAAATCTTAACCGTCTGAAGGGCTCAGAGCGACCGGACCTCAAACGATCGATCTCGTGCTCGGTGTCATCCCTAGATCAGTAATGCTGACACCACACAGTACTTGAAGGATTTATAACAGAGTAGCAATCACACACTTATTACATCGAATGTCTCAAAAGAGAACTTAGCAAAATAACTACGGCTTAAGGCCATCTAATAACGATAATAGCGGAAGGCTTGGAAGATAAGCGAGTCCATCAACTCCAACGGCATCATTGAGTATAGAACCACGACCTAAAGCACCTTACTCGTCGTCTGAAAAGTCTGCGACATGAAAAGTTGCAGCCCGAAAACGGGTCAGCACATGGAATATGCTGGCAATCTAACACATAGAGAGTAATGAAAGAATAAGCCTATACTACATGCATATATGGCTGGTGGAAAGCTCTATGGTTCTGAGTTTTGCGAAAAGCCAATTTTTCCCTCGCAAAGGAATAAATTTATTTAACTATCATGGTGGTTGTTAAACATTGAGAATGGTTGACAGCATCCTCAATCCCAATTAAAGTAATCATCATTAAAACCCAACAGTATTAATTAAAATAACATGATGAGATTCACTTGATAATCCAGTTACTAGATACTCAAGATGTCCATAACCAGGGACACGGCTAATCATGATTAGTTTATCCACTCTGCAGAGGTTTGTGCACTTTGCCCACAAGACTCGATCTCCTCTGTTTGATATCTCGCACTACATGGTGTTTGAGAAACGGATGACCGAGACATAGTCTTTCAGAAGCGCTAGCACCTTACGAATGGGTAGACCGTACCAACCTACAACCCCTACATCAGCTAGTCTACCACTGTAAGAGTTCGCACGACTTAATCAACTATGCTAGAGCCCATAGTAGCATGTGGCTGCACACGAAAGTTTCTAGCATGAATAATCTTATGATCCCTTTGAGCCTGGGTGGCGGTCCAAAAAAATAGGCAAATCCTGGTCTACCCAGGTGCCTAGATAGGCAAATCCTGGAATAGCCAGGTACCTCAATCCACCCAGATGTGTGTTTAAGTTGCCACCTTAGATAAACCATTAATTAACAATCTCACATCTGTCATGGATATTCACTCAAACCCAATCCACGTCTACGAGCATAGCATGGCATAATGAAAGGACATGCGGTGCCCCCATGTGTGGTTTTGGTAATTGATGACATTCTCTATGGACTAATGGTTGCATTGAGTTATATTTGAAGGAATTGTCCATAGGCATTTCTTGAAGTCCATGTGTTGGTTTCAAGGAGTTTATGTGCTGACCAAGGTGCTACTAAGGAATTATCCAAAGATTGGTCATGCGAATGTTGAGCTTATTGCAAGCATGTCTTGAAGAAGAAGATTGTGTGATCCTTCATGTTTACCTTCAAGACATCATCCAAATGAAGAGAGTTGGAAAGGTTCAAGGTTGATCAAGACTAAGTCAAGAGTGAATCAAGTTGATCAACTCACAAAGCGTAGAAGATGTACCGAGAGGGATCAAGTGATCCCATGGTATGGTAAGCATTGTCCATTACGCTTTGTGTGCTAACCCATGGTCTTCGTGAGAGTTCTTTGTGGGGTTAGGTTGCGGTGTGCAAGTTCAAGTGATGCATCACGAAGAGATCAAGTGCTTGAAGCTTGCCGTCCATTGTGGTGACAATGGACTTGTGAATGATGTGGAAGAGTGGCTCACCCATAGTGGAGTATGGGGAGCAATCAACTGTCTTCTTGAGCCAACGCAATCAAGAAAGGTGGTCCAACTTGAGGGAGTGAAGATCGTCATCATCTAGCTCAAGTGGACCATGTGCAAGGCAAAGGTTTGCCCTTGATAGGCTTTCTATTTTACCGGTCTCATGGTAGTTGTGGAAGACCGGGTTATAGGATCGATAGCCGTACTATCAAGGGGGGCTCTCGATGAGTAGCTTGATCGTATCATTCGTAGAGAGCTCAAACCATTGCATCCTTGCATCATCTTTTTGGTTCTTGTTTGGTTCTTCTCCTTGTGAGATTTGGAGCTTATGGTCATTTTTATGACAAGCTCGAATTCATCGAAAACGGAGTTCTCATGCATCTTCTATGATGTTTTCGATGTTGGAGGGTATGCGGTTCTTCTCGTTTGGAGGTTTCACTCCTTTGTTTGCTAAGCATACCTCCCTGCCTCACTCGCTGTTTTGATGCTACTCGTTGTCTTGTTTCAAACAAGCTTGAGTTTGCTCAATTAGAGCTCATATGATGAAGTTATGGCGATTCTGGTTTTCCTTGGAGTATTACGTATTTTCAAGGTTGGTGCCAGTGAGTAGTCTGCGTGACCCTCGTGGTAGTACCGCTGAAGCTCCCAGTGGTAGTACCGCTCTCGGGAGCGGTAGTACCGCTCAAGCGGTAGTACCGCTCTCCGAACAGTAGTACCGCTTGGGAGTTTCGGCCGTAGTACCATTGTGCGTCTGGGCTACTTCGCCTCGATTCTCGAGCGGTGTTTTCTCGTGTCGGGTTTTGCGGCACTAGGGCGGCAGAGAAGCGGTAGTACCGCTCGGCGGTAGTACCGCTCTACTCCCGCTGATAGTACCGCTCTGGGACCGATGGCGGTCTTTCTCTTGTAGTGGTAGTACTCATTTGGATAGGAGCGGTAGTACCGCCCTCGTGTAGTACCGCCCTTCTCTAGCGGTAGTACCGCTCTGTCTTGCGGGCTGTTCGGTGGGGTAGCAGTTGGATTTTCCCCCTCCTATAAAAGGGGGTCTTCTTCCCCATTGAACCTTATCCTTTGAGCTCGTGTTCTTCCTCCATTGTTGACCTTCTCCGAGCTTGCTATCTCTCAATCCCTCCATGGTTTCTTGCTAGTTTTTGGGGGAAAAGAGAGAGGAGATCTAGATCCACATTTCCACCAATCACTTTCTCCTCTATGTGAGGGGAACCACTTGGATCTAGTTCTTGGAGTTCTTGGTGTTCTCCTTCTTGTTCTTCCTCTCATTTTCCTCCCTAGCATTAGTTGCTTTGGTGGGATTTGAGAGAGAAGGACTTGGGCACTCGTGTGCCCTTGCCATTACATTTGGTGCATCGGTTTGAGTTCTCCACGGTGATACGTGGAAGTTACAAGTTGAGAAGCTTATTACTCTTGGGTGCTTGGTGCCCGTGAGCTTGTTCCTCTTGGGTGCTTGGGCGCCCTAGGCAGTTAGTAGTGTTAGGAGCTCAATCATTGTGGTGTAAAGCTCCGGGCAAGCGTCGGGTCTCCAATTAGGTTGTGGAGATCGCCTGAGCAATTTGACGGGTTCCGTGACCGCCCCAAGGGTTGCCAAAGTGTACGGTTCGGTGACCGCCCCAAGGGTTGCCATTTGTGCAGGTTCGGTGACCGCCTCAAGGGTCCCTTAGTGGAATCACGGCATCTTGCATTGTCGAGGGCGTGAGGAGATTACGGTGGCCCTAGTGGCTTCTTGGGAGCATTGTGCCTCCACACCGCTCCAAGCGGAGATTAGCATCCGCAAGGTGTGAACCGGGATACATCGTCGTCTCCACGTGCCTCGGTTATCTCTTACCCGAGCCCCTTTACTTATGCACTTTACTTTGTGATAGCCATATTGTTCTTTGTCATATATCTTGCTATCACATAGTTGTTTATCTTGCTTAGCATAAGTTGTTGGTGCACATAGGTGAGCCTAGTTGTTTTAGGTTTTGTGCTTGACAAATTAACCGTTAGGTTTATTCCGCATTTGTTCAAGCCTAAACCATAATTATTTTAAAGCGCCTATTCACCCCCCCCCCTCTAGGCGACATCCTCGATCTTTCACATAATAAGCAAACGTAGAAGTAACTCCCAAGGGTTTGATAATAAATCAGGTAATATGTACTACCTCAAACTACTTCCCAAAACCCACAATTTAATTAGATCCTAATCATGCAATGTTTGAGGATTGATCTAATGCATAAAAACTGGGTATGAAAAGTATATGATCAAAGTGTTACTTGCCTTGCGATGATCCATGAAACCTAGAGACTCAAGTAACAAAGCGGCGACTCCGGGTATTCTATCGCAGACAAACAAACAAGCATACAATAAGTACTCATCTAATGCACAGGTAAAACTCAAATAAGAGATCTAACCAGATAGTTCAACTTAGGAACTCCGGTTTGCAAAAAGAAACAAATCAAACGAAGCAACGAAAGTCAAACAGCGAAAGAAAACAACTTTGTTTTACTAATCTGGATCTAAGTCAAATTTTACAGAAGCAAAAACTTGTTTAAGTTGGTTATTCAGAAAGAGAGTTTGAGCGAAACTCCGGCGCTTGAATCGCTGATTCCGATAAGCAGCGAAAAGTTATACTAAAACGAAAATCGGATCAGAAATCGCGATCAGAAATAATCGCGGAAAATCCGAGAAAAAGAAAAACAACGAACAGCTTAACGAACGAACGTTCGTTAACTGGATCTAAATGACGAACACGTTCATTAAAACGAACGAACGAGCGAACGCTCGCTATTTAACCAAACCGAAAATAAATAAACCGATCTAATAAAAAAATGGAAACTAAAAAAACCGGCGAAAAACCGACGGAAAAACCAAACGGTTTTTCGAGAAAAACCGGCGGCGCGGATTTCGAGGCAACCTCGGGCGGCGGGTTGGCGAGGCGGGCGGCGGCGGCGGCTCGGCGGGCGGGCGGTGGGGTGAGGCTCGAGGCGGCGGCTAGGGTTCGGGCGTAGCGGGTGGGGGTGGCTGGCTCCCCGGCTTATAAAGTTGGGCGGGCGAGTCCCGATCGGACACGGCCCGTAGGTCGGTTCGCGTTTTTTTAAATAATTCCGCACAGAAAATCAAACGAAACGGACTCCAAAAATCCCGAAATAAATTTTCCCCGGCTTCTAAAATCAAGCCGTACAAAATGAACATTTATTTGGGGCCTAAATGCAATTTTGAAAAACGCACATTTTTCCTAAATTCAAATAAAATGCCGAAAAATTCCAAAATAAAATCTTATTTGATTTTATTATTAAATCCTCAATATTTCTTTATTTTGGGAAAGTCATTTTATTCCTTCTCTCATATTTTGATAGTAGAAATTATTGATGATAAAATAATTAAAATCAAATGATCCTATTCTCAAAATTTGAGAAAAACTCAAATATGAAAATAAAGAAATCCCCAACTCTCTCCGTGGGTCCTTGAGTTGCGTAGAATTTCTAGGATCAAAACCCAAAGCAAACAAAATATGATATGCATTGATGATCTAATGTATAACATTCCAAATTGAAAATTTGGGATGTTACAAACCTACCCCCCTTAAGATGAATCTACGCCCTCGAGATTCGGGTTAACTAGAAAATAGGTGAGGTGGGCTTTAAGAAAATCTTCCTCTCGCTCCCGGTGGCTTCATCCTCGGTGTGGTGGCTCCATCGAACTTTGCAAAACTTGATGACCTTGTGCGGGTGACTCTTTGGCATATTCGAATTTTGTGGCTTCTCCTCATAGGTCAAATCATTACTCAAGCGAATCGCTTCAAGTGGCACAGTATCTCTCGGTGGTATATCTCGCCATCTCTGCGTGACACTTCTTCAGCTGAGAAACGTGGAACACATCATGAACACCTGACAATCCCTCGGGCAGTTCCAACTTATACACAACTTCTCCCATGCGCTCCAAAACTTTGTACGGTCCCACAAAACGTGGCGCTAACTTTCCCTTAACTCCAAAACGCTTAATTCCTCGAAGTGGAGATACTCGAAGATAAACTCGGTCTCCGACTTTGTAAACTGTCTCCTTGCGTTTTGAATCCGCATAACTCTTCTGCCTGGACTGGGCTAACTTGAGCCTATCGCGAATCAACTTAACTTTCCGTTCAGACTCCTTAATCAAATCCGGTCCGAACAACTGGCGGTCTCCAACTTCATCCCACAACAACGGGGTCCTGCACCTCCTTCCGTACAATGCTTCGAAAGGGGCCATCTTCAAACAGGTTTGGTAACTGTTGTTATAAGAAAACTCCGCATATGGCAAGTTATCATCCCAACTTGATCCATAATCCAATGCACATGCTCTCAACATATCCTCCAAAATCTGGTTGACTCTTTCGGTCTGTCCATCTGTCTGTGGATGGAAAGTTGTACTATATTCTAGTCTGGTTCCCAAAGTTTCGTGCAACTGTTTCCAAAACTTTGAGGTGAATTGAGTTCCTCTATCAGATACGATACTCCTCGGAACTCCATGTAAACATACAATTCTAGTCATGTATATCTTAGCCAATTTGGCACTGCTGTAGGTAGTCTTCACTGGAATGAAATGAGCTAGCTTCGTCAAGCGATCAACTACAACCCAAATCGAGTCATAGCCTGAACGGGTCCTGGGCAATCCCGTGATGAAATCCATGCCTAATTTTTCCCACTTCCATTCGGGTATTGGCAAAGGCTGTAACAATCCTGCTGGCTTCTGATGTTCTGCCTTCACTCTCTGACATACATCACAAACTGCTACATACTCTGCAATATCCTTATTCAATCCGGTCCACCAGAAAGTATCCTTCAAATCCAAATACATCTTGGTATTTCCTAGGTGGATCGAATACGGCGAATCATGTGCTTCTTGCAAAATCAACCTCCTGATCTCCGGATCACTTGGCACATAAACGCGGTCCTCAAACCATAAGGTATCGTGCTCATCCTCACGAAATCCCTTAGCTTTTCCCTTGGTCATTTTCTCCTTAATAGAGGCAATCTCTTTGTTAGTCTTCTGAGCTTCTCTGATTCCATCCATCAAGGTTGAATGAATCTCCAATGTTGCTACATAGCCTCTCGGAACTATTTCCAAACATAGCTCATGAAGATCCTCTGCTAACTCCTTCGGTATTTCTCCCGTCATTAGTGTATTGACATGGCTCTTACGACTCAATGCGTCAGCTACTACATTAGCCTTTCTGGGATGGTGAAAGATCGTGGATGTCGCCTAGAGGGGGGGTGAATAGGCGCTTTAAAATAATTACGGTTGAGGCTTGAACAAATGCGGAATAAACCTAGCGGTTAATTTGTCAAGCACAAAACCTACAACAACTAGGCTCACCTATGTGCACCAACAACTTATGCTAAGCAAGAAAAACTACTTAGGTGATAGCAAGATATATGACAAGAAACAATATGTCTATCACAAAGTAAAGTGCATAAGTAAAGGGCTCGGGTAAGAGATAGCCGAGGCACGCGGAGACGATGATGTATCCCGAAGTTCACACCCTTGCGGATGCTAATCTCCGTTTGGAGCGGTGTGGAGGCACAATGCTCCCAAGAAGCCACTAGGGACACGTAATCTCCTCACGCCCTCGACAATGCAAGATGTCGTGATTCCACTAAGGGACCCTTGAGGCGGTCACCGAACCCGCACAAATGGCAACCCTTGGGGTGGTCACGAACACGTACACTTTGGAAACCCTTGGGGCGGTCATCGGTGCCGATCAAATTGCTCGGGCGATCTCCACAACCTAATTGGAGACCTCGACGCTTGCCCGGAGCTTTACACCACAATGATTGAGCTCCGAACACCACCAACCGTCTAGGGCGCCCAAGCACCCAAGAGGAACAAGCTCAAGGGTACCAAGCACCCAAGAGTAATAAGCTTCTCAACTTGTAACTTCCACGTATCGCCGTGGAGAACTCAAACCGATGCACAAATGCAATGGCAAGGGCACACTGAGTGCCCAAGTCCTTCTCTCCCAATCTCACCAAAGCAACTAATGCTAGGGAACAAAACGAGAGGAAGAACGAAAGAAGAACACGAAGAACTCCAAGAACTAGATCCAAGGGGTTCCCCTCACTTAGAGGAGAAAGTGATTGGTGGAAACGTGGATCTAGATCTCCTCTCTCTTTTCCCTCAAGAACTAGCAAGAATCATTGGAGGGATTGAGAGTTAGCAAGCTCGAAGAAGGTCAACAATGGGGAAGAACACGAGCTAAAGGATAAGGTTCAATGGGAAGAAGACCCCTTTTATAGGTGGGCAAAAATCCAACCGTTATGCTCACAGCCCAGACCGAGCGGTAGTACCGCTTGACATCACGATACTACCGCAAGGGGTAGCGGTACTATCGCTAAGGGAAGCGGTACTACGCTATGGCGGTACTAAAAAATACATCCGTGTTTACCACCGCTGGACTTGTGACGAGTTTTTGGTCCCGGCGGAAGTAGCCACGGAAGTTGCCTTGTAGTACTGCTCAAGGGTAGTACCGCTCCCAAGGGCGGTAGTACCGCTCCCAAGGGCGGTAGTAAAAAATTACTTCCACTCCTACCCGCGATAGTACAGCTGCAGCCTTTTCAGAGCACCAAAACTACCACAACTTCTGCATTCGAACTCCGAATTCGACGAAACCAAGTTTGTTGGAAAGCTAGCGACAAGGGCTAACACAATCTTGATAGAAATACCAATAATAAGCAAATGAGAAAAGGCCCAAAAGAAAATGTTGAGAACCCTTCCTCGGATAAGACCGTAAAACCTCCAACACGAAAACATCATAGAAGACGATGCAAACTCCGTTTGATGAACTCAAGCTTGTCATCAAGATGACCATAAGCTCTAAGACTCACAAAGAGAACCAAACAAGAACCAAGAAACATGATGCAAGGATGCAATGGTTTGAGCTCTCGACGAACGATACGATCAAGCTACTCACTTGAGAGCCCCCCTTGATAGTACGGCTATCGATCCTATAACCCGGTCTCCCAACTACCACCATGAGACCGGTAAAATAGAAAACCTATCAAGGGCAAACCTTTGTATTGCACATGATCCACTTGAGCTAGATGATGACGATCTTTTCCTCCGCAAGATGGACCACCTTTCTTGATTGCGTTGGGTCGATGGAGACTAGATGATTGCTCCCCCATACTCCACTATGGGTGAGCCACTCTTCGGCACATCTTCACAAGTCCATTGACACCACAATGGATGGAAAGCTTCAAGCACTTAATCTCTTCGTGATGCTACACTTGAACTTGCACATGACAATCTTGATGACGATCACTACTTGATGTCATCCTTTCCATGGGTTGTATGATATCTTCCTCTTGACGCAAGCCCATGGACATGTACCTAACCCCACATGAACTCTCACATAGACCATGGGTTAGTACACAAAGTGCAATGGACAATGCTTACCATACCATGGGATCACTTGATCCCTCTCGGTACATCTTTTACGCTTTGTGAGTTGATCAACTTGATTCACTCTTGACTTAGTCTTGAATAACCTTGAATCTTTCCAACTCTCGTAGTTTGGATGATGTCTTGAAGGTAAACATGAATGATCACACAATCTTCTTCTTCAAGACGTGCTTGCAATAAGCTCCACACTCACATGACCAATCTTTGGATAATTCCTTAATAGCACCTTGGTCAACACATAACTCCTTGAAACCAACGCATGGACTTCAAGAAATGCCTATGGACAAATCCTTCAAATATAACTCAATGCAACCATTAGTCCATAGAGAATGTCATCAATTACCAAAACCACACATGGGGGCACCGCATGTCCTTTCAATCTCCCCCATTTTGGTAATTGATGACAATCACTTTCAAGAGAGTTTATATAAGGAATTATGCATCACCATATAATGCAACAACCAATAATGCATGCGTATGAGATGCAAATGCTTAGGAACAAAACCAAAGCAAGGAGAAAACTCTGAAGACTTCTCCACAAAACTTTCTGAAACTTCTCCCCCATTGGCATCGATTGCCAAAATGGGCAAAAAGCTAAGAAGACCAATATAAAAGGTGTTCCTCCAAAAGTTGTGTATTTCTCAACAAGAGAGTGGAATGCCATACGCATATCCAAAGGTAATACTTGGAGGAAGACCAACTATATTGAGGTACCAATATTGCAAAAGAGTGATGTAACGCCCCCGATGCGGCTATATCTCCCACGTGTCGAGGCACGACTTAGAGGCATAACCGCATTGAAAGCAATGTCGCAAGTGAGGTAATCTTCACACAACCCATGTAATAATTAAGGAAAGATACATAGTTGGCTTACGATCGCCACTTCACACAAAGTACATAAATAAACATCCATCATTGAGTACACTCAAGGTCCGACTACGGAACCAAAATAAAAGAAGATACCCCAAATGCTACGGATCCCGAATCGTCCCAACTGGGCACCACTACTGATCATCTGGAAAAGACACATAGTAACGACCACGTTCCTCGTCGAACTCCCACTTGAGCTCGGTTGAGTCACACCGACCGCATCATCGGAACTGCAACTGTTTTGAAGTATCTGTGAGTCACGGGACTCAGCAATCTCACACCCGAGATCAAGACTATTTAAGCTTATAGGAAGGACAGAGTAGTAAAATGGAGCTGCAGCAAGCGACTAGCATATATGGTGGCTATTTCGCAAAAGAGAGCGAGAAGAGAAGCAAAAGCGGTCGTGAAACTAGTAGCGATCAAGAAGTGATCCTGAACTACTTACGCCGACATAACTCCAACACCGTGTTCACTTCCGGACTCCACGAGAAGAGACCATCACGGTTACACACGCGTTGATGTGTATTTTAATTGAGGTCAACTTTGGGTTCTCTACAACGGACATTAACAAAATTCCCATCTGCCTCATAACCGCGGGCACGGCTTTGAAAGATATTACCTGCAGGGTGTCCCAACTTAGCCCATTATAAGCTCTCACGGTCAACGAAGGATATTCCTTCTACCGGAAGACCCGATCAATCTCGAATCCGGACTACAAGACATTTCGACAGCAATAAAACAAGACCAGCAAAGCCACCCGATTGTGCCGACAAATCCCGATAGGAGCTGCACATATCTCGTTCTCGTGGCACATCCGGATGAGACAGGCTACGAGTAAAACCAAGCCTCGAAGTTTCCCGTGGTGGCCCTTGAAAGTATTTCGGTTCGGGCCAGCACTCGAAGGAGCACTGGTCCGGGGTTAAAATAAGGATGACCCTCGGGCTCGCGAAAACCGGGGAAAAGGCTTAGGTGGCAAATGGTAAAACCAAAGTTGGGCCTTGCTGGACGAGTCTTATTCAAAGCGAACTGTCAAGGGGTCCCATAAATCACCCAACCGTAAGGAACGCAAAATCAAGGAACATAACACGGTATGACGGAAACTAGGGTGGCAAGAGTGGAACAAAACACTGTGCATGAGGCCGAGCCTTCCACCCTTTACCAAGTATATAGATGTATTAATTAGCAGATAAATATTGTGATAACCCCAACAAGTAAACATGTTCCAAAAAGGAACAACATCTCCATGTTCCAACAAGGAACAAACTTCAGCTTCACTCGCAACTAGCAACGCTATAAGAGGGCTGAGCAAAGCGGTAACATAGCCAATCAACGGTTTGCTAGGAAAGGATGGTTAGGGCTGACATGGCAATATGGGTGGCATGATATAGCAAGTGGTAGGCATCGCAGCATAGGCATAGCAAAGAGCGAGCTACTAGCATAGCAAAGATAGAAGTGATTTCGAGGGTATGGTCATCTTGCTCGCAATGTTCTCGAGTTGTCGAAAGCTTGATCCTCGTAAGCGTTCTCAACAGGTTCCTAGTTCACGTACTCGTCTCCGACTCTACCCAAAGCAACAACACAAACAAAGGAACCACAATAAATCACGGTGCAATGCACAATCAACATGATGCAAAACATGACATGATATGCGGGATGCGATATGCAATGCGTATGTGCGCCCGGAAGGTAAATGATGAACCAGGCATCAACTTGGCAAACCAAGTATGCCACTGAAAGATGAGATGATTTCGTTGAAATCGATATAAAGATCACGGAATCGGATGCACGGTTTGCAAATGACAAGCAAAACAAGAATGGCGCAAATCTGCCATTAACAGCATGATGCCACTTAGCAAGCAACAATTAATTAAGCTACTGCACCCAAACGGATCAACAAAGTATATGGCAGTGATCTATACAAGATGCTCGACAAAAGATGAGCACTGAGCTACGGCTAGTTCACATCATAACAGGTTCAAACAAGCATGGCAAAAGTGCACAAAATATCAGGCTGGACATGGCAAAAACAGCATCAGGTTGCAATGTTCAGAGCAGCAAAACTACATGCTACAGGACCTTAAAATAGCAAAACATGGCATGGCATGAATCTACTCAAAGCATAGATCAAAAGTCCCTTGCTGACCATAAGCCAAAAGGATTAGAAAATATAGTAACACCCATGTCAATATTGAAAGTTTCGTTAACAGATTCAGCAACATGGCATGTCAAAAGCTGATAACAAGTAGGCATGTTTACAAGCTCAATGCACTCACTACAGAGCCTTATATGACAAACTAAGCATACATACATCAAGAAGACATGACATAGAAGACATACATGGCAAGAACAATAACATAGCATAAATGGATCAACCACAACAAGCTTGGCAAAATTGAATAACATGTAAACAATCTGCCAGGAAACATTTGGTAGCAAAAGTAGAGCTCGATTGACTCAAGCTATGGCACTCCATAATTGCAAACAAAGGCATGGATGGATAGAGCAAGACATGCTTTACAAAACACCCTTACTGAAGTATCTCAAAATATGCATAGATCTCTCGGTAGCATCAAGTTAACATGGCATCAAAATCAGCTAAAACAGGGCTGAAATCAGCAACAGCAGGACACCTACTTTGCATGCTTGTGCTAGTCACCACATAGATCGCAAAAATACATGGCATACACCCCTGGAAAGATGGCATGGCATATTACAAAACACATGTAGGACTCAAATTCATAGGGTGCACACAATAACCATGGCAAAAATAACAAAAGTGCAAGTTCTGATAAAATCAGAAACTAACATCACATAGCACTTTTCCAACAGAATTTCGGGCATCAAGATGAGCTCAAATGAAAATGATGCAATGAGATGAAATGATCTACTCTTCGAGACGAACATTTTGACATATTATACGCGCAAAATAGACCTACAGATGCCAAGTTATACCACTTCGAAAAATGCAACAAAATAACGAGATGCAAAAGACTTAGAGAAAAAGGAGAGGGAAGAGAGTCAACGCGTGCACGTGGCCCGAGGCCGGATCTGGCTGGCCGGATCGGGTCGGGCGAGGCGGCACCCGAGGTCGCCGGAGGAGGAGGCAGCCAGGCGGGCGCGCCGGAGGGGGCGGCGACTGGCCGTGGCGGCGGCGGCGGCAAGGCGTGGCCGGGCGGGAGAGGAGCTGGCGGCCTTCGAGGAAGCGGCCGTGGCGGAGGAGGCGCGGCGGGCGGGGGGCGCTCGGCCGGGAGGCGGGAGCCGGGCGGGCCAGGCTCGCTGGGGCTCGCCTGGGCCATGGGCTCGCTGTGAGGGCGGCGAAGTGGGGCTTGAGGGCTGACGTGGCAGCCACCGGTTGGCCGCGGCGTGGGCGGATTGACGCGTCAGCTCGCCGGACGTGTCGGCGGCGGAGGAAAAAAAGCTAGGGTTTCGGGGAGGTGATCCGGATTTGGAGGGTTTGCTTAAATAGGCATAGAGGAGCTAGGAGAGTCCAAATGAGGTGTAGTTTTACGCCCACGATCGTGATCGAACGACGGAGAGCATGGAAGTGACTTAGATGGGTTATTGGGCTGTTTTGAAAGGGTGTTGGGCTGCAACTTAAAAGAGGCCTTTGCGAGAGTGCGGTTAACCGTTGGAGTACCAAACGAGCTCCAAATGACCCGAAACTTGACCGGTGGTCTACGGGTGGTATACCAAGGCCACTAGACAAACCTCGATCCATTTCGAGAAGGTTTAGTACCCACACACGAAAAAACGTAAAAGGGACCGCCGGGGGAGATAGGAGTGCCGGATTGCAAAACGGACAACGGGAAAAATGCTCGGAATCATGAGACGAACACGTATGCAAATGCGATGCACATGATGACATGATAAAAATGCATGACATGGACAAAATGCAAAAAGGAGAAAACCCAACCACGGAGGGAATATCATATATCAATGCGAAAATGGCAAGAGTTGGAGTTACAAATATGGAAAGTTACTTCGGGTGTTACAACACTCCACCACTACAAGAGGATCTCGTCCGAGATCTAGGACTGAAAGAACTCCGGATATTCGAACGGAGGTGATCCTCGCGCCCGTGTAGCTTCTCGGTCGGAATGGTGTGACCACTTCACTTTCAGGAATTTGATTGACTTGTTGCGAGTCTTGCGCTCGGTTTCTTCAAGAATAGCAACGGGTGCTCATGATAAGAGAGATCTTGAAGGTCAATCTCTTGAAGTTGATAGTGCGTTCAGAGTCTTGAAGCACTTTCGAAGCTGTGACACGTGAAACACATCGTGCACATTTGCGAAGTTGGATGGAAGCTCGTTGATAGGCGAGATCGCCTCTTTTCCCAATGATCTTGAAAGGACCCACGATCTAGGGGCAAGCTTCCTTTGATACCGGGCGACGAGTACCTTTCATTGAGAGACGCGGAGGTAGACATGGTCTCCAATTTCAAAAGCCACATCACGGTGCTTATCATCATAATAGCTCTTTTGGCGCGATTATGCGGCTTTGAGATTCTCACGAATGACTTGGCACATTTCTTACGCTTCGTGATCAAGTCATTGCCAAGAAGTTGGCGTTCACTGTCTCGAGCACCAATTGAGAGGAGTCGGCACTTTCGCCATAGAGAATTTCGAATGGGGCCTTGCCGAACTCGCTTGGAAGCTGTTGTTGTAAGAGAACTTCGGCATATGGAAGACAATCTTCCCACTTCATACCGAAGGAAATGACACAAGCCCCGAGCATATCTTCAAGGATTTGATTAACTCGCTCAACTTGGCCACTTGTTTGAGGATGGAAAGCTGTCTTTGAAACGAATGTTGGTGCCCATGGCCTTTCAAAAGAATCCCAAAACTTGGAGGTAAAGATGCTGCCACGGTCTCAAGAGATCACTTGAGGAATGCCGTGCAAGGAGACAATCTCGAGGTGTATAGCTCGCCAACCGAGCTGCTGTGATGGATTCTTTGATAGGAAGAAAATGAGCCACTTTAGTAAGCTTGTCAATGACAACGAAGATAGCATCATTTCCACGCTTGGACTTTGGAAAACCGTCACGAAGTCCATCTCGATATGATCAAACTTCCATTCAGGAATAGCAAGAGGTTGGAGGAGACCAGCTGGTCTTTGGTGTTCGCTTTCACTCTTCTGCAGACATCACATTCATTCACGAATTGAGCAATCTCTCGCTTCATTCGAGTCCACCAATATGACTGCTTGAGGTCATGGTACATCTTCGTACTTCCAGGATGAATGGATAGAAGCGAATTGTGAGCCTCGCTCATAATGACTTTTCTCAGATCACCCTTAGGAACCACAATCCGTCCTCAAAGAAAAGAGTGTCTTTGTCATTAACGTGGAAGCACTTGTACTTGAAATGCCCTTGTCGATACCACGCTTCACCTTTTTCACCATGGTATCCGAAGTTGAGCCTCACGAATCTGATCTTCCAAAGTAGGAGAGACTATGAGGTTGGCAAGAAAGCCTTGAGGAACAACTTGAAGATTCAGCTTGTAAAAGCTTCACAGAGATCCGGTGGAAGGGCTTGAGGATTAGGCATTGCGAGAAGCTTTCTGCTCAAAGCATCTGCAATGACATTGGCCTTGCCGGAGTATATTCAATACTTGGGTTGTACTCTTGAATCATTTCGACCCATCGAGTCGCCTAAGGTTGAGGTTGGGCTGGGTGAAGATGTACTTGAGACTCTTGTGATCGGTGAAAATGTCCACTTTCCTTCCCAACAAGAGATGTCTCCACGTTATCAATGCATGGACAATCGCCGCCAACTCAAGATCGTGAGTGGGGTAGTTCTTCTCGTTGGGCTTCAATGGCGAGAGGTATAAGCCACAACTCTCTTCTCTTGCATTAACACAGCACCGAGACCTTGAAGAGAAGCATCACAAAAACTTCAAATGGCTTGGATTCATCAGAGGAGTCAAACAGAGCTGTGACGAGTTTCTCTTTGAGGGTATTGAAAGCAACGTCACACTCGGGAGACCAGACATACTTCACATGCTTCTGGAGAAGGTTGGAAAGAGGCTTTGCAATCTTGGAGAAGTTCTCATCGAATCTTCGGCAATAGCTTGCAAGACCAAGAAAACTGGAGCTGCTTGACATTCGAGGAGGTTCCCAATTCACAATTGCGGACACCTTCTCGGGATCAACATGATGCCCTTGGCGAGATGATATGACCAAGATAAACCACTTCATCAAGCCAAAATTCACATTTGGAGAACTTAGCATAGAATTGGTACTCTCGAGCTTGTCTAGCACCAATCGCAAATGTTTGGCATGATCCTTCTTATTCTTGGAGAAGACCAAAATATCATCAAGATAGACCAAGACGAATTCATTGGTGTAGGGGTTGAAAATGAAGTTCATCATCCGAGAGAAAGTTGGAGGAGCATTGACGAGGCGAAAGACATGACAAGATATTCATAAGAACCAAAGCTTGTTCGAATGCTGTCTTGGGAATATCTTGTTCACGAATGCGAATCTGATGATACCCCATACGAAGGTCAAGCTTGGAGAACACTTGTAGCACCTTTGAGTTGCTCGAAAAGCTCATTGATGTTGGGAAGTGGATACTTGTTCTTGATTGTCTTCTTATTCAATGGACGGTAATCGACGCAAAAGTCGGTCCGTGCCATCCTTCTTCGGACAAAAGAACACCACAACCCCAAGGAGATGAACTCGGTCCGATCAAACCCAGACGCTCTTGTTCATCGAGCTGCTTCTTCAATTCCTTCAGCTCATCAGGTCCAAGCTTGTATGGACGCTTGCAAACGGGTTGATGCCGTGCTCAAGATCGATAACAAACTCAATCGGCCGATGAGGAGGCATACCGGAAGCTCTTACGGAAAGACATCTTGGTACTCACAAACGATCGAATCGAGAGATAGCATTCAGTTCGCCCTTCTCATTGAGAGAAAACAACCGAATAGTTTCATCACGAAGCGGCATAGATGATCACATCATTAGAAGAGTGAGTCAATTGAATTTCACGGCAGCACAATCAATCTGAGCTTGTGCTGAGAAAGCCATCCATTCCGAGAATAAGATCAATATCCGAGTCACCGAGAACAATTGGTTTAGCAGAAATCTATAATCGCCCATCTTGATACCGACATTTGGAACCAACATGGTAGATCTCAAACGCTTAGCCGGAGAAATAACTTGCATAGCTTTAGATAAAGCCTCAGTATCAAAATTGTGCTTGATGCAAAAGGATATGACATGAAAGAATGCGATGCACCAAGATCAAATAAGACTTTTGCAGAATATCATTAATCGAGAGATTACCCATTATCACATCGGAAGATTCCTCCGCTTGAGCTGCATTCATCATATTGACCTTTGCAAACTTGGGATTATGCTTGACCTTTGCATTGCTGGAAGATTTCACAGAGGAGGAGGCGGAAGGCGCCTCTGGTTGAAGCACTTGTTCGCATAGTGGCCTTTCACGACATTTGTTGCAAGTCACCTCGAGAGCGGACGGTGGTAAGGAGCACTTGACCTTGGAGCTTGAGAATTAGACTTGTTCGATAGCTTGGGTTGGGTAGAGGAAGATCCACGGCCACCGAGTTCTTCTGGCGATAAGGCCGACGGAACGGAGGAGGAGGAAGGTAAAACTTCTGCTGCTTAGCTGCCACTTGAGAGGAAGAAGAAGACTGAACTGCATCCCCGATTCTCTTCTTAGAAACCTCACATTTGAGCTGGGCAGCTTCTTGCTTGATGCCATGTTGTAGAAATCATCATACTTATCGGCTCAAAAAGCACAAGAGCTAATTTCAGATCTTCTCTCGGACCACCTCTGAATTGATAGATCATACTCTTTTCATCGTGCACGTCTTGCTTAGCAAAACAAGCGAGCTTCGAACTGGATATTGTATTGGTAGACAGACATGTTGCCTTGCTTGAGATTGCGGAACTCCTCACGCTTGCTCTCAACAACACTTTTCGAATGTGATGAGCTCTGAAATCACAGCGGAACTCATCCTGTAATGACACGACCTCCTCTGGAATCTTTGTATTGTGGAACCACTCAGCAGCTTGATCCTTGAGTTGAAACGATGCAAACTTGACAAAGTCCTCGTGTCCGACATTGCTACAATCAAAATGCTTGCAGATGTCCACTAACCAATCGTCGGCGTCTGTGGCCTCAACACGTAAACCGAAAGACTTCGCTGATTAGCGAGGAACCGATCGAGAGTAGCAAAGTGTGGCTGATTGTTGCCTTGACCTTGATTTCCTTGATTGCCTTGCCCCTGAGTGCGTTCTTGCAAGAGCTGCAAAATCATCGAGCATTGGCATTGGTGGCTGCCATGATAGCTTGCCAGCCTCCGGAGGCGGAGGTGGAGGTGGAGGTGGAGGTTCGGTCGATCCCCATCATTGCGATCCGGATTCGAGGCGCGTTGGCGGAGCCATCTCAAGAGGGTGACATCCGTTAGTCCTTTGATAGACAAAATAGATAAGTAGAATCAACGGATAGAAATTGCAACATATAGTCTTCACAATAAACATTGAACAAGAATGAACGAATGAATTCCAAAGTTAATCATCACACGCCCATTAAGGTGAGAAGCCACTTAGATAAAGATATGGAAACAACATCATCTTAGAAACAAATTGAATATCATAACGAAAACAAAAGATTGGCTTCTAGAATGAGCCGGAACAAACACATGATAGAGATTTACGCCCAAAGTGTTAGTGGTGGGGCCCACACGGACACGACGTATAGCGGACGTCACGAATGACAAACAAGACGCCCCGAATCAGCATAGCCAAGGATTCTTTAAGACGCCTCGCGACCCATTGAATCGACCGTGAATGGGCGGACCACTAGACGTTGAACCCCAATCTCAAATCATACATCCGTCGGAAAGAATATCCCGTAAGCTACTAGAATTCCCACCTATAAACTCCCGAAACTTTCGGTTATGCAATCTGGTGTTGGGGATACAGGGACACAAAATATATCACCCAAACTAACAATACCTAGATCCAGCTATATCCATCCGTCAACACATAACCAAGAAATCCTCGAAATCGTGTACCTCGACCTTGAAAAACATCCGTTATACAAGTCATGGCAATACTCCCCGACTCGCCACGAAGATTGGGCTATCGGGGTTATCTCACCAACAACTGCACAAAAGAGATTTGATGTCGGTAAAACTCAGGTATTCCGAGCTGCAACGATAAAATTGTGACGGCAACACCTCGGAGCTCAACTCCCGGGACACCGCCACAACCCCTAAATGTCGAGGCACCAAGAACAATGTTCTCGTCACAAAACCATCGAACGATTCCAAGATACCCACGTGATCCTAAAAAAATTTAGTGAAATTTGAGAAGAGGAGAGTCAAAACTCTACGTCGGGAGACCTCACAGAGCGACGAAGGACTGGGAGTAAAAGAATCCTACTCTCCGATATATATAATCCTAAGACTCAAAACATTTTCCATTCTAGACTCAACAACGCCGGCAAACAATCAAGTAGGGGGCTCCTAAGTGGGAAGGCTCGATTACCAACTTGAACGCCCCGATGCGGCTATATCTCCCACGTGTCGAGGCACGACTTAGAGGCATAACCGCATTGAAAGCAATGTCGCAAGTGAGGTAATCTTCACACAACCCATGTAATAATTAAGGAAAGATACATAGTTGGCTTACGATGCCACTTCACACAGTACATAAATAAACATCCATCATTCAGAGTACACTCAAGGTCCGACTACGGAACCAAAATAAAAGAAGATACCCCAAATGCTACACAGATCCCGAATCGTCCCAACTGGGCACCACTCTCGATCATCTGGAAAAGACACATAGTAACGACCACGTTCCTCGTCGAACTCCCACTTGAGCTCGGTTGAGTCACCTGACCGCATCATCGGAACTCTGCAACTGTTTTGGAAGTATCTGTGAGTCACGGGACTCAGCAATCTCACACCCGCGAGATCAAGACTATTTAAGCTTATAGGAAGGACAGAGTAGTAAAATGGAGCTACAGCAAGCGACTAGCATATATGGTGGCTATTTCGCAAAAGAGAGCGAGAAGAGAAGCAAAGCGCGGTCGTGAAACTAGTAGCGATCAAGAAGTGATCCTGAACTACTTACGCCGACATAACTCCAACACCGTGTTCACTTCCCGGACTCCACGAGAAGAGACCATCACGGTTACACACTTGTTGATGTGTATTTTAATTGAGGTCAACTTTGGGTTCTCTACAACCGGACATTAACAAATTCCCATCTGCCTCATAACATGGGCACGGCTTTGAAAGATATTACCTGCAGGGTGTCCCAACTTAGCCCATTATAAGCTCTCACGGTCAACGAAGGATATTCCTTCTACCGGAAGACCCGATCAATCTCGGAATCCCGGACTACAAGACATTTCGACAGCAATAAAACAAGACCAGCAAAGCCACCCGATTGTGCCGACAAATCCCGATAGGAGCTGCACATATCTCGTTCTCGTGGCACATCCGGATGAGACAGGCTACTGAGTAAAACCAAGCCTCGAGTTTCCCGTGGTGGCCCCCGCAAGCGGCTCGGTTCGGGCCAGCACTCGAAGGAGCACCGGTCGGGGGGTTAAAATAAGGATGACCCTCGGGCTCGCGAAAACCGGGGAAAAGGCTTAGGTGGCAAATGGTAAAACCAAAGTTGGGCCTTCTTGGACGAGTCTTATTCAAAGCGAACTGTCAAGGGGTCCCATAAATCACCCAACGTGTAAGGAACGCAAAATCAAGGAACATAACACCGGTATGACGGAAACTAGGGTGGCAAGAGTGGAACAAAACACCAGGCATGAGGCCGAGCCTTCCACCCTTTACCAAGTATATAGATGTATTAATTAGCAGATAAATATTGTGATAACCCCAACAAGTAAACATGTTCCAAAAAGGAACAACATCTCCATGTTCCAACAAGGAACAAACTTCAGCTTCACCTGCAACTAGCAACGCTATAAGAGGGCTGAGCAAAGCGGTAACATAGCCAATCAACGGTTTGCTAGGAAAGGATGGTTAGGGGCTGACATGGCAATATGGGTGGCATGATATAGCAAGTGGTAGGCATCGCAGCATAGGCATAGCAACAGAGCGAGCTACTAGCATAGCAAAGATAGAAGTGATTTCGAGGGTATGGTCATCTTGCCTGCAATGTTCTCAGAGTTGTCGAAAGCTTGATCCTCGTAAGCGTTCTCAACAGGTTCCTCGTTCACGTACTCGTCTCCCGACTCTACCCAAAGCAACAACACAAACAAAGGAACCACAATAAATCACGGTGCAATGCACAATCAACATGATGCAGAACATGACATGATATGCGGGATGCGATATGCAATGCGTATGTGCGCTCCGGAAGGTAAATGATGAACCAGGCATCAACTTGGCAAACCAAGTATGCCACTGAAAGATGAGATGATTTCGGTTGAAATCGATATAAAGATCACCGGAATCGGATGCACGGTTTGCAAATGACAAGCAAAACAAGAATGGCGCAAATCTGCCATTAACAGCATGATGCCACTTAGCAAGCAACAATTAATTAAGCTACTGCACCCAAACGGATCAACAAAGTATATGGCAGTGATCTATACAAGATGCTCGACAAAAGATGAGCACTGAGCTACGGCTAGTTCACATCATAACAGGTTCAAACAAGCATGGCAAAAGTGCACAAAATATCAGGCTGGACATGGCAAAAACAGCATCAGGTTGCAATGTTCAGAGCAGCAAAACTACATGCTACAGGACCTTAAAATAGCAAAACATGGCATGGCATGAATCTACTCAAAGCATAGATCAAAAGTCCCTTGCTGACCATAAGCCAAAAAGGATTATAAAATATAGTAACACCCATGTCAATATTGAAAGTTTCGTTAACAGATTCAGCAACATGGCATGTCAAAAGCTGATAACAAGTAGGCATGTTTACAAGCTCAATGCACTCACTACAGAGCCTTATATGACAAACTAAGCATACATACATCAAGAAGACATGACATAGAAGACATACATGGCAAGAACAATAACATAGCATAAATGGATCAACCACAACAAGCTTGGCAAAATTGAATAACATGTAAACAATCTGCCAGGAAACATTTGGTAGCAAAAGTAGAGCTCGATTGACTCAAGCTATGGCACTCCATAATTGCAAACAAAGGCATGGATGGATAGAGCAAGACATGCTTTACAAAACACCCTTAATGAAGTATCTCAAAATATGCATAGATCTCTCGGTAGCATCAAGTTAACATGGCATCAAAATCAGCTAAAACAGGGCTGAAATCAGCAACAGCAGGACACCTACTTTGCATGCTTGTGCTAGTCACCACATAGATCGCAAAAATACATGGCATACACCCCTGGAAAGATGGCATGGCATATTACAAAACACATGTAGGACTCAAATTCATAGGGTGCACACAATAACCATGGCAAAAATAACAAAAGTGCAAGTTCTGATAAAATCAGAAACTAACATCACATAGCACTTTTCCAACAGAATTTCGGGCATCAAGATGAGCTCAAATGAAAATGATGCAATGAGATGAAAATAGACCTACAGATGCCAAGTTATACCACTTCGAAAAATGCAACAAAATAACGAGATGCAAAAGACTTGGAGAAAAAGGAGAGGGAAGAGAGTCAGCAGGCACGTGGCCGAGGCCGGATCTGGTGGCCGATCGGGTCGGGCGAGGCGGCGCCCGAGGTCGCCGGAGGAGGAGGCAGCCGGGCGGGCGCCGGCCGAGGGGCGCGGGCGACCGGTCGTGGGGGCAAGGGGCAAGGCGGGCGTGGAGGAGGAGCTGGGGCGAGGCCTGTGGCCGGGCGGCGGAGGCGGCGCGGTGGGCGGGGGCGGGAGCGGGGGCGGCGGGCTCAGGGCTCGCCTGGCCCCTGCTGGGCTCTGCGCGGAGGGCGGCGGCGGGGCGCGGGCTGACGTGGCAGCCACCGGTTGGCCGGCAATGGCGGACGGACGATTGTCGTCTGCTCGCCGGACGTGTCCCGGCGGCGGAGGAAAAAAAGCTAGGGTTTCGGGGAGGTGATCCGGATTTGGAGGGGTTTGCTTAAATAGGCATAGAGGAGCTAGGAGAGTCCAAATGAGGTGTAGTTTTACCGCACGATCGTGATCGAACGACGGAGAGCATGGAAGTGACTTAGATGGGTTATTGGGCTGTTTTGAAAGGGTGTTGGGCTGCAACTTAAAAGAGGCCTTTGCGAGAGTCACGGTTAACCGCTGGAGTACCAAACGAGCTCCAAATGACCGAAACTTGACCGGTGGTCTCGGGTGGTATACCAAGGCCACTAGACAAACCTCGATCCATTTCGAGAAGGTTTAGTACCCACACGAAAAAACGTAAAAGGGACCGCCGGGGAGATAGGAGTGCCGGATTGCAAAACGGACAACGGAAAAATGCTCGGAATCATGAGACGAACACGTATGCAAATGCGATGCACATGATGACATGATAAAAATGCATGACATGGACAAAATGCAAAAAGGAGAAAACCCAACCACGGAGGGAATATCATATATCAATGCCGAAAATGGCAAGAGTTGGAGTTACAAATATGGAAAGTTACTTCCGGGGTGTTACAAGTGATATGCCACAAAGACATAACAAAGAGAGAAACAAGCAATCAAGCAATCAAAAGATACCAATTGAAGCAAGCTATCAAAATATACCAATTGAACCAACTAGAGCAATGAACCTACGTGCCACATGAATAAAGATATTATGATATGAGCAGAGGAGTGTTCTAAAGAAACTAGAGAAGCTCCCCATGATTTGTGAACATCAAGAATTTTTGTATTAGGATACAAAGTGCACAAAATAGGATCATAGCTCCCCGAGAATCAATAGAAACTTACAACGTGAGGTTTAACTCCTTCTGCGTGAAAATGTACTTTAAACTCTTGTGATCCGTGTACACCTCAAAATGATTTCCAATAAGGAAATGTCTCCATGTTTTCAATGCATGCACTACGGCTGCTAACTCTAAATCATGTGTGGCATAATTCAATTCATGAGGTTTCAGTTGTCGTGAAGCATACGAAACAACTCTTCCCTCCTGCATGAGCACTGCTCCAAGTCCTCGACGTGAAGCGCCGCAATACACCTCATAATCTTTAGTCCGGTGCAGCAAAATCAACTTTGGTGAGGTAACCAAACGTTTCTTCAACTCCTGGAAACTAGCCTCACACTCTTCAGTCCATATAAACTTGGTATCCTTCTTCAACAACTCCGTCATAGGTTTTGCTATCTTGGAGAAATTTTCAATAAATCTCCGGTAGTATCCTGCCAGTCCAAGGAAACTCCGGATCTCTCCAACTGTTGTTGGTGCTTCCCAATTGGTCACAGTGATAACCTTTGTGCGGTCAACCGCTATTCCTTCTCCGGATATAACGCGTCCGAGGAACCCTACTTCCTTCAACCAAAACTCATATTTGCTGAACTTGGCATATAACTGATGTTCTCTGAGCTTCTCGAGTACTAAACGCAAATGTTCCTTATGTTCCTCTTCATTCTTTGAGTAAACCAGAATATCATCAATGAACACCACGACGAACTTATCCAAAAACTCCATAAACACCTTGTTCATCATGTTCATGAAATAGGCAGGTGCGTTAGTCAGACCAAATGACATAACGGTATACTCATACAGCCCGTACCTGGTGGTAAAAGACGTCTTAGGTATATCCTGCTCTCGAATCTTCAACTGATGGTATCCCGATCGCAAATCGATCTTGGAAAATACCTTAGCTCCTTGCAATTGGTCAAACAAGTCGATGATCATCGGCAACGGATACTTGTTCTTAATGGTCACTTCATTCAATCCTCGGTAATCAACAACCATTCTTAATGATCCATCCTTCTTCTCCACTAGAAGTACTGGCGATCCCCAAGGCGAAGAACTTGGGCGAATGAAACCTTTATCCAGTAACTCCTTAATCTGCTTCTTAATTTCTTCCAAATCTTGTGCGGGCATCCTATACGGTCTCTTAGATATCGGCCCAGTGCCTGGCAATAGCTCAATCAGAAACTCAATGTCTCTGTCCGGTGGCATGCCTGGCAACTCTTCTGGAAACACATCCGGGTAATCCTTCACGACTGGTACTTCCTCCTGCACAACTCCTGATAAGGTATTTACATGTGCCTTCCTCGGCTCATGCCGTGATACATACCTAATACTCCTTCCTTCTGGGGTAGTAAGCAAAATCGTCTTACTGGCGCAATCAATGTTCCCTCCGTACTTTGATAGACAATCCATGCCTAATATCACATCCAATCCTTGCGATTCCAAAACTATTAGGTCCGAGGGAAATACGTAGTTTCAAATCCTTAATGGCAGTCGATCGCACCATTTACTTGCCATATATTCTGCTCCGGGTGAGGTTACTAACATGGGTGACCTAAGGGCTTGGGTTGGCAAATTATACTTATCCACAAATCCCCTTGACATGTATGAATGCGATGCACCAGTATCAAAAAGAACAACTGCAGTAAATGTCTTAACCAAAAACTTAGCTATTACTGCATCTGGCTGAGCTTCAACCTCCTCCACGGTAACGTGGTTCACCTGTCCCCTGTTGAAAGGGTTCGGTTTCTTTCCCGAGCTTCCATTGCCATTTCCATTTTGGGCTTCAGGACATTCATTTGCATAATGCCCAGGCTTATGGCACTTAAAGCAAGTGATTTGGCTCAGGTCTCTCTTGGCTGGGGTTGACGGGTTGGTGCGGTTTTGTCCATTGCTTCCTCCATTCCCGTTTACATTATGATTGTGCGAGCTACCACCTCCGTGTGTATGCTGGAATTGTCCTCCCGGCTTCGGGGTAAAGCGTAGCTTCTGCTGAGCTCCGAAATTGTTCTTCCCTTGTCCATACTTCCTCTTACGATTGTCTATCTGCTGCTGCTTCCCTTCAATCATAAGCGCACGATCTACCAACTCCTGGTAGTTGTTGAAAGTGGCTACCATCAACTGCATGCTTAGCTCATCATTCAGCCCTTCTAGAAACTTCTCCTGCTTAGTTGCATCCGTAGCAACGTCATCTGGGGCATAACGTGCTAACTTACTAAAATCATCCACATCTTCGCCAACCGTCTGGTCCTCCTTGGCGCAAGTTCGAAACTCATGCTTCTTCATGGCCATAGCTCCCGCTTTGAAACATGGGCAAGACGAAAAGCTTATCAAACCGACCCCATGTGACAAAGTGTCTCACAGATAAGTGGCTGTAAAATTATCCCACCATCTTTGCTGGGTCCTTCAAGCTGATGTGCGGCAAATTTCACCTTTTCCCCATCCGTACATCCTGCGGTGGTCAACTCCTCCCTATCTTACGGAGCCAATCATCCGCAACAATCGGCTCGGTGCTACTGGAAAACCCAGGCGGATTTAGCCTCAAGAAACGAGTCAGATGGTCAACAAGTGGTGGTGGTGGTGGTGGGTTGTTGTTGTTGTTGTTGTTGTTGTTGTTGTTGTTGTTGCCTTGGTTCTGTACCAATGTTTGAATCAAGGCATTCGCTCATTGAATCAACTCGAGTGATCTCCGTGGAAAAACAAACCGGTCGCGTCTAGGAGGCATCCGAGGGTTTAGAAAAGAAGAGAAAATAGAATAGAATGAGGTCTAGGGGAAAACACTACCCATATGCACATGAGACAAATGCACACAAAATCACTTCATTCAATCAAGCAAGAGTATACAAACGGTCTAGAACTATCGCAAAAGTGCGTGGACTATACTATGTACATGGTAGAACACTACTACTGTTATGGTGGTCAACTAGAAAAACTGCTCCGATGAAGACTCCATGATATCTGCTCCAGCTTCATCAACATAGTCATCATCACTATCGTCAGGATCCGAGTCGATGTCGTCGATAATGATATAGTTATCCGGGCAAGTGGATTCGTCATCTTCTCTTTTGGGTGCTGAACCTCCCATGAATACTTCAATCTTCTCCTTAAGGTCGCCGTTCTGTCTCACTAGAGCGACGATCTCCTCCATATAATCTTCACGTGTAGCCTTGAGTTCTTCTTCTAGCTCCTTGACCTTAGTCATAGCCTTTTGTAGATCCTCCATACCTGCGCACATCTGGTTCTCCTGGCGTCGGATGTGCTGGTTTAATTCCTGGATATAAGCTGCGATTGATCTATCCCTCCTGGTGCTGATCATCTCCCATTGCTCATCTCGGCGCCCACAAATCTGGTAGATAGTATTCTTGAGATCATTGTGGTAAACTTCTCCAATTCGTCCTATGGCGATGTGGGCTGCCATGCTCTTTCCTAGGCTCCAAGTTGGTGCATCAAAGGAAAACTCTATGGGCTCCGTGACTGGTGCAAATGTCCTTCCTGGAATGTGAACTTGAATCATCCAGCGCTCCTCTTCGGGTAAAGTGGCGTTGAAGGTCCCGATGAAGCTTGGTACTCCTATGTTCAGGTATCTAGTGACTTCATTCAAGTGGCAACCAAAGCGTGTAGCTTCATCCGGTTGTGTGAACTTGTTCCTTGCTTCCATCATCCTAAAAGAATAGAAAAGATGAGGAGTCAGAAATGAGAAGAAAGAGTAGTGATCTAGGGCTTTAGCTTAGTGGCCGTGTCCTACAGTCAGCGTGTGCTCTAATACCATCTTTGTAGCGACCAGACCTCAAGCAGATCGATCTCGTGCTCGTGTGTCATCCCTAGATCAGTAATGCTGACACCACACAGTACTTGAAGGATTTATAACAGAGTAGCAATCACACACTTATTACATCGAATGTCTCAAAAGAGAACTTAGCAAAATAACTATGGCTTAAGGCCATCTAATAACGATAACAACGGAAGGCTTGGAAGATAAGCGAGTCCATCAACTCCAACAGCATCACTGAGTATAGAACCACGACCTAAAGCACCTTAGTCGTCGTCTGAAAAGTCCGCAACATGAAAAGTTGCAGCCCGAAAACGGGTCAGCACATGGAATATGCTGGCAATGTAACACATAGAGAGTAATGAAAGAATAAGCCTATACTACATGCATATATGGCTGGTGGAAAGCTCTATGGTTACAATTTTGCGAAAAGCCAATTTTTCCCTACTGCAAAGGAATAAATTTATTTAACTATCATGGTGGTTGTTAAACATTAAGAATGGTTGACAGCGTCCTCAATCCCAATTAAAGTAATCATCACTAAAACCCAACAGTATTAATTAAAGTAACATGATGAGATTCACTTGATAATCCAGTTACTAGATACTCAAGATGTCCATAACCGGGGACACGGCTAATCATGATTAGTTTATACACACTGCAGAGGTTTGTGCACTTTGCCCACAAGACTCGATCTCCTCCGTTTGATTTCTCGTACTACATGGTGTTTGAGAAACGGATGACCGAGACATAGTCTTTCAGAAGCGCTAGCACCTTACGAATGGGTAGACCGTACCAACCTACAACCCCTACATCAGCTAGTCTACCACTGTAAGAGTTCGCACGACTTAATCAACTATGCTAGAGCCCATAGTAGCATGTGGCTGCACACGGAAGTTTCTAGCATGAATAATCTTATGATCCCTTTGAGTCCTGGGTGGCGGTCCAAAAACAGGCAAATCTGGTCTACCCAGTGCCTAGATAGGCAAATCTCGAATAGCCAGTACCTCAATCCACCCAGATGTGTGTTTAAGTTGCCATCTTAGATAAACCATTAATTAACAATCTCACATCTCTCATGGATATTCACTCAAACCCAATCCACGTCTATGAGCATAGCATGGCATAATAAGCAAACGTAGAAGTAACTCCCAAGGGTTTTATAATAAATCAGGTATTAGGTACTACCTCAAACTACTTCCCAAAACCCACAATTTAATTAGATCCTAATCATGCAATGTTTGAGGATTGATCTAATGCATAAAAACTGGGTATGAAAAGTATATGATCAAAGTGTTACTTGCCTTGCTGATGATCCGTGAAACCTAGAGACTCGAAGTAATAGGCAGCGCACTCCGGGTATTCTATCGCAGACAAACAAACAAGCATACAATAAGTACTCATCTAATGCACATGTAAAACTCAAATAAGAGATCTAACCAGATAGTTCAACTTAAGAACTCCGGTTTACAAAAAGAAACAAATCAAACGAAGCAACGAAAGTCAAACGGCGAAAGAAAACAACTTCGTTGTACTAATCTGGATCTAAGTCAAATTTTACAGAAGCAAAAACTTGTTTAAGTTGGTTATTCGGAAAGAGAGTTTTGAGACGAAACTCCAGGCGCTTGAATCGCTTGATTCCGATAAACGAGCGAAAAATTATACTAAAACGAAAATCGGATCAGAAATCGCGATCAGAAATAATCGCGGAAAATCCGAGAAAAAGAAAAACGACGAATAGCTTAATGAACGAACGTTCGTTAACTGGATCTAAACGACGAACACGTTCGTTAAAACGAACGAACGAGCGAACGCTCGCTATTTAACCGAACCAAAAATAAATAAACCGATCTAATAAAAAAAGGAAACTAAAAAAAACCGGCGAAAAACTGACGGAAAAACCGAACGGTTTTTCGAGAAGAACCGGCAGCACGGATTTCGAGGCAACCTTGGGCGGCGGGTCACGAGACGGCGGCGGCGGCTCCGGCGGGCGGCTCGCGGGCTGAGGCTCGAGGCGGCGATTAGGGTTCGAGGGGCTGGGTCATTTGGGTGGGTGGTTCCCGGCTTATAAAGCCTAGGCGGGCCGGAGTCCCGGTCGGACACGGCCCATAGGTCGGTTCGCGTTTTTTTTTTAAATGATTCCGCACAGAAAATCAAATGAAAGAAATACTAAACGGACTCCAAAAATCCCGAAATAAAATTTCCCCGGATTCTAAAATCAAGCCGTACAAAATGAACATTTATTTGAGGCCTAAATGCAATTTTGAAAGACGCACATTTTTCCTAAATTCAAATAAAATACCGAAAAATTCCAAAATAAAATCTTATTTGATTTTATTATTAAATCCTCAATATTTCTTTATTTTGGGAAAGTCATTTTATTCCCTCTCTCATATTTTGATAGTAGAAATTATTGATTATAAAATAATTAAAATCAAATGATCCTATTCTCAAAATTTGAGAAAAACTCAAATATGAAAATAACGAAATCCCCAACTCTCTCCGTGGGTCCTTGAGTTGCGTAGAATTTCTAGGATCAAAACCCAAAGCAAATAAAATATGATATGCATTGATGATCTAATGTATAATATTCCAAATTGAACATTTGGGATGTTACAGGGCCCCATCTTGGGAGGTATCTTCGCCTCGCGCCTCGTTGCACATTTTAACATACCTATTAGGCATTATGAGAAAGAAGAAAAGTTGCTGCCTCCTGTTTTTCTAAACTATAAGAGTATGGTAGCACATGATTTTATCGTTAAGAATAAGGAAAAGATGCTTAAGTACAAGCTGATGTTTGATAAAAATCACCCTGAGATTATTACTTTGCCTGCTCCTTCCTTGTTTGACTTATCTGCAGGCAAGTACCTTGTTCCGCTGAAGGCCATTCACGCCTACAAAAAAACCACACCAGCTACAGAGCCAGAGCCGGAACCACAATTTGATCCTTCACGACAGTCTGTTTACTAGTGGGATCCGGAGGAGATTGCCAACCAGTGACAACCCGAGGCTCCTTCTCAGTACGACTCCAATTACAACTTCGGATATCCGCCGGGCCATCCATGGGCATAAACCAACTTAGGCAAAAAGCCTAAGCTTGGGGGAGTATGTATTTCTCACCGATATTACATTCATGTTCACACACTCATTCTAGTTGTCGGTGCTCATACTTTTTCATTGTACTATCCATGCTAGTTTATTTATCTTTTTCTCGCTTTCTTCTTGTGTGTTTGAAAAACCTTAAGAAAAACAAAAAAATTAGTTGTAGCTTTTAGCTAGTTTACTTTCCATGCTTGTAGTAGTAATAACTAAAAGAAAACTCAAAAAGATTTCTCGTTCTTCTTTTGCTTGTTGGGAGCTTTCCCGTGTAAATAGTTTTATTTCTTTTCTTTTCTTTGGGGAGTCGAGAGGAGAAGACCATGATGAAATTGTTGAAGTGGCTCCTATATACATTATTGTTGATTTAACCAAGATCCCATATTGCCTTGTCTTCTCCTGTTTATTGAATGCTTGCAGATTCCAGCTTAGTCCAATGCGCGTGCACTATTATTATTTTCCACACCGTTCGGTCGTGCAAGTGAAAGGCAATAATGACGATATGTGATGGACTGATTGAGATAAGAAAAGCTGGTATGAACTCGACCTCTCTTGTTTTTGTAAATATGATTAGTTCATCATTCCTGATTCAGCCTGTTATGAATAAACATGTTTGCAATGACAATTATAGATTATAGTTGCTTATGCCATGCTTAATTAGCTAGGAGTTTATAATGGTTTACCTTGCGTGCCAACATGTTATTAGAATGGTTGTGATGTGGTATAGTAGGGTGGTATCCTCCTTTGAATGATTTGAGTGGCTTGACTTGGCACATGTTCACGCATGTAGTTGAAACAAAATCAACATAGCCTCTACGATATTTATGTTCATGGTGGATTATATCCTACTCATGCTTGCATTTGGTGTAAATTAATTTTAATGCATGTTCATGACTGTTGTCGCTCTCTAGTTGGTCGCTTCCCAGTCTCTTTCTAGCCTCACTTGTACTAAGCGGGAATACTGCTTGTGCATCCAATCCCTTAAACCCCAAAGTTATGCCATATGAGTCCACCATACCTTCCTATATATGGTATTTACCTACCGTTCCAAGTAAATTTGTATGTGCCAAACTCTAAACCTTCAAATGAAATTCTGTTTTGTATGCTCGAATAGCTCATGTATCAACTAGGGTTGTCTATATCTTTCGTGCTAGGTGGGTTATTCTCAAGATGAGTGGACTCCGCTCATCATTCATGAGAACATGGCTGGTAACCGGGGTGCCCAGTCCCATGCTCTAAGCAAATCAAATCAAAATTATTGCAAACAAAAATCCCCCAGGGCTGTTGCTAGTTGGAGGCACTCGTTGTTTCGAGCAAGCCATGGATTGATGCTTGTTGGTGGTGGGGGAGTATAAACTTTACCATTCTGTTTGGGAACCGCCTATAATGTGTGTACCATGGAAGATATCGAGATCTCGTGGTTGTTATGTTGACAATGAAAATATGGCGCTCAAAATATTATTTATCTCTATTTCAAAATCGAGCTCTGGCACCTCTACAAATCCCTGCTTCCCTCTACGAAGGGCCTATTGCTACGTCTTCAGCTTGCGTTGGTTTTCCCCGAAGAGGAGAGGATGATGCAGCAGAGTAGCGTAAGTATTTCCCTCAGTTTTTGAGAACCAAGGTATCAATCCAGTAGGAGGCCACGCACAAGTCCCTCGTACCTACACAAAACAAATAGCTCAACGCAACCAACGCGATTAGGGGTTGTCAATCCCTTCACGGTCACTTACGAAAGTGAGATCTGATAGAGATGATAGATAATATTTTTGGTATTTTTGGTATAAATATGCAAGGTAAAATAAAAGGCAAAGTATAAAGCAAAGCAATAATAAAGCGTAGGAAGATTAATATGATGAGAATAGACCCGGGGGCCATAGATTTCACTAGTGGCTTCTCTCAAGAGCATAAGTATTTTACGGTGGGTGAATGAATTACTGTTGAGCAATTGACAAAACTGAGCATAGTATGAGAGTATCTAGGTATGATCCAGTATATAGGCATCACATCCGAAGCAAGTAGACCGACTCCTGCCTGCATCTACTACTATTACTCCACTCATCGACCGCTATCCAGCATGCTTCTAGAGTATTAAGTTAATGAAAACAGAGTAACGCCTTAAGCAAGATGACATGATGTAGAGGGATAAATTCATGCAATATGATTAAATCCCCATCTTGTTATCCTCGATGGCAACAATACAATACGTGCCTTGCTGCCCCTACTGTCACTGGGAAAGGACACCGCAAGATTGAACCCAAAGCTAAGCACTTCTCCCATTGCAAGAACTACCAATCTAGTTGGCCAAACCAAACAGATAATTCGAAGAGACTTGCAAAGATAACCAATCATACATAAAAGAATTCAGAGAAGATTCAAATATTGCTCATAGATAATCTTGATCATGAACCCACAATTCATCGGTCTCAACAAACACACCGCAAAAAGAAGATTACATCGAATAGATCTCCATGAGACAGGGGGAGAACATTGTATTGAGATCCAAAAAGAGAGAAGAAGCCATCTAATTACTAAGTATGGACCCGAAGGTCAGAGGTAAACTACCCACACTTCATCGGACCCAAATATGATCATCATCGCACACTCGCTATACTCTCGGGATTAGTGTTGAACCTAAATAAATGTTATTTGGCGTTTGCGTTGAACATGAATATGATTTGATCATGTTTATTGCAATACGGTTATTCATGTAAGTTAGAGAATAATTATTGTTCTGTTTACATGAATAAAACCTTCTATGGTCATACACCCAATGAAAATGGTTTGTTGGATCTCGATCGTGTGATACACATATTCATAATATTGAAACCAAAAGATGTAAAGTTAATAATGATAGTGCAACTTATTTGTGTAATCGCAGTTTAGGTCATATTGGTGTAAAGCGCATGAAGAAACTCCATACCGATGGGCTTTTGGAATCACTTGATTATGAATCATTTGATGCTTGCGAACCGTGCCTTTTGGGCAAGATGACTAAAACTCCTTTCTCGGAACAATGGAACGAAGCTATCGACTTGTTGGAAATAATACATACCGATGTATGCGATCCAATGAGTGTTGATGCTCGTGGCAAGTATCATTATTTTCGACCTTCACAGATGATTTGAGCAGATATGCGATATCTTCTTGATGGAACATAAGTCTGAAATAGTTTAAAAGTTCAAGAATTTCAGAGTGAAGTAGAAAATCATCGTAATAAGAAAATAAATTTTCCGCGATCTGATCGTGGAGATGAATATTTGAGTTACGAGTTTGGTCTTCAATTAAAACAAAGTGGAATAGTTTCACAGCTCACGCCACCGGAACACCACAACGTTATGGTGTGTCCGAACGTCAGAATCAGTACTTTATTTTGATATGGTGCGATCAATGATGTCTCTACCGATTTACCACTATCGTTTTGGGGTTATGCATTAGAGACAGCTGCATTCACATTAAAAGGGCACCATATAAATCCGCTGAGACGACACCGTATGAACTGTGGTTTAGCAAGAAACCCAAGTTGTCGTTTCTTAAAGTTTGGGGCTACGATGCTTATGTGAAAAAGGTTTCAACCTGATAAGTTCGAACCCAAATCGGAAAAGTGCGTATTCATAGAATACCCAAAGGTAACTATTGGGTACACCTTCTATCACAGATCCGAAGGCAAGTTATTCGTTGCTAAGATGGATCCTTTCTAGAGAAGAAGTTTCTCTCGAAAGAAGTGAGTGGGAGGAAAGTAGAACTTGATGAGGTAACTGTACCTTCTCCCTTATTGGAAAGTAGTTCATCACAGAAATCAGTTCCAGTGATTCCTACACCAATTAGTAAGGAAGTTAATGATGATGATCATGAAACTTCAGATTAGTAAGGAAGTTAATGATGATGATCATAAAAACTTCAGATCAAGTTGCTACCAAACCTCGTAGGTCTTCCAGAGTAAGATCCGCACCAGAGTGGTACGGTAATCATGTTCTGGAAGTCATGTTACTAGACCATGATGAACCTATTTAACTATGAGGAAGCGATGATGAGCCCAGATTCATGAAATGGCTTGAGGCCATGAAATCTGAGATGGGATCCATGTATGAGAACAAAGTGTGGACTTTGATGGAATTGCCCGATGATCGACAAGCCATATTATATAAATGGATCTTCAAGAGGAAGACAGATGCTTGATAGTAGTATTACTATCTACAAAGCTCGACTTGTCGCAAAAAGGTTTTCGACAAGTTCAAGGTGTTGACTACAAGTGAGATTTTCTCAATCAGTAGCGATGCTTAAGTCTGTCCGAATCATGTTAGCAATTGCCACATTTTATGAAATCGGCAAATGGATGTCAAAACTACATTCTTTAATGGATTTATTAAAGAAGAGTTGTATATGATGCAACTAGAAGGTTTTGTCAATCCTAAAGGAGCTAACAAAATGTGCAAGCTTCACGATCCATCTATGGACTGGTGCAAGCATCTCGAGTTGAATAAACGCTTTGATAGTGTGATCAAAGCATATGGTTTTATACAGACTTTGGAGAAGCCTCAGTATTTACAATAAAGTGAGTGGGAGCACTACCGCCTTTTCGATAAATATATGTGAGTAACATATTGTTGATCAGAAATGATGTAGAATTTTTTCTAGAAAGCATAAAGGAGTATTTGAAAGGAGTTCTTTAAAAGAAAGATCTCAGTAAAGCTACTTACATATTGAGCATCAAGATCTATTGAGATAGATCAAGACGCTTGATAAGTTTTTCAATAAGTACATACCTTGTCAAGATTTTGAAGTAGTTCAAAATGGAACAGTCAAAGAAAAGTTCTTGCCTGTGTTGCAAACGTGTGAAATTGAGTAAGACTCAAATCCCGACCACGGCAGAAAAATAGAAAAGAGAATGAAAGTCATTCCCTATGCCTCAGTCATAGGTTCTATAAAGTATGCTATGCTATGTACCGCACCTATTGTATACCTTGCTCAATTTGGCAAGGAGGTACAATAGTGATCTAGGAGTAGATCATCGGACATTGGTCAAGAACATCCTTAGTGAGGACTAAGGAAATATTTCTCGATTATGGAGGTGATAAAAGAGCCCGTCAGAAAGAGTTAGATCGATGCAAGCTTTTTACACTGATCCAGATGACTCTAAGTCTCAATCTGGATACATATTGAAAGTGGGAGCAAATTAGCTAGAGTAGCTCCGTGCAGAGCATTATAGACATAGAATATTTGCAAAATACATACGGCTCTGAATGTGACAGATCTGCTGACTATGCTTCTCTCACGAGCAAAACATGATCATACCTTAGTACTCTTTGGGTGTTAATCACATAGCGATGTGAACTAGATTATTGACTCTAGTAAACCCTTTGGGTGTTGGTCACATAACGATGTGAACTATGGGTGTTAATCACATACGATGTGAATATTGGTGTTGAATCACATGATGATGTGAACTAGATTATTGACTCTAGTGCAAGTGGGAGATCAAGGAAATATGCCCTAGAGGCAATAATAAAGTTATTATTTATTTCCTTATATCATGATAAATGTTTATTATTCATGCTAGAATTGTATTAACAGGAAACATAATACATGTGTGAATACATAGACAAACATATAGTCACTAGTATGCCTCTACTTGACTAGCTCATTAATCAAAGATGGTTATGTTTCCTAACCATAGACATGTGTTGTTATTTGATTAATGGGATCACATCATTAGGAGAATGATGTGATTGACATGACCCATTCCGTTAGCCTAGCACTTGATCGCTTAGTATATTGCTATTGCTTTCTTCATGACTTATACATGTTCCCGTAACTATGAGATTATGCAACTCCCGTTTACGGAGGAACACTTTGGTGCTACCAAACGCCACAACGTAATCGGGTGATTATAAAGGAGTACTACAGGTGTCTCCAAAGGTACATGTTGGGTTGGCGATTTGAGATTAGGTTTTGTCACTCCGATTATCGGAGAGGTATCTCGGCCTTCTCGGTAATACACATCATATAAGCCTTGCAAGCATTGCAACTAATAAGTTAGTTGTAGATGATGTATTACGAACGAGTAAAGAGACTTGCCGGTAATGAGATTGAACTAGGTATTGGATACCGACGATCGAATCTCGGCAAGTAACATACCGATGACAAAGGGAACAACGATGTTGTTATGCGGTTTGACCGATAAAGATCTTCGAGAATATGTAGGAACCAATATGGGCATCCAGGTTCCGCTATTGGTTATTGACCAAGAATAGTTCTCGGTCATGTCTACATAGTTCTCGAACCCGTAGGGTCCGCACGCTTAAGGTTTCGGCGATGTTATATTATGAGTTTACATGTTTTGATGTACCGAAGGAGTTCGAGTCCCGGATGAGATCGGGGACATGACGAGGAGTCTCAAATGGTCGAGACGTAAAGATTCATATATTGGATGATATGTTTAGGCTAAGGGTCAAGCCCATGAGGCTTTAGGTCGGTGCAAAAGGAGTTTTATGAGGCTGGGGCCAAACGCCAGAGACCTCGGCGTCGGCCTGGGCCGACGCCGAGGCCCATGGCGCCCGGGTCGACGCCAAGGATTGTGGCATTTGGTCCTGGAGTCCGAGTGGGACTCTTGACTTTCGGCAAAACCGACTTTGAGGAGGCTTTTGCTCCAAGTTTCAACCCGGGCTCAACATATAAATAGAGGGCAGGGCTAGCACCAAAGATACAACAATTGATCCCTTGGATCTCTTAGCCGCAGCGGTGCCCCCTCCACCATATTCCACCTCGGTCATATCGTCGCGGAGTTTAGGCGAAGCCTCGCGCCGTAGAGCATCATCATCGCCACCACGCCGTCAGGTCGACGGAACTCATCCCCGACACTTTGCTGGATCGAGTCCGGGATCGCCATCGAGTTGAACGTGTGCTGAACTCGGAGGTGCCGACGCTTGGTACTTGGATCGGTCGGATCGTGAAGACGCACGACTACATCAACGCGTTGTCATAACGCCTCGCCACGGTCTCACGAGGGTACGTGGACAATACTCTCCCCTCTCGTTGCTATGCCATCACCATGATCTTGCGTGTGCGTAGGAATTTTTTTGAAATTACTACGTTCCCCAAATTTGAACCATGAGTAGGGCAATTCTCATCCATAGATTCATTATTATTCTCAATCAAAGTAGACAAAGGCATATCATTAGGATCAGAAGATACACTCTTATTAGAAAATAATTTCATCAGTTCATCCATCTTTCCACTCAAAACATTAATTTCCTCTATCGCATGCACTTTTTTATTAGTAGATCTTTTAGTGTGCCATTGAGAATAATTAACCATAATATTATCTAGGAGTTTAGTAGCATCTCCTAAAGTGATTTCCATAAAAGTGCCTCCTGCGGCCGAATCTAAAAGGTTTTCTAGAAGCAAAATTCAATCCGGCATAAATTTTTTGTATAATCATCCACAAATTTGAACCATGAGTAGGGCAATTACGTATCATTAATTTCGTCCTCTCCCAAGCTTGGGCAACATGTTCATGATCAAGTTGCTTAAAATTCATAATATCGTTTCTAAGAGAGATGATCTTAGCGGGAGGAAAATACTTAGAGATAAAAGCATCTTTGCACTTGTTCCAAGAATCAATACTATTTTTAGGCAAGGACGAAAACCAAGCTTTAGCACGATCTCTAAGCGAAAAAGGAAATAGCTTCAATTTAACAACATCATTGTCAACATATTTCTTCTTTTGCATATCACACAAATCCACGAAGCTATTTAGATGAGTAGCAGCATCTTCACTAGGAAGGCCGGCGAATTGATCTTTCATAACAAGATTCAATAAAGCAGCATTGATTTCACAAGATTCAGTATTGGCAAGAGGAGGAATCAGAGTGCTAAGGAAATCAATATTGTTGGTATTGGTAAATTCACACAATTTGGTATTATCTTGAGCCATAGTGACAAGCAAGCAATCCGACACACGAGCAAAAAGCGAACGAGAAAAAGGCAGATGGAAAAGAGAGGGTGAATAAAACGGCAAGGATGAAGTGGGGGAGAGGAAAACGAGAGGCAAATGGCAAATAATGTAATGCGGGAGATAAGGGATTGTGATGGGTACTTGGTATGTTGAATTTTATGAGACCTCCCAAGAACGGCGCCGTAAATCCTTCTTGCTATGTCTTGAGCTTGCGTAGGTTTTCCCCGAAGAGGAGAGGATGATGTAGCAGAGTAGCGTAAGTATTTCCCTAAGTTTTTGAGAACCACGGTATCAATCTAGTAGGAGGCCACGCGCAAGTCCCTCGTACCTAAACAAAACAAATAGCTCAATGCAACCAACGCGATTAGGGGTTGTCAATCCCTTCACGGTCACTTACGAAAGTGAGATCTGATAGAGATGATAGATAATATTTTTTGGTATTTTTGGTATAAAGATGCAAGGTAAAATAAAAGGCAAAGTATAAAGCAAAGCAATAATAAAGCGTAGGAAGATTAATATGATGAGAATAGACCCGAGGGCCATAGATTTCACTAGTGGCTTCTCTCAAGAGCATAAGTATTTTACGGTGGGTGAACGAATTATCTGTTGAGCAATTGATGTAATTGAGCATAGTTATGAGAGTATCTAGGTATGATCATGTATATAGGCATCACGTCCGAAGCAAGTAGACCGACTCCTGCCTGCATCTACTACTATTACTCCACTCATCAACCGCTATCCAGCATGCATCTAGAGTATTAAGTTAATGAAAATAGAGTGACGCCTTAAGCAAGATGACATGATGTAGAGGGATAAATTCATGCAATATGATAAAAACCCCATCTTGTTATCCTCGATGGCAACAACAATACGTGCCTTGCTTCCCCTACTGTCATTGGGAAAGGACACCGCAAGATTGAACCCAAAGCTAAGCACTTCTCCCATTGCAAGAACTACCAATCTAGTTGGCCAAACCAAACGGATAATTCGAAGAGACTTGCAAAGATAACCAATCATACATAAAAGAATTTAGAGAAGATTCAAATATTGCTCATAGATAATCTTGATCATAAACCCACAATTCATCGGTCTCAACAAACACACCGCAAAAAGAAGATTACATCGAATAGATCTCCACGAGAGAGGGGAGAACATTGTATTGAGATCCAAAAGAGAGAAGAAGCCATCTAGCTACTAACTATGGACCCAAGGTCTGAAGTAAACTACTCACACTTCATCGGAGAGGCTATGATGATGATGTAGAAGCCCTCCATGGTGGATACCCCTTCCGGCTGAGCTCCGTAACAGGCCCCAAGATGGGATCTCGTGGATACAGAAAGTTGCGGCGGTGGAATTAGGTTTTTAGCTCCGTATCTGATTTGTTGGGGGTACGTAGGTATATATAGGAGGAAGGAGTACGTCTGTGGAGCTTCGTGAGGCCCATGAGGCAGGGGGCGCGCCCTAGGGGGGTGCGCCCTCCACCCTCGTGGCCGCCTCCCTCCTTTCTTGACCGAGGGTCCAAGTCTCCTGGATCATATTGTTGGGGAACATAGTAATTTCAAAATAATTCCTACGCACACGCAAGATCATGGTGATGCATAGCAATGAGAGGGGACAGTGTTGTCCACGCACTCGTGAGACCAAAGCGAAGCGTTATATCAACGCTGTTGATGTAGTCGACGCCTTCACGGCCCAACCGATCAAGCACCAAACTACGGCACCTCCGAGTTCTAACACACGTTCAGCTCGATGACGATCCCCGGACTCCGATCCAGCAAAGTGTCGGGGATGAGTTCTGTCAACACGATGGCGTGGTGATGGTGATGATGTTCTACCGACGCAGGGCTTTGCCTAAGCACCGCTACGATATGACCGAGGTGGAATATGGTGGAGGGGGGCACCGCACACGGCTAAGGAATGATCACGAAGATCAACTTATGTGTCATGGGGTGCCCCCTGCCCCCGTATATAAAGGAGGGAGGGGGGAGGTGCGGCCGGCCCCTAGGGGTGCGCCTGGAGGAGTCCTACTCCCACCGGGAGTAGGACTCCCCCCATCTTGCCTTGTTGGAGAAGGAAGGGGGAAGAGGAAAGGGGGCGCCCCCCCCCTTCCTTGTCCTATTCAGACTAGGGGGGAGGGGGCGCGCGGCCTGCCCTGGCCGGCCCTCCTCTTCTCCCTTAGGGCCCATGTAGGCCCATTAACCCCGGAGGGTTCCGTAACCCCTGCACTCGTAAAATTCGATTTTACCTTAACGATTCCGATATCCAAATATAGGCTTTCAATATATCAATCTTTATGTCTCGACCATTCCGAGACTCCTCGTCATGTCCATGATCACATCCGGGACTCCGAACAACCTTCGGTACATCAAAAAACTGTAAACTCATATTGTAACTGTCATCGTAACGTTAAGCGTGCGGACCCTACGGGTTCGAGAACAATGTAGACATGACCTAGAACTGTTTCCGGTCAATAACCAATAGTGGAACCTGGATGCTCATATTGGCTCCTACATATTCTACGAAGATCTTTATCGGTCAAACCGCATAACAACATACGTTGTTCCCTTTGTCATCGGTATGCTACTTGCCCGAGATTTGATCGTCGGTATCTCAATACCTAGTTCAATCTCGTTACCGGCAAGTCTCTTTACTCGTTACGTAATGCATCATTCCGTAACTAACTCATTAGTTACATTGCTTGCAAGGCTTATAGTGACGTGCATTACCGAGAGGGCCTAGAGATACCTCTCCGACAATCAGAGTGACAAATCCTAATCTCGAAATACGCCAAGCCAACATGTACCTTCAGAGACACCTGTAGAGCACCTTTATAATCACCCGATTACGCCAGACGTTTGGTAGCACACAAAGTGTTCCTCCGTAAACGGAGTTGCATAATCTCATAGTCATAGGAACATGTATAAGTCATGAAGAAAGCAATATCAACATACTAAACGATCAAGTGCTAAGCTAACGGAATGGGTCAAGTCAATCAAATCATTCTCATAATGATGTGATCCCGTTAATCAAACGACAACTCATGTCTATGGTTAGGAAACTTAACCATCTTTGATTTACGAGCTAGTCAAGTAGAGGCATACCAGTGACACTATGTTTGTCTATGTATTCACACATGTATTATGTTTCTGGTTAATACAATTCTAGCATGAACAATAAACATTTATCATGAAATAAGGAAATAAATAATAACTTTATTATTGCCTCTAGGGCATATTTCCTTCAGTCTCCCACTTGCACTAGAGTCAACAATCTAGATTACATAGTAATGATTCTAACACCCATGGAGCCTTGGTGTTGATCATGTTTTGCTCGTGGAAGAGGCTTAGTCAACGGGTCTGCAATATTCAGATCCCTATGTATCTTGCATATCTCTATGTCTCCCACCTGGACTTGGTCCCGGATGGAATTGAAGCGTCTCTTGATGTGCTTGGTTCTCTTGTGAAATCTGAATTCCTTTGCCAAGGCAATTGCACCAGTATTGTCACAAAAGATTTTCATTGGACCCGATGCACTAGGAACGACACCTAGATCGGATATGAACTCCTTCATCCAGACTCCTTCATTTGCTGCTTCCGAAGCAGCTATGTACTCGGCTTCACATGTAGATCCCGCTATGACGCTTTGTTTAGAACTGCACCAACTGATAGCTCCACCGTTCAATAAAAACACGTATCCGATTTGCAATTTAGAATTGTCCGGATCAATGTCAAAGCTTGCATCGACGTAACCATTTACGACTAGCTCTTTGTCACCTCCATAAACGAGAAACATATCCTTAGTCCTTTTCAGGTATTTCAGGATGTTCTTGAGTGCTGTCCAGTGATCCACTCCTGGATTACTTTGGTACCTCCCTGCTAAACTAATAGCAAGGCACACATCAGGTCTGGTACACAACATTGCAAACATGATAGAGCCTATGGCTGAAGCATAGGGAACTTCTTTCATTTTATCTCTATCTTCTGCAGTGATCGGGCATTGAGTCTGACTAAATTTCACACCTTGTATTACACGCAAGAACCCTTTCTTTGCTTGATCCATTTTGAACTTTTCAAAACTTTATCAAGGTATGTGCTTTGTGAAAGTCCAATTAAACGTCTTGATCTATCTCTATAGATCTTGATGCCTAATATGTAAGCATCTTCACCGAGGTCTTTCATTGAATTTTTTTATTCAAGTATCATTTTATGCTATCCAGAAATTATATATCATTTCCAATCAATAATATGTCGTCCACATATAATATCAGAAATGCTACAGAGCTCCCACTCACTTTCTTGTAAATACATGCTTCCCCAAAAGTCTGTATAAAACCATATGCTTTGATCACACTATCAAAGCGTTTATTCCAACTCCGAGAGGCTTGCACCAGTCCATAAATGGATCCTGGAGCTTGCACACTTTATTAGCTCCTTTAGGATCGACAAAACCTTCTGGTTGCATCATATACAACTCTTCTTACAGAAATCCATTCAGGAATGCAGTTTTGACATCCATCCGCCATATTTCATAATCATAAATGCGGCAATTGCTAACATGATTGAGGCAGACTTAAGCATCGCTTCTGGTGAGAAGGTCTCATCGTAGTCAACCCCTTGAACTTGTCGAAAACCTTTTGCAACAAGTCGAGCTTTGTAGACGAGAATATTACCGTCGCGTCGGTCTTCTTCTTGAAGATCCATTTATTCTCTATTGCTTGCCAATCATCGGGCAAGTCAACCAAAGTCCACACTTTGTTATCATACATGGATCCCATCTCAGATTTCATGGCTTCAAGCCATTTTATGGAATCTGGGCTCACCATCGCTTCTTCATAGTTCGTAGGTTCACCATGATCTAGTAGCATGACTTCCGAATAGGATTACCGCACCACTCGGGCGCGGATCTTACTCGTTGATCTACGGTTCAAGAATAACTTGATCTGAAGTTCCATGATCATCATCATTAACTTCCTCACTAATTGGTGTAGGTGTCACGAAACCGGTTTCTATGATGAACTACTTTCCAATAAGGGAGCCGTACTGCTACCTCATCAAGTTCTACTTTCCTCCCACTCACTTCTTTCGAGAGAAACTCCTTTCTAGAAAAGATCCATTCTTAGCAACGAATATCTTGCCTTCGGATCTGTGATAGAAGGTGTACCCAACTGTCTCCTTTGGGTATCCTATGAAGACACATTCGATTTGGGTTCGAGCTTATCAGGTTGAAGCTTTTTCACATAAGCATCGCAGCCCCAAACTTTCGTAAACGACAACTTTGGTTTCTTGCCAAACCATAGTTCATAAGGAGTCGCCTCAACGGATTTTGATGGTGCCCTATTTAACGTGAATGCGGCCGCCTCTAAAGCATAACCCCAAAACGATAGCGATAAATCAAGAAGAGACATCATAGATCGCACCATATCTAGTAAAGTACGACACGACGCTCGACACACCATTACGTTGTGGTGTTCTGTGGCGTGAGTTACAAAACTATTCGCATTGTTTTAAATGTAGACCAAACTCAGAACTCAAATATTCTCCTCCACGATCAGATCGTAGAAACTTTATTTTCTTGTTACGATGATTCTCCACTTCACTCTGAAATTCTTTGAACTTTTCAAATGTTTCAGATTTGTGTTTCATTAAGTAGATATACCCATATCTGCTTAAATCATCTGTGAAGGTGATAAAATAACGATATCCGCCACGAGCCTCAACATTCATCGGACCACATACATCTGTATGTATGATTTCCAAAAAATCTGTTGCTCTCTCCATAGTACCGGAGAGCGGCGTTTTAGTCATCTTGCCCATGAGGCACGGTTCGCAAGTATCAAGTGATTCATAATCAAGTGATTCCAAAATCCCATCAGCATGGAGTTTCTTCATGCGCTTTACACCAATATGACCTAAATGGCAGTGCCACAAATAAGTTGCACTATCATTATTAACTATGCATCTTTTGGCTTCAATATTATGAATATGTGTATCACTACGATCGAGATCCAACAAACCATTTTCGTTGGTGTGTATGACCATAGAAGGTTTTATTCATGTAAACAGAACAACAATTATTCTCTAACTTAAATGAATAACCGTATTGCAATAAACATGATCAAATCATATTCATGCTCAACGCAAACACCAAATAACACTTATTTAGGTTCAACACTAATCTCGAAAGTGCAGGGAGCGTGCGATGATGATCATATCAATCTTGGAACCACTTCCAACACACATCGTCACTTCACCCTTAACTAGTCTCTGTTCATTCTGCAACTCCTGTTTCGAGTTACTACTCTTAGCAACTGAACCAGTATCAAATACCGAGGGGTTGCTACGAACACTAGTAAAATACACATTAATAATCTGTATATCAAATATACCTTTGTTCACTTTGCCATCCTTCTTATCTGCCAAATACTTGGGGCAGTTCGCTTCCAATGACCAGTCCCTTTGCAGTAGAAGCACTCAGTCTCAGGCTTAGGTCCAGACTTGAGCTTCTTCGCGGGAGTGACAACTTACTTGTCATTCTACTTGAAGTTCCCTTTCTTTCCCTTTGCCCTTTTCTTGAAACTAGTGGTCTTGTCAATCATCAACACTTGATGTTTTTCTTGATTTCTACCTTCGCCGATTTTAGCATCACGAAGAGCTTGGGAATTGTTTTCGTCATCCCTTGCATATTATAGTTCATCACGAAGTTCTACTAACTTGGTGATGGTGACTAGAGAATTCTATCAATCACTATTTTATCTGGAAGATTAACTCCCACTTGATTCGAGCGACTGTAGTACCCAGACAATCTAAGCACATGCTCACTGCTTGAGCTATTCTCCTCCATCTTTTAGCTATAGAACTTGTTGGAGACTTCATATCTCTCAACTCGGGTATTTGCTTGAAATATTAACTTCAACTCCTGGAACATCTCATATGGTCCATGACGTTCAAAACGTCTTTGAAGAGCCGGTTCTAAGCCGTAAAGCATGGCACACTGAACTATTGAGTAGTCATCAGCTTTGCTCTGCCAGACGCTCATAACATCCGGCGTTGCTCTGCAGCAGTTCGGCACCCAGCAGTGCTTCCAGGACGTAATTCTTTCGTGCAGCAATGAGGATAATCCTCAAGTTATGGACCCAGTCCGTAATTGCTACCATCATCTTTCAACTTTGCTTTCTCAAGGAACGCATTAAAATTCAACGGAACAACAAAGACGAGCCATCTATCTACAATAAACATAGACAATCAAAATACTATCAGGTACTAAGTTCATGATAAATTTAAGTTCAATTAATCATATTAATAAAGAACTCCCACTTAGACAGACATCTCTCTAATCATCTAAGTGATCACGTGATCCAAATCAACTAAACCATAACCGATCATCACGTGAAATGGAGTAGTTTTCAATGGTGAACATCACTATGTTGATCATATCTACTATATGATTCACGCTCGACCTTTCGGACTCGGTGTTCCGAGGCCATATCTGCATATGCTAGGATCGTCAAGTTTAACCTGAGTATTCTGCGTGTGCAAAACTGGCTTGCACCCGTTGTAGATGGACGTAGAGCTTATCACACCCGGTCATCACGTGGTGTCTGGACACGACGAACTTTGGCAACAGTGCATACTCAGGGAGAACACTTTTATCTTGAAAGTTAGTGAGAGATCATCTTATAATGCTACCGTCATAACTAAGCAAAGTAAGATGTATGAAAGATAAACATCACATGCAATCAAAATATGTGACATGATATGGCCATCATCATCTTGTGCCTTTGATCTCTATCTCCAAAGCATCATCATGATCTCCATCGTCACCGGCATGACACCATGATCTCCATCATCTTGATCTATATCAATGTGTCGTCACATGGTCGTCTCGCCAACTATTGCTCTTGCAACTATTGCTATCGCATAGCGATAAAGTATAGCAATTATTTGGCGCTTGCATCTTATGCAATAAAGAGACAACCATAAGGCTTCTGCCGGTTGCCGATAACTTCAACAAAACATGATCATCTTATACAACAACTTATATCTCATCACATCTTGAACATATCACATCACAACATGCCCTGCAAAAACAAGTTAGACGTCCTCTACTTTGTTGTTGCAAGTTTTACATGGCTGCTACGGGCTGAGCAAGAACCATTCTTACCTACGCATCAAAACCACAGCGATAGTTTGTCAAGTTGGCGCTGTTTTAACCTTCGCAAGGACCGGGCGTAGCCACACTCGGTTCAACTAAAGTTGGAGAAACCGACACCGCCACCAATGTGTGTGCAAAGCACGCCGGTAGAACCAGCCTCGCGTAAGCGCACGCGTAATGTCGGTCCGGCCCGCTTCATCCAACAATACCGCCAAACCAAAGTATGACATGCTGGTAAGCAGTATGACTTGTATCGCCCACAACTCACTTGTGTTCTACTCGTGCATAAAACATCAACGCATAAAACCTAGGCTCGGATACCACTGTTGGGGACTGTAGTAATTTCAAAAAAATTCCTACGCACACGCAAGATCATGGTGATGCATAGCAATGAGAGGGGACAATGTTGTCCACGTACCCTCGTAGACCGAAAGCGGAAGCGTTATATCAACACGATTGATGTAGTCGTACGTCTTCACGGCCCGACCGATCAAGCACCAAACTACGGCACCTCCCAGTTCTAGCACACGCTCAGCTCGATGACGATCCCGGACTCGATCCAAGCAAAGTGTCGGGATGAGTTCCACAAGACGACGGCGTGGTGACGGTGATGATGTTCTATCGACGCAGGCTTCGCCTAAGCACCGCTATGATATGACCAAGGTGGAATATGGTGGAGGGGCACCGCACACGGCTAAGGAACGATCACGAAGATCAACTTGTGTGTCATGGGTGCCCCTGCCTCAGATATAAAGGAGGGAGGGGAGGTGCGGCCGCCCCTAGGGGGAGGCCGAGGAGTCCTACTCCCACCGAGTAGGACTCCCCCCCTCTTGCCTTGTTGGAGAAGGAAGGGGAGGGAAAGAGGAAGGGGCGCCGCCCCCCTTCCTTGTCCTATTCGGACTAGGGGGGAGGGGGCGCACGGCCTGCCCTGGCCGGCCCTCCTCTTCTCCCTTAGGGACCATGTAGGCCCATTAACCCCCGGGAGGGTTCCGGTAACCCCCCTGCACTCAGTAAAATTCGATTTTACCTTAACGATTCCGATATCCAAATATAGGCTTCCAATATAACAATATTTATGTCTCAACCATTCCGAGACTCCTCGTCATGTCCGTGATCACATCCGGGACTCCGAACAACCTTCGGTACATCAAAGAACTATAAACTCATATAGTAACTGTCATCGTAACGTTAAGCGTGCGGACCCTACGGGTTCGAGAACAATGTAGACATGACCTAGAACTATTTCCGGTCAATAACCAATAGCAGAACCTGGATGCTCATATTGGCTCCTACATATTCTATGAAGATCTTTATCGGTCAAACCGCATAACAACATACGTTGTTCCCTTTGTCATCGGTATGTTACTTGCCCGAGATTCGATCGTCGGTATCTCAATACCTAGTTCAATCTCGTTACCGGCAAGTCTCTTTACTCGTTATGTAATGCATCATTCCGTAATTAACTCATGAGTTACATTGCTTGCAAGGCTTATAGTGATGTGCATTACCGAGAGGGCCCTGAGATACCTCTCCGACAATCGGAGTGACAAATCCTAATCTCGAAATACGCCAACCCAACATGTACCTTCGGAGACACCTGTAGAGCACCTTTATAATCACCCAGTTTACGTTGTGATGTTTGATAGCACACAAAGTGTTCCTCGGTAAATGGGAGTTGCATAATCTCATAGTCATAGGAACATGTATAAGTCATGAAGAAAGCAATAGCAACATACTAAACGATCAAGTGCTAAGCTAACGGAATGGGTCAAGTCAATCACATCATTCTCCTAATGATGTGATCCCGTTAATCAAATGACAACTCATGTCTATGGTTAGGAAACTTAACCATCTTTGATTTATGAGCTAGTCAAGTAGAGGCATACTAGTGACACTATGTTTGTCTATGTATTCACACATGTATTATGTTTCCGGTTAATACAATTCTAGCATGAATAATAAACATTTATCATGAAATAAGGAAATAAATAATAACTTTATTATTGCCTCTAGGGCATATTTCCTTCACATATCTGATGAGAAAATCACGTTCCCGAAGGTTTCATTCCGTTTGGACTCCGTTTGATATTCGGTTTCTTCGAAACACTGAAATAGGCAAAAAACAGCAATTCTGGGCTGGGCCTCCGGTTAATAGGTTAGTCCCAAAAATAATATAAAAGTGGAAAATAAAGCCCAATATGGTCCAAAGCAGTAGATAATATAGCATGGAGCAATAAAAAATTATAGATACGTTGGAGACATATCACCTATCTATTTACTTTTATGTTGAGTCATCACCCTCTTATTTAAAAGCACCAGTTAGAGAGCACCGCTGTCATTTGCATCAATTACTATTAATTTATATTGAGTATGACTATGACTGGATCTCTTTTACCATGAATTACTATGTCTAGTCAGTCCTTGATCTTTAAAGGTGCTCTGCATTTATGTTTTGCGGTCTCAGAAAGGGCTAGCGAGATACCATCTTGTTATATCATATTATGATCGTTTTGTGAAAGTGTTGTCATCCGAGATTTATTATTATTGCTCGCTAGTTGATTATGCCATTGATATGAGTAAACATGAGACGTAAGTGTTATTGTGAATGTGGTTAGTTCATAATCTTTATTGAGAACTTGAATGCTGGCTTTACATATTTGCAACAACAAGAGCAAACAGAGTTTATAAAAGTTTTTCTTTATCACTTTCAGTTTATCAACTGAATTGCTTGAGGACAAGCAAAGGTTTAAGCTTGGGGGAGTTGATACGTCTCCGTCGTATCTACTTTTCCAAACACTTTTGCCCTTGTTTTGGACTCTAACTTGCATGATTTGAATGGAACTAACCCGGACTGACGCTGTTTTCAGCAGAATTGCCATGGTGTTATTTTTGTGCAGAAATAAAAGTTCTCGGAATGACCTGAAACTTCACAGAGATTATTTTTGGAAATAATAAAAAATACTGGCGAAAGAATCAAGACCAGGGGGCCCACACCCTGTCAACGAGGGTGGGAGGTGCGCCCCCTGCCTCGTGGGCCCCCTGGAGCTCCACCGACCTCAACTCCAACTCCATATATTCACGTTCGGGGAGGAAAAAATCAGAGAGAAGGATTCATCGTGTTTTACGATACGGAGCCGCCGCCAAGCCCTAAACTCTCTCGGGAGGGCTGATCTGGAGTCCGTTCGGGGCTCCGGAGAGGGTAATCCGTCGCCGTCGTCATCACCAACCATCCTCCATCACCAATTTCGTGATGCTCACCGCCGTGCGTGAGTAATTTCATCGTAGGCTTGCTGGACGGTGATGGGTTGGATGAGATTTATCATGTAATTGAGTTAGTATCCACTATGTTCTGAGATTGATGTTGCTATGACTTTGCTATGCTTAATGCTTGTTACTAGGGCCCGAGTGCCATGATTTCAGATCTGAACCTATTATGTTTTCATGAATATATGTGAGTTCTTGATCCTATCTTGCAAGTCAATAGTCACCTACTATGTGTTATGATCCGGCAATCCCGAGGTGACAATAATCGGGACCACTCCCGGTAATGACCGTAGTTTGAGGAGTTCATGTATTCACTAAGTGTTAATGCTTTGGTCTGGTACTCTATTAAAAGGAGGCCTTAATATCCCTTAGTTTCCAATATGACCCCGCTGCCACGGGATGGTAGGACAAAAGATGTCATGCAAGTTCTTTTTCATAAGCACGTATGACTATATTCGGAATACATGCCTACATTACATTGATGAATTGGAGCTAGTTCTGTGTCACCCTATGTTATAATTGTTACATGATGAACCGCATCCGACATAATTATCCATCACCGATCCAATGCCTACGAGCTTTTCACATACTGTCCTTTGTTTAGTTACTTTTCCGTTGCCACTGTTACAATCACTACAAAGCTGCTACTGTTACTTTTGCCACTGTTACCGTTACTTCCATACTACTTTGCTACTAAATACTTTGCTGCAGAGATTAAGTTATCCAGGTGTGGTTGAATTGACAAATCAACTGCTAATACTTGAGAATATTCTTTGGCTCTCCTTGTGTCGAATCAATAAATTTGGGTTGAATACTCTACCCTCGAAAACTGTTGCGATCTCCTATAATTGTCGGTTATCAACGGCCCACATCTTTTATTGGTTGATATGTCATGAAACAAGAAATGATGTGAGAGTTAATGTACCGTGCCTAAGTGTTTTGGGATTATTTTTGTTTTCGTAAGGTGATTTATACACCTAGACGGAGGGAATAATAACATGCATCCTCATGCAATGCCAATTAGGCATATTGATGACATGACATATATTGAATGAGAAAAGAGATGATAGTGGTAATATAATATGTTAATTACCATCACATAGGGCCTCCCAAGAAAAAATGAGTCTATAAGCAAATAATGCAATCATCTACTCCCTCCATTCCATAATGTAGTGCGCCTGCGCTTCCCAAGATTTAAGTTTGACCATAAATTTAACTAACGAGACCGACTGCGGCGGCAGCAGAAATTATACCACTGAATTCATATTTTCGACGCGAATTCTGTGGTATAATTTTTGCTTCAGTCGCAGTCGGTCTCGTTGGTTAAATGTATGGTCAAGTTTAGATCTCGGGAAGCGCGGGCGCATTACATTATGGAATGGAGGGAGTATGATACTAGCTGGTAGGGAGAATATCATGTGCTCCCGGAGCACCTAAACTTAGGTGCAGCAACGCGAGCACTACTATTGGATTTAGATCCAACTGTTATATAAAGATGCATGAGACCTCAATGTAATTATCAGACTCCTCGGGTTTTTTATTTTTGAAAAAGATTGCGAGCCCTCTCCGTGGATGCTGGATCTGAGATCGAATGGGTTAGGAGCTCCCAGAGCACCAGATATTCTCCCCTCTATGATACTTTGCAGTGTGAAGGTAGTATCATAGACTAGTGTCATGTGCATGACATTAGTCGAAGTTACTCCCCACCTTATGGGTCATTGTTCACATTAGTCGAAGCTACACATTGGATTGCATTATCGTTGCTTTATGTTAATGTTGGCTATTAATTTGGCTAACATTCATGTTGGTTATTATGTAATTTTATGTCTTTCTAATCAAAATGGAACAACGAGAAGTTTTGATTAGAGATTTAATGAGCAAATGTTCTAACGACATATGATGATATTCTGACCAACATTGAATATTTTCATGTGTCGCTTATGAATAGAAGGTCCTTTTTCGTTTTCTGCTCATCGCTGATACGGATTAGAATAACAAGTAGACATATCTTCAATCATCTCATTGCATGCTAAATTCAAACTTTATATTTTAGACTGCAATAGTTGGCAAACATTCGCTCGGAGGGGTTATCATTTGTGAACGTTTTAGATAGCAAATTTAGTTGCATGGGGTTGGCAGTTTTTTCAGAAACGCATGGCATTTTATTTTTTCTCGAATACGCACAAACATGCAAATCATATATTCATAGAAGAAGAGCCAAGACGGCTGATACAACGCCTTTCGGCAATGTGCCACCCCGAGAGGATAACACCCACATTTGGCATAGATGGACCACCCAAGAGGCCAAGACGGCTGATACCACACATGGCATTTTTTGAGAAGAGAGATTTTGTGACAAAAAATTGCAAGTTTTGTGGTCCCTTGCCAGGTAAAGTTATCACACAAAAAAACGTTTAGTTGTGATCCCCGCCAGTTATCAGTATCGGAATTATGATGTTTATAACGTTGGCTCCTCTTTTCCAGCAATGAACATTAATAATAATGCCAAACTTTTTGGCATAGATGGACCTTATGTAGATAACTTTCCCATGTAGAGAGTAAAGATCCACATTAAGCTGATGTGTTGTTTTTCTCTTAATGATGCCAAATGCAGCCTTGTGTATCATCCACATTAAGCTGTTGTGTTGTTTTTCTCTTAAGGATGCCAAATGCAGCCTTGTGTATGTATTCAGCCATACAACACTGATATACTCCCTCCGTTTTCAAATATAAGTCTTTTTAGTGATTCCAACAAGTGACTACATACGGAGCAACATGGGTAAATCTACACTCTAAAATATGTATACATACATCTGTATGTTGTAGTCTATTTGAAATGTCTCAAAAAAAATTATATTTAGGAACGGAGGGAGTAGATGGAATATTCACCTTTCACCATAGCTGCAGACGCCATAGGATGTGGGATTCAGTATATTGAGAGAAAAATATTCAGTTAAGCAGGGTATCCAATCAACTCAATGAAGGAACGTTACCAGAATCAATCAAGCATTAGAAAAAAGATTTAAGAGTTATGAAAATTGGTGACGACACACAGAGGCAGGTTCAGAACTTCAGATTCCTGTATGTACATGGATAGCATTGGTGTGCAGACACGAAGTTCCTAGCACTAAGAGCATCTCCACTTCGGCGCCCCCACGGATGAAAATAGTGTCTCCTGAGGGCGAGCCGGCGTTATTTTCACCATGGGGGCGGTCGGGTTCCCACGCGTCGCCCCAAGTTAGCCCCCAAATGCCCTTTTTTGAAAAACAATCAACTAAAATTTAAAGAATTTGGACGAAATTCATTCATATTTGTACATAACTTAAAAGACATAACTTAAAACCTAAAACTACACCGCCGCCCGCCGCCGCCGCCGTCCCTAGCCTTCTACATGCCACCGAGGAGCTTGTAGAAGGCCGTGTTGTCGCCCCCGTCGCCGCCGTTGTTGTCGTCGCCCTGCACGCCGCCGTCCTTGCTGCAACCCTTCCCTGGGTCGCCTTGGCGGACGGGGTTGGTGTGCAGCGGTGTCTCGTCGTCGCTGTCCTCAAGGAAGATGACGCCGGCCTCATCGCGGCCGCGGCGATCTCCTTGAGGGCGCGGCGCTAGCGCTCCAGCTCCAGCCATACGTAGTCGTCCCGCACCCATTTGAAGCCGGCCTCGTCGGCGGCGGCCATGTCCTTGTGCTCCTTCTTCACGGCGATGAGCCCCCGGCTCGGCCTTCATGGCGACGAGCCCCGGTTCGGTCTTTAAGTCGACGAGCCTCAGCTCGGTCTTCGGCTTGACGAGGCGGGAGGAGCGAGGAGAGGGGTCACCGCGGGTGCGCCGCCCGAGTGGCGTCTCCATGGGCTCGCCCTTGATGGGGGCGAGCGGGGCGAGCATCGGCAACCCGGAGGAGCGGGAGGAGGAGGAGGAGCTGCCCGCCATGCGCCTCGGCGGCCAAGAAGAGCTGCCGCTCCGGCGGGGGACCGGGGCCGGGGCCGCCGGGTACTTGAGTGGCGGCTCGTTCCCGCCCTCGAGGTGCTCGAGGACGGCGTGGAGCGTGCGCCCGGGGATGCCCCAACACAGGCGGCGACCGTCGGTGTTCTAGTAGCCCCTCACCGGCACATTGTTGGTGGAGACAGCGTTGGAAGTACGTCGGTGGTTGTCGGCGACGTACTCCGGAAGGCCTCGCACCTCCTCCGGCAGGGACGCCCTGAACGCGCGCGATCTCGGCGAGGCGGAGACAAGGACGCCTCCGGCGCTGAGCCTCCACGAGCCCAGCACACGCATGTCAGGCGGCGCCGGGTAGTTCGCCTGTGGAGGAGGTACGCCTCCCACTCGTGAAGGTGGCGACAGCCGAAGCCGTTGGCCGTCGTTCCGTCGCCGGGGAATCGGTGGGCCATCCGCGGTGGCTGCAGACGGGGAGAGAGGTAGAGAGATGGTGCTTCGGCGACGAGAGATGGACTGCGGCGAGGGAGTGTGTGGCCAACAGCGAGGGAAAGCGGTACTTATAGCGGCGGGTGGGCTGCGAGCGGGCGGCAGCCTTATGAACGCGTGGCGACGCGCCTTCACTGCGTCGTCGAGGAATCAATGAAAGGCTGACCGGCGGCAGCCTTCACATTGATTCCCTGCAGGAAAACGAGGCGATGAGGACGACGAACGCGCATAGTCACTGACTCGACGAGTCCCCCAATCTTTCGCGCCAAAAATGTTTTCCCGAGCACGCCGGGTTCGGCCTGGGCTTCTAAAGGTGCGACTGGGCTCTTTTTTTCGCCCGGGAGGGGGAGGGCGAGTGGAGATGCTCTAAGGACTTTGGATGAGCATTGCATGACTCGTAAACACGCATATTGAATGCAAGAAGAGTTTCTTCCACATCGCTGCCGCAACTCATATGCAAGAATTCAAACGACGCCTTGAATTTTTTTAAGAGTGTGTCTAGGGCACATCTAGATGTGCTCTATTTATTGCACATCTAAGTGAGTGAATCAAGTATAAAGAGGAAAAAAAAAGAAAAAGAAAATATCCACACGAATCTCGACGTAAGATTAATGACATAAGACTTAGATGTGCAATATTTATGGCACATCTAGATGTGCTTTAGAAAACTCTTTTTAAAAAAATTAAGGGAGACGCCTAGCAATTTAGCAAGACTAAAAATGGACATTGATCAGGATCAAACCCATTGTCACTGTGAATAGACCGGCGTGAACCAGAAGCACGGCCGGTTGTTTCCCTCCGCCCTGGCGAGGGACTCGACGACCTCGACCTTCTTGTGCTTGCCGGCGAGGCTGTACGCCCGAACCCGCGTCTCGCCGCCCTCGAGATCCTCCGCGTAGTAGATGGTGCTGGGCCTCAGCCCGGGGCACTCCCGCGTGGACACGGCCACCGCGCCGGACGAGTCCACCAGCACCGCGACGTCGCCGATGTCCTCCTCCTCCTCCCACGTCCCGCCGCACTCGTCCAGCACGCGAACCACGAACTCCTTGCCTCCGGCCGCCTCGACGAGCTCCACCTGCATCAGCGCGCCGCCGCCGGGGGTCTGTACGAGGAAGCTGCTCTGCAGGTACGTGGTCGGCATTCGCGTCATGGACGGGATGATATCCGGGGACGCGGAGCCGAGCCCGTGCAGCTCCGGGAAGACGTACACCAACCCGAAGCGGGTGTTGGCGTAGAGCTGGCCGCGGTGGAGCGCCAGGTCCACCACGGCGGGGATGCTGCTCAGCTTCACGGATTTCCAGGCGCTGTCGCCGGGACGAGCGGTGGCCCACTGGTGGCGATGGCCCTCTGGGGAGTAGATGACGATCACCATCGCCCCGCCGCCGGGCGTGGGCACCGGGACGGCCTTGTGGATCAGGGTGTCGTCGCGGTGGACCAGGCCGTCGATGGAGAAGACCCGTGGGTCGCGTTTGAGGCGGACAGTGAGGCCGGCAGGGGTGCTCTCGACGCGGTCGGCGAGGGGGAGCGCGGCGACGGGGGGCAGAGGCGCGCGCCTACCGGTGGCGAGGTCGAGCAGGTGCATGGCCCCGCGGTCGTCGGCGGCCACGATGACGCCGCGGGAGGACCCGAGGGGGAACAAGCGGCGGTCGTGCGCGCGGCCGAGGCGCGCGGGGAGGGTGACGACGGGGACCTCGCGGTCGCGGCAGATGACGAGGCGGGGAAATTCCGGGTCGGGCGCGTCGGCGGGGAGGAGGAGCCAGGGGCGGTCGGGGCGCGGGCGGCCGCCGGCCGAGGCGAAGGTGGCCGCGGCGGCGCGCCAGGAGGCGCAGACGGCGCGGAAGGTGCGGAGGTCGAGGGAGGGGAGGCGCGGGACGAGCAGGAGGAGGAAGTCCTCGTGGAGCCCGGCCCAGTCCGCCATGGTCGCCGTCGAGGGGGGTCGCCGGATTGGATTGGGGTTGGTTTATGAGGGGGAATCGATCGCGGCGGAGCCGAGTTTTGCGGAGGAGCGGTTGCCGATTTGGGGGCAGCGGAGGACTCCCGGTTGCTTATTTCCCACGCGGAGACGGACGATATTAGCGTACCCCTTAAGCTGACACTGTTAATTGGATCGGCCGTAGCAGCCCAAGCCCAACATTGCCCGGCCCTGTAAGCATAAGTTTTTTTCGCTCATTGTTTCTGCGCAGCCTATTTTCTTCTATAAATAAAAACAATATATATTAAATATCAAAGATCAAGAAGATGATACCAAATACATCCGGCCTATGCAATCTGCAACAACACAATATCAGGAGCATACGAAGCACTAGGATGAATACACCCATGTATTGTACATCAAAATGAAAATGAAAGAAGTGAAAAAAGAGAACATGACATCGAATGTCATGTTGAAGCTTTGAACAATGTGCTACAACCAGCAACAACATCAACCATTACCCCTAGACAAACATGTGGAATGCAAGTAAGATTCTTCAAAACCAACGCCTCTATAAAGAAAACGGTGTGCAAGTGTCCCTTTCGACGAATCTAGACACGAAAGTCTAAGTTAAGAGTTTCCAACCCAGAGGAAAAAGTCCGAGCAAAATGCAAGCAATGCTTCCAAGAAGGAAACATAATGTAAACACCCACGTTGTCAAGTCCAGGCAATGAAGCCCACACATAGGGGTTTTCGTGTGAGAACTTAAAGCCCGACTCAAAAAACATCACTAGACTGACGTCATCCTATGCTACAACATTCACTTGCTGAACCAACACCTTCATACACACCCGAAAACAACCATTCATTTGCATGGCCTGACGTGAGTCGCCACACGATCGTTGGGCATGCCCACGTGAGGAAGCAACCGAGCAGCGATAGGAACCCCCGCTACCACGAAGAATGACCTCTACCACTGCACATATGGTGCGAACCAGCTACACCGAGAGGCGCCAAAAGCCCACAACAGCCTCTCCAAGTGCCCGATGCACTGATCTCTCCTTTCAGAATTGACGACTAATCTAGGTCTGATCTAGTAGGCCAATGCTCGTCCAAAAATGCCATCAGGGCTAGAGGGCGAAACGCTCTCCAAGACCCTTCAATCACCACTCCCATCCCATGACACCGTCCGACACCATTGCGGTGCAATATGAAGGAGAACCCACTTCCTCACCAAGATCCAAACAATGATGTTATGCCAATATCGCATCACCCTTGAATCGTGTTTCACTGTTGTCTTTGTGCCTCTACCGTGTCACTGACACATCTCAAGCCGCCACTACTATGCTATATCATCACACATGTAGCTCACCTGGCGCCTCGGAACCACCCAGGCCCTACCACCGTCGTTGGTCGTACGAGCTTTGCCTCGATCACCACCTGTGTCATCTATCTGAGTGGGTTGCCACACCTCCTGTATGGTGCTTCAAAATTGACTATTTTCTAAAGGAAAAGATATTGAGTGAATGTTTGGGGTAGGGGCATTCAACATGATAGGCTTCGGCATGTCCACTGGAACGCGTCATTCCTTCTTGATGTTAGTCCTTGCATCTGTTTTTGCCCCTTAAGTTCACTAAAAGAACTTTTTTACCCTTGTAGATGTATAATTTAGCGGTGTCTTCTCCTACGAGAACTCGATCGCAAAATCTTGAAGCAAGATCCATCAATTTTATTCCCTAAAAAAGATCCATCAATTTTACAGAGTAATTTCGAATGAAAACTTATTATGTACAATAGGATAGGGTCATGACTCCATTTCTTTCCCTGGCGCAAACTCCTTATAGGGGCGACACTCGGTCAACTGACGTCGCTTCATCTTTGAGTTGGTCTTTCGGGTTTCGATCCTCCTTGAATTTGCCCATCGGGATGGACTCAAATGAGCTATGCCGTACAATCTTGTCCTCTCCTTGGGGCGGTGAGGTTAGGTTTTCTCATGGTCTGTGCGCGACAGAAATATATGGCGTTAAAGCGCTTCAGATCGATTCAAGGTTTCAACGGCGATGACTGTGGCTCCAGGACGCCAGTCCTTAGGGTCATGTGCATGAAGACGTCCCAACTGTCATCGATAAGATCAGATCGGGTCTGGTATGGGAGCGATGATAGCAGATTAGCAGTGCGTCGGCAACTCGTTCTGGCGATGTTAGTGGTTGTTCAGTAGTCCAAAGATCTCAATGTAGTTTTTGTTATGTTTGGGATTATTGTACTTTCGATGAACTTGCATAATAGATTCAGGTATTTAAAAAACAAATGAAAACTTATCATCCAAGTTAAATATGCAAATGTCTTAAAAAAGTTCAGTATTTTTAGATTAAAAGGGTATCACATTTATATTTACAGTCTTGCTAAATCATAGTCGACTTAGATTAAAAGGGCATCACATTTATATTACAATCTTGCTAAGTCACAATCGACTTAGATTTCGTTATCTGTCAGTCGGTACTATATTCGTTAGATCATACATACTATGAGATCCGTGCAAAAATGTTCTTTCAGATTTTTCTATTTTTTTCACATGGTATGTCACTTGATTGTTACTACTCCCTCTGTTCATTTTTATAAGACCTTAAAGACATTTTAGACAATACGTAGAACAATCCATTTTAAGTTGTCTGAAACGACTTACAAAAGTGAACGGAAGGAGTACTTGATAAATCTCCGTTGTGTTTGGATGTCTGTATTGGAGGCCTCCGTATTGAATTGGTTTCAATTCCAAATCAGCAAGGAAACTGTAATGGACATGAATACCAATTCGCTTGTTTGGATGCTCATTGTATTGGCTCATTAAATCTCCGTGATTGGGGCCGTGGATTGGGGCTAGGGTTTGATGCACGCTCAGCTTCAGCCTGATGACCTGATCTGTCATTGCAGCTGGATACCCTCAATCTCCTTTTTCTCCTAAGGCTCATGATGCATGCATACTTATTATCTGACGAAACTGAACAAAACCAACACCTAGCTAACTGAAGATGTGCACTAGGATTACATTGGCCAACATGATCGTTGTACTGTGTACACGGATTGCACAAACTGAAGAAAAATGATACATAGCTAACTGAAGAAGGAGAGGGCAAAAGAGGGGATCTGGCGGCTGTAGGACCTTGAAGTATGTCTAGAGGGGGGGTGATTAGACTACTTGACCAATTAAAAGCTATGCCTTTTCCCAATTTTAGACTTTGGCAGATTTTAGCTATCTTTGAACAATTCAAGCAATCATCACGCAATTCAAGCAAGCATGCAAAGAGTATATAGGCAGCGGAAAATAAAGCATGCAACTTGCAAGAATGTAAAGGGAAGGGTTTGGAGAATTCAAACGCAATTGGAGACACGAATGTTTTTGTCGTGGTTCCGATAGGTGGTGCTATCGTACATCCACGTTGATGGATACTTCAACCCACGAGGGTAACGGTTCTTGTGAGTCCACGGAGGGCTCCACCCACGAAGGGTCCACGAAGAAGCAACCTTGTCTATCCCACCATGGTCGTCGCCCACGAAGGACTTGCCTCACTAGCGGTAGATCTTCACGAAGTAGGCGATCTCCTTGCCCTTACAAACTCCTTGGTTCAACTCTACAATCTTGTCGGAGGCTCCCAAGTGACACCTAGCCAATCTAGGAGACACCACTCTCCAAGAAGTAACAAATGGTGTGTTGATGATGAACTCCTTGCTCTTGTGCTTCAAATGATAGTCTCCCCAACACTCAACTCTCTCTCACAGGATTTGGATTTGGTGGAAAGAAGATTTGAGTGGAAAGCAACTTGGGAAAGGCTAGAGATCAAGATTCGTATGGTTGGAATGGAATATCTTGGCCTCAACACATGAGTAGGTGGTTCTCTCTCAAAACTGGTAAGTTGGAAGTGTAGGTTTCTTCTGATGGCTCTCTCCACGAATGAAGAGGAGGTGGAGGGGTATATTTAGCCTCCACACAAAATCTAACCGTTACACACAATTTACCAAACTCGGTGGGACCGAATCATAAAACTCAGTCGGACCGATTTAGTAAACCTAGTGGCCGTTAGGGTTTTGATTGGGGCCGACATGCAACTCGGTAGGACCGATATGGTTAGGGTTAGGGCATAACGTAATCTCGGTGAGACCGACACACAAACTTCGGTGAGACCGATTTTGGTAATTAGCTAACCGGAGAGTTGGTCGTAAACTCGGTGGGACCGATATGCTCTTCGGTGAGACCGAAAAGTTACAAAAGGGAAACAGAGAGTTTACATTGTAATCTCGGTGGGACCGATTCGCTCTTTCGGTGAGACGAAAAGTTACGAAAGGGAAACAGAGAGATTACAATCCCATCTCGGTGAGACCGATATCCCTATCGGTGAAACCGATTTGCCTAGGGTTTGTGGCAGTGGCTATGACATCTGAACTCGGTGGCGCCGGATAGAAAGAATCGGTAGGGCCGAGTTTGACTGTAGGTTTAGGTCATATGTGGATGTGAGAAAGTAGTGGAGGGTTTTGGAGCATATCACTAAGCACATGAAGCAAAAGGCTTATTAAGCAACACCTCATCCCTTCTTGATAGTATTGGCTTTTCCTATAGACTCAATGTGATCTTGGATCACTAAAATGTAAAATGTAGAGTCTTGAGCTTTTGAGCTTGAGCCAATCCTTTGTCCTTGATATTTTGAGTGATCCACTTTCATCATCCATGCCATGCCATTCATTGAGCTTTCCTGAAATATTTGTCTTGGAATAGCATTAGCTCAATGAGCTATATGTTGTTATGAATTACCAAAACCACCTAGGGATAGTTGCACTTTCAATCTCCCCCTTTTTGGTAATTGATGACAACATATAGATCAAAGCTTAGACAAATGATAATAAAGTTGAAAAACATCGTCGCTTTGAGAAGTATGTGATAAGCAAGAGCTCCCCCTAAATTTGTGCATAGAAATATTTGCTTTGGACTGCAAATGCACAAGGAATTAGGCTCATGGGTTACTCTTGCATGTCACATACATCTTGGTGGAGCGCTCAAAATAACAAAGATTAAATACATGCACTCATCACCAAGCAAAGTGAATGATCATATAAGGATAAATAAGATAATATCATAGCGAGCATAAGTGTAGCTTATGATCAAACACATGATCATCAATGTCTCATGGGTAATTGCATAGTATCTCAACCAATCAAAAGCAAATAAAGTTCAACCCAAAAGATAAGAGAGAACAAAATCAAATCTCTCTCTCTCTCTCGAAGCCTATGATCTATACATTTTTCTCCCCCTTTGGCAACAAGTTACCAAAAAGTTCCTAGAAAATGCATAGGACTATAACGTCTCTCAGGCTTGGTCTTCTGGTGGTGGTGGTGCCCGGAGAACTCCAAGAACGAAGGCTTCAGTCGATGTAGAAGGAGCTGAAGGAGTTGGTGCTAGAGCTGGTTGTGCTAGAGCTGTAGCTGGAGCTGATGAAGTGACTCTGGTGTCTTGAACTGGCTCTGCAGCTGATCTCTGAGCTCGTGGCACTCTGGCAAATGCATCAGTCGTTGTCCTGCCCTTCCTCTCCTTCATGTCATCCTGTAGCTGCTCCACGGTGATCAATCTCGATTACTTTGACATCTAGATCATATAATTTTTGTTCCATGATTCTCTCCAGGCTCTCCTGGTTTTGAGTTAGGGTGGCCAACCCCTTCTCAATCCGCAGAGTTGATGCTATCAAGTAACCAAGATGCTCCTGCTTGTTCTTCAGAAAGTAATCAGATGCCTCTGCTTGAGTTGGCATCTTGGCAGCCTTCTCTTGCCTTGCTTTCTCCTTCTTATCTTGCGCTTGCACTGATGTTGGTTCATTCTCAGTCATGACAACTTGATTGTCCTCAAAGTCAGGATAGAGAACCATGTGTTCCTTATCCAACTGATACTTACCTGTGCCCATCTTTGAGTTTATCAACTCCTGAATCTGTGGGGCATATCCACAGCTCCTCTTGTGACCTGCTGCAGTCCTCTTGATAGTTGAGAAAACATGAAGCAAATTGATTGCATGCCCTCTAATCATGTTGTGGTCACCTGATTTGGGCAAAAGAGTGTGCCTTAGGATCCAGTTGATTGTAGGCAGCCCTGACAGAAGATAGTGAACTGATCCAAACTTGAAGGACTCAAGTGCATCATCTGGGAGTTCCTTGTACATGTGTGACATTGAGTTGTGACCCATCTTCTTCTTGGCATAAATGTCCAAGTCATCTTCATCTTCCTTGGGGGCATTGATCAGACTTGCCCATTCCTCTATGGTTGACTGATATCATGTTCCTTCAGACATCCACTCTATCCTGCCATCTGGATAGAAATGTGCTGTGGAGTAGAATTGCATAATGAGCTCGTCATTCCAATTTGTGAGCTTCTGCCCAACAAAATCTGCAACTCCACAAGCACTGAAGCTGTCATACACTCCAGGGTAGTGTTCTTCATTCTCCTGAATATAGGTCCAGTCGACCCACCTCATATCACAAACTATGGGCTTCTTATCCAACAAGATAGTCTCATAGAAGTCCTGTTGTTCCTTGGTGTGGAACCTATAATCCACAACAGTCCTTCTCCTGGTGGCATATGGATCTGACTCTCTCCATAGCCTCAACCCTTGATCTCTTCTGATCTTCATGTTTTCAGCCATAGGATGAGCATCATTGTGGTCTGGGATCTTGGGCTTGAGCTTCCTTAGGACCTGCCCTTCTTCATCTTCCTCAGCTTCAATCTTAGGCATTGGAGCCTTGTTCTTCTCTGTTGCTGGTATACTTCTGGTATTTCTCTTTGGTGCACTCTTGGGCTTGGGGGCAGCTTTGGGCTTTGAAGTTGCAGCCCCTGACTTTATGGCATCACCCATCAGCTTTTGTGCCTTGGGTCCAGGCTCTGCAACCTCTTCTTCTTCCTCTTCTTCCATCATAGATGGCTTCCCAATCACTCTGGCCATGGTCTTCCTGACCCTTTCCTTCCTTTTCTTCCCTTCAGCAGCAGCAGGTTCTTTGGGTTGGGACTCCAAAGCAGCTTGAGTGGAGACTCTGGCTTTGGACATTGGTTGTCTACTGCTGGCCTTTTGATCTTCAATCCGTGCTTAAGCTTCTTTGTTGAGTGTGCTCTCTCTTGAGCACTTTCTTCTTGAACCGGCCTCATCCTCACTGCCACATAATCTTCGTCCTCGGACTGAGGTATTCTTCTTCCTTGTCCTGGTGGCAGCCTTGGGAAAATTCTTGGGAGTGCTTCTCCCCTCATCCGAGCTGCTTGAGGGACTAGTGCCCTCACTCATTTGAACTTGCTCCTCGACTGTTCGGCTGTCACTTTGGTGCGACATGCTGCCTTGACCGATCACTGACCCTATGAATAGTTATAGATGAGGTAGAGTGGATGAGCATCACAAAATGCCGAGATTTTTGCAAAAGAATGATTCAAAAAACTTAGTTTTAGTTTCCACAGAAAGCATTTCGGATCTACCGATTTTCAAACTCGGTGATACCGAAGCAGTTTTGGAACCTAAACTAGTGAACTCGGTCAGGCTGAGTCACAGTTCGGTGGCACCGAGACTGCTAGGGTTTCACAGAGTCCTAAAATCGGTCACACCGATTTGTAATTCTTGGTCAGACCGAGACTTACTAGTGCAATGGCGTTAGCCAAATCAGTGGGACCGAGTTTTTCAACTCGGTGGGTCCGAGATGGTTTCATGAAACCTAACCCTAAATTTTGAATCATACCTATTCTAAGGATTGTTTTGACTGGATAGAAGTGTTTCAATCGTGGCAAGATGCATTACGAATACAATGTCTTTGAGAATCGGACGAGGATAGCACAAAGATCAAGTTCATACCCTAGTTCGGCGGTGAACTTGCTACGGCGGCAACGGTGGAGGAGAATTCCGCTGACAATGGCGGAGGCGGAGACGACGAGGAGGCGGTGGCATTTAAGTCGACGATCGTGAGACCAAGTAGGCAGAGCGAGCTATCTTGTGGCGAGAGGTTTGGAGAAATTTTTCCAAAATTTTCCGTGTGATATATAGCTCGACATTTGTCGGTGTGACTGAAGTTGAACAACTCGGTGGCACCGAGATGCATAATTGTTAATGATTCTGACAACTCGGTGTGACCGAGAAGTTAAAATCGGTTGCACCGAGATTGAAAACATAGATCGACTTAGTAATCTCGGTATGACCGAAATGGAGGAATCGGTCGGACCGAAAATCACAAAGAAGTTTTGGAAGTTTAAGTCTATGACGAATCGGGACTCGAGTGCTCCTCACACGAGTGGTTCGAATCGACTTGATCAAATTTTGTGATGTAGCATGAATAGAGTTTGAGACGAGAAAAGCATAGATAGCTAGAGAAGGTTCTTAGGCATTCTTGTCCATCCACTTGGCCAAAGAAAGAAAAGCCAAACAATCAAAACAACAAGTGGATGTCCTTGAATGAGTAAAATATTCAACCAACATGCTCACACAATAAAATGACAAATGGAATATGTGACAAAGCATGCACAACCAATTCTAGCATCTATCAAACAATTGGCGATGACTAGGTCATCTATATATGAGTATATTGACTTAGGAGTCAAATGAGAACATTTGATCATAGGTCATACTCATCGTTTAAGCTCAAGTGGGGTTACCACTTTTACATAAAGCATTTATGTGTTCACATCATTAGAGTTGCTTTGACTCAATTCTTAGAGTTAAGCTCCCCCTAGATGTGAGATCCCACCTTAGAGGGATAAACTAACCTTGGGTTGTCGTATGACTTCATGTAGGTGTTGAAGATGTGGATGCTCAATGTTGATGTAGATCTTTTGGGGCAATCCTTTGGAGTGAGTTGCACTTTCAATACCTACACGGGTTAGTCCCACAAGGAACAAACAAGAATATCCATAGACATAGAGTGATGCACACACAAAATGATGTCCATGAAAACATTAGGTTACCTTGTCCCTTGCCTTACCAACATGAGGGTTTGTGACTCCTTGAACTAGTGCAAGATATGGAAGTTGATTGCACTTGTCATTGCCATAATGATGTGAGTGAAAAATGTTGGCGGAGTCACCCTCAAGAACTACCTAGTTCTTGTTCTTCGGGATCCACATCGTCTTGATGGGAATCCTTGGTGTAGTAGTTGTGCTTGATGAAGTAGAACTTGACGTAGTCTTGGGAACCCACTTGACCAAGGCCTTAGGTGCTTCTTCAAATGCATCAATCTCCTCTTGAAGCTTGTCCTTGCCTTTGTTCTTGTGGTCTTGTGGTGGAAGATCATCTTGTGCTTGTGTTCCCTTGAAGGAAGTAGGATCATACTTCTCTTGTTGAGGAACAAACTTCGTCTTGGGGTATTGATCTTCTTCCCACTCAACTCCATTGGCATTGAACTTTCGCTCAAAACCTACACCTTGATTCTTCAGGTGCCTTCCTTGCTTGCGTACAATTTCCTCAAATTGCTTACTCCCGGCAAGGCTCTTGTATACACATTTCTCTATAATTCCCTTCAATAAGCTGTTTTCTTGCTCAAGTGTAACTTGGCTAGGAGAATCATTAGTGGAATCAAGAGAACTACTAAAAGCAACAATATTGGATTTAGCATTGTTATTGTTACTACTAGAAGAAGAATCCTTCTTGTTCTTGTTACTAGACTTGACTTGAGGCATGTAAGTAGATAAGAGTAAACGCTTGGCAATGTAAGAAGAACTTTTCTTACGAAGATCATCATTGATCGCTTTTAGGAACTCATGCTCTTGCTCAAGATTGAGCTTTTCAAAGCGTAACTTCTCATGAGCCCTTAAAAGTTCTCGATGATTTTCAAAGATAGTTTCATGAGCTAACTTAAGAGTGCTTAGTTCTTTAGTTAGACGCTCAATTTTCTCCTTATCATTGTCATTCGTTTCATCTTGATTAGCATGATTAATTGACGTTTCATCATAGTATTCATCACTAGAGTTGTCAACAAGTAAATCATCATCACCTAGCAAGTCATCTTCATCACTATTAAAATCAACATACTCGGGGTGTGTTACTTAGGACCTTTGGCCATGAAGCATCTTCCAATTCCTTCATTTGGTGATTCAAATATGTCGTAGGAGTTGGTTGACACAAGTGCTAAGCCGGCAACACCTTCATCTTGAGTGTATTCAGAGTCGGAGTGATAGCTTCTCTCGGAGTGATTGTCGGAGTCGGAGCCGGATACCCATTCACCAACATGAGCTTGATGTCTTTGTTTTGTGTAGCTCTTTGATGACTTGTCTTTCTTTTCCAAATCCTTGCTTCTCCGTGAGGGTCTTCGTTCATAACGATCATCTCTACTCCTTCTCTCTCTTGGTGGTGATTCTTCTCTTCTACTTCTTCTCTTGGAAGAATCTTCTCTTCTTTTGTAGGGTGCCGTACACTCATTGGAATAGTGTCCGGGTCTCCCACAATTGTAGCAATTGCGCTCTCGACTAGAAGATCTTTTGTCATTGTAGGACCTTGACTTGGAGCTTCTTTCTTTGCTTCTACTCTTGTAGAATTTGTTGAAGTTCTTCACCATTCTTCATTTTGTTTCTCACTTGATGATGTGGAGGCTTCACATGAGGCTTTGTAAGCACCACTTGACTTGTTGTGAAGTTCCTCCTTATCCTTGAGTGACATCTCATGAGCAACAATTCTTCCAATGACTTCCGTTGGCTTGAGATCTTTGTAATTCGGCATCATTTGGATCAATGTGCACACAGTATCATATTTTCCATCCAATGCTCTTAGGATCTTCTTGATGATGAATCTGTCGGTCATCTCTTCACTTCCTAAGCCGGCAATCTCATTTGTTATAAGAGCAAGCCTAGAGTACATTTCAGCGACACCTTCACCATCCTTCATTTTGAACTTGTCAAGCTGACTTTGGAGCACATCCAACTTGGATTCCTTGACGGAGTCGGTACCTTCGTGCATATCAATCAAGGTATCCCAAATTTCCTTTGCATTCTCAAGACGGCTGATTTTGTTGAATTCTTTGGGGCACAATCCGTTGAAGAGGATATCACAAGCTTGAGCGTTGTATTGCAACATCGTCAACTCTTCCGCACTAGCTTCACGGTTCGGTTCTCTCCCATCAAAGAATTCACCTTGCAAGCCAATACACACAATAGCCCAAACAGCGGGGTTATGTCCGAGAATATGCATTTTCATCTTATGCTTCCAACTAGCAAAATTAGTGCCATCAAAGTAAGGACCTCTACGGTGATAATTTCCCTCGCTAGACGCCATACTCTTCTAGGTTGTGAAACCAAGGCTATGACCACCAAAAGCTATGGAATCAAAGCAAATGGAGACCAAAGCTCTGATACCACTTGTAGGAACTTGAAGTATGTCTAGAGGGGGTTGATTAGACTACTTGACCAATTAAAAGCTATGCCTTTTCCAAATTTTAGACTTTGGCAGATTTTAGCTATCTTTGAACAATTCAAGCAATCATCATGCAATTCAAGCAATCATGCAAAGAGTATATAGGCAGCGGAAAATAAAGCATGCAACTTGCAAGAATGTAAAGGGAAGGGTTTGGAGAATTCAAACGCAATTGGAGACACGGATGTTTTTGTCGTGGTTCCGATAGGTGGTGCTATCGTACATCCACGTTGATGGAGACTTCAACCCACGTGAGGGTAACAGTTCATGTGAGTCCACGGAGGCTCCACCCACGAAGGGTCCACGAAGAAGCAACCTTGTCTATCCCACCATGGTCGCCGCCCACGAAGGACTTGCCTCACTAGTGGTAGATCTTCACGAAGTAGGCGATCTCCTTGCCCTTACAAACTCCTTGGTTCAACTCCACAATCTTGTCGGAGGCTCCCAAGTGACACCTAGCCAATCTAGGAGACACCACTCTCCAAGAAGTAACAAATGGTGTGTTGATGATGAACTCCATGCTCTTGTGCTTCAAATGATAGTCTCCCAACACTCAACTCTCTCTCACAGGATTTGGATTTGGTGGAAAGAAGATTTGAGTGGAAAGCAACTTGGGAAAGGCTAGAGATCAAGATTCATATGGTTGGAATGGAATATATTGGCCTCAACACATGAGTAGGTGGTTCTCTCTCGAATTGGTAAGTTGTAAGTGTAGGTTTGTTCGATGGCTCTCTCCACGAATGAAGAGGAGGTGGAGGGTATATATAGCCTCCACACAAAATCTAACTGTTACACACAATTTACCAAACTCGGTGGGACCGAATCATAAAACTCGGTCGGACCGATTTAGTAAACCTAGTGACCGTTAGGGTTTTTGTGGATCGACATGCAACTCGGTAGGACCGATATGGTTAGGGTTAGGGCATAACGTAATGTCGGTGAGACCGATTACACAAACTCGGTGAGACCGATTTTGGTAATTAGCTAACCAGAGAGTTGGCCAGGTAAACTCGGTGGGACCGATATGCTCTTTCGGTGAGACCGAAAAGTTACTAAAGGGAAACAGAGAGTTTACATTGTAATCTCGGTGGGACCGATTCGCTCTTTCGGTGAGACCGAAAAGTTACGAAAGAGAAACAGAGAGATTACAATCCCATCTCGGTGAGACCGAGATCCCTATCGGTGAAACCGATTTGCCTAGGGTTTGTGGCAGTGGCTATGACATCTGAACTCGGTGGCGCCGGATAGAAAGAATCGGTAGGGCCGAGTTTGACTGTAGGTTTAGGTCATATGTGGATGTGAGAAAGTAGTGGAGGGTTTTGGAGCATATCACTAAGCACATGAAGCAAAAGGCTCATTAAGCAACACCTCATCCCTTCTTGATAGTATTGGCTTTTCCTATAGACTCAATGTGATCTTGGATCACTAAAATGTAAAATGTAGAGTCTTGAGCTTTTGAGCTTGAGCCAATCCTTTGTCCTTGATATTTTGAGGGATCCACTTTCATCATCCATGCAATGCCATTCATTGAGCTTTCCTGAAATATTTGTCTTGAAATAGCATTAGCTCAATGAGCTATATATTGTTATGAATTACCAAAACCACCTAGGGATAGTTGCACTTTCAGCGGCAGACGGGCAGAGCACATGTGGAATGAGCAGAGGAGATGGGGGAACCGGCGGCAGAGGTGGAGGGGGTCCGGTGGCATGGAAGAATGACGGAGCAGAGGTAGAGGATGAGGAGCGGCGGTGGGAAGCTAGGTCCCGGCCGTGGCGGCCATGGAAGGACATGGAGCGGCAGAGGAGACCTGATGGCAGAGGAGATGGGACGCCATGGGAGTAAGGGGAACGAGTTGTGGCGTGGGGATCTGATGCACGGCAGAAGAGGAGGAGGAGGACCGGCGAGAGGACTTACACAGGCACCGCCCGGCCGGTGTCTTGCCACAGGTGCGGATCCTCCATCACGCGCGTGAGGAGAAGAGGCGGGTCTCTGGGCGCGAGATCTAATCATTTTCTTTTGCGGGTGTAGGTCGATTCGACCGAAATCGGAGAGATGGAGCTCCGTATTGCGGGAGGCCTCCGTACGTGAGAGCGAATTCACTTCTGTATTGGGACTCATTTCAGTCTGGCGTTTCTGTGCACATCCAAACAGCTGAATTGGCAGCCAGGCAAAACGAAATCCAATTTGGAGGCTCAATACAGGGAAACTGCATCGACCAGACAAAACGAAAACGTGACGGCAAACAGTTCCGTACCAATCTCCTCCACTGGTCAATCCCCATCCCCTGTTCCGTTCATACATCTACCTCCGCCGCCGCCGCCGCCGCCATGCCGCCGGCCGGCAGCCTCACCGCCGACCAGCTCAGCTTCTTCGAGAAGAACGGTGAGCACGTCTTCGTCGCACCTCATCTCCCCCAACCTCTCTGTCTCCCAGCAGCCGGGGGGCGGCTCCCCCAATCTCGAATTTAGCAGCGGAAGCCCTAATCTCAATCTTGCGTGGGCTCTCGTTGGTCCCAGGCTATCTGGTGCTGGAGTCGTTCTCGAGCGCGGAGGAGGTTCAGGCGATGCGGGGCCGCATGGCCGAGCTCGTCGAGGGCTTCGACGGCGCTGACTCCAGTGTCTTCTCCACCAAGGATCATGTATGTCGTCTCCAACTTGCCTTATTTGTTCAGACTTCAGAGGGATAGTTTTGACTTGCCAAATATAATAGCTACCAACTCTTTAGGCATGTGTCAGTCTGCCATTTACGGTTCTCCAGATAACTAGCTTCAAATTTCGTTTGTTAGATTTGATCTCTAGTCTCACACGCCATGCCGCGCGATCTGGATTTGTGTTTCCCGAATAATTTTGTTTTCCTATGCAGCGGCAGTTGAAGGACGACTACTTCTTTAAGAGTGCGGAGAATATTTCTTTCTTCTTCGAGGGTATGTGATTTCTGTCATCTTGGGCTTGTGGGGAATGAGTTACCCTTGTCAATTAGGAACCACCAATCTGTAGCATTTATCATTCATGCTCCTTGAACTAGGAGATGCTAGGTAATTTGTCAGAAAAGAAGATATAAGTTACAGCGTCACTTATGGCGGCGAACTGTGCTGCTAGTTCTGTAATTCTGTTCCTGCTTTACACCCTAGCTCTTGATGGTGATTTCTCTCTTGTCACTTTGCTGTTCCTGTGACCACAGAAAAGGCATTTGGAGATGATGGATGCTTGAGACAGCCAAAGGAACTTTCAATTAATAAAGTTGGACATGGTTAGTATGCCCACGATGCAATCAAATTCAGAGAGAAATTATTTTACATGTTTGTCTTTTGAACTATATGATCAATTGGCTCTTGTGAATATCATTTGACTGTTTATGTTGCATGGACCAAGAATTTGTTGTCCCGTGTGTGAAACAACAAGGAAATTCCTTATTCACTGAAAAGCGATAAAATTGAGTATATTTTGAAAAAAAAATGCATCTGATTTAAAGGTGCTGGTGTTACTAATAATTTTAAGCACAGTCATGTTGCATTTCAGTGGGCAGTGCTGTTCTTATCTGGAAAAATGAGTTCAGACTTGCATTTAAGTCTGCTGTCTATAATTCCATTAATTTGGAGTTAAGTCAAAAGTGTGTGTGGTTCAGTTATTTTCCCATCTGGAGCTAATTCATTCATCTTAGGCTCTTAGTTGTAATTTTCTTGTTAATACGAGTTAACATTCTCTATGGTGTGGGTTGCTTTTTTTTTTTCTATATGCTTGTGTATTTTCATGATGACGTAATTTCTCAACTATTTAGATATATAACCTTCGCCATGCTGTATTTTATGCAGCACTACATGAACATGACCCTGTGTTCAAGAAGTTTGCTTTCTCGGAGAATATTTCTAGCCTGTTCTCTTCTTTAGGGTACAAGAGACCTGCAGTTATTCAATCTATGTACATCTTTAAGGTACCTTTTGAAGACTCTAGTTAGTTTTCGTATGATATGCATGTTTTATTCTTTGTTATTGAGTTTTTTTCTTCACATTTCAGCAACCGGGCATTGGTGGCGAGGTGGTGCCACACCAGGATAATACATTCCTTTATACTGAGCCTCTATCATGCACAGGATTGTGGCTTGCACTTGAAGATGCAACTATTACCAACGGTTGCCTATGGGCAATTCCCGGATCACATAAAAGTATGTGACATTACCAAATCATTTGACGCAAAATGTTCTGTTGCTATCAGACTATCTATTTATTTTATTTTTGACATTTGCAATGTTCTGGACCAGATGGTCTAAAAAGGCGAATGATCAGAGATGAAAATGGTACTCATTTTGATCGCCCCTCCCCACTTTATGACCAGAAAGAGTTTGTACCACTGGAAATGAAATCAGGTGACTTTGTTGTTATTCACGGCGATCTTGTACATCAGAGGTGAATTTCCTTTCTGTATCGCAGTTGCTTCCCTGTTGCTGTTTTCTTTCTTACCTTTCGCTAACATGCTTTAGCTTGCTTTCACAGCTTCGAGAACCTTTCTCCAGTGTCAAGACATGCATTGAGCTTACATGTAGTTGACATGGAAGGATGTAAATGGTCCAAGGACAACTGGTTAGTTCATGATGGCGCGACAATGGTTTAGTTGCAAATTATATTTTTTAGATTTTATATGCTCAAGATGGTGTCACATAATTAACTGTCAGAACTAGAAGGACAGCGAAATGAGCCCTAGTGTGCACTGAACTTGGCAAACACTTGTTTCCTCCTCAAACCAAGCTGCTGGTTTTAGACAAGCATAGTTTTCTATTGCCGTGCAACAGTTTCGTAATAACTGAAGACATATTTGGTTACCCACGAAGAAAAATGAAACATGATATTGTGTGAGTATAGTACTTGTTCAGGTTAGGTTAATACTTTTGCTACTTATTTGGTTATGTTAGTCGTAATACTTGAGGTTATTCTGTAGGGTGTCCAACGATATAGCACTCTGATCTTAGAATTTGAAGTTTTTGTGCGCTGACAAAGCCTATGCCACACCATATGCAACATCATGGAAATACCTAGTGATTTGTGTACACAGACTTGTTGATTTTACTCACTTTTTACATGATTTTTTGTGTTTGTTTCTCAGGATACAGAGGAAAACTGCGCCTGAACCGCTCTATGTGGCTTAGTTCAGCCAGTTACTAATAAACGTGATATCTCCAGCAAGCAGTTTCAGTTGCTTATCATCGGTGCAGTGAAATTTGGGAACGCCGCGGAGCAATGCTGGTTTCTTTGTTGTCTTTCACATGTGTACACTGTAAATACTGAATACTTGCTGTTGTGTTGTCATGATATCAGTTACTATCTGCAATCCTGAAATAAATCCAATTTCCTCCTCAGAATCTGTCGCGGCTGCCTTTTGTTTCATGATCAGGTATCATGATGACTGCTCACTATTTCTATTTTTTGGTGTGATTTTCTAACTTTGTGGTATTTTTTATGTACCGTTTCCAGATATAAACAATCACCAGGAAAACATGCACGTAAAACTGGGCCATTTATCTAAAAAAAACGCGGCCATGTTCTATAGAACTCATGATGACATAAGAACAACTTAGCAGAGCCAGGCCCTAGCAGGAGAGGAATATCAACATATATCCGTCAGTTATCCATGAGAGCAACACAAGTGAGGAGCACATTCCTTTATCCAACGGTGCATGTGTGATGGTGATATCCAACGGCTGTTGTTATTGGCTTTTTGCCTTAACTACTATTTACTGTAATTCAGTTAAACCAGGGGCTTTGTTCAGGCCATCTACCTCATGTTTTGAGTACTAATACCTCTTCGTCTTGGTTTATTGGTCCACTTTGTATTTTGTGTCAAATTTTAACCGTAGATTTGACTAACAAAATATAAATTGGATGTCACAAAACTTACATTGTTGAATTCATATTCGAAAGAGGTTTCAATGATACTACTTTTGTGGTATATAAATTATTATTTGATAGTTAAATCAAAGATCAAAATTTGACCCAAAATAAAGGACTAATAAAGCAAAACAAAGGTACTAATAAAGAATTCGCCAAAATTTAGTTTCTTAGATATTATTTGTAGAGTCGATTATCTTCTCAACTATTCCGCATTTTACCCCAAAATTCCAAAAAAAACCTTCTCAGTTCTTTGACCGATTCCTTCCAATAATTCGGGTCCTGACAACTTGTTAAACTAAGAGCAACTCCAGCATAGTCTTCATATAGCCCCAATCGCTATAATAACCGATAATATGGCGTTTCTGGACCAAAATGTCACTCTAGTTGAGTTGTCATATGGGTGTCGATTGCCATCATTTATGGAGCTCGCTCCATAACGACCTCGTAGTATCCATATATAGAGGTCGAGACGTCCAGTATGGAGTTCGTTCCATACTCATCCGCCAGCGTGGGAGGGAAGTTTCAACTTCTTCCTTCTCGTGCCACAGTCGGGTTTTCGAAGCTGCAGGGCCTCCCACGCACCACTGGTGACGGGCATCCGATCACTAGTGCCACGCCCATGCCCCTCGGATTTCCTTGGTGGCCCGTTGGATGGCCGCCACACGACATCATCTCCTACTTGCATATTAGCAGGTCGGGACGAGCCGTGTGAGCAGGCTGGATGCGTGACGGTAGGCCACCACAACGTCTCTCGTCGGAAGACGCGCCCTTTGACCGCCTGCTGTTGGCCGTTTGCCGCCTCCCCAACTACCTTCTTAATGGCGCCTATAATGGCCTGTAAAAGGCTGACGCGCTCACTCTCTCGCCTTAATCCTCTCTCGAATGCCCCCCCCCCCCCCCTCCCATCTCGCCAGCCTCCAATATACCACTAACTTTCTCGACAATGGCGCACCAGAGGAGCACCCCCTCGTCTTCGATTTTGGGGAGGAAGAGGAGGAGGAGCAACAAGCGGATCCTCTAGAAATGGCAGATGGCGATCGCGTCGATATGGCGACTCTGCTGGAGTTGCTTTAACTTACCACCTATCAATATATTTTTCGGTGTGATTTTCTAACTTGTGGTATTTTGGATGTACCGTTTTCAAAGATAAACAATCACCTACAGTGTAAAAAATACTCTTATATTATGAAACGAAGGGAGTAGAAAGCATGCACGTATAACTCGGTCAAGCATGCATGTAACTCATACACTACCTATGTCATAAGAGCAACTGTAGCATGCATGTAACTCATACACTAACTCATCCAACCTACATATAGAGGCTTTCGGGCTCAATTTTTAAGAAGCCTGCAAAAAAAATATGACAAAACGTGGGATATCTCGATTTTGCTAGACCCTTTTTTGGTCAAAATCGTCATGCCCATTGTTATTATGACGATTGGACCGATATAGCGACCCTACTTGTCTAAGCTCCCCGATCATTCCATCGCTTGGCGCAGCCATCGGCGGCCGGAAAAGCCAAATCCGTCCGCCCGCGACGAAGGGCCGCAGATCCGCAACATTCCGGCCCGCCGACGCAGGAAGGGGGTGGCGGAGGGCAACCTCGTGCGTGTGGCGGCCTTTCGGCGTGCTCCCAGCAACTACTTTCGCTGGAATCTTGGGCGGCGGGGCGAGGGGGAGAGGGGAGGTGATTGGTGGGGAAAAGCGCGGGCTGAAATGTCCTCCCCACCAACCGCTCTCGCTATATGCAGGGCACTGACGGGCCGGAGGGGGGGACCCGCGTATTCACGGGTTGGGGTCAAGATTTTACCACGCCTCTCAAAAAAATTTGCGGGCAGGCCGTATTTGCGTGGTCTGTTCGGGCGGAATTTTTCGCACCGACCCGCATTTTGGCGGTTATTTTGTCGGTCGGTGCAGGCAGGCCGTATTTGCGTGGTCTGTTCGGGCGGAATTTTTCGCACCGACCCGCATTTTGGCGGTTATTTTGTCGGTCGGGGCTTTTTGCAGGGTCCGCTAGAGATTCTTTTAAGAGACTTCCAGGCTCAAATTTAAGCAGCCTGCAAAAAATATGACAAAGCGTGATATCTCGATTTTGCTAGACCCTTTTGGGTCAAAAATCTTCGTACCAACTGTTATTACGACGATCGGACCGATATAGCGACCCTACTTGTCTAAGCTAAGCACATGCAGTGTTTACAAAACTAATCACGTTATATGCCGATCGAACCGGCAGCCGTACACTCAGAAAGGCGTCGCCAGCACATCAACACACATAATAATCCAATTAATGGACAAGTCGCTTTTGTTCTATACATAATTCAGACGACACAAATTACAGCACTGATCTATAGATTACCCCCAAAATCAAAAGTAACTTTAAGCAGTAAAATTCACCGAAACTTGATCAGTTGTAACAAGAGTGTAGTAGTGCCAATTATGCATGACATGAACACGTACGAGGTGCGCATGATGTGTGTACGCAAAGACGAACCAACTCATCAAGTAAATTAAATCCTGCAAAGCAGGTGATGGTAACCATGCGTGAGATCCGGCGCCGTCGTCGATCTTAGCTGAAGCATCAACCATGTCAGGCCCATGCCCGCGAGACTGTACGTACGTGAGGCGCCAGGACGACGGTGGTAACAACCGTGACTGATGAGTGACACCAAGCAGAAAAGGCATGCACCACCCACCTACCGAGCAAGCTGTTTGCTGCTTGTCCCCCCAGCTCGCCGGCTCCGGCGCGCGCCGCCGTGGTACTACTGGCTAGGGCTTGTGGAGGACCCGGCCGGCGACGACGGCGGCCTCGATGACGACGGTGATCACGTCGATGACCTCGTCGATCATGCACTTGTTCCCCTCGAACGTGCCCGTGCCGTCCCGCAGCTCCGCCAGGCACTCCAGCAGGCCCTCGTTGCACTCCGTGCTCAGGTAGTCATCTGATGCCGATCGGGAGTCAGGCGTCGGCCACATAAATATAGTTGATGGATCGATTGTTGGTTGTTGGGGTACGTACTCTTGGCGAGGACGCAGTTGTCGTGGTGCATGCAGCAGGCGTCGAGGGGGTCGCACGGCCGCTCGCCGGGGCACCCGCTGTAGAGGATGCCGCAGTACTTGCCGTACCGGAGGAAGGGCGCCGCTGCGTCAAGAGAAGAGATCATCAGTCACCATGGGATGCAGTTGCTACCACCAACGAAGAAGAAGAAGAAGTTGATGCGCGCGCGTACTCGTGCAGTGGTCGGACTCGCACGTTCGGCTGCACGCCTGCTGCTTGCTCTGCGTCCGCGTCCCCGCCGCCGCCGGCCGCCGAGAATTAGTCGACAAAGCAAAGCATACTCAGCTTAATAACGTGCTATAACTAGCCGACGAGAGCTAGCTAGCAGATGTGCGTGTAAAGTGTAGTAGGTTATACGTATATGGGTAGATCGTGCACGTACCACGCCGTCGCCGTCGGCGTTGAGGGTCTGGGGGCCGACGTTGAGCGCCGAGGAGCGCGGCGCGACGGCGGCGCAGGCGAGGAGCCCCACCACCGCGAGTAGACGCGCATGCAGCCGCCGGGAGCTGCCTCTGCCATGCGCCATCCCGTTCCTCTCTCTTTGTGTCGATCGAGACGGCGGCCGCCTGCAGCTGAACTTATACCGCGCGCCGTGCCCTGCCCTGCCGTCGTTCTCGGCGGGATAAGATATTATCTAGGGAGATCCAGCGGAGGGGTGCATTGGCTGGGGCGACGAGGTGAACTCGATCTGCAACTGTAGTTGCCTAGTTGCAGCACTGATTTAGAGAGAGAAAGGGGGGGTGTAGATGGGGCGCGGGTGCGCGTTTTGGTTGTATCCTGCTCGTGAGCGCGCGGGGCTTGTTGGCTAGCTCGCGGGGACACGGGCTGGCAGTCGACAGCGCGGAGGAAGATGCCGTGCATGCACCACGTCGGTCGGTGGGCGATCGATCCAGCCGGCGAGCATGTGTGCCGTCCAGCGCCTTCCCTTCCTTTTCATTTTGCTTTTACTTGGGTAGTCTCTTTCGGCGAAAATAATTGGGTGTTTGGGTCGTGGACTGCCCCGGATTTTTTCAGTGAGCCGTGGGAGTGAGTGAGCACGCTTTGCGATTCGCGGCTGTCAGCTCGGTTGGGTGCTCGTGTCCTCCCGTGTCGATTCTTGCCGCCACGTTCGTTGCGTGCCTTTTCCATGTGGTCATATGAGTCAGCCATCATAATTGAGCTCATGGGTTGGTCGGATGTCGAAATGTGTGGAGAAATATGCCGATTGATGTGCTCGATCCGAGTGTGCTGGTTTGGCTGTGGATTTTTTTAGCGCTTTTATTATCTAAAAATGTAGCATCAAGCCGATACAAAGCATTATGAGTAATACTCGGTCTCTGCGTAATTAGGATGCACACAATCAATTTCGAAAAAATTGAATGAATGAAAAGAAACAAGACCGACAAAACGGCAACAATAAAGTCCTATAGACCGACACTATGCCTATGCCGAAAGTGGTGGTGGGTCAATCCAGAGGTTATATTGGCACCCATGTTGAGAAAAAACCTCCGTAGCCACTTGGTGCAACCGCGTACACATCATCTTGAACAGCGGTAGGTACTCCGCTCACTGTAGCGTAGACCATGTACGAAGCGAGTGTGTACACCGAAAAATAACATGTAGAGGAAAATAACCTGGTTTGGTTTGATGTGATAGAAATGTGTCTCTGTCATGAATTGCTAGTACTAGCTCAATTGATAAAGAGGAATTGGCTAGGTCCAAGTCACTGTGAGTCGTCTGATGCAAGACGGACGACCAAATCAACTCCTTCAACCTCGTGAGATTGTTAATGTCCATCTTCTTCAACCTCGACGCCGGCCTAAGCGTCTGCTGCCACCGGCGATGCTATTACGCCAGCCTCGCCGCCATGTCCTCCTCCCAACCGCTGTGCTGCCGCCCCCTAGCTATCCCTCTAACACCGGCCATGATCCATTTTTTCTGGCGAACTGCAATCTCATCCCCGACAGCCCTCAGATAGATCATCGGGCAGCCTACCGCCCTAAGATAGAATGATAGATCATGAGGAAACTTAGTGGTGGCTGCTTCTTCCTTCCCTCCAGCGACTTTCTCCTTCCTACGAAAATCGACTGACCCAAATTCTATTTTCAGGCGACTTACATTTAGCAATTGTGAGATAAAAATGGTATTCCAGTAGCAATATCTACCCTTTTGAGATGTGATGGCTCCGGACTGGGTCATGAGGTAGCAAATTGCCCTGACAAAAAACCCTTGGAGTATGCACCCATGGTGTTTGGTTCTGAAGAAGTTGAGCAGAAGTTCTATTCTATTCCTGCGGTTATTTTTGAATCCAGACCACAAGATCAGCTACATCAAAATTTTCTTAGGATGTCGCAGGGTGAGGTTTCTGGGAAACAATTGGAGTATGAATTTAACTAGTGGTTGGGTTGGGGCGTCATTCTGTGGTGCCGCCTGAGAAGTTTTCATGCAGTGCTAGATGAGAAAAACGCCCTTTTCACATTTTGAGGTGCCACATAGGCAACAACCTTTTCTGGTTCCCTATTGTAATTAGGGCATCTTCAAAGCGAATCCTCAAATCGCTCGCATCCATTTGAACTGCGCTGTCTAGATATAATTTACCATCCAACACGATACCTATTAATCCGTAGAACAGTCTGAATATCCGTTTTTCGCAAGTCGAAACCAAACAAAAAAAGACTTTGCATGAGTCTGGACATCTGTCTGACCATTGAAAAGCCACCACATGCCATACGTGCAGGATGGCGGAAGGTCGATGCTATTTGTCGGACGGAGAACGTGATTAGCAACGGTTAGCATAATGTTTGGCGTAAGGCTTCAAACTTGTTAGCTTGATTTGGCGGAAGACACATGGCTAGCTAGCCAAACGTGATTTACTTAGCAGACGCTCTAATTATTACTAAATGCATTGCTTCCACCGAAAAACTTTCCGTCAAACGCACTGACGTTACAAGAAACACGCCGATAAATAGCAAACAGTTTTCTCGGAGGAGGAAAGGCTAGCCGCCGCCTCCTCCTTCCTCCACAAAAAAGTTAGGGTTTCTGCCTCCCGCCGCCGCCGCCGCAGGTCCGCCTCCTCTTCGGTGGCCCTAGGGTCATGGGGGGCGCAGTGGATCTCGGCAAGGGCCGGCGGGAGGGTTCCTTTTTAGTCGTTTCTTTCAGTTTTGCTAGGGTTTATGTCCTGCTCAGGAAGACGAGACGGCGGCGGCTCCCTGAAGATGGAATAAAGGTCTCCCCGCCTAGTCCCCGTTCCGGCGGCGCGTCTAGCACCATTGGTGGGCGTGTGGAGGTGTGTCTCCGGCGGATCTATCTTTGATGGATTTGCTCGGATCTCGTCGTCGTTCGTGTACGTTCGCGTGTTTTCGGATTGGATCTTTCTGATCTACGTTATTCTTCATCTGTGGCGGTTGCTGTTCTGGTGCGCTGGTCCTACGGGGCCTTAGCACGACGACTTCCCGACTGTCTACTACAACAAGTTGTGCCCGACTCGGGCGATGGAGGTGAGATGACGGCGGCGCGCCTTCGGGTCGCTTCAGTGCTGGTAGTCGTTGCTAGGTGGTCTATGGATCTGGATGTAATTTTTATTATTTCCGGTATTCATTGTACTGCTATGATTAAAGATGAATAGATTGGAAAGTTTTTCGAAAAAAAACGCACTGACGTTGATCTCTTTTAAAAATGCATTGCTTTGGCTCGAGTGTGTTGGCAGAAGCTGCATGCAATTTAATGCATTGCTTTGTATAGCATTGGCAGAAGGTGCACGTAATGCATGTTGCTTGTTTGGCGGAAGGTGTTGTATCATTTTATTTTCTTTAATTGACCGATATTTAGCATTTTTTACGAAAGATTGTTGCGGGTATTTGCGGCTATGTTGGATGGCCGGCTCCCGTATCAGTATCTGTGGATTGGTCTTCAAACCCACGGACAGATGTGATGTCTGGTTTATGGTTCAAGGTTGGAGATACCCTTAGTGTCATAGTGCATATATAACTGAGGTGCTCATGTGCACTCATAGCTTGTGTATTCATAATTGCATGTGCATGCATGCTTTGTTGTTTCAATTTTGATGTCTCCGTCATACTAAATATTCTAATTCTTGGTATGTTTCTTTTCTCACTTTTTGTACTCTTTTACAGCCTAAAACTGGTCAATGGGGTGTTGCCACGTGCATTTGTTTGGGATATGGAGGGGTACGAGATTTGGGGGTACCCAACTATTATTAATGGGGTAGTCTAATTTTGGTGTTGACTAGATTGTAGATCTGTCGGTTCGTTTTGGACTTAACATGCCCACCGTGATCCCGTCACCCCCGATCCACCGCCGTATTCTCCTATAAAAAAATTATCTGTTATGTTGTCTCTTTCATGAAGCCCTGCACGCTTAATGTTCAGCTCGATGACATCCCTCGAACTCTTGATCCAGCAAAGTGTCGAGGGAGAGTTTCGTCAGCACGACGACGTGGTGATGGTGATGGTGATGTGATCCGCGCAGGGCTTCGCCTAAGCACTATGACCGGAGGAGTAAAATGTGAAGGGGGCACCGGCACCACACACGGCTAAGAGAACAATTAATGTCCTTTGGGGTGCCCCCTGCCCCCGTATATAAAGGAGGAGAGGAAGGAGGCCGGCCCTAGGGGCGCGCCCAAGTGGGGGGAAACCGACTAGGACTCCTAGTCCTAGTCAGGCCCCCTTCCTTTCTTTCGTAGGGGGAAAAGGGGAGGAGGGGAGAGGGAAAGGGAAAGGGGGGCCGCGCCCCCTTCCCTTGTCCAATTCAGACTCCCATAAGGGGGGCACCCCTTGTGGGCTGCCCTCTCTCTCCCCTATGGCCCATGTTGGCCCATTACTTTTCTCGGGGGGTTCCGGTAACCCCTCGGTACTCCGATAAATATCTGAACCACTCCGAAACCATTCCCGTGTCCGAATACCATCGTCCAATATATCAATTTTTACCTCTCGACCATTTCGACTCCTCGTCATGTCTGTAATCTCATCCAGGACTCCAAACAATCTTCAGTCACCAAAACACATAACTCATAATACAAATCGTCATCGAACGTTAAGCGTGCGGACCCTACGGGTTCGAGAACTATGTAGACATGACCGAGACACATCTCCAATCAATAATCCACAATGGAACCTGGATGCTCATATTGGTTCCTACATATTCTACGAACATCTTTATCGGTCAAACCGCAATGACAACGTATGTTATTCCCTTTGTCATCAGTATGTTACTTGCCCGAGATTTGATCGTCAGTATCTTCATACCTAGTTCAATCTCGTTATCGAGAGGGCCCAAAGATACCTCTCCGATACTCAGAGTGACAAATTCTAATCTCGATCTATGCCAACCCAACAAACACCTTCGGAGACACCTGTAGAGCATCTTTATAATCACCTAGTTACGTTGTGACGTTTGATAGCACACAAGGTGTTCCTCCGGTATTCGGGAGTTGCATAATCTGGAGCAAGGTCATGCTGCTGTACAAAGGACTGCTCTGGAACATCATGATGATGGGAGACGGGAGTGAGGAGTTGTTGTGTCGATCTTTGGAGATGCTAACAATGACAATGATGAAGAAGCGAGGGATGCAACACAGGAAATGAATGAAGATTGAGATAACGTGCCTGCTATGTTCTCTAAGTGTAGAAGGTTGTTTCTATGATTTTGGGAACAAACTTTTTTCATCCTTGCTTTCGCTTCTGGGATGTTGCTGGATAATTTTCTTAGTAGTACTCTGTTTCATCTTGTTTACTGACCACCCTCAGTAGGCGACAGCTGTGATGTAAGTTAAAAAAAATGTTGGACGGAGCTTTGCACCTCGATGTTGTTTTCTGTTTTGTTCCGTTATCCCTTGGAAGTGGAACTCGGTCCTATTTTGTAGGATTGCAAAAAAGATTGAAACTTGAAAGGCTGCATGGTTGCTATCCAGAGATGAAAACACAAGGAAATCAAATGTACAATTTCGGGATGTTCAGGAAACAACTCTGACTTGCCATGGTTCTACGGAAAGTTTCAAGTTTTGGATGGGAGAGGATGTGTAGCACGCAGGGGCGGGGACACACAGATCTTGTGTCGTCGTTCTGCGCGAAGATTCGAAAATGGTTCGTGTATATGGACTGTCAGTTGTTTCTTTTTGTGTGTAATTCATTCATGTTTTCTAGAGCAAGAACATTTATCTTTAACCATCATTTCTGTCGAAGACAGGGAAAAGATCATCTGCTTTTCTTAAGGATTGAAGGCCTTCAATGATATCAACAAATGGAGTAGTATATTTGATGGAAAAAATCAAAGATTTTGCTGAAAAAGTTCGTTTTCTTGTATTTACCTAGCATTTATGTTTCTTCCAGCACACCTCTTTAATGTCTCTAATAGTTGGCGAATTTCATCATTAATGTTTATCTTGCTTCCTTTTATTGTTGCGCTGACTGATTTTCGTCGAATAACTTTGTTGTTCGAAAGATTGAGCATGTGTAATATCAAATACTATGATCTGAAATCTTACAATGCAAACGAACCTTATTACCTGTAAAGATTTTAGAGATCTCCTTTATTCGCCCATTCAAAGAGATGGGAGCCATGAATAATGAACGCACTTGGGTCGGAGATGATCCGCTAGAAGTGGTAGTTGTCGAACCGCAAGATCTTTCATTGTAGCGGAGAAGAAATATTCCAGCTTCAGAAAAAATCAAACCAAAAAAAGCACCAAGACACACCAACAAAAATTCAACAAATCTGAAAGATCGGTCCTACAAGGACACAAACCTAAATTCCACAAGAACAATTGCACCAAACCTGCAGAGGAAATATAGCCCGGGCTTCTTGACGTCTCAAGGGGAAAAAAAGCATCACCGCAGCAGGGGAAGAACCAAACGACCTTTATTTTTAATGACACCGTGCCCACCGCTGGTATCTTGGCGTTGAGGACCAAAAACTCATCCTATAAAGTCTACAAAAATACACGTACGAGCATCAGAGGTTCCCCAGCTCATAGTGCCAAACCGATGGCCGGATGCGATGGGAACCAAGTAGAAATTCCGATGGTGGTTTTCTTCTTCTAGAGTTTCATTATGTACGCTCATGTTTCTCTCCAAACTAATTTGCCCACAAGTATCATGGGACCTCTGATATGACGCCCGGGGCGGCGACACTTGAACACGGCATTCCACTCTAGTGCTCAGTACACAGGTTAACCTTGCCCTTTTTTTTCTCTTTGGTATTTTAGTCATTTTTTTCTAAAAACTCGACTCTTGGATTTTTTAATATGATCTAAATGAAAAAAAATATTTTTAGAATTGCAAATCTTTTAACAATATCAGTTTGTATTTAAAAAAGTTCAGCCTGTATTAAAAATTATTCACCGTGTATTGATTAAAAGGTTCACTGTACATAAGAAAATGTTCATTGTATATTAAAAATTGTTCCAGGTGTATATTAAAACGTTCATGTATATTAAAAAATACTGTGTATTGAAATATTAACCCTATATTACAAAAACTGTAGAAAATGTGCAAAAAGGGAAAACCAGAGGAAAAAATAAATGTGAAACGAGAAAAAAAAGGAAACTAAAATAAAAAAGAAACATAAACCAACAAACAGAAACCAAAAAAACTCAACAAGCAGTGAACAATTGAAAAAGAACCGAAGCCATTTTTTCGCAAAGAAAAAAAAAGAACCGAAGCCATTTTTTCGCAAAGAAAAAAAAAAGAACCGAAGCCATTGAACCAACGCAGAGCGCAGGAGAACTCCTATTCGGCGCCCACGGCCGGCAAATAATTGAGGCTTCGCTGAAAGGAGTGCGCGTACGGGCGGCCCTTTCGCAAGCGCCAAAGGATACAATCAAGAAAAATAAAATGGTGAAATGTGGAGTGGAACCGCTGACCTCAATATCGAGGGCAGCGAACAAAAGCAGTCGAATAGCTCAATCACAGCGTCAAATTTAAAGTACTACAGCAGCAGATCCGGTTTTGTTTCAACATTTCTTGGAAAAATGTAAATAAATTATCTTAAAAGTACGAATAATGTTTGAAATTATGAACAAATTTCGAAATTCAAAAAAAATTTGGAGAAGTGAACAATAAACTGAAAAACATGAACACAAATTTGAAATCCTGAGCAGTTACTGAAACTTTTTATATAGGATGAACAAGTTTTATATATAGATTGAATATTTTGGTAATATCGTTGACCAATATTTAAATACACATAGGCCATTTTTTATATATGCTAAACAATATTTAAATACACATTGAACATTTGGTGACATACACGAAAAATATTTAAATACAAAGTAAACATTTTTCGGATGGCTGAACAATATTTAAATACACATTAAAAATTGTGATATATGCGAACAATATTTAAACACACAGTAAATATTTTTGGGATATACACTGAACAATTTTAAATACACGGTGAATATTCTATAAAAATACATTGAACATTTTTAATGTACACCAAAATTTTTCTTAAATGTACGATGAAAATCTTGTAAATACAGGTGTTAGCTCTTTGTATAATATAAAGAAAAGAGAAAAAAACAGAAAGACTAAACCAAAGAAGAGCAAATCTGAAAAAAAAAAGAAAAAAAAGGCAAAAAAGAAACAAGTGGAGAAACCAAACCTAAAAGAGAGAAAAACCAACAAAAAAGGAGAAAAAAACAAAATAAAAACCAGGAGGAAAACCCCAAAAAGAAATCGAAAGAAGAAAACCAATGAAAGAAAAACAAAATAAGCACAGCAGACGGCGTATACGAAACAAAAGTGAGCTACCCCGAACATCAAAGTTCTGTTGACAAATTTTATGCGAGCTGCTAACTGAAAGTCTCCAAAGCCAAACATGATTTACTTAGCGAAAGGCTCTAACTATTACTAAATGCATTACTTCCACCGAACACCTTAGAGCATCTCCACTCGTTCGGCCCCCAGGCGCACCCGGTGATTGTGGTTTGGCCCTTCGACCAACGATTTTTTGGCACTGGGGGCGATCTAGTTCCCAGCCACGCCCCCAGGTTTTGGCCTCAAGATGCGTATAAATTCAAACTTAACATTTTTCGCTACCCCAAAAAACACCACAAGTTCGGCGATCAACGTCTGCCACAAAGTTTGGCCATCACCATGCCACAGTTCGGCGATCAATCATACTCGAAAGTTCAGCGTTCAAAAGGAAGGACTTGTAGGCAATGCATCAAACGGTGGCGTGCTCTTCCGGTGTCGGACTGGCAGGAGTCAGCGTTGGCGCGGCTTCAATCTTTCATTGTAGCGGAGAAGAAATATTCCAGCTTCAGAAAAAAATCAAACCAATTAAAGAACCAAGACACACCAACAAAAATTCAACAAATCTGAAAGATCGGTCCTACAAGGACAAAAACCTAAATTCCACAAGAACAACTGCACCGAACCTGCAGAGGAAATATTGCCCGGGCTTCTTGACGTCTCAAGAAAAAAAAAAGCATCACCACAGCAGGGGAAGAACCAAATGACCTTTATTTTTAACGACCCAGCGCCCACCGTTGGTACCTTGGCGTTGAGAACCAAAAAACTCATCCTATAAAGTCTAGAAAAATACATGTACGAGCGATGGCCGGATGCGATGGTAACCAAGTAGAAATTCCGATGACGGTTTTCTTCTTCTAGAGTCTCATTATGTACACTCATGTTTCTCTCCAAACTAATTTGTCCACAAGTATCATGGGACCTCTGATATGACGCCCGGGGCGGCGACGCTTGAACATGCCGCTCCACTCTAGCGCTCAGTACACATGTTAACCTTGCCCATTTTTTTCTCTTTGGTTTTTTAGTCATTTTTTCTAAAAAAATCGACTCTTGGATTTTTTTTAAGTGATATACATGAAAAAAACAATTATAGCATTGCAAATCTTTTAAAAATATCAGTGTGTATTGTAAAAAAGTTTAGCATGTATTAAAAATTATTCACCGTGTATTGATAAAAAGGTTCACTATGCATAAGAAAATGTTCATTGTATATTAAAATTGTTCAATGTGTATATTAAAATTTGTTCAATGTGTATATTAAAATGTTCATGTATATTAAAAACAGTGTGTATTGAAATATTAACAATATGTTACAAAAACTATAGAAAATGTGCAAAAAGCAAAAACCAAAGGAAAAAATAAATGTGAAACGAGAAAAAATAAAACTAAAATTAAAAAGAAACATAAACCAGCATACAGAAGAAAAAAACCAACAAGCTGCGAAAAAATGAAAAAGAACCGAAGCCATTTTTCCGCAAAGAAAAAAAAGAACCGAAGCCATTGAACCTACGCAGAGCGCAAGGAGAGCTCCTATTCAGCCTCCGGAGGTGGCAAATAGTTGAGGCTTCGCCGAAAGGAGTGCGCGTACGGGCGGCCCATTCGCAAGCGCCAAAGGAAATATCAATGAAGAAAAATAAAAGGGTGAAATGTGGAGTGGAACCCCCGACCTCAATATCGAGGGCAGCGAACAAAAGCAGTCGAATAGCTCAATCACAGCTAAATTTAAAGTACTACAGTAGCAGATCCGGTTTTGTTTCAACATTTCTTGGAAAAATGTAAACAAATTTTCTTAAAAGTACAAATAATGTTTGAAATTGTGAACAAATTTCAAAGTTTGAACAATTTTTGGAAAAGCGAACAAGAAACTGAAAAACATGAACACAAATTTGAAATCCTGAACAGTTATTGAAACTTTTAATATAGGATGAACAAGTTTTATACATAGATTGAATATTTCGGTAATTTATGTTGAAAAATAATTAAATACACATAGGCCATTTTTTATATACGCTGATTAATATTTAAATACACATTGAACATGTTGTGATATACGCCGAAAAATATTTAAATACAAAGTGAACATTTTCCTGATGGCTGAACAATATTTAAATACACACTGAAAAATTGTGATATATGCTGAAAAATATTTAAATACACAGTAAATATTTTTGGTATATACACTGAACAATTTTTAAATATGCGGTGAATATTCTATAAAAAAGGAAAACGCAAAAAAGAAACCAGCGGAGAAACCAAACCTGGAAGAGAGAAAAACCAACAAAAAATAAAAAAAAAACCAGGAGGAAAAACCCAAACAGAAAACGAAAGAAGAAAACCAGTAAAAGAAAAACATAATAAGCGCAGCAGACAGCATGACAGAAGTGAGCTACCCCGAACAGCGAACGAAAAACATCCCCGCACGTGGCGTCGCGGCTTCCATTTGACGCCAAACCCTATTTGGCGCCTTAAGCGCCCGATATAGAGGTTAATGGTACAGGGCGCACACCCCATTGTCCACGCTGGGCCGGCCCACAATCCTCGATATAGGGGTTAATGGTACAGGGCGCACACCCCATTGTCCACGCTGGGCCGGCCCACAGTCCTTTCTTTCGGACTTAAAGAGGCAAAAAAGAAAGCGTGCACGTAACGCGAATCGAACTTGCGCTCTCCTGGACCAACATTCGCTGCATTAATCAACCGGCCATCCGCACTTGACCTGTGTAGCTGTATGTTTTCCACTTTTTGTTCTTTCTCTCTTCCTTCTTTTTTTCTATTTTTATTTCATTTCCATTTTACCTTTTTCTATCCTGTTTCTATAATACAGGAATGTACGTTTCAAATTCATGAACTTTATTCTAATTCGATCCGATGAACTTTTTTCAAATTTGATGACCTTTTTTCAGTACTGATGATTTTTTTTTCAAATTTGATGAACTTTTTTCAAATTCAATGAACTTTTTCGAATTTGATGAACATTTTTCAAAAAAAATGAACTTTTTTTCAAATTCTATGAACTTTTTCAAATTCTATGAACTTTTTCCCAAATCCGATGAAATTTTTTTCAAATTTGATGAAATTTTTTCCAATTCAATGAACTTTTTTGAGTTTGATGAACATTTTTCAAAAACGATGAACTTTTTTTCAAATTCGATGAACTTTTTTCAATGTCGATGAACTTTTTTAAAACCAATGAACTTGTTATCTAATTGGATGAACTTTTTTAAAATTCAATGAACTTGTTCAAATCGATGAACCTTTTTTCAAATTTTGGGAAATTTTATGAAAATTATTGTACAGTTTTTAATTCACGTTTTTTTTTGCGGATTTTTTCTTTTTTTAATCAACAAGGTTTTTTCGACCAGCGCTTGCAAGAAAACAAGAGGCTACGAGCGATCGAGCCAGCGAGCAGCGCGGGTCGAGCGAGCAGTGATCAAGCGAATGGGCCACGGCCCACCTGGGGCGCGCGTGAGCGCCAGGACAGCGATCGGGCGCTGAAGTCGCTGGAATTCCCTATTTGACGCATTTTGCGTCAAAATGTCGAGGCGCCGCACACCCCTCGACCCGATTTGGGCCGGCCCTTTTATTTCCTCTTCGTTGCCCCCTTCCTCCCTCGTGTGACACGCCACGCTCGTTCCTACCTCCACAGAGAAGCTTTCCTCCCTCGTGCTGGATCCCTTCTCTCCTCGTCGCGACGATCGCTTCACCTGCTTCTTCCTCCCGGGATCCTTCTCCGGCAAGAGACCACCCGCCTCGTAAGCAGCCGTCGGGCCTCTCTCCTCCCTGTTCATCTATCTCATGGCATCAGATCTGGCTGACGTCGTCGCGTTGATGTTTATGAGCAGGTGGCCAGTGTCTCCGGCGTCGACTCGTCTAGGGTTCCGTCAAGGTCGTCGTCGTCTAGGTCCCCGTCAAGCTTGGTCAAGGTCGGCATCCACAAGGTAACGCCCCTATTTTCCCCATTCTGTTCCTTTATCTCTGTGTTGTACCGCGCGACCGAGGCGTTTTTGTTCCTTTTAGCGTTGGTCCACTATTGCTAGGGTTCTGAGATTAGATTATTCTGAGATCTGTTTGTATGATTCTGAGTTTTAGACAATGGGATTGTGTTCAGAGATTTGGATTCATGGTATGATTCTGCATGATGATGATTCAGAGTATGATTCAGATAAATGGGATTTTTGTTTGTTTGTTGATTCTGCATGATGGGGTTTGTGTAGCATGATGCAGACATTTTCTTGTGTTGTTAATATGTTCTGTTAGTTTTCTGGATTTTGTAGCAGCGTCATGGAGTAGTTCTGGAGACTTGTTAGCATGTATTTCGTCGAGAAGCACGCACCTATCAACATTTAGGCAACACATGTTATAATCTGGTGTCTTGTTAGCATGTATTTAGTACACACTCTTAGGTTTGCACCTAAGAGTGTTCGGGTGTTCTAGGAAATTTGCTCTGTTGTTCTAGGAGCAGTTCTACCGAAGAGAGTTTGCACACTATTTTTGTTAAATTCTACCTTGCTTGCACACCCTCTGTAAGAATTTGTGTGTATGTCCTGGTTGCAGCCCTTGGAAGATTTTGTGTGTCGCACAAGTTCTGCTATGTCATGAACTCATCATCATTTAGTTGCATTATAACACTATCCCTTTTTCTTCTAATTAGTTAGGACGCAGTTTAGTCAAACCCAATTGTTCTGTCAAATCAAATTGGCTTAGGATTGTACCTGGATTTTATCAGTATTCAGTAATATGTTTTGGTACTTGGTAGGAAATGGCATTTGCTTCTCTGTTTTTTTACAGCTTATGAAGCCTCAATTGTTGTTAATTGTGGCCTTTATGAGGACAATGTTAGCTAGCAATTATTTTGTAGTATCTTGTCATTCATCTACCATACTTCTGTACCAATTTTCTTGCAAGTATTATCCAGGAAAATGTTCGTTTAATAATGTTCCTTTAATAAATGTTCTCTTAATAAATATTCTTAAAAATGTTCGACAAATCAAAAATGTTTCTAGATATATTTTAAAATGTTCTCAGAAGGGAAAAAAACTTTTAAAAATAATGTTCCCTGAGGTATGTTCCCAAAATATTGTTCGCAAAATAATTTTAGAAAATAATGTTCCCTAGGAATGTTCTTTGAATATTGTTCCAATAATTTTCGAAAATATTGTTCGCAAAAAATGTTCTTTGAATAATATTCCTTGAAAAATGTTCCCTGAATAACTGCTCTCTGAAATAATTATTACTGAATAGTGTTCCTTGAAATTTGTTTTGTAAATAATATGCCTTGAAAAATGTTCCCTAAAAAAGTTCCATTGGTATAAAAGATAATGCCCCCAAATAATGTTCTGTTGGCATAAAAAATAATTTTCCTGAGTAATGTTCCTAAAAAATTGCTTAACATTGAAAAATAGTCTTGCAACATTGTTGAGGAACGAAAATTATATTATTAAGGGAACATCGTTCTATGAACATTTCTTTGGGAACATCGATGAGAGAACATTATTTAGAGAACAATATTAAAGGAACATTATTCAGGGAACATTATTGGGAGAACAAAAAAGTGGAACATTTATTTGGGGAACATTACTAAAGGGACATTCTTGTAGGAACATTATTGGGGGAACAAGTGATATTCTGTAAAAAAAAAATTGAATAATGTTTGCTGAATAATGTTCCTTGGGGTCAACAAAATTTCCTTGAATAAAAGAATGTCCCTTGAATAATGTTCCCTCAATAATGTTCTTTGTAAAATAAAAAAAATGTTCTTCTAATTAAATATTGATAACTGTATAATGTTTCCAGAATAATGTTCCCTAAATAATGTTCCTTGGAAAATGTTGGCACAAGAAACAAACCTATTGAAGATCCAACAAATATTGGCCCACCTATTGAAGATCCTTTGCTAGTTCAAGCACTCGAACTGCATGAAGCACATACCAGTAAGTTTTCGAAACCAGAAACTTCGACTTGGCAACAACGTGTGAACAAATCTTTCAAATTTGGGACACTAGTAACAACAAAAAAAGGCAAGTAAGCAGGTCCTCTTTTCGAACGGAATAGAGAGTGATTTCTACCAAACATTGGTTGGACTTCTTCCCAAGTTAACTTACAGGTATGTAGAAAAAGCATATGAAATTTATATGATATGTTCTACATGATTCAAACATAAACATTTTTTTATGCTGTCCATGCTATTTCTCATGATTTACTTTTTACTTTTATTCATCCTGTTCTTCTGCCATGAACAACCAAAGGATATTTGAGATTGAAGGAGTTTGGTGGATCAGAAAACTCTAACTGTATCATTCAAGACTGGTGGTTGGATAAATCCTCGGGTTGTTGACTGTTTTTCAAAACTAAAGAATAAAGACCAGCTGAACCGAGGAAGAAAAGGCCTCCTACCAAACAGCGAATTAGTAGAGCACATCGACATTCTTTTCCTCAGTTTTCGTTTTCACTTCATCGACATTTTCCTTTTCTTAATTATCAACCATTTTCCAGGAAGCAAACATGCAGGAGAAGCTAATGAACCAAATGCTAAATCATTCAGATCCTGCAAACAAACTAATCTTACGGGAAAGTAATGTTGGCTTCAGTTTATTGAATGCTTCCTTGGTAAGATAAGTTCTTTTGTACAAAATGCTCTTATAGATTTTTCTTTTTCAAAGAGGTTAGACTAATAGCTTGTTCATTTCCACAATTCCCTAGGTAAAATTGCCAGTATTGAAGGAAACAATGGATTTTAATCATTGCTAACTTCATAGCCAATTTTTTTTTATATCATGAACCCGTACTATAGTGGCGATACATTTCTACCAACAATTAGTGCAGTTATCTACAACTTCAAGGTTTTGTTCGCTGCTACGTATTGAAATACTAGTTCTTTGAACATAGGAAATTTTGAATCAAGATTTGTACCAGCTACCAAGGTCAATTTCAAGTTGGTTTTCCATGGAACCTCTCCCCTTTTACAAGATTTGCACCAGCCAGCAGCAACTTCTTGGTTCTTTCTCCTAAAAAACAGATTAAAAGTATTTTAAAATTCACAATAATTTCCATTAGTAACTTTCAAGGACAATGAAATTCAGCTGCCATTAGTAACTTCTTTCCTGCAGAGACATTAAGTTCTCTATTTATTTTCTCCCAAAGACAGAAGCGAGATGTAACTTCCTTAGAGCATCTTTTTTGTACTGAACAGTAAAATTAACTTCTTCTAATACCATATTTGTTTCAACAGGGTTTCTGCATATTCAAGTGAAGCTTGGAATGCTAATCATTATTTGATCTGAATATGAAGTCAGCTTAGGTAACTTCGTCATCGGCAGTTCCTCCTGTAATAGGGTTCACGCAAAGAATCGCAATTATCAAATGTTTGCACCTGTTTATTTTTGTTGCAAGGATTGTGTATTTCCAATAACATATTTCCCCTTTCTATTCGAAGGGTCTCATTAATGCTGCAACTTCAAGGGAAATTGCACTGCAAGATTCAACTCAAAGGAATACTTCTGCAGGAAAAATGTTTCATTAATGATACCATTTTTGTTTTTATCTTGATGCCCCAATGATAGTTTCTTGTAACACCTTGATCTGTAAAGAAAGTCCGAAAACAGCAGAAACAGTCGTGTAAACAAGCTCTAAGCCATGTACACTTTTTTTTCCATACAATTTTCATCACTGACTTTGATCAAGCTCTAAGCTTTACATCATGTTCAGAAGCAGTTGTAAAGAAGCTTCAGCCAGCACATATTTAATTTGTAAAATAAACTCTATTTTTTTAACAACTGTTTTAGAAACATAGTTACCACTTTATGACTGTTTTAGAAGTACCACTTTTGTAACAAAAAGTGAATTTTTCATCTAATTTTAGACTTAAAAACAGTTGAATCAGTTCAAACAGTACCTGGGCAGAGAAATTGGAACCTGCTACTGATTTGTTTGAGAAACAGTACAAACAGTTCAATCATTATTTAGTTCACAGCGGGAAACAACAGAAACATGAAACAGTGAAACAGTAGGAACCGCGACACATTTCAAAACCCGCGAAACAGTGAAACGCGCGCGGCGCGGCCCAGGAAGCCCGTCAACCACCTGCTCTGTGCGAAGCCAAACCTAGTTGACGCAGAATGCGTCACATAGGATGTCCCGAAGTCGCTAACGAGGAGGTCTCCCATTTGACACCCGCAGGCGTCGTCATATACGATTCGCCGCACGCATGCTACCCGATTGGGCCAGCCCAGCGGGGATACATGCTTCAGCTCTTTCTCTTTCTTTTTTTATATTTTTACATTCATATTTTATATTTTACCTTCTATTTCGCAATACTCTGAATATATATATATATATATATATATAGAAAATTCGAAAAATTTTAATCATGCATTTAGAAAATAGTAAATGTGCATAAAAAGTGATTATGATGTATACAAAAATGTACAGTGCGTATGGAAAAAGTAGAAATAAAAAAATCAGATTTTTATTGTTAATCATGCATTTAAAAAATCCATATAGAAGTAATGTTTCTGCTGTATGAAAATATATAGAATGTGTATGGGAAAAAGTAGATTTGAAAACGTTAATCATCTATTTGGACAATGTTAAATGTGTATATAAATAATGTTCCTGATGTTTACAACGAAATAAGAATGTGTATGAAAAAGTAGATATAAAATTATATTTAAAAATTTGAAGCATGAAATTAAAAATGTTAATAGTTTATATATAAATTTTTGGTGTTATATACAAAAATGTACGATATTTATGTAAATGTCAATGTCAATAAATGTATGTTTAAAAATATTAAATATGTAGTTCTAAAATTTTAAACATGTTTATGAAAAATGTTCCTAGTATATACAAAAACTGTGAAATGTGTATAAAAATTTATACATGGAAGAACATAAGTTTCAAAAATGTTAATCACGTATTTGTAAAATATTAAACGTGTATATAAAAATAGACAAATAATAAGAAAATACCAATAAAAATGATAAATAAATACAAAGAAACAAAGAAAGCAAAGCAAAAACAGCCAGTAAAAAAAAAGGAAAACTAAGGGGAAAAAGATAGAAAAGGAAAATTGGTAAATAAAAACTGAAAGAAAAGAAAAAACTGGTAAAATCATGGAAATAAGGTGGCGTCCTGATCCTTAGCTCCAGCCCAAGGAAGCCGCCTATGGCTCACGCCGGGCTGCCATATAAGAAAAGTTTCTGAAAGTCTTGATTGTACCCCAAAAAAGACATACGGCTCGGCGCAGCTCGGCCGGTGCAAAACTCGCCCGGGTCTAAAAAAAAGACAGGGTCGTGAAAACATCCCCTAAAAAAATATCAACAAAAAAGGACAGGGCCATGCATTTTCATATAAAAAGGACATTACTGAAATCAATGACATTACTGAAATCAATCATATGATGGAAATGGGAGTCATGAGAAAGGTACCTCCGTTATGAGGTATAGAGCTGGGCAGACTCGACACTTGACCCAAAGAACATGTCAGGCAAAATTAGAACTATGCGCTGGCCCGCGAAGGAGATTAAACGGGAAAGCATGTTCATTTCGATGCATGTGGTGCAATGAACAGAAGGACATAAAACTACCATCAGGTACTAATGAAAGTTATGCCATCAAGCATGATACAGATGGCCCCGAAAGGAAACACGTACTACAAATGGGTGGGTGTCTAATCGAAGTAGTATTATCTCTTCGTACAAATCCAAACACTTCTGTACTACTCTACTACCCATGAGAGGTCCAAATGATTGTTTCTCGAACACTGATTACCTCTATTCTTTTACTTGCACCAATAGTTCAATAGCGTGCTCATCAAGTTGTTTATTTTCATGATTAGTGTTTGAGGCCATAAAACTAGTAGCTAGTCAATTTTTTATCATACAAACGGGTTGCTGCCAGATCTTATATTGTTTATTCTTCAGTTGTTGTTACCCCTACGACTATGTATCCTACTCCCTCCAGGAAAATATGTCAGGTCTAATACGTTTTTCGAAGTTGCCTAATATATGACGTGTATGTTACAAAAGTATACCGTCAAGAAAGTATATGAAAGAAATTTCTATTAATATATTTCTTATACCATATATTATTATTTTATCAATGATCAAAGATAGCCTCGAAAAATGTATTAGATCCTATATGTATTGATGGAGTAACAAAAACAATAACGGGGAAAGGCCAAAAGAGTGGCCTCATAGCGAATATGTCCACGTCCGCTTGATGGATGATGGTCTTCAGTCCGTCGACCTCATTGTTGGTATTAGTTTCGTTATTTTGGTGGTGTTCGATGTCTTTTGCCTAGATGTTCTAATTGTGGGTACCTTTGCGTTGCCAAGGTGTCAGGGTTCACGGTTGTGAAGTGTTGGGAGCCCTCGTCGGGCAACTTTGTGCATCTGTACCTTGGGAGTGGTCTGCATGTAGTATCTCTTGCATCGATTTCCACCCAATTTTGAGTAACTAACTAGGTAGTTCTATTATGGTTTCTAATCAATGATGTAAATATTTTACCCCATTTCAAGAAAAAAGAACAAGAACATTGATGTGCATAGAAGAATCCCGATACAATTTATTGAGCTTGAGCTCAGTGTCCTGAACATTTTCCATACATAAGATAAATGAACATTGTAGGCTAGAACAACCACATAAATGCTATATCCATTACTAATCATATCGTTAGATAGTCATCCATATTGGTTGAACATGGCCCGAGCTACCATCTCACCAGCTCGTTGCACCCAGAGAACACATACTCCGGTGACTCCACATGTTGCGGTGAACACCAAATGTTGGTCCAGTGTGTAGTATTTTGAATAAACTGTAAAACAAACTAAAAACTCTAATTCCGTTAGAAACACGGCAATTACAACAACTAGCTAATCGCACGTGTGTTGCCACGGGGGCAAACATATTTTCGTGATTCAACAGAGATGTAACGAGTGTTTTTTTTCTATGTCCCATGTCACATCGACGTCCTCGGGTAGCATCATGTGATGATGATGGAAATGGAATGAGATATTTTAGGAGGAACCCACATAAATGATACTTTCCCTAAGTTAAGGAGATTGTCGCTTGAGGTATTTAACTGCACTATGCATGCTATAGTCAAAGGGCGACGCTATGCGTCGGTGGATAGATAATCTGAAAAGCTCAACCATGTAGAAAGCTGCGGGATGTAGCGCCGAATAGCCATCTGATCTCTTCCCCGTGAACGCTAGCTTTTGCAAAAAGGGTCGTGTTGCACTCAGCGCTCTGCAACACGAGCTCTATTGCGCTACCTACCGAAGTGTTTTCTTCCTTGATTCACCGTTTAGCCGAACTTTTCTTCTTCTTTGAAACAACGCCTATGTTGCAGCTGCAATGAAATCCCCTTTTGTTGGTCCATCCATACAAAGTTTCGGCGAGACCAACGGCCATCCGATCTCCGCTGGTCAGCCACAACCTTTTGCAACAACGATGATGTTGCCCTTTGCAACATGATCCCTTTTGCACTCTGGTTCGAACCTTCTTCTAACGCTGCAAAGTGCCCTATGTTGCAATCGTAACAAAATCCTTTGTTGCAAATAAACATGGCGTCCCTATAGCTTTGCTCACTACATAGGTCGCAACTGCGCGGATTTGCTCATAGCAGGATGTCGGTCGCCCATTGCAGCAAACAACTGCTGGCATGCGTCGACGGTCTTCTACAACACCACCACTTGCAGCCTCGACGCCTTGGCAGCGAGATGGATTGTACGTGGAGAGAGAGACTGGGAAAGGCAGATGAAGGGGAATGGCGGGGAGAAGATGTCGACGGATATTTCTAGGGATAAGGTGAGGTTGTGAAGGGCACATGGTTGGCTGTAGCAAATGACAAACATGTACGAACGGTATGAAGAGACCCATGGATCAGTTGCATGATTAGTTGGTTGATCTAAAGCATTTCCCATAGTCAAAACTGCAAAAGACTTATATTCTTCATAACTAACTTAATCCTTCCGTCCAACGTTAGATGATACTTTCCATAAATTAATGGATGTTGTTTTTGTTTTAAGGGAATGAGTAAGACAAGGAAATGAAAGTATCGATTTGGTTCAGATTATTCCAAGTTACTCTTGTTGGGGAACGTAGTAATTTCAAAAAATTTCCTACGATCACGCAAGACCATGGTGATGGCATAGCAACGAGAGGGGAGAGTGTCCGTCCACGCACTGTGAGACCGAAAGCGAAGCGTTATAACAACGCTGTTGATGTAGTCGACGTCTTCACGATCCGACCGATCCAAGCACCGAACGACGGCACCTCCGAGTTACGCACACGCTCACTCGATGACGATCCCGGACTCGATCCAGAAAGTGTCGGGATGAGTTCCACAAGACGACGGCGTGGTGACGATGTTGATGCTCCACCGACGCAGGGCTTCGCCTAAGCTCCGCGACGATATGACTTCTCCGGCGCAGGCTTCGCCTAAGCTCTACGACGATATGACCAAGTGGAATATGGTGGAGGGGCACCGCACACGGCTAAGGAACGATCCGTAGATCAACTTGTGTGTCATGGGGTGCCCCCGCCTCAGATATAAAGGAGGGAGGGAGGAGGAGGCCGGCCCTAGGAGGAGGCGCGCCAAGGGGAGTCCTACTCCCACCGGGAGTAGGACTCCTTCTTCCTAGTCCAACTAGGAGAAGGGGAAAGGGGAAGTGGAGAAGGAAGGGAGAGGTGGGCTGCGCCCCAAACCCCTTGTCCAATTCGGACTGGGCTTGGGAGGCGCACGCCACCTCCCGGCTCCTTCCCACTAAGGCCCATTAAGGCCCAATACTCTTCCCCGTATTCCCGTAACTCCCAGTACTCAAAAATACCGAATCACTGGAACCTTTCCGAACTCCGAATATAGTCGTCCAATATATCGATCTTTACGTCTCGACCATTTCGAGACTCCTCGTCATGTCCCCGATCTCATCCGGGATTCGAACTCCTTCGGTACATCAAAACTCATAAACTCATAATATAACCATCATCGAAACCTTAGCGTGCGGACCCTACGGGTTCGAGAACTATGTAGACATGACCTAGAACTATTCTCGGTCAATAACCAATAGCGGAACCTGGATGCCCATATTGGTTCCTACATATTCTACGAAGATCTTTATCGGTCAAACCGCATAACAACATACTTTGTTCCTTTGTCATCGGTATGTTACTTGCCCGAGATTCGATCGTCGGTATCCAATACCTAGTTCAATCTCGTTATCGCAAGTCTCTTTACTCGTTCAGTAATACATCATCTCGTAACTAACTCATTAGTTACAATGCTTGCAAGGCTTAGGTGATGAGTATTACCGAGAAGGCCCAGAGATACCTCTCCGACAATCGGAGTGACAAAACCTAATCTCAAATACGCCAACCCAACATGTACCTTTGGAGACACCTGTAGTACTCCTTTATAATCACCCGATTACGTTGTGACGTTTGGTAGTACCAAAGTGTTCCTCCGTAAACGGAGTTGCATAATCTCATAGTTATAGGAACATGTATGGGTCATGAAGAAAGCATTAACATACCAAACGATCAAGTGTTAAGCTAACTGAATGGGTCATGTCAATCAGATCATTCAACTAATGATGTGACCTTGTTAATCAAATAACAACTCCTTGTTCATGGTTAGGAAACATAACCATCTTTGATTAACAAGCTAGTCAAGTAGAGGCATACTAGTGACATACTGTTTGTCTTATATATTCACACATGTATTATGTTTCCGTTTAATACAATTCTAGCATGAATAATAAATATTTATCATGATATAAGGAAATAAATAATAACTTTATTATTGCCTCTAGGGCATATTTCCTTCAGTCTCCCACTTGCACTAGAGTCAATAATCTAGTTCACATCATCATGTGATTCAACACTAATATTCACATCTGTATGTGATTAACACCCATAGTTCACATCATCATGTGACCAACACCCAAAGGGTTTACTAGAGTCAATAATCTAGTTCACATCGCTATGTGACTAACACCCAAAGAGTACTAAGGTATGATCATGTTTTTCTCGTGAGAGAAGCTTAGTTAACGGGTCTGTCACATTTAGAGCCGTATGTATTTTGCAAATATTCTATGTCTACAATGCTCTGCACGGAGCTACTCTAGCTAATTGCTCCCACTTTCAATATGTATCCAGATTGAGACTTAGAGTCATCTGGATCAGTGTAAAAAGCTTGCATCGATGTAACTCTTTACGACGGGCTCTTTTATCACCTCCATAATCGAGAAATATTTCCTTAGTCCTCACTAAGGATGTTCTTGACCAATGTCCAATGATCTACTCCTAGATCACTATTGTACTCCCTTGCCAAATTCAGAGCAAGGTATACAATAGGTCTGGTACATAGCATAGCATACTTTATAGAACCTATGATTGAGGCATAGGGAATGACTTTCATTCTCTTTTCTATTTTCTGCCGTGGTCGGGATTTGAGTCTTACTCAATTTCACACCTTCGCAACACAGGCAAGAACTTTTCTTTGACTGTTCCATTTTGAACTACTTCAAAATCTTGACAAGGTATGTACTTATTGAAAAAACTTATCAAGTGTCTTGATCTATCTCTATAGATCTTGATGCTCAATATGCAAGCAGCTTCACCGAGGTCTTTCTTTGAAAAACTCCTTTCAAATACTCCTTTATGCTTTGCAGAATAATTCTACATTATTTCCGATCAACAATATGTCATTCACATATACTTATCAGAAATGCTGTAGTGCTCCCACTCACTTTCTTGTAAATACAGGCTTCTCCAAAAGTCTCAGATAAAACCATATGCTTTGATCACACTATCAAAGCGCTTATTCCAACTCCGAGATGCTTGCACCAGTCCATAGATGGATCGCTGGAGCTTGCACATTTTGTTAGCTCCTTTAGGATTGACAAAACCTTCTGGTTGCATCATATACAACTCTTCTTTAATAAATCCATTAAAGAATGTAGTTTTGACATCCATTTGCCAGATTTCATAAAATGTGGCGATTGCTAACATGATTCGGACAGACATAAGCATCGCTACAGTTGAGAAAATTTCATTGTAGTCAACACTTTGAATTTGTCGAAAAACCTTTTTTGCGACAAGTCGAGCTTTGTAGATAGTAACACTACTATCAACATCTGTCTTCCTCTTGAAGATCCATTTATTTAACATGGCTTGCTGATCATCGAGCAAGTCAATCAAAGTCCATACTTTGTTCTCATACATGGATCCCATCTCGATTTCATGGCCTCAAGCCATTTTATGAATCTGGGCTCATCATCGCTTCCTCATAGTTTGTAGGTTCATCATGGTCTAGTAACATGATTTCCGAACACGATTACCGCATTCACTCAGTGCGGATCTTATTCTGGAAGACCCACGAGGTTTGGTAGCAACTTGATCTGAAGTTTCATGATCATCATCATTAACTTCCTCACTAATTGGTGTAGGAATCACTGGAACTGATTTCGTGATGAACTACTTTCCAATAAGGGAGAAGGTACAATTACCTCATCAAGTTTCTACTTTCCTCCCACTCACTTCTTTCGAGAGAAACTTCTTCTCTAGAAAGGATCCATCTTAGCAACGAAAAACTTGCCTTCGGATCTGTGATAGAAGGTGTACCCAATAGTTACCTTTGGGTATTCTATGAAGACGACTTCTCGATTTGGGTTCGAGCTTATCGGTGAAAACTTTTTCACATAAGCATCACAACTCCAAACTTTAAGAAACGACAGCTTAGGTTTACTGCTAAACCATAGTTCATACGGTGTCATCTCAACGGATTTAGATGGTGCCCTATTAAACGTGAATGCAGCTGTCTCTAATGCATAACCCCAAAACGATATTGGTAAATCGGTAAGAGACATCATTGATCGCACCATATCAAAATAAAGTACGGTTATGACGTTCGGACACACCATTACGTTATGGTATTCCATGTGGCGTGAGCTGTGAAACTATTCCACATTGTTTTATATGAAAGCCAAACTCGTAACTCAAATATTCTCCTCCACGATCAGATCGTAGAAACTTTATTTTCTTATTACGATGATTCTCCACTTCACTCTGAAATTATTTGAACTTTTCAAATGTTTCAGACTTGTGCTTCATTAAGTAGATATACTCATATCTGCTCAAATCATCTTGTGAAGGTCGAAAATAATGATACTTGCCGTGAGCTTTAACACTCATCGGACCGCATACATCAGATGTATTATTTCCAATAAGTCATTTGCTCGCTCCATTGTTCCGGAGAATGAGTCTTTAGTCATCTTGCCTATAAGGCATGGTTCATAAGCATCAAGTGATTCATAATCAAGTGATTCCAAAATCCCATCAGCATGGAGTTTCTTCATGCGCTTTACACCAATATGACCTAAACGGCAGTGCCACAAATAAGTTGCACTATCATTATTAACTTTGCATCTTTTGGTTTCAATATTATGAATATGTGTATCACTATGATCGAGATCCAATGAACTATTTTCATTGGGTGTGTAACCATATAAGGTTTTATTCATGTAAACAGAACAACAATTTATTCTCTTACTTAAATGAATAATCAGATTGCAATAAACATGATAAAATCATATTTATGCTCAACACCAAATAACACTTATTTAGGTTCCACACTAATCCCGAAAGTATAGGGAGTGTGCGATGATGATCCTATCAATCTTGGAACTACTTCCAACACTCATCGTCACTTCCCCTTCAACTAGTCTCTGTTTATTCTGTAACTCCTGTTTCGAGTTACTAATCTTAGCAACCGAACGAGTATCAAATACTCAGGGGCTACTATAAACACTAGTAAGGTACACATCAATAACCTGTATATCAAATATACTCTTGTTCACTTTGCCATCCTTCTTATCCACCAAATATTTGGGGTATTTCCGTTTCCAGTGACCATTTCCTATGCAGTGTAAGCACTCAGTTTCAGGCTTTGGTTCAGCTTTGGGTTTTTTTCATGGGAGTGACAACTTGCTTGTCATTCTACTTGAAATTCCCCTTTCTTTCCCTTTGCCCTTTTCTTGAAACTAGTGGTCTTGTCAATCATCAACACTTGATGCTCTTTCTCGATTTCTACCTTCGTCGATTTCAATATCACGAAGAGCTCGGGAATCGTTTTCGTCATCCCTTGCATACTATAGTTCATCACGAAGTTCTAGTAACTTAGTGATGGTGACTAGAGAATTCTGTCAATCACTATCTTATCTGGGAGATTAACTCCCACTTGATTCAAGCGATTTGAAGTACCCAGACAATCTGAGCATATGCTCACTAGTTGAGCGATTCTCCTCCATCTTTTAGCTATAGAACTTGTTGGAAACTTCATATCTTGCAACTCGGGTATTTGCTTGAAATATTAACTTCAACTCTTGGAACATCTCATATGGTCCATGACGTTCAAAACGTCTTTGAAGTCCCGATTCTAAGCCGTTAAGCATGGTGCACTAAACTATCAAGTAGTCATCATATTGAGCTAGCCAAACGTTCATAACGTATGCATCTGCTCCCGCAATAGATCTGTCACCTAGCGTGCATTAAGGACATAATTCTTACGTGCAGCAATGAGGATAAACCTCGATCACGGATCCAATCCGCATCATTGCTACTAACATTTTTCAATACAATTTCTCTAGGAACACATATAAAAACACGGGAAGCAACAACGCGAGCCATTGATCTACAACATAATTTGCAAAATACTACCGGGACTAAGTTCATGATAAATTAAAGTTCAATTAATCATATTACTTTAGAACTCCCACTTAGATAGACATCTCTAGTTATCTAAGTGATTACGTGATCCAAATCAACTAAACCATGTCCGATCATCACGTGAGATGGAGTAGTTTCAATGGTGAACATCACTATGTTGATCATATCTACTATATGATTCACGCCGACCTTTCGGTCTCGTGTTCCGAGGCCATATCTGTTATATGCTAGGCTCGTCAAGTTTAACTCGAGTATTCGCGTGCGCAACTGTTTTGCACCCGTTGTATTTGAACGTAGAGCCTATCACACCCGATCATCACGTGGTGTCTCAAAGACGAAGAACTTTCGCAACGGTGCATACTCGGGAGAACACTTCGATAATTTTTGTGAGAGATCATCTTATAATGCTACCGTCAATCAAAGCAAGATAAGATGCATAAAGGATAAACATCACATGCAATCAATATAAGTGATATGATATGGTCATCATCATCTTGTGCTTGTGATCTCCATCGCCAAGCAACGCCATGATCACCATCGCCACCGGCGCGACACCTTGATCTCCATCGTAGCATCGTTGTCGTCTCGCCAACTATTGCTTCTACGACTATCGCTACTCCTTAGTGATAAAGTAAAGCAATTACATGGCGTTGCATTTCATACAATAAAGCGACAACCATATGGCTCCCGCCATTGCCGATAACTTGGTTACAAAACATGATCATCTCATACAATAAAATATAGCATCACGTCTTGACCATATCACATCACAACATGCACCGCAAAAACAAGTTAGACGTCCTCTACTTTGTTGTTGCAAGTTTTACGTGGCTGCTACGGGCTGAGCAAGAACCGTTCTTACCTACGCATCAAAACCACAACGATACTTCGTCAAATAGACTCCGTTTAACCTTCTCAAGGACCGGCGTAGCCACACTCGATTCAACTAAAGTGAGAGAGACAGACACCGCGGTCACCTTTAAGCAACGAGTGCTCGGAGCGGTGAAACCAGTCTCGCGTAAGCGCACGCGTAATGTCGGTCCGGCCGCTTCATCTCACAATACCGCTGAACCAAAGTATGACATGCTTTGGTAGGCAAGATGACTTGTATCGTCCACAACTCACTTGTGTTCTACTCGTGCACATGACATCAACGCATAAAACCTGGCTCGGATGCCATTGTTGGGGAACGAGTAATTTCAAAAATTTCCTACGATCACGCAAGACCATGGTGATGGCATAGCAACGAGAGGGAGAGTGTCCGCCCACGCACTCGTGAGACCGAAAGCGAAGCGTTATAACAACGCTGTTGATGTAGTCGACGTCTTCACGATCCGACCGATCCAAGCACCGAACGACGGCACCTCCGAGTTACGCACACGCTCAGCTCGATGACGATCCCGGACTCGATCCAAAGAAAGTGTCGGGATGAGTTCCACAAGACGACGGCGTGGTGACGATGTTGATGCTCCATCGACGCAGGGCTTCGCCTAAGCTCATGACGATATGACTTCTCCGCGCAGGCTTCGCCTAAGCTCTACGACGATATGACCAAGTGGAATATGGTGGAGGGGGCACCGCACACGGCTAAGGAACGATCCGTAGATCAACTTGTGTGTCATGGGGTGCCCCCCCTGTGATATAAAGGAGGGAGGGAGGAGGAGGCCGGCCCTAGGAGGAGGAGGCGCCAGGGGAGTCCTACTCCCACCGGAGTAGGACTCCTTCTTTCCTAGTCCAACTAGGAGAAGGGGAAAGGGGAAGTGGAGAAGGAAGGAGAGGTGGGCTGCGCCCAAACCCCTTGTCCAATTCGGACTGGGCTTGGGAGGCGCACGCCACCTCCTGGCTCCTTCCCACTAAGGCCCATTAAGGCCCAATACTCTTCCCGTATTCCCGTAACTCCCGGACTCGAAAAATACCGAATCACTCGGAACCTTTCCGAACTCCGAATATAGTCGTCCAATATATCGATCTTTACGCCTCGACCATTTCGAGACTCCTCGTCATGTCCCCGATCTCATCCGGGATTCCGAACTCCTTCGGTACATCAAAACTCATAAACTCATAATATAACATCATCGAAACCTTAAGCGTGCGGACCCTACGGGTTCGAGAACTATGTAGACATGACCTAGAACTATTCTCGGTCAATAACCAATAGCGGAACCTGGATGCCCATATTGGTTCCTACATATTCTACGAAGATCTTTATCGGTCAAACCGCATAACAACATACTTTGTTCCTTTGTCATCGGTATGTTACTTGCCGAGATTCGATCGTCGGTATCCAATACCTAGTTCAATCTCGCTACGCAAGTCTCTTTACTCGTTCCGTAATACATCATCTCGTAACTAACTCATTAGTTACAATGCTTGCAAGGCTTAGGTGATGAGTATTACCGAGAAGGCCCAGAGATACCTCTCCGACAATCGGAGTGACAAAACCTAATCTCGAAATACGCCAACCCAACATGTACCTTTGGAGACACCTGTAGTACTCCTTTATAATCACCCAGTTACGTTGTGACGTTTGGTAGTACCCAAAGTGTTCCTCCGGTAAACGGGAGTTGCATAATCTCATAGTTATAGGAACATGTATGGGTCATGAAGAAAGCATTAACATACCAAACGATCAAGTGTTAAGCTAACTGAATGGGTCATGTCAATCAGATCATTCAACTAATGATGTGACCTTGTTAATCAAATAACAACTCCTTGTTCATGGTTAGGAAACATAACCATCTTTGATTAACAAGCTAGTCAAGTAGAGGCATACTAGTGACATACTGTTTGTCTTATATATTCACACATGTATTATGTTTCCGTTTAATACAATTCTAGCATGAATAATAAATATTTATCATGATATAAGGAAATAAATAATAACTTTATTATTGCCTCTAGGGCATATTTCCTTCAACTCTATATACGTTGGTTTTTGTTCGGTGCAACATCGGTTGAGATTACGAAAAAATTCACAGAAAACCAAGCAAGGACGTGGACGTGGGAAAAATTGGAGGAGGATGCAATGCGAACCTATCAACTCCCTTTGATGGTAGATATGTTGTTTTTGTTTTAAGGGGAATGTGTAGGACAAGAAAAGGAAAGTATCGATTTGGTTCGGATTATTTCAACTTACTCTATATACTTTGGTTTTTTTGTTTTGTGCGACATTGATGGGGTCGTGGAGAGAAAAAACTGGAGGAGATGAGGCGAACCTACCAACTCCCCTTTAATAGTACAAATTTCAGATAGACAAAACATACCCCCCCCCCCCCACACACACATGGTTTTGAACCTTCAATTTTCCATTAAATCCATCCAACCAATTCCTAGGCATATTTGATGTACTAGTTGACGGAGGTAAATTAAAAGCTACATTCATAACCTACCATAAAATTTACGCATAAAGGTACATGAAAGGGATAAGTGATGTGTTGCTTCCTCCTCATTGCAATCAACACTTCTTATTTCCATTCAAGTTGCGCATGGGCATGCTCTCTTTCTTTAAGATGACCATACACAAATTTTAATCTATGTGAACTCTTGTTTCCAATAAGTGTTGATTAACATTCACCAAGTTGGCGCACATTGACTGGGAATAGACCAAAAACATGAAGATTCTAGTGAACAACACCGTGCCCCTATGCTAAGTTGGTATCCATAAAATGCTATCCAAGATATAACATCTCGTCCATTTATCACAACCAAGGGTCCATCGAAAACTAATATTCGATAGTGGGTCGATCATAACATATGCCACAGAGGCATGTTCCGCCTACAAGTGTTAGGGTATTGTTGACTTAGAGGTGTGTCTCCTAGCCATGAATCTTCTCAGAAATGTGTATCAGTGTCAGCTCCGACAACGAACGAACCACTGCTACAAACTACTCTTTAACCTTCATCGGGTCTTTTCCAAACAGAATATTTGGTGGGTCTTATGTTCATTTGTGATAGAGTGTTGGAGTGAGGTAGTTATTTTTTAGCAGTTATTGCCACACTCCATCGCTAAGCGCTCGATTGACACACTATTAAAGCACTAAGGATTGGCTGGAACAACCCGCCTCCCCCATCCTACATAATGTCACCATCCGCTTATTGGAGGATGGAAAACCCCATCATCACCTATGTGTAGATTGGTAGCAACAGCTGGTTCATCCTCCTTGTTCCTTGCAATGAGAATGGCAGGCATATCAACGATGATACCGAAGAGTATCAGAGGCGTGAGATACCCTCGAGTCAAATCCTATATAGTCTGAAAATAATGGCCAATGTTATCAATGACTTTGACGCTGACACTTCCTACTCGCAATCAGTTACACCGTTGTAGTACAAACCTTTTCATGCAGATAGTTGTTGGAGAAAGACAATTTCACTTTATGACATGCCTTCTCAAAATGACCTTGAAAATCACCATGTTTAGCTTCTTCTTCCGAAGCTCATGATATCACTTGTTGTTGTTTGATGCTCTACCAAACTAGATCAGTAATTCACTTGTTCTAAAAATATAAATTATTCATGCCATCTCAGTGTTTAAATTTGGTTAAACGTTCAAACGGTAAAAAAAAGATGAGTAACATGTAACATAGAGGTATCACTGGATTTGTATAAAACATTCTTTCTCAACGATACAACCTTTGGTTAATGTATTTTATATTTTATTAGAGTAACCATTACCTCATCTTAAATGTTTGAAATATTTGTACGTCGTATAATCTAATACGCCAAACCACACGTGATACTTGCATAGCATAGCATAGACAAGTGTTGTATTTGGCTCCGCGACACGATGGTGATCCATATGTTAAAGCGGATTATTATTTTTCTCTCAAATTTTTGGAAATACCTTCTTTTTACAGATATATCTTATCTACTTACATGTAAACTTCCATCAAATAATACGTCGATTTGTATGTTACACAAAATAAGGACAATTTTGTGGCCAAAAAAGAAGAGGAAAAGATACCCTATTTTGAATTTCACATTTGTAATTTTTGTGCACAACAAATATAAAAAGATGTATAGTGAAAAACTGGTACGCTCATGCCACACATATAAAGTCCACATGTGCAAAATAAAGTTCGTAATGAGGTTTAAAAATAATGTCTTAAATATTTTCAATAAAGGCTGCATGTAAACTAGGCTTCTTTTGACTTTTCAAGCATAGACCAAGGGGCGCGTGTAAATAATATATTGCATTCAGCTATGGAGGTAGGGGCTGGTGGCAGTATGCCCCCCATCACCCCTCATTTGTGCATATATGTGTTAATATTCAATTTATCTCTTGGATTTAAGAAAAAAACATGTATTTGGTCTATGTATTAAAAGTTTGACTCATTTGCCCCCCTCCTCAACCCTTGATTCGAAGGTATTGCTAGTTACTTTTCTTTTTAGAAACATGTATTACCCATATAGCAAAGTTATATTTGGTTTGCTCAAGTGTGACGGCCTTAGCCGGTACTGGCCCTAACCAAGTGGTAATGTGATCTCGAGCCTTCCCATAACTTGTCATTAAAGGCTCAGAGTCGTGACTTCAACACACATGAGCAATACAAGTGCTTTCAATCAAAAGATAAAGATCAACACATATTTTCTTCATCAGGCCAAAACCATTAAGAGTGAGTTATAGTTTTTTAATAATTGTAGTCGCGCTAGGTGGTCTACAAAATCGGACGTGATTTCTGTCACCTTTGGTGTTCTTTGTACCGTCAATGACAATTGATGAATAGATCAAAAATTTCCTCCAAAAAGAATGTTTACAGAGAAATTAAAATGCTGTAGCATTTGAAATCCAAGCGACAAAACAAACTAGTTTCTCAAATCTCACCAAAAAACACTTCTCCCATCACCTAGGTTAAACCAAAGCGTGGCGTGAAGTATTCAAACTGGTCTCTGTTCGAAGCAAGTTCACCTCTCGTATCGCCCCTGGTATATAGCTCCGCGAAGCCAGCAGCGGCACCCACGGATCCCCACGGCGCTTGTTATCCATCCACCACGCAGAGCCTTCTCCTTCCGGGCCTCGCCGTCTTCCTCCCCCTTCCCCACCGCCCTCGCCTCAAAAACCCCGCCCCCCTAAAAACCCTAGCCCTCGAATTCGCCACCGCCTGCCGGCCCGCCCGGAGCGCACGGGCCCCTCCTCCCCCCGCGCATGGCGTCCTCGACGGCCGCCAACCTCTGGGTGCTGCTCGGCCTCGGCATCGCCGGCGTCCTCCTGGCGGCGAAGCGGCTCAAGCGCCCCGCCCGCCCGGACCACGGCGCCTTCGTGTCGCGCCTCGAGCTCCTGCCGCCTCCCCAGCCCCCGCCGCCCCAGGCGCGCCACCCCCTCACCGACCTCTGCTTCGCCATCGCCGACGCGTAAGCTCTCGCCCCACACCCCTTCGTGTTTGGCTGGTAATACGTTCTTACCCGGATTGGGTCAGGCAGGGGGCGCGACTCATTAGCATAACGTGGGTGATGATTCGATCGCGCCAGCACTGATTCGGTATTGTTGTTTATGGGGGATTGAATTTGTGTTGCTGGTACCAGTGGGCCGTGCTGATTGAATTACTCGGCATGGAGTCATTGTATCTTCCGAATTGTTTCTATGTCGTCTGAATGACTGCAATGCCTCTGCCTCGCATGGGGCAGCTTCATGGATGACTTGCCCAACTTTTAATGGCTGACGCCAAAAAGGAAAACAGTGCCCTGCAAAAACACATGGATGTTGGTATTAGATACAACTATTATGGTGTTATTTATCAGTCACTTAACAATCTACACTAGAAATAGGCAGCTCAGTAGTTTCAGCACGCATCGTGGCTCGTGGTGTGGTTTATACTATAAGATGCTAGATTCCATAGGCAGTTAATACTACCTTCTCTTCATGAAATTTATCTTGTTAGTTTTGCCATGCCAATAATGAGTTGCTCGAGCTGATCTTGGGAGTTAAGATTGTGGTTAAGTGAAGATCACAAACTATTTATAGGACAGACTAATTTAGGCATCCACTGCTGGTTTCTGAAGCGCATTTTTGGTAGGGGTGAACTTCACCCCTAAAGTTTCCTGTACCGAACGTATTGGTTTATGTGCTCGTTGGTGACTATTCAAACAATCTTCCCCGTTATTTGTCGATGAGGTGCTAATGTGGCAAGCATTGGGAGTTGCGACTGTCAGCTGTTGATGCTAACATGTTGTGTTGCACGCTGACCTTCCACTCTCTTTTTCATAAGCAGGCTCTTGTAGAAACATACTTAACACCCTGTTAGATACTCGTAATTTCTTGCCCGCTAGGTTGATTTAAACTCCTCAAAAAAATTGAGGGTGCTGCTCAGGAAAAAAAAGAACTAGTGGAGATGTTTTGGATAATTTTCTAATCACATTTTGCTTTAAATTTTGTTTACTGGTATGTCAATTACTCTAGCCTGAAGTGACATTTCTGACAGAGGTGGTATTTGAACATCAGTACATTGCCAGATTATAACTCATTTTATCATAGGAATTTATGGAAGCAAAATAATTTTCTTGAACTTCCTTAGTCATCATCTTATACCAAACTAAAGGCGTATTAGTTTTTTCAACCTAAGGCTTGTGGTGGCTCATGGCTTGTGCTTTAAAACTCAATAAATTCGGTTTGGTGATGCTGTTGTGAAATCATTGCGGCACAGACGCTTTTGTCCTGTTTGATAAAATGAATGGAAACTTAATTATTAAGTACTTCAACAAACACATGGATTGATTATGTTGATAACACCATAGTTTCATAGTTTTCAGAATATTTTCTCACCTGGACCAACTCAAAGCCTGAAATGCTGACCATCTTTGTCCTATTTAAAACGGTCCTAGCATTTCATATTCTACTGTCTATTGGTCAGGCTGCTGACTCCTTCCGGCTGAAGTAGTTCATTGGGCCTATTTTTGGGCAAAAATCAACCACAATTATCTATCTCTAAAGTAAAATCCGCATAATTGCACTGCAAATATGATCTGCTTTCAGTAACTGTAATATGTACAGCTAAACCTTTAAAATGTAGCACTGTGTTTGGATGTCTGTATTGAAGGCCTTCATATTGAATTGGTTTCAATTTCAATTCAGGGAGGAAACTGTAATGGACATGAATATGAGTTCACATGTTTGGATGCTCATGGAATTGGGCCTTGGAATCTCAATGAGTTTTCAATACCAAATCATGTTTGGATGACAAACTATGGAATTGCTTATGCTTTGTGCTTTATGCATCAAATCAAAATCTATACAATGTGTGAGTATAATTGAATGATCATATATCAATAAAAAAATTACAAATATTGTAAAAATGTATGACGACACCAAATAATATTCGCACACCCTGCAAAGGGCCTGCAAAAGATGAATCTGTGGTTAGTAAATTCATGTGCATGGAGAGCAGGGGAAGAATAGGAACAGGGGAAGAATGGGAAAAGGGGAAGAGGAGGAACTTAGAAGGAGCTGCCTGGGAAGGGGGAAGAAGATGGAAGAGGAAGGGGAAGAAGAGAAACAAGGGGATCTGGGGAAGGGGGAAGAAGATGGAAGAGGAAGGGGAAGAAGAGAAACAAGGGGATCCGGGGAAGGGGGAAGAAGATGGAAGAGGAAGGGGAAGAAGAGAAACAAGAGGATCCGGGGAAGGGGGAAGAAGATGGAAGAGGAAGGGGAAGAAGAGAAACAAGGGGATCCGGGGAAGGGGGAAGAAGATGGAAGAGGAAGGGGAAGAAGAAAATGGCAGAAAAGAAGTGGAAGAAGAAGATGGGCAAGATGGGGGGGTTCACCGACCAGCGGGATGGAGGGCGCGCCGGGCAGCTAGATGCAGGGGGAAACGTGCGGCAGTTGCGCGGGCTTGAAGGTCCGCCGCCACCGGACAGGGGAGGAGGGGCAGGGACCGGGGATCCATACCTGCGCGCCGCCGCCGCCTCAAGCTTCCGTCTCAAGCGGGGAGGAAAGGGCAGGTCTCACGTGGGGACGAAAGGGGCAGGCCGCCGCTGCCTCCTGAAGCGTTGCGTTTTGGGGGATCAGCTCAATTTGACCCAAATCGGAGCTCCAGACCTCTGTATTGCGGGATGGCTACGCTAGTGGACGCGATTTCCACACTGTATTGGGCTCGTTTCGGTCCGCTTGTTTCTGTAAACATCCAGAAGCCTGAATTGGCAAGTAGTCAATACCAAATCCAATACAAAGGCTCTAATTCGGACATCCGAACACAGTGTTGATATATTTGTTAGCTATAGTGCTATAGCAATTCTAAAAGTTATACCGATCTTTTAAATATTTCCCAAAATGAGCTTTAGTACTTGGGGTATTTGTCGTGGGCTATATCTGTTTCCTAGAGGAAATTCTATTTCCCTGCAACCCTGCCGCCACGGTGTAAGCTGTTCATCCAAAATTCCGAATAGATGGTTTGTACTTCACAGCCATCCTTGAATGTATTATACAAATAAGCATCAATATATGCTTGTGGCATACTTCCCCCGATCCAAAATTATGTCCTTTAGGATATTGAAAGTCTTCAAGCTAGTACTTCAACCATCAGTTTCTGTGCGAATATATTGCCTCACATTAAAGTAATTATACATTATAAAAGTATATTTCATGATAGATCTTGTAATATCAATTTGATGTTTAATTTAATATACTAAGTAAATCTTACCAGGCGGCAGGCCTGGTTAGCAATCATAAATCTTCTCTAATAGATAGTCAAACTTATAAATATATAAATGTTTGACTAACGAAAAAGGAAATGCTAAAAACACCTACATTTTGGATTGGAGATAGTATTATTTGGTGCTCATTGAGGAAATGCTATCCCATGCAATCCTACCGGCACCATTTTGGGTGTAAGCTATTTATCCAAAATTCCAAATAGATGGTTGCTACTTTACAGCCATGTCTTCAATTGTATCGTATGAATAAGCATCCAATTAATGTCTGTGGTATATTATTTGGTGCTCAATAGCATCCATGTTACCATGTATATTTGTGTTGCTTCTATTCTTCAATGTACACCCCACTGCCTTGAGCACTTGTATTACTTGTCCTTGAGCACTTGTATGATTACAGACCAGTTCATCTACATGGTTACAGTCCTTTCTGCAGGTATTACTTGTCCTTGAGCACTTGTATGATACACTTGCGTTGATGATTGCAGATTCCATGTCAGTGGTTATATAACAAGTTTTGGCAGTCTAGAATGGGCGAAGACACACGATGCAGCAACACAAACATCTCTAGTGGTTTCAACTCTTGTAGACGGTGGTGCTATTTGTGTTGGGAAAACTGTTATCGATGAGATGGCATATAGGTATTTTCATTTTGCTTTCTGTACGCAGCTTCGCGGGAAGGCTTAATTTTTTCTTTATTTCTTTAGTTTTTAGTGCCAATGACATAAAGATGATACATGTTCCTTAGATTTACGGAGTAGTTTTCCAGCTTTCCAATAATCTTGTGTCCGTGCTGACTTAATGTACATTGCCTGTCCAGTATCCATGGCGAGAATAAACATTTTGGTACACCAACAAATCCTGCAGCTTCCGATCGAGTACCTGGAGGATGCTCAAGTGGATCAGCTGTTGCTGTTGCTGGTGGCATGGTAGATTTTGCCTTGGGTAAGTTGCTTTTTGGAGCATTCTTATTTAAGCAAAAAAAATGAAGTTTATTAACATTATTATTTGCTGCTGGTGCTTCATATCCTTCTGATGCCAGATCTTTAATATTGAAAGTAGCGAGAACCAGGGGAATTTTTCCCAATGTAGCATTTGCATGCAACTTATGATACTTGCTGTCTCATTTACTAGTGTTTGCAGCATTTTGTTTTTACTAGTGGTATTGCTCGCCACTCGACAGTGTTCAAGATTGTTTTCATGTGGTGAAATGTGAAACCATACCCATAGTTAAACTTGGTTCTCTTTTGATTAACAGATACTTTACTAAGTTGTGCTTGTGCACTTGATGGATTAACCGGATTTTAGTCACATCTCACAGCTCATTATGTGACCTTTTTGCAGACAAAGATTGTTTTTTCTTGCGATGATTCAGCATATTCTACCAAACATAACAAGACAATAGTTACTATCTATCGAGTTTACTCTGGACACCACTAGAAATAATAATATAATGGAGAGGAAGATAACCGGTCTGCACTATCTATTGAGTTTACTCTGGAAACCACTAGAAATAATAATATAACGGAGAGGAAGATAACCGGTCTGCAAGTATATAGAATTATAACCATTTAATTCATATTCCTGCTCAGTGTGGGTCTGCTATTTTTACTCTGTAGATGCCAAGCATAAAAGAGACAAACTTGTGTTTTTCCCCTTTTTGTGACTAAATATATGTGGGGTTATTCCAGCACAGTTTCTTACTGAGGCTTGGACTATTAAGAGCTTCTGGATCTTGAAATCCACCACTATTTGTACTGGATCTTTCTTGACTGTTAATTTTAATGTCGAACTGTCTATGCTTCTTATAATGTTATTATCATGTCTCTTAACTTACATAGATAAGTGCTACACTGATAACGTGGTGTGGTAGGTATTGATTCCATTGGAGGAGTAAGGGTACCAGGTGGCTATTGTGGCGTACTGGCGTTCCGGCCTTCACACGCTGTTATATCCAACAGTGGTGTTATTCCTGTAGCTCCTAGCCTAGACACTATAGGTACCTCTAAAGTATCTTTATTCATCTAAACTACATCAAATTTATAGGTCTTGACTTCTAAACAGAAATCATCATGTCTTGTTATTTTCTTCTTTCTGTTGTAGGCTGGTTCGCAAAGGATCCGATTGTACTGCGTCGTGTTGGTCATCTTCTTCTGAAATTATCTTATACTGATATTCGTCTACCAAGACACTTCTACATAGCAGATGATTGTTTTGAAATTTCAAAGATACCTGCAAGAAGGTTAACTCAGGTGGTCACAAAATCTGTGGAAAAGCTGTACGGAAGTAAGTACATCTTCTTTACACCATCTCTTGTTTTTTTTTATTTGCTGGAAGTTAACTCATGCCTTTCCTCAGGACAAGTCTTGAGTCATGTGAATCTTGGAAATTATTTGGCTTCAAAAATACCCAGCCTGCGGAACTATTCAAACGGGCAAAAGAATGGGGACTCAAAGTTTTCTTCATTGCAAGCACTTTCTAGTGCCATGCAGTTGCTTCACAAGTATGGTTCCTGCATTATTACAGATCCTATTGTTCCAAAATGAAGGAAATAATGGTTCATTGTGAATTGTGATTTTTAGATTTCCTCCTGTGGTTTCTGTCTGCTGTCTAGCTGCTAGCCATGTAAAAGCAGGTGTGGTCGTGTTGTAGGTTCATTTTACGGTGCTGTTAGTTGAACTTCGTAGGGTTGCATTGTTCTCTTCTTTTCTTATAACTATTTCATGTTTTGGTGGTCACCAACAAAGAATATCAAATGCTATTAGTACATATAAAAGAATCTGGCTGGCATGCTTGTCTTACTTTGGTTTGGCTTTGGTGTAGAAATTGTGGACTTGTTCTAGAATTGAGATGAACGCTCTTGTAGTTTTTAATGATATATCTGATGATATAAGAATTTTCACCTCACATATATGCAAATTTCTCTTTCACTTTGCTATACTTGGACATGTTGTTGTGATGCAATGTAATAGTGCTATTTTGTTATTCAATCCAGGCATGAATTTAGAGATCAGCATAACGAGTGGATAAACTCAGCAAAGTCTGCTGTTGATGCTTCCATAGTTGGTAATTTGTCTGATGATGGTGATTCAACTATTAATATCGTCCAAGATGCAAGAAAGGAAGTGCGCTTAGCTCTCAACACGCTTCTTAAGGTAAATATTAAGTTCATACTACAATTCTGTGAAATTATTGTATATGTAACTGCGTACATTATCAGGAAAAACCATTGTTGATCCTGTGATTAGTTTCTTGGCGCATTCATTTGCCATTACCTATAGTTTTGCTGGGTATATTTCACTGAAGAAAACCCTATACTGTATCTCTTTGATTCTGAAAATGTGAGCTGCTCAAAGCTTGTGGACTTTCAATTGGTAAAACAAAGCTAGTGTTTTGTAGTGTTTAGAAATGTTTTTTATATGAAATTTATGTATTATGTGCCAAGTGGATCAAATCAAGAATCAACTGATTATGAGGGTAAACTTGAATATATATATATATATATATATATATATATATATATATATATATATATATATATATATATATATATATTTCTGCTGGAAGGCAAGTACACGGTTAACTGCAAAGGTTTTACCCACAAGTTTGGTGAGTTGACTTGGCAAACTGCTTTGTTTGCCCTAAGCCAGCTTGTTCACAATTATCAGGAATATTAGGTGCTATTGGAATATGATATTCAGATAATTCCTTGGAGTTTATATAGCATCAAGTAGTGCATATCATGGAAAATGGCCATCTTTACTGGCCAAACAGATACTATCACTTTTTTTCAACCCCAATAATTCTGCCATTATTCTTTGCAATTGACCTGCCTTTTTTTAAGGGAACTCAAACTGGCATGTTTCTTCTGTATGTTGAGAAAGTCACAAAAATCTTCATCAGCCTGGCTGGGCCTGGGAAATCCTGGCCCTGAAAGGCCCATATGGACCTATCCTGGCCCGCAAGACCAGACCTGGCGTGTGAAATAGTTTTTATTTTCCCCTAAAGAAAATATTGTTTATGAATTATTTTCCTTAAAAATGTACTCTGTTAGATACATCCGTATCTAGTAGACAAATCAAAGACAAGTAATTTGGGACGGAGGTTGTAGTAGATCTATCGTTTTGTTATTTTGCTGGGCTTTGACCCGGCTGATGGGCCAAAACTGGCTGAACCCGAAAAGTGGCAAGTCAGAGTATGGAATTTGGAGCCAATTCTTCTGGTCTGCCGTGGTTGTTTTTGGTTTCTATCTTTAACATCAGAGTTTAATTTCGGAGCAAATTCGAGCTCTCTTACTTTTCTAAACCTGCGTGTGCTGGAGTGAAGTAAACGTTCATTGCAGTGTACTTTCACCTAGTAGTGCACTGTATCTGAGTGAAAATTCTTATTGGAAAAGAAAGCCCTGCCAACAGTTTGCCTACTGTATCCTTGATGGGAGGAGATAATTTTCCCATTCTGCTTGTTTGCTGCTTTTTGTACTTGTTTTGCAATCTTGCATGCAACTGTATGTGCTGTGATGAATGATCATCTTATTAAGTGATATTGTAGAAATGCCTTTTCTAATGGTTATGCTATGTTATCCTTAGGATGATGGAATTCTGGTCATCCCAACTGCTCTGGGATGCCCTCCAAAACTTAATGCCAGGGAGCTCTCGTCTACAAGCTACAATGCTGAGACATTATGCCTTCAATCTTTATCTAGTATGTCTGGGTGTTGTCAGGTATAGTATTTTTCAGTATAATCTAGCATGCAAACCTTGTAATCACCTCTGATGAGCTTCCTTTGTACTCCCTCCGTTTGGAATTACTTGTCGCGAAAATGGATGTATCTAGAACTAAAATACATCTAGATACATCCATTTCTGCGACAAGTAATTCCGAACGGAGGGAGTACTTCTTTTTGCCTTTGGACCTTGTTATTATTGCATGTGGATGATAGCTAGTGGTATGAATGCATTGACCTGTTGACCTTTCACATGCCAACCGTGAAAAACTGACAATTGCTTATTTTGTTTAATTGCTTCAGTTAATTGATGTGTGGGTAGAGAAGCAAATTATCTCTGAAATTTTACTTCTGATATTTGTGGAGAAGCTAATTATTCTGTCCATGGCTATGAATTTTAGTGGTTATTCCCACGATCTATCCATCATGTGTGAAGGTTGTAGATATATTGATCATATTTGTAAATGTTGGTGAGGGTATGAATTAACCCATGGGTTTAGCTACAAGGCATGGATTTTCATTCCTAATAAGCCTTTACTGCCCTTTTACCGACTCAACAATATCGATGCCTTTTTCAGGTTACTGTTCCCATCGGTACACATGACAAGTGTCCTATTTCGGTTTCCTTCATTGCGAGGCATGGTGGTGATCGCTTTTTGCTGGACACCACTCAAGCCATATATGCCACCATCCAAGAGCAAGTTGAGATCCTAGCAAAATCTAATCCTTCAAGTAAAGAGGCGATGAACGAAGAAGCTGCTGAAGCTGCTAAAGAGAAAGTCAGTTCCCATCTTATTATGGTCATCTACGAGTAGCTTTTGTTTTTCAAACTTTTGCTTAAAGAACCACAACCACTGCTTTTTCCTAGCATTATCTTACAGTAGTTACGGTACCATACTATGCCAATGCGACAGTAGTTCACTACTTGAAGAAAGAACTGATAGATTGGGTGTTACATTCTAGTACTTGATAGATTGGAAGTGCTAGTCTCTGCATCTAGGGACTTGCTCTGTATATGGATGCACACACACAAATCCTTAGTTGTGCACTGAACCTGTTTTTCATGTCCCAGAATTATTATCACTTTTGACTCAGAAGCAAAGCTTCCCATACAGGATTGTGAGTGTTAATTATATTGTCTTTGTTCTTACTTGGGGTTCTTTTCTATCACTTGCTACTTGACAGGGTAACAGTGCATTTAAGGAGAAGCAATGGCAAAAGGCAATAAATTTATATACTGAAGCAATCAAATTAAATGGCAAAGTAGCCACATACTACAGTAACAGGGCCGCGGCTTTTCTAGAACTAGCTAAGTACGATCTTTTCTCCCTTTGTAATTTTGTCTCCAATCTATCATAGAGAGCTGGCATGTATGAATGTTTGCCATTTATCTTTGAAGAGCTTGGATGCATGAGTGTTTATTTGGCACTTTGGTTACTCATGATTATCCGTTTTGGACCTTTCAGTTATCGCCAAGCTGAGACAGATTGCACTAGCGCCATCGATATTGATCCAAAGGTTAGTATCTGCTTTCTTAGTTTCAACTTTCAACTTTGAAGCATGATATGACATATACCTTCACATTTACATATTATTCTACTTTATAAATATAAGTGTAGGCAATCAGATAAAAATGTATGTTCTAAATCTGTTGAGATTGTCATGGTTTGTGAGTTTTTGCGTGATTGGTTGAGTTGCTATTTATGTAACGTTTCAGATTGTGAAAGCTTACTTGCGAAGAGGCACGGCAAGAGAGATGCTTGGATACTATAAGGAGGCTGTCGACGGTCTGTCTTTCATTTCCCTTTGCTTGATACTCTAGTAATCTGGATGAAAAACTAATTGTTTACTTGTCGACTGCGTCTTGCAGATTTTAGCCATGCCCTTGTTCTAGAACCAATGAACAAGACGGCTGGTGTAGCTATTAATAGATTAAAGAAGCTATTCCCGTAAGTGCCAAGCCCATGGAACTATTTCTCTGAAAATATGGCTGCTGATTTTGTGCACAAACAACTTCTTCGTGTCTTGGGGATGGAACGGAAGTACCTGAGCGCCATGGATCTGTGATGCCACATATGCTCTGTGGGCTTTGCAAGGTACTGAATCGTCATTGCTGGTGGCAACGGAGTTGTCATCTGTGGAGTCATTTTACATGTTCTCCCTCAAGTTTTGATAAAGCAAAGTAAAAAAAGCATAGGTTTGGAGAGTCGATCATAGCAGCAATGTCCTCAGATGTGATCTACCAATGCGCTCCCGTCATGTATAATATCGATTTTGACAATTATTTGTTGAAACAGCTTGATTTTGCCAGTGAACTGGTCCGCAGTGCCGCCGCATGCATCCTTTTGCTATTCTGATGCGGCGGCTTTCAGGGGAAACGGCAGCTTCAGGTGAAGTCTCACCGAGGCTGTTGGGCAACAAGCCTTTTTTTTGCTTACATGCTGCCCTCACTGAATTTAGAAGACATTTCAACCTTCCCTTTAGGTTTGGTTGTTTGCGTGTCCCTCTCACTGAATTTTCCTGTACCGGAAGGCGTCTGCGTCAGCGATGTGTGCCTAATATGATGGTGTGGATTGCTCACCACGGGACCATACTGTGCAAGCACATGCAACCACGCAAGTGGGTCTGAGGCGAATTCTTGTTCTAATAATTGGGCGTCGCGTTCACTGGCGAAGTTGGGCTTAGTCTGTTGGGTCACTTTTGTATCAATTAGAGGGGTACCAGCTGTGCCTTAGGGCATTGACTCGTTTGTTATAGAATAGCAATCAAGCGACCTGGCAGGGAAAGAAAAGCTGGTATCATAGGTGTCTGCCCCCGGATGTCTCAGTGCATGATGATTCCTTCTTGATTGTGTCAGGCCAACCAATATCAATACCAGTTCACACGCGCTCGGAGTAATAATAATAATAAGAGCTAAAGAGGACAGCTTGATCTTGTGCTTGGACTGGTACGGACACGCGCGCCAAAGCTTCGGTGAAGAAGGCCGCTGTGTTCTCTCCATTATTTACAAGAGTAAAAAGGTGTCTCCAACCTGCTTGTTTCCGGAAGAGAAATGAATGAATCATTGGAGGACGTTACAAAAGAAAAAGCGTCCCCAACTGCATCTATCCACGGAGGACAGGAGCTCTCCTTTGACTTGGCTTCCACCAGCGTTTGCCCAACGGAGAGTGGGCCATCCCTTTCGCCATCGCAGAGCCGGGGCACGAGCGGGTCACTCGTCAGAGATAGAAAAACACACAGAGAGAGAGAGAGAGAGACGCCGGAGCTGCAAAGTTACGGCGCGCGCGCACGCACGCACGCACGTGTTCCGGCCTCGGATCAGACGAACGAACGTAGGGCCCATGGGGGCGGCATGCGGGCTCTGTGTGGTGGTTAGGTACGGCCCTTTTCCCGACGCGCTACCTTTTTTTTTTATCTGTTCGGCCGATTGATGCTCATGCTCATGCTCGGGACCATGCGTGAGCAGAACCGCGCCGTGACCACAACACAGTTCGGACCTTATTGGAGCTGCCGAGAGGTTACGACTTACGAGAGGGCGTGACCACGTACGTACGCGCCGCTGCCCGCGCCGGCACGGCGGACCGGCCAGCGACTCGTGGCGACCATGCGAGACTGATGAACACCAACGCATTTAGCCCCCATCCGGCCGTTTTCAAGGAACCAGTACATAAAAGCAACCACCTTCCTCGACACCCTACCCTAGCAGGAGTGGGAAATAAAGCGACCAGCAGACTCTCTAATAAACTTGCCCATGCGGTACGTTCTTTGTATCATTATTCATATATATCGAGCTTGGGGTTGGGCTTGGGCTGGGGCCTGGGGGTCTACTAGTCTAGCACTATCTTGGGCCTACACCAACATGCTCTCCAATCCTCGTCCCCTCGGTGCATCTGGGCCACCACGCTCGTGCAGCAGCGCCCATGGCGAATGATACGTTGGCTGCGTGCGTTGCCCTTGCCGTTGCCGACTTAATACTGGTGCGCGGCTGGCAGATCGACCTCGGCCTCAGACGTACGAGAGGACCACCATGCAATCGCAACCAACCACAGCATCGCATTCCTTGCTGCATGGCTTGGTTTTCCGCTGCGAGATCTATCTATCTGACGGGCCTTGTGTAGCATTCATCTTGCCAGCGCCAGCGCCAGCATGTGGTGTCTGTTTTCCTTTTCGTGCATGTGGTGGATCCCGGCCGGGTCAGTGCATGCATGCACTGCAACTTTGTGGGTGATGGGCTGTAATAAACACTGTGCATGCAACACTGGTCTGGTAGTATGCTCTGTTTGGCATGCAGACGTTCACACGGCGGTTAACAAACCAGTCATTTACTCTCATCAAAGCTCGAGCACGATGGGCCCTGCATGCATGGCCTGTGCTACGTACTACTAGCTGCTTGGCTAAAGCGCGGGGAACATAAATGCCCCACAATTTAATTACATGGTCAATTGAGTACGTAGTTTGATATATTTTCTGGTATATATGTTCAGCACGTCGACGTGCACGGAGCCGGTCCGCGTCTACCGGCGGGGCTGCGAGCCTCCCCGCTGCCGCCGCGGCCGGTGCCTGCCGGGAACATGCAGCTGTCCGGCTACGTACGCCCCACCCCTGACCCCTGTGGCACCTGACCCACCGCCGCACTCGCTGATTTCCTCGCGGACCGACGTACGTACGTACGCATACCTTTTTCACCACCGAGTTCTTTCGGAATATTGATTCACGGGGCACGGCCGGAAAAGCAAAACATAGCCGACGGGACCTGACGGATGTCGAGGAGGTGCAGTGCTGGCTAGGGCTATGTGCGCAACCAGCACCGACTCTGTTAGAGTTGTGTCGAATATAGTGTCTGAAAAAGAGTTCTAATTGGATTAGAGTTGATCGTGTTTACATAAGATGTGGAGTCGTGTCCCAAGAGACACTTCAGATCTTGCGCCTCTTATATAATGGGGACACACGATGTAACCTACGCCAACATAATAAAGACAGCTCGCAAGGGGAGCAGGGGCTTATCTTGGCGCCGGGTGGCGGTGTCTTGATATTATGACGGTGTCACGGGAGGAGCAGCCGTAGTCATGCCCGGATGTAGCCATATCGGTGAACCTCGTTAACAAATCTACGTATCGCGCGCCGTGTGATTGCTTGGTCCTCGGATGATCAACGGTATGCCTCGGATTTATTCTAACAAGTGGTATCATGAGCTAGGTTGTTCGGAAGTTGATCTAGAGGAAGAAGATGCATCGACATAAATCTGCGGAAGCAATACGGGATGAATATCATCGGCGAGTTACCATCGAGGCAGGATTGTTCGTGCTGTGATCTTCGAGCAGTAAGCAGATCGAGATGCAGACATGAGGCGGAAGCATCGGCGGCAGCAGACGTGCGGCGATTGATCGTGTTGATCCATCGGGCGAGCGTACAGGCGGCGCGGCTGAAGCCAAGGCAAGCGACGCACGATGTGGGCTGGCCCACCGGGGCTAGCTGATGCGTGTGGCAACATGCTACATGGCAGGGCTGCGGTGCAGGGCCGATCAACTTAGGAGATTTGTTTGGGAAAAAGAAAGGAGACCGAGTCTCCATGTATGACGCGGATAGACAGGCAATCAGTCAGCGGAAAGCGTATCCATCGGAGCAATACTCGCGTACGGATTTGACACAAGAGCAAAAGTAGCATCCCCGATTGCGGCCAACGCAGGGAGGAATCACGTGAAGACCAACTAGTTAACTAGTAGTACACATGTTGTGTACTTGGGCATCGCGTGGAAATCTCCCATAATTTTTCAACGGTCCGTCATATAAAGAACCATGAAGCCAATGGATATTAGGTTTGAGATGGAGAAGTTCGATGGAACTGAACATCTTGGGTTATGGCAGACAAGGGTGAAAATTTTGTTGGCACAACATGGATGCTTGAAGGCGTTGCAGGAAGTCATGTCAGCTGAGATGGAATTATCTTGGGACGGATGGAAATTCACAGAAGACGATTTGGGAGCCTTGAGCGTGTCATGCAGCCGGACAAGTTCGGCTGGGTCGGACAAGACAGTCTGACGGATCGACGCGAGTCGGTTGGTACAGAAGACGGTGGTGGGATCGGCGCCAACGACATAGGAGCGTGCTGCTGATGGTGACCGACTTCTGGGCGTGGAAACACGTGGTGCACATGCCCGAGGCTTGTGCGGCTTCAACAAGACTATGACGCGTGGCTAATTCAAGGTGGTGTACACACGGAGCTTGAAGTCGACGGGGCGCAGGGTGGACTGATCATCTACCATGGAGTCATGTTGAAGGTGGAGCTGGATTGAGGGGCTACGATGTAAGGATCCAGAGAATCGAAGCCTATTCAGCTAGAAAAAAGCGAGTGACACGTAATTTGGACTGGAGCCCAATGGTCTGATGGAAGCGTGAAACTCGTCATCGGTCGGTGATGATCGATGGTACTCTGCAGTGGGGGTTGAGTGGTGTGGTTTCGCGACCCTTGAGGCTCGACCGGGACAGCGGAGGCTCGACGCGGTAATAGCGGCGAGGCGTGCGGTACGCACGGGACGTGGAGACGGACCAGGGCTCTGGTGGTCATACATGTGGTGAGACAACTGCGAATTTGACTCGGGATGACTACAAACAATGGTGAAATTCCTTCTAGTTTCAGACAGACGGTCAAGAAAGGAGCGGTGATGTTGAGTTCAGGTAACTCTTATGTGTGACACCCAATAGTGAGTTGTTCATTTTTCACGCAGGTCAGTGATCAGTGTGTGATTGCGTTGGACGGATACTCCGGAAGTTGAGAGCACAAACTAGAGTAACAAAGAACTTAATTTTGCTCGAATGTTGGCTCTGGTCAAGAAAAGAAGGGACTACAAGTTGCAGGTGGAGTCACATGGAGTCTTTGGAGTAGCAACGGTGCTCATGGGATAAACTCAAGTCCAATGTACATGAAAGTTTTGACGCATGGACGAACTCAAGGTGGTGGAGAATATTCGCCAAGGTGGAGTTTGTTAGAGTTGTGTCGAATATAGTGTACAAAGTAGGTTACAATTGGACTTGTAGTTGTATCGTGTTTACATAGGATGTGGAGTCGTGTCCTAGTAGGACACTTGTATCCTAGCCTCTTATATAGCGGGGTAGACACACGATGTAACCTATGCCAACATAATAGCACAGGCTCGTAAGGGGAGCCGGCTTGGCTTTGTCGGCCCGGGTGGCGGTGTGCTTGGTATTGTGACGGTGTCACGGGAGGAGCGCCGTAGTCATGCCCGGGGATGTAGCCATATCGGTGAACCTCGTTAACAAATCTCGGTGTCGTGCCTCGTGTGATTGCTTGGTCCTCGGATGATCAACGGTATGCCTAGGATTTATTCTAACAACCGACCGGACAAGACGTCCCTTGCCAATGCCATCCCTCCTCTGATTCTCTCACGGAATGATGTGCTACGCACGTAGCACAGGAACACTAACAAGAGTAGAGTACCCGGTACTTAATTTTTTAACCAAAAGAATATATATTTTCTTCCGACGGACACAGGTGACTTTCTCAGGCGCATTCTTCCGGTCCCGGCATGTACCAGCCTACCAGGAGAGTCCTCGTGAAAAAGTTGACCATAAGAAAAAGGCGAGATCCGAATCATCAGGCTGAAGCCATGCATGTATTTTCGCCGGTACGTAGTACACGAGTAGTATGTACACGGCATGGCACGTACAGTACAGCACAGGATTCGCGGAGCTTTATGGTACTTAACAGTGTGCCATGGCGAGCTATGCTTCCTTCCTCTCACGTTCTCACGAGCGTTGCCGTACGCTCGTAACGTCTTTCATCTTTCGTTAAAGATGGCATAGCCGGCCCCTAGCCAGTGTACCAAGATGGAACATGAAAAAAGAAGAAGATGCAGCGAGCAAGCACCACATAAAATGGAGAATAGAGGCAGCGAGAGGCGAGAGAGCAGCATACACGCGGGCGTCTATTCCCGTTTGGCTGCAAGCACCACAGAACCACACAACATTCTTCCTCCACGTCTAGATTTCACAAAGGCAAAACAAGAAAAATGAGAAGATATTTCATGTCTTCGTGGCAATTTCCCCCGTAGACGGATTCGATTTTGACGTCTAATATCTGTTTTTTTGTTTTCGAATCGACGTGTGATATATCTGTTAATTGGCAAACGATTCAATCTTTAAAAAAAATTTGAGAAGGCAAACGCTTCAACTTCCGTTATTGCTAAAAAATAGATAGAGCAGGGTGTCAACCTCAGAGCAACCCACGTTAAGGGGGCAAATGTATGGGGCGGAACGACTGATTAGGGAGGGCATCTCGATCTCATTGAGATTTAAGCGGTGTATCTTAAGGCGCATGCATGATTTGTGCGCGGATTCGGATAGGACGCAGGCCGTGGAGAGACGTGGATTGGCGAACCGACCAGACCAACCCTGTCGCGGTCGAAGAAAAATTATTCGCCCATCCGAGCCCCTCGTCGCCACCGGTGCAAGCCCATTTGCTCCCTCGAAAATGACCCGGCGGAATTTCTCGCGATCTTGGACCGGACAGTATGGGTCTACTGTACTCTCGCAGTTGCATGCATGACTGGAATCGTTCGTTGGGGACAGTTCAAATATGCCGGCGATGGTGTATGTCACGTCTTCTATAACTGTCCAATGGTTGGACTAATAGACCAGCAGGCAGGAAAATATGATGAGCGGATCGAGCAGAAGGGTATGGGCGTTTGCGTACTCGTGTCGCTGGAATAGGTGCATTTGAAAAGGATGGATCAGTGAGAAATTTTTGGATTCAGAAGATCTTTTTTGCTGTGCCCTAGAAAATGTGCTGGAGGCCGTATGCCAAGCACAAAGAAAAATACTACTCCGTAGCTCACAGTTCTCGGAGAGAGACACTCTGTCCAGGATGGCCAAATTTCCCCCTGTGCTGTGCAACATTTCGAGCCTTTCAAAAGAAGGGCCAGGCAGCTCTGACGGCACGCATATGCATGGCCCAACGAGGAGCGCAGGCAGCGCATCTGTTTTCTCGTCGGAATTCTGCGGCCGCCCGGCGGAAGACTCGGGTTTCATTCGTTCGTTGGCTCACCGTTCGCGTGAGGAGGTCAGGAGCAAGGGCATATATCGGGGGCGGGGAGGTCAGATGGGCGAATGCCGTAAACTGTGAAGCCGACTGATTAACGATTATCCGGTGCGGGTTCCGATCCGCGCCCGCCCGCGAATCGATGGATCAGATCGTCTCATGCATCACAAACCAACCCACAGTGTTACCAGAAACAGATACAGGAAAAGTGCTTCGACCAAGACATCCGCAAGTGTGACCACTGAGCAGTGAGCACCGCCACTGGACAGACACAGTAAGTAGTCCCCAGCGGAGCAGCGCCGCGGACAAGGATGTAAGGGCATCTCCAGCCGCGCCCCCAACAGGCCCTCCTCATACGATTTTGCCGCGCCGGCGCCAAAAAAAGCCCCCGCGCGCCCGAAGCCGTTTTTCGCCACGCTCGGGCCAAAACTGGTGCCGGCGGACCAAAGCGAACCCGCGCCTGGGGCGCTTTGGGAGCGGCACAAGCGAAAAAAGCGCGTGGGCCCGTCTGGAGGCGACCGAGGGCCTTTTTCCCGCGTTCTTGGCGCTTTTCCTCGTGATCTCTCCGCTGCCGCCTTCCTCCCGCCATTCTTTCCCTTTCCCGCTAAAGCGCCTCGCTGCATGCATGAAGAAGCACGCCATGCCGCCGAAGAAGTACGCCATGCCATGCAGCATGGCAAGCAACCGCGACCGGCGCTGCGGGCTCACCGGCAGAGAAGCCGAGGCGCCGCCATCGAAGCCACCGGGCTGCTGAACGCCGAGGTCGGCTACGCTCTACGGCGACGACGCGCAGAACCCGGAGGAGGAGGAGGAGGAGGAGGAGGAGGAGGAGGAGGAGGAGGAGGAGCGGCTCTGTTCCGGACGAAGGGGCGCCGAAGAAGAAGAAGAGGAACACCGACATGGCTTTTCCGATGGGCGGGCGGACATGCTCCGAGTAACGACGAAGCTCAGGCGTGGTACTGGCGCAGCGAGGCCTCATCTGAACGAAGCCGCCGACAGCAACGCCGACGACGCCGACGACGCCCACGACCACACGGACGCCAAGCCCGAACGACGCCTACATCACCGCCAAGCGGTTGCGAAGCCGCGCCGACGCAGCCCAAAGACCGAAGCAGCTCCGACCGACGAGCTCAGCAGACGCCGACTCCGCTTAACGCTGGAGCCGACACCGCCAAGATGAATCGTTGCGCACGCGATCGCCGGATTTTTTTTTGTAACGCCAGACTACGTCCGATCGCGGATTTGCGGCGTCTTTTGAGAGCGGAACGACCAAGTTTAAATTTTCCACATCCTGGGCGGCGCGTGAGGGCGTGGATCGGAGCTAGGTCGCCTCGTGGGCCGAACTAGCGCCAAGACGCCCAAAGCCGCTCTATTTAGGCATACAGGGGCCGAACGGTGGAGATGCCCTAAGAGGTAGGATGCGGTGGGAGCAATTGCACTCGATCTACTCTCACTAGTTCGATCTCGTGTTCGATTACAGCGTTTAGGATACAGGAAGAACAAAGGGAATAGGGTTAGGTTGCCGCGCGGTGCCTCGATCCTCTGGATGGTTCACTCATTGTGGGAGCTGCCTTAAGTAGTGGCTGGGTCGGGCTTCATTGCGCCTGCACCGCCCAAGAACACGCTGGTTGGGCCTTCTCTTCCGACGGGCTGGCGGGCGAGCTTGGCGAGCCACGAGCTCTGGGTCCACCTTGTCACCGCCTATGGTTAGCAGGGCGCCGACATCCCTCCCCTTGCGAGGAGGCTTGCCCCAAGCCTCATTGCCGGAAGCGATCTTGCAAAGCTTCTCTGTCTTCCCACCGTCGGGGTGCTTGCTTGATCGACCACCGTATGAGAACCTGCTCAATCATCGATCCATTCTTCTTGCGCCAAATGCACGAAATCGCGACGGTGGACTGCAGGAATGTCAGAATGAACTGGGAGTTCTGGAGATGAAATCGTACCCGGAACGAGGCAGCGGCGCAGTTGGAACACATGGAAAACTGGGTGCACTTGTGATTGTTCCGGAAGATCCAATTTGTACGCCACTTCATTGATCTTGCCGATGATCTTGAACGGGCCGTAGTATTTGAATGACAGCTTGTGATTGGCACGCCGCGCGACTGAAGTTTGAACATACGGCTGTAACTTCAGGTAGACGGAATCACCAATCTCGAATGCCCGCAGTGATCTATGCTTGTCCGCTTGAGCTTTCATGTGTTGCTGAGCACGATGAAGGTGTTGCTGAAGCAGATCCTGAATCACGGCACGCTCGTCGAGCCACGATTGTAAGGCTGGCACTGTGCATTCAGTGGTACCTGTGATGCCCCAGTGACGTGGCTCGTGCCCAAACATGGCCTTGAACGGAGACATGCCGATGCTTGAGTGGTGGGACGAGTTGTACCAAAATTGGGAAAGTGGAATCCAGTGGCTCCAACGCCGTGGGCATGCATGCACAAAACACCGGAGATAAGTCTCAACACATTGGTTGACGCGCTCAGTTTGCCCATCTGTCTGAGGATGGTTGGCCGTGCTCATACACAGTTCAGTGCCAGCGTACCTGAACAACTCGCGCCAAAACATGCTGGTGAATACCGGATCTCTATCCGAAACGATGGCCCCAGGGAGGCCATGGATGCTGTAGATGCTGTTCATATAGAGCAAAGCCACCTTTGATGCAGTATAAGGATGAGCGAGCGGCAGAAAGTGAGCAAATTTTGTGCGCTTGTCGACCAACACCCATAAGCAGTTGAATTTACCAGATTGGGGGAGCCCGTCGACGAAATCCATGGTTATCATATCCCACGGATGTTGAGGAATTGGCAGAGGTTCCAGAAGGCCGGGAGACGCTGCTCTGTTTGGTTTAGCTTGTTGGCAGGTGGGGCAACAGCGCACATACTGGAGTATCTGAATCTTCATCTTGGGCCATGCGAACAGGCGGCGAATGCGCTGGAAGGTGGCAGGGAACCCCGAGTGGCCTCCCATCGGACTGTCATGGAATGCAGAAATGATCTTCTGTTGGAGTGCTGTAGAGCCGCCTAGCCATATGCGCCCGCGGAAACGCAAGATGCCGTTCTGAAGAGTGAAACGCCCCTTGGGGTCCTCTCTGATGGCCAGCTGCTCGAGCAATTTCTGTGCTTGTGGGTTGCAGTTGTAACTGGACAACACATCATCGAGCCAACTGGGCTGGCAAGAAGTGACAGTGAACAGTGTCGCAGCCGGTTTGGAGCGGGAAAGGGCATCAGCTGCTGTGTTTTCGGTGCCTTTCTTGTATCTGATGGTGTAGCGCAGACCCAACAGTTTGGTGAATGCTCGTTGTTGCCAAGGCGTTGTCAATCGCTGCTCCTCTAGGTGGATCAGACTTTTTTGGTCCGTATGGATAACGAACTCGCTATGCTGCAGGTAGGGATGCCATTGCTCAACTGCCACCATGATTGCCAGGTACTCTTTCTCGTAAGTAGAGAGCCCCTGGTACCTTGGGCTCAAACTTTTGCTCATGAACGCAATAGGGTGGCCGTCCTGCTGAAGTACTGCTCCGATGCCTTTGTTACACGCGTCTGTTTCAATCACAAAGGTTTTGTTGAAATTGGGAAGCGCCAAAACCGGAGCAGAGGTGAGCTGTTGTTTCAGCAGGGCAAATGCTTGTGCAGTGTTGTCTGTCCACACAAATGGGACTCCTTTCTTCAGCAAGTTGAAAAGTGGTCTGGCGATGACACCGAATCCGCGAACAAATCGGCGGTAGTAACCTGCCAATCCCAAGAAACGACGAACTTCTCTCGCGTCTTGCGAGGTGGGCCATGATTGGACTGCCTGAACCTTACTGGGCTCTGTAGCAACTCCTTTCTCACTGATCACGTGCCCTAGGTATGACAGCTGCTGTTGCCCAAACTCGCACTTGCTGATCTTCACTTTCCATTGATCCCGGCGAAGGAGTTGGAGGACTTGGCGCAGGTGATTGAGATGATCTCGCCACGTTTTGCTGAAGACCAGAATGTCGTCGAAGAACAGAAGCACGCAGTCTCGTAGCAAGGGCTGGAATGTTTCTGTCATTGCGCCCAAGAAGGTTGATGGTCCACCCGCCAATCCAAACGACAACACTTTGAACTCGTAATGCCCCATGTGGATTTGAAATGCTGTTTTGAATTCCTCCCCTTCCGCTAGCCGTATCTGGTGATAGCCAAACCGCAAGTCGAGTTTAGTGAACCATGCTGCACCGCGCAGTCCGTCCAATAATTCTTCAATGATCGGGACAGGAAACTTGCTGACACATGTCATGGCGTTGAGATGCCTATAGTCAATGCAGAGGCGCCACGTTCCATCTTTCTTTTTAACCAGAATAGCGGGCGAAGCGAAACTGCTACTGCTGCGTTGAATGACCCCGGACCGCAGCAGCTCTTCTACCTGCCGCTCAATCTCTGACTTGTGCTCAGGTTTGTGCCGGTACGGCCGAATATTGACAGGTTGAGCGCCGGGCATGAGTGGGATTTTATAATCACACGCATGACGCGGTGGCAAGCCTGTTGGTTCCCCGAACACGTCTTGAAATTCATCTAACAGTTGCTGCAGTTCTGGCGCTGGTGGTGGCTTGCGCTGCTGCTCATCAGTGACTGGGTATAAGAGGGCAATGTGCAGCAACGAACCCTGCCGATACAAGTTCTGCAACTGCAAGCTGGTGATTAAATGGCACGTTGAGGAGTTGGCTTCGTGACCGAACAGACGAGCTGGACCCATAGGTGTAGGAATCTGAATAACTTTGCTCTTCCAATCGAATGTCATGGGGCTGTGTTGCTCTAACCAGTCCATGCCAAGTATGGCGTCGTAGGTTCCGAGAGTGAGGATCTTCATGTCAGTGGTGAAATCCTGCCCTTGTGACGACCATTGACAGCCAGGTATGCTTGCTGAACATGTGAGCTCGCCGCCGTCGGCGACGCGGACGCGGCACTGCTGGCGAAGGGGAATCACTCCAGCGAGTTGGTCAGCCAGCCGTTGGTCGATGAATGACGTTGAGCTGCCGCTGTCCACCAACATGAGGACCTCGCGCCCTTGGATGGACGCGAGCAGTTGGAACGCCTTGGTGGAGACGTTGCCATTCAGCGCAGCCCGAGAGATGGCCATGACGGAGTCGTTGGAGGCTCGATGGTGGTGTGGTCGATCGCCGCGTCGATGCCGAAGAGTTCGAGCATCTCTTCGACCACATGCAGTTGCACGGTTGTGGGGCAGACATGCTCGTGGCCCTAGCGCTCACCGCATTTGAAGCATAGGCCGCGAGCGCGCCTGTAGTCACGGAGTGCCTTGATCTTGGTGGTGTCAGCGCGCGCGGCCTCTGTACCACGACGGTCTGTTGTCGTCGCCGTGGTCACAGGGGCCCCTGGCCGCGCCGTAGGTGGTGGTGGAGGCAGGGGTAATGGCATCCCTGCGCGCGTGAGCGCGTCCGGTGCTCGATAGGTGCCGTGCGCCATTCCATCGGCCACCTCCTCCTGGAGCAGAGCCAGAGCGCACGTCGTGTCCAAGTCTGGAGGTCTCTGAACCAGCACCACCGCGCGGATGTCCTTCCGAAGCCCCTCGACAAAGCGTGTGAGAAAATAAAATGGATGGATCGTGTCAGAATAAGAACTGAGGTGATTGATAATTGACTCGAATTGCTCAATATACTCTGCCACCGTGGTTGTTTGTCGCACAGTGTAAAACTGGCGAATCAACGTTTGGTGGCGATCGCAGCCGAAGCGCGTACAGAGAAGTGCAGTAAAGGATTCCCAGTCGAATTCTGCAAGTCGTTTCTGGATGGACTGCAACCAGATCGACGCTGAACCAGAGAAGTTCAGTGCAGCCATGGGAACCCAGAATGATGGAAGAATATTAGACATAGTAAAGTACTGCTCGCACAAGGTTTTCCACAGTTTTGGATTGTCTCCGGTAAACTGCGGAAACTGAATGGACGGGTGCGCCTGGCCTAAGCCGCTGAGCCAACATTCAATGAAGAGCCCACTCCATCCCAAAAGCCCGGACTGATAGGAGGAAGGAATCTCTCCCTTATAAGTTGGTCATGGCCTCCTCCCGTAAGCGAGGAGGGACTAAACCGAGCCAGCCTCACCGGCCTACAGCAGCCCTAACATCCCATCTCCCTGAGAAGCCCCTCAGGAAGGCATGGCGATGCTGGCTCTGATACCAGATGTAAGAGGTAGGATGCGGTGGGAGCAATTGCACTCGATCTACTCTCACTAGTTTGATCTCAGGTTCGATTACAGCGTTTGGGATACATGAAGAACAAAGGGGAATAGGGTTAGGGTTGCCACCGCCGGTGCCTTGATCCTCTGGATGGTTCACTCGCTGTGGGAGCTGCCTTAAGTAGTGGCTGGGGTCGGGCTTCATTGCGCCCAGACCGGCCCAGTAACACGCGGGTTGGGCCTTCTCTTCTTGACGGGCCTGGCGGGCGAGCTTGGCGAGCCCTGGAGCTGCGGGTCCACCTTGTCAGCCTGCCCATGGTTAGCAGGGGCGCTGACAAAGGACGCCATCAACTTTAGGCTCGGTTAAACATCTTTTTATCCCAAGCACCAGCTAACCGCGCTTGCTTAGTTTAAGCATCCCAAGAGAGAGAGAGAGATAGAGAGGTGGCCAGGCCGACCGATCGATCAGGGAATCAATCAGCACATTTGAATAGCTACTGTGCCGGGCTGGGCTCAGATTGCTGCAGAGCAAGCAGTGGTAGCAACTATAGTTAGCAGTGTGCAATAGATTCCTTGAGTTCTCTGTCAAACTACGTAGAGTACTCTCTTTGTTTGCACACCTGCCTGCGGTGAATCGGACGGACCACATGCAAGTGGCGGGTGCTTTGTGAAGTAAATATGCCCTAGAGGCAATAATAAAGTTATTATTTATTTCCTAATATCATGATAAATGTTTATTATTCATGCTAGAATTGTATTAACCGGAAACATGATACATGTGTGAATACATAGACAAACATATAGTCACTAGTATGCCTCTACTTGACTAGCTCATTAATCAAAGATGGTTATGTTTCCTAACCATAGACATGTGTTGTTATTTGATTAATGGGATCACATCATTAGGAGAATGATGTGATTGACATGACCCATTCCGTTAGCCTAGCACTTGATCGCTTAGTATATTGCTATTGCTTTCTTCATGACCTATACATGTTCCTCGTAACTATGAGATTATGCAACTCCGTTTACGGAGGAACACTTTGGGTGCTACCAAATGTCACAACGTAACTGGGTGATTATAAAGGAGTACTACAGGTGTCTCCAAAGGTACATGTTGGGTTGGCGTATTTCGAGATTAGGTTTTGTCACTCGGATTGTTGGAGAGGTATCTCTGGGCCCTCTCGGTAATGCACATCACATAAGCCTTGCAAGCATTGCAATTAATAAGTTAGTTGCGAGATGATGTATTACGGAACGAGTAAAGAGACTTGCCAGTAACGAGTAAAGAGACTTGCCAGTAACGAGATTGAACTAGGTATTGGATACTGACGATCAAATCTCGTGCAAGTAACATACCGATGACAAAGGAACAACGATGTTGTAATGCGGTTTGACCGATAAAGATCTTCGTAGAATATGTAGGAACCAATATGAGCATCCAGGTTCCGCTATTGGTTATTGACCGAGAATAGTTCTAAGTCATGTCTACATAGTTCTCGAACCCGTAGGGTCCGCACGCTTAACGTTACGATGACATTTTTATTATGAGTTTATAAGTTTTGATGTACCGAAGATTTTTCGGAGTCCCGGATATGATCACGGACATGACGAGGAGTCTCGAAATGGTCGAGACATAAAGATTGATATATTGGAAGCCTATATTTGGATATCGGAATGGTTCCGGGTGAAATCGGGATTTTACCGGAACCCTCCCGGGGGATAATGGGCCTTAGTGGGCCATGAGGGAGAAGAGGAGGGCCGGACAGGGCAGGCCGCGCGCCCCCTCCCCCCCTAGTCCGAGTAGGACAAGGAAGGGGTGCGCCCTTCCTCTTTCCTCCCCTTTCCTTCTCCAACAAGGCAGAGGGGGAGTCCTACTCCGGTGGGAGTAGGACTCCTCCAGGCGCACCCCTTGGGGGCCGGCCGCACCTCCCCCCCTCCTTTATATACGGGGGCAAGGGGGCACCCCAGGACACACAAGTTGATCTACGGATCGTTCCTTAGCCGTGTGCGGTGCCCCGCTCCACCATATTCCACCTCGGTCATATCGTCGCGGAGTTTAGGCAAAGCCCTGCGCCGGTAGAGCATCATCATCGTCACCACGCCGTCGTGCTGACGGAACTCATCCCCGACGCTTTGTTGGATCGGAGCCCGGGGATCGTCATCGAGCTGAACGTGTGCTGAACTCGGAGGTGCCGTACGTTCGGTACTTGGATCGGTCGGATCGTGAAGACGTACGACTACATCAACCGCGTTGTCATAACGCTTCCGCTTACGGTCTACAAGGGTACATGGACAATACTCTCCCCTCTCGTTGCTATGCCATCACCATGATCTTGCGTGTGCGTAGGATTTTTTTTGAAATTACTACGTTCCCCAATAGTGGCATCCGAGCCTGGTTTTATGCGTAGATGTCATATGCACGAGTAGAACACAAGTGAGTTGTGGGCGATACAAGTCATACTGCTTACCAGCATATCATACTTTGGTTCAGCGGTATTGTGAGATGAAGCGGCCCGGACCGACATTACGCGTACGCTTACGCGAGACTGGTTTCACCGTTGCGAGCACTCGTGCTTAAAGGTGACTGGCGGGTGTCTGTCTCTCTCACTTTAGTTGAACCGAGTATGGCTACGCCCGGTCCTTGCGAAGGTTAAAATAGCACTAACTTGACGAACTATCGTTGTGGTTTTAATACGTAGGTAAGAACGGTTCTTGCTCAGCCCGTAGCAGCCACGTAAAATTTGCAAAAACAAAGTAGAGGACGTCTAACTTGTTTTTGCAGGGCATGTTGTGATGTGATATGGTCAAGACGCGATGCTATATTTTATTGTATGAGATGATCATGTTTTGTAACCGAAGTTATCGGCAACTGGCAGGAGCCATATGGTTGCCGCTTTATTGTATGAAATGCAAACACCCTGTAATTTCTTTACTTTATCACTAAGCGGTAGCGATAGTCGTAGAAGCAATAGATGGCGTAACGACAACGATGCTACGATGGAGATCAAGGTGTCGTGCCGGTGACGACGGTGATCACGACGGTGCTTCGGAGATGGAGATCACAAGCACAAGATGATGATGGCCATATCATATCACTTATATTGATTGCATGTGATGTTTATCCTTTATGCATCTTATCTTGCTTTGATTGACGGTAGCATTTTAAGATGATCTCTCACTAAAATTATCAAGAAGTGTTCTCCCGAGTATGCACCGCTGCGAAAGTTCTTCGTCCGAGACACCACGTGATGATCGGGTGTGATAGGCTCTACGTTCAAATACAACGGTGCAAAACAGTTGCACACGCGAATACTCAGGTTAAACTTGACGAGAATAGCATATACAGATATGGCCTCGGAACACGGAGACCGAAGGTCGAACGTGAATCATATAGTAGATATGATCAACATAGTGATGTTCACCATTGAAACTACTCCATCTCACGTGATGATCGGACATGGTTTAGTTGATTTGGATCACGTAATCACTTAGATGACTAGAGAGATGTCATCTAAGTGGGAGTTCTTAAATAATATGATTAATTGAACTTAAATTTATCATGAACTTAGTACCGATAGTATTTTTGCTTGTCTATGTTTACTGTAGATAGATGGCTCGTGTTGTTGTTCCGTTGAATTTTAATGCGTTCCTTGAGAAAGCAAAGTTGAAAGATGATGGTAGCAATTACGGACTGGGTCCGTAACCTAAGGATTATCCTCATTGCTGCACGGAAGAATTACGCCTGGAAGCACCGCTGGGTGCCGAGCCTGCCGCTGATGTAACCGACGGCGTTAAGAACGTCTGGCGAGCAAAGCTGATGACTACTCGATAGTTCGGTGTGCCATGCTTTACGGCTTAGAACCGGGCCTTCAACGACGTTTTGAACGTCATGGAGCATATGAGATGTTCCAGGAGTTGAAGTTAATATTTCAAGCAAATGCCCGGATTGAGAGATATGAAGTCTCCAATAAGTTCTATAGCTGCAAGATGGAGGAGAATAGTTCGTCGGTGAACACATACTCAAAATGTCGGGTATAATAATCACTTGATTCAACTAGGAGTTAATCTTCCCGATGATAGTGTCATTGATGTAATTCTTCAATCACGCCACCAAGCTACAAGAGCTTCGTGATGAACTATAATATGCAAGGGATGGACAAGACTATTCCGAGCTCTTCGCAATGCTAAAAAGCGGAGGTAGAAATCAAAAAGGAGCATCAAGTGTTGATGGTTAACAAGACCACCGGTTTCAAGAAAAGGGCAAAGGGAAGAAGAAGGGAACTTCAAGAAGAACAGCAAACAAGTTTCTACTCAAGAGAAGAAACCCAAGTCTGGACCTAAGCCCGAGATCGAGTGCTTCTACCGCAAGCAGATTGGACTTTCGAAGCTTAAACTGCCCCAAGTATTTGGCGGATAAGAAGGATGGCAAAGTGAACAAAGGTATATGTGATATACATGTTATTGATGTGTACCTTACTAATGCTCGCAGAGTACTACTGGGTATTTGATCTGGTTCATTGCTAATATTTGCAACTCAAACAGGGACTACGGATTAGCGAAGATTGGCTAAGGACGAGGTGACGGCGCGCGTGGGAATTGGTTCCAAAGTCGATGTGATCGCGGTCGGCACGCTACCTCTACATCTACCATCGGGATTAGTTTTAGACCTAAATAATTGTTATTTGGTGCCAGCGTTAAGCATGAACATTATATCTGGATCTTGTTTGATGCGAGACGGTTATTCATTTAAGTCAGAGAATAATGGTTGTTCTATTTATATGAATAATATCTTTTATGGTCATGCACCCTTGAAGAGTGGTCTATTTTTATTGAATCTCGATAGTAGTAATACACATATTCATAGTGTTGAAACCAAAAGATACAGAGTTGATAATGATAGTGCAACTTATTTGTGGCACTGCCGTTTGGGTCATATCGGTGTAAAACGCATGAAGAAACTCCATACTGATGGGCTTTTGGAATCACTTGATTATGAATCACTTGGTACTTGCGAACCATGCCTCATGGGCAAGATGACTAAAACGCCGTTCTCCGGAACCATGGAGCGAGCAACTGATTTGTTGGAGATCATACATACTGATGTTTGTGGTCCAATGAATGTTGAGGCACGCGGCGGGTATCGTTATTTTCTCACCTTCACAGATGATTTGAGCAGATATGGGTATATCTACTTAATGAAACACAAATCTGAAACATTTGAGAAGTTCAAAGAATTTCAGAGTGAAGTGGAAAATCATCGTAACAAGAAAATAAAATTTCTACGATCTGATCGTGGAGGAGAATATTTGAGTTACGAGTTCGGTTTACATTTGAAACAATGCGGAATAGTTTCACAACTCACGCCACCCGGAACACCACAACGAAATGGTGTGTCCGAACGTCGTAATCGTACTTTACTAAATATGGTGCGATCTATGATGTCTCTTACTGATTTACCGCTATCGTTTTGGGGTTATGCTTTAGAGACGACCGCATTCACGTTGAATAGGGCACCATCAAAATCCGTTGAAACGATGCCTTATGAACTATGGTTTGGCAAGAAACCAAAGTTGTCGTATCTTAAAGTTTGGGGCTGATGCTTATGTGAAGAAACTTCAACCAGATAAGCTCGAACCTAAATCAGAGAAATGTGTCTTCATAGGATACCCAAAAGAGACTATTGGGTACACCTTCTATCACAGATCTGAAGGCAAGATTTTCGTTGCTAAATTTGGATCCTTTCTAGAAAAAGAGTTTCTCTCGAAAGAAGTGAGTGGGAGAAAAGTAGAACTTGATGAGATAATCTGTATCGCTCCCTTATTGAAAGTAGTTCATCACAAGAACCGGTTCTGTGACAACCGCACCAATTAGTGAGGAAGCTAATGATATTGATCATGAAACTTCAGATCAAGTTTCTCTTGAACTACGAGGTCAACCAGAGTAAGATCCGCACTGAGTGGTACGGTAATCCTATTCGGAAGTCATGTTACTTGACCATGGCGAACCTACAAACTATGAAGAAGTGATGGTGAGCCCAGATTCGCAAAATGGCTGGAAGCCATGAAATCTGAGATGGGATCCATGTATGAGAACAAAGTATGGACTTTGGTTGACTTGCCGATGATCGGCAAGCCATTGAGAATAAATGGATCTTTAAGAAGAAGACCGACTGATGGTAATGTAACTGTCTATAAAGCTCGACTTGTTGCGAAAGGTTTTCGACAAGTTGAAGGGGCTGATTACGATGAGACTTTCTCACCCGCATCGATGCTTAAGTCTGTCGAATCATGTTATCAATTGCTGCATTTTATGATTATGAAATTTGGCAAATGGATGTCAAAACTGCATTCTTGAATGGATTTCTAGAAGAAGAGTTGTATATGATGCAACCAGAAGGTTTTGTTGATCCAAAAGGTGCTAACAAAGTGTGCAAGCTCCAGCGATCAATTTATGGTCAGTGCAAGCCTCTCGGAGTTGGAATAAACGCTTTGATAGTGTGATCAAAGATATGGTTTTATATGAGACTTTTGGAGAAGCTCTGTATTTACAAGAAAGTGAGTGGGAGCTCAGTAGCATTTTCGATATTATATGTGGACGATATATTATTGATTGGAAATGATATAGAATTTCTGGATAGCATAAAAGGATACTTGAATAAAAGTTTTTCAATGAAAGACCTCGGTGAAGCTGCTTACATATTGGGCATCAAGATCTATAGAGATAGATCAAAACGCTTGATTGGACTTTCACAAAGCACATACCTTGATAAAGTTTTGAAAAAGTACAAAATGGATCAGCAAAGAAAGGATTTTTACCGTGTTACAAGGTGTGAAATTGAGTCGACTCAATGCCCGACCACAGCAGAAGATAGAGAGAAAATGAAAGATGTTCCTATGCTTCAGCCATAGGCTCTATCATGTATGTAATGTTGTGTACCAGACCGACGTATGCTTAGCAATAAGCTTGGGGGAAGGTACCAAAGTAATCCAGAGTGGATCATGGACAGCGGTCAAGAACATCCTGAAATACCGAAAAGGACTAAGGATATGTTTCTCGATATGGAGGTGACAAAGAGCTAGTCGTAAATGGTTACGCCGATGCAAGCTTTGACACGATCCGGACGATTCTAAATCGCAAACCGGATCGTATTTTTATTAAACGGTGGAGCTGTTAGTTGGTGCAGTTCTAAACAAAGCGCCGTGGCGGGATCTACATGTGAAGCGGAGTACATAGCTGCTTCGAAGCAGCAAATGAAGGAGTCTGGATGAAAGAGTTCATTTCCGATCTAGGTGTCATACCTAGTGCATCGGGACCAATGAAGATCTTCCGTGACAATATTGGTGCAATTGCCTTGGCAAAGGAATCCAGATTTCACAAGAGGACCAAGCACATCAAGAGACGCCTCAATTCCATCGGGACCAAGTCCGTGGGAGACATAAAGATTTGCAAGATACATACGGATCTGAATGTTGCAGACCGTTGACTAAGCCTCTTCCACGAGCAAAACATGATCAGCACCAAGACTCCATGGGTGTTAGAATCATTCTTGTGTAATCTAGATTATTGACTCTAGTGCAAGTGGGAGACTGAAGGAAATATGCCCCAGAGGCAATAATAAAGTTATTATTTATTTCCTAATATCATGATAAATGTTTATTATTCATGCTAGAATTGTATTAACCGGAAACATGATACATGTGTGAATACATAGACAAACATATAGTCACTAGTATGCCTCTACTTGACTAGCTCATTAATCAAAGATGGTTATGTTTCCTAACCATAGACATGTGTTGTTATTTAATTAATGGGATCACATCATTAGGAGAATGATGTGATTGACATGACCCATTCCGTTAGCCTAGCACTTGATCGTTTAGTATATTGCTATTGCTTTCTTCATGACCTATACATGTTCCTGTAACTATGAGATTATGCAACTCCCGTTTACCGGAGGAACACTTTGGGTGCTACCAAACGTCACAACGTAACTGGGTGATTATAAAGGAGTACTACAGGTGTCTCCAAAGGTACATGTTGGGTTGGCATTGGTTTTGTCTCTCGGAGGAGATAAACTAGAGGCCCGAGTGTGGGCATGCCATTACAACCCGAGTGGCGACACCGGCGCGTGATCTGACTCTTCGGAGAGATGCCACTCCATATCCCAGGGGAACGCCAACGCGGGCCTTCTATGAATCCAGGTTTACGAGTCATGTGCCTTGGAGCCTGCTGAGAGGGCCAAGTGAACCTGCAGAGGGGCGTCATGCTCGTCACATAACGATCCCGAAGAAGACTTCAGTCGGGTGTGTAACGTGGCCGAGTGCACGGGTCCCCGCGGAGGGTGGTCAGTCGGACTGGCATGCATCCTTTAGGAAAGGAATCGGGGGTGATCAATCGGATTGACTCGTCCCGGAAATCTCAGGATTTGAATTCGCGTGTTCGCGCATAGAAGCAGTAACGTCGTGCGTTAGTGGGAAAGTGGGGGCGTGGCTCCTCGATTCGCGTGCATGATCCCCACCACGTGCTGCACCTGCTCTGTGTAAAGCCCCTTTGCGCGGGCCGTCGATACAAGGATTCACGGTGGGAGATCAGGATGGAGATTTTGTCTGGCGATATAAAAGATCCAGAGACAGAGGTCTGGCCCTCAGATCCCCTTCTCCTCACTCCGACTCCTCTGCCTCCTTCCTCCTCTCAAGTGTGCAGCGATGGCGAGGGATTCCATGGCCAAGGCGGAGAAAGCGAAGAAGGCGGGGAAGGCGGCCTCCTCCGGCTTCAGTGCGGCGGCTGGAGGCGCGTCAGGGGACTGGATCCCATCACGCGTTTTGGCTTGGCGGTTGGAAGAGATTGCGGAGGAGGGGATGATTCCGCATGACGGGTGGCGTCGCTAGGCATGGGAGAGGTCGAGCCGGCGCCACAGGAGGACGAGCGCGTCCTGCTCGTCACCCACATCGAGCGGGGCTTCTTGATGCCTCCCCACCCGTTTTTTCCGAGTGTTCCTTGACTACTTCGGCGCGCAGCTCCATCACCTTCTTCCCAGTGCCCTCATATATCTTTCGGCCTTCATCTCTCTCTGTGAGAATTTCCTCGGCTGTCGACCCCACTGGGGGCTCTGCAAGCATATCCTCACTTGTCGGTCGATGACCGTCAAGAAAGGCCCGTCAATCGGCACGAAGACCCACATCATCCAGTTATGTGGAGGCCTCGGCATCCAAGTCCGTGGGGGAAGTGCTTTCCCAAAGATGAGCTTTCCCGAGTCCGTCAAGGGGTGGCAGGGAACTTAGTTTTACTGCAGAGATGTCCCCAGTGGGCCAAACCAGTTTCCCCCCATACTTGACGGAGAGGGTGAGGGCTCCCTAGTCCCTCGTGGTGGCGAAGGAGGAGAAGACGAGGTCGACATCTTGGCCACCGCCCTGGTCGGGATCGTGCACGCGGGCGTGAACGGAGTGGATCTATTAGAGACTTTTCTCACTCTACGGATCCAGCCGCTAGGCCCCAACCCATGTGGCAGTATGAGGGTCCAAATGACCCCACCCGACTGCACCCGGAGGAGCTCGCCGAGATCAGGGCCATAACGTCCGCTTGGGATAATCCGCGGGGGGTCAGGATGGCGCCGGCTTATTCCAAAGAGCTCCAGCCGACTGTTGAGGTAAGGTGTTTCAGTTTGTTTGACCCGTTGGTGCATTGTTTTCTGTGCATCTGACTTTGATGTTTTGGTGCGTCTACTCTTTAGGAGTTCCAGAACATGACTTCTAATATCCCAGCAGTTGATCGATCGCCCGAGGACGCAGTGAGTGACTTCGAGGCGCCGCTACTCGGATGAGTCTGATTACGATGATGATGACGAGGAGAGCGATGAGGACGAGAGTTTTGAGGATGGGGAGGAGGCCGAGTCTTCCCCTCTTATGAAGCTCCCAAGGAACCCCGCGTGAAGGCCCAACATGATCCGAGTGGTAAGGAAGGAGGGGCGTCTCAGCCGACTGCCTCAGGTCGGACGACTCACATGTAGCGACCCGACCCGAAAACGGTCAAGTCTCTGTGTAGCTGTACCATCCCAAGATCATGCTGGCACACACAGTACATTGATGCAAAGATTCAAAGTTCAATCACACCTGAATTTATTACACGATTCTCATATCGAGTCTTTATTACAAGATAATAAATTCGGCCGAAGGCCAACTCATGAGAAACAAACTAAATAAAGCTGCAGAAGCGTAGGCGAATAGCGAGTCCATCCGACGCCATAGGTCAATCGCCAAGCGTGAATCGTAGCCTCACTCCTGATCGGAAAACTCCTCTGCAACATAAGACGTTGCAGCCGTGTAGGTCAGCATTTTGAATATGCCGGCAAGTCAAAGAGAGAACAACAATAAAAATTACTAACACTATATGCAATTTGGCTGTGGGGCTCTAAGTTTCATTGTTTTCTTGAAAAAGCCGCTTTTTCCCTACAACAAGGACTTGTTTGCAAATACTACAAAATGTTGGTAGTTATCGAGATGGTTCCGCCAACCAATGTCTCATTCCCAATTATTAAATAACCCCTCAATTAATTTATTAAGTTCGGTGTTGAGATATCCGAAATACTCCAAGTTCCAGAGGCTCAAATTGTCCGTGAATCGGGACACGGCTAATCGATTAGATCTTCACTCTGCAGAGGTTTATGACTTTACCCGCAAGAATCGCTCCTCCTTTAAGTCTTCACACTGCCTGGTGTTTGAAGACGGGACGAATGAAACAGGTCTTCCGAAGAGTTCCTCAGGCCACTGCAGTGCCCATCCAATCCTACCGTTCTTCTACATCTCGTAGCACCGTCCGCCGAGTCACGCCTAGGGTCGACCAAGCCAGAGCCCATAATGGCTTGCGGCTGCACAGGTAAGCTTCCGGTCAATGGGGTATCCATCCATCTCTTCGTGGCTGGGTGAAGCTTTCCGCAAGATGTCATGGCGCTTCTCCATGCATCCCGGCCATCCGCTGGTTTCTCCAGGGTGCCCGTCAACCATCCTTCACCCAGTAGTGAATTTTGAAGTCCATCTTGAGCTTGAAGTCATGGGGTTGTCATCATCTTGACTCTCGCATCTCCCTTATGAATCACTCAACCAACCCCGTCTACGAGCATAACAAAATAAACTACATCGTCCCGGGCAATGGTAACAAGGGGAATTGGGTTCATCCTACCTCATGATACTACTCAGAACATAACTTAAAATTCTCCTACTGCATGCATGGTGGGGAGGTATAATTCTAATGCAATAAAATCATAGGTATTGTAAAAAAAACATGATCAAATGACTTGCCTGGCTGACGGTCTTCGAAAGCTAGGGACTCGTAATAGCAGGCTTCGCACTCCGGAAATTCTATCAAATCAAACAATAGCACAAATAAGTATGGCATAATATAACATAACAGCAAGTTGGAAGTAAAACACCCAAGCACTCAAACCAAAATCCAAAGAAAACTCGGAGAAAGCAAATCAAGGTTTTCACCACATCAAGCAACAACTAAGAAATAGTTTTACACAACTAAAACTTTTCTTAACAGAACCTAAGCATGAGTTTTGCTAACTAACAGAAGGGAAAACATCATACAAACTAGGAGCAAAAAGAATCACATCAAAAGCTATTATAGAACTCCTATTATGCCTATAACAATCCTAGCAAGGAAAATAAAATAAATTTTTTATTCTACTGTAAATAAAAGTTCATCCTCTGTAGCTACAGAAATTAATCTAAAATAAACTATAACATAGTAAAAATAAAATAATTTACTAACTAGAACAATAGGAAAACAGTAGCTAGTTAAATAAACAAGAAACACATGATTTCGACTAAAACTATTTTTTTATTAAATCTAAAATACCCAAACAAGTTCCTAATGCTAGGCATGAACTAAACTAAGCTGTAGCAAAAAGAATCACTAAAAAAAATCCTAACTCAATTTATGGCAGGAAAACTAATCTGTCTAAAACTAAAATAAAACTATTTCTAATAATTTAAACATGGCTAAAAATATTTTCTACAGAAACTACAACAAATTTTCAAACTAACAAAAAAAGAATCAACTAAAAATAATAAACCAGCTAAAAGAAATAGCAAAAACAAAAACAGAACTATCTGCTAAAAAAAACAGAAACTGAAAATATAACTAAAAAGAAAAAACTAGCGCTAACGGGCCTATCTAACGCTCAGGCGATATATAACTAATGCATGCCCGAGGCTAACAGAAAATAAACCGACCGGTTTGATCTAATGTAAATAAACCGCAACTGAACCGGAGTAAAGCCGAACTAATCTAAAATAAACCTAACCTTTCGCTAGATCTAATCTGTGCCCTAGGTTTCAGATCGGACGGTGGTGGGCGGCTCCGGCGACATACCGCGGTGGCGACAACGGCGACGGACGATGGCGGCTCGGGCGTGGACGGCGCGGTGGCTCCGGTGGTCGGGGAAGACGGCGGAGACGTCGGGGAGATGCGGCGGAACTTGGGGAGGTCGGGGGTGGAGTCGTTGAAGCTCGGGATGACGGAGACGATCGGGGCGAGCTCGGGTGAGCTCCTGCTCCGACGGGCGGCGGACGAGCTCGGGGCGACGGCGTCGGGGGCTCCTGGGCAAAGAAAGGATGTCAGGGAGCTGCGAGATGAAGTGGCGGTTCGGGTGGAGTAGCTTGGAGGTCGAGGGGTGGCTCACCGGTGGCAGAAACGGCGGCGAACCGAGGCGGCGGCGGCGAGATGCGTTCGGCGAGGGTGCGAGCTGTGGTGGGTTTTGGGCTAGGGTTTTAGGGGGATCGGGGGAGGAAGGGCGTAGGTATTTATAGGGCATCAACTTGGGGGGGGCGACTCGGGATCGTGATCCGTGGAATTCGGACCTTGGCGGCGTCGAACGCGCTCTGGCTTGACATAAGCGTGGCGAGGGAAAGAGAAGGGTGGGGCCAAGGCGTCGGTGAGAGAGGAGGAGAGGGTTCGGCCGGGAGACCGAGGGGAGAGGAGTCGGGCGCTGGGGCTGGGGGCAGGCGGCTCAAGGGCTGGTGGCTGCGCTCGGCACTGGCTGGGCGGGTTAGCTGGCTGGTGCTCGGGTTTTTTCCTTTTTGAATTAGAGAAGATAGAATATATAAAATATATATTATTTTTATATAGGACATATATATATCAAAATTCTCAGGGGAATTTATCCTACAACGCGGACATTTTTCCAGGAGAAAAACTCAAACTAAAAAAAACACTTCCTATAAATCCCAAATAAAATCAAATTTGAATTCAAACTTTTTGGCAATACTTTTCTTCTGACATTTTTGGAGTGTCATGTTTACTCCTCTCATACTTTTTCTCAAGTATTTGTCAGGCATTGTTTTGAAATAAATTCAACTGCGAATTTGACTCCAAATTCCAACAAACTCAAAAGCCTCTGAAATAATTCAAATGTCACTCAATTCAAACAATATGCATAGATGCTTAGCTATAATTGTAAAACATTCCAAATGGGAAATTTGGGATGTTAAATCACAGCTCCAAGCGCGTGCACCGAGGCTGAGAGCTCGACCGAGAAGCAGATGAAACTGCCCAAGCAGGTCTCTACAAAGCCCGGGAAGGCCGTTGTACCTCAGATCAAGGTGGCGCTGCCTGTGGCTTCGACGTAAGCGTCTTCTATAATCCTTTACTTGCTTCTGTGCTGTTCTGGTGAATGACCGGGTGTTTTCTGAATCTTGTAGCAACGACACCTTGACGACTTCGATGGACCCACACGCTCGCAAGCGGGGTCCGAGTGACGCTGATGCGGCGTACACCGCCACCTCCAAATTATTTTGTGCTGAGTGACTTGGATGATTAGGTCTTCTTCGACTGAGCTCTAATGATCTCCTTTGTCCATGCAGTTCCGCCCGAGATTATTCAGCTGGACGATGACGAGAGGGCCGACCCACTCAATCCAGATGCTATCAGGGAGGATGTGTCGAGCGTTGACGTGCCAATGGCAGATGCTTCTCCCCGCCGAGTGTCCCATGTTTCTCCGTCGAAGGCCGCCGCTAAGACTGCGAGGCCGAGTCCTCTGGCTCAGGGTGGCTCGGCGTCTTCGTCAGCGGTGGTGCCGCCTGCAGGGTCCACCCAGGCTCCTCCGGGTGGAGCGGCGGTGGTTCCAGCCCCAAGCCAGTGTTCGTGACTCTGTCGGCCCCAGCTACCTCCTTCCCTCTGTGCCATGTTCCTAAGGATCAGGTGGGGGCGAGCAAGGAGGCTTTGGTCCAAGTGGGGTTGGTGTGCGACCGGCTGAAGGAGGCATACGACGCTAGTGCGGCGCTGCATACCAACGTTCGAGTAAGTACCATTGTGAGTATAATTTTCAGTTGAAGTTTTTCTTTTTTCTTCTCTCTTGGTAGGATTCATGTCAGTGGGTTTGTGCAGGGCACACCCACTGGGTGTTCATGATCCAGTGGGGGTGCTAACTCTTGAGCATGTGTTGGTTTTCCCTTGAAGAGGAAAGGGTGATGCAGCAAAGTAGCGTAAGTATTTCCCTTAGTTTTTGAGAACCAAGGTATCAATCCAGTAGGATACTACACGCAAATCGCCTAGTACCTGCATAAACAATCAAGAACCTTGCAACCAACACGATAAAGGGGTTGTCAATCCCTTCACGGTCACTCGCAAAACTGAAATCTAATAAAGATAGTAAAGTAAATATTTTTGGTATTTTTGTTGTATAGATTGGAAAGTAAAAGATTGCAAAATAGTAAACGAGATGCGATGTAAATAAAAGAGATGTAATATAATAGAAAGAGACCTGGGGGCCATAGGTTTCACTAGTGGCTTCTCTCAAGATAGCATGTATTACGGTGGGTGAACAAATTACTGCCAAGCAATTGATAGAAAAGCACATAGTAATGAGAATATCTAGGAAATGATCATGAACATAGGCATCACGTCCGTGTCAAGTAGATCGAAACGATTCTGCATCTACTACTATTACTCCACACATCGACCGCTATCCAGCATGCATCTAGAGTATTAAGTTCATAAGAACAGAGTAGCGCATTAAAAAAGATGACATGATGTAGAGGGATAAACTCAATCAATATGATATAAACCCCATCTTTTTATCCTCGATGGCAACAATACAATACGTGCCTTGCTGCCCTCACATCCTTTGGGAAAGGACACCGCAAGATTGAACCCAAAGCTAAGCACTTCTCCCATTGCAAGAAAGATCAATCTAGTAGGCCAAACTAAACCGATAATTCGAAGAGAATTGCAAAGATATCAAATCATGCATATAAGAATTCAGAGAAGAACCAAATATTATTCATAGATAAACTTGATCATAAATCCACAATTCATCGGATCTCGGCAAACACACTGCAAAAAGTATTACATCGAATAGATCTCCAAGAACATCGAGGAGAACTTTGTATTGAGAATCAAAGAGAGAGAAGAAGCCATCTAGCTAATAACTATGGACCCGAAGGTCTATGGTAAACTACTCACACATCATTAGAGAGGCTATGGTGTTGATGTAGAAGCCCTCCGTGATCGATTCCCCCTCTGGCGGAGCGCCGGAAAAGGCCCCAAGATGGGATCTCATGGGTACAGAAGGTTGCGGCGGTGGAAAATTGGTTTCGTGCCTCTCCTAGATGTTTTTAGGGTATAAGAGTATATATAGGCGAAAGAAGTAGGTCGGTAGACCTACGAGGGGCCCACGAGGGTGGGGGCGCCTACCCCCCTGGGCGCGCCCTCCTGCCCCGTGGCCGCCTCGTTGTGTCTCTGACTTCCACTCCAAGTCTCCTGGATTGCGTTTGTTCCAAGAAAGATCCCCGCAAAGGTTTCGTTCCGTTTGGATTCCGTTTGATATTCCTTTTCTGCGAAACATTGAAATAGGCAAAAAAACAACAATTTGCACTGGGCCTTCGGTTAATAGGCTAGTCCCAAAAATAATATAAAAGAGCATATTAAAGCCCATTAAACATCCAAAACAGATAATATAATAGCATGGAGCAATCAAAAATTATAGATACATTGGAGACGTATCAAGCATCCCCAAGCTTAATTCCTGCTCGTCCTCGAGTAGGTAAATGATAAAAACAGAATTTTGATGTGGAATGCTACCTAGCATAATTATCAATGTAATTTTATTTATTTGTGGCATGAATGTTCAGATCCGAAAGATTCAAGACAAAAGTTTAATATTGACATAAGAATAATAATACTTCAATCATACTAACAAAGTAATCATGTCTTCTCAAAATAACATGGCCAAAGAAAGTTCATCCCTACAAAATCATATAGTTTGGCTATGCTCCATCTTCGTCACACAAAATACTCAAATCATGCACAACCCCGGTTTCAGCCAATCAATTGTTTCACTTTAATTTTTTCAAACATTTACAACTTTCACGCAATACATGATCGTGAGCCATGGACATAGCACTATAGGTGGAATAGAATGGTGGTTGTGGAGAAGACAAAAAGGAGGAAGATGGTCTCACATCAACAAGGCATATTAATGGGCTATGGAGATGCCCATCAATAGATATTAACGTGAGTGAGTAGGGATTGCCATGCAACGGATGCACTAGAGCTATAAATGTATGAAAGCTCAACAAATGAAACTAAGTGGGTGTGCATCCAACTTTCTTGCTCATGAAGACCTGGGCATTTGAGGAAGCCCATTGTTGGAATATACAAGCCAAGTTCTATAATGAAAATTCCCACTAGTATATAAAAGTGACAAAATAAGAGACTCTATAATGAAGATCATGGTGCTACTTTGAAGCACAAGTGTGAAAAAAAAACGATAGTAACATTGTCCCTTCTCTCTTTATCTCTCATTTTTTGGAGCCTCCCCCCTTTTTGGAGACTCTTTCTCTCTTTTTTTCCTCACACAGGACAATGCTCTAATAATGAAGATCATCACACTTCTATTTATTTACAACTCGAGAATTACAACTCAATACCTAGAACAAAATATGACTCTATGTGAATGCCTCCGGCGGTGTACCGGGATGTGAAATGAATCAAGAGTGACATGTATGAAAAATTATGAATGGTGTCTTTGCCACAAATACGATGTCAACTACATGATCATGCAAAGCAATATGACAATGATGAAACGTGTCATAATAAACGGAATGGTGGAAAGTTGCATGGCAGTATATCTCGGAATGGCTATGGAAATGCCATAATAGGTAGGTATGGTGGCTGTTTTGAGGAAGATATAAGGGGGCTGATGTGTGATAGAGCGTATCGTATCACGGGGTTTGGATGCACCGGCGAAGTTTGCACCAATTTTCTCGAGGTGAGAAAGGGAAATGCACGGTACCGAAGAGGCTAGCAATGATGGAAAGGTGAGAGTGTGTACAATCCATGGACTCAACATTAGTCAAAAAGAACTCACATACATATTGCAAAAATCTACAAGTCATCAAAACAAAGTACTACACGCATGCCCCTAGGGGAAGGGTTGGTAGGAGTTAACCATCACGCGATCCCGACCTCCACACAAAGGAAGACAATCAAAGAATAAATCATGCTTCAAATTTGTCACACAACGGTTACCATACATGGATGCTACGGGACTTGCAAACCACAACACAAGTATTTCTCAAATTTACAATTATTCTACTAGCATGACTCTAATATCACCATCCTCATATCTCAAAACGATCATCAAGCATCAAACTTCTCATAGTATTCAATGCCCTTTATATGAAAGTTTTATTATACCCATCTTGGATGCCCATCATATTAGGACTAGTTTTATAACCAAAGCAAATTACCATGCTGCTCTAAAAGACTCTCAAAATAATATAAGTGAAGCATGAGAGATTAATAATTTCTATACAATAAAACCACCACCGTGCTCTACAAAGATATAAGTGAAGTTCTAGAGCAAAATTATCTAGCTCAAAAAATATAATTGAAGCACATAGAGTATTCTAATAAATTCTGATTCATGTGTGTCTCTCCCAAAAGGTGTGTACAGCAAGGATGATTGTGGTAAACTAAAAGCAAAGACTCAAATCATACAAGACGCTCCAAGCAAAACACATATCATGTGGTGAATAAAAATATAGCCTCAAGTAAAGTTACCGATAGACAAAGACGAAAGAGGGGATGCCTTCCGGGGCATTCCCAAGCTTAGGCTTTTGGTTGTCCTTGAATTTTACCTTGGGGTGCCTTGGGCATCCCCAAGCTTAGGCTCTTGCCACTCCTTATTCCAAAATCCATCAAATCTTTACCCAAAAACTTGAAAACTTCACAACACAAAACTTAACAGAAAATCTCGTGAGCTCCGTTAGTATAAGAAAACAAACCACCACTTTAAGGTACTGTAATGAACTCATTCTTTATTTGTATTGGTGTTAAACCTACTGTATTCCAACTTCTCTATGGTTCATACCCCCCGATACTACTCATAGATTCATCAAAATAAGCAAACAACACACAAAAAACAGAATCTGTCAAAAACAGAACAGTTTGTTGCAATCTGTAACTTTCGAATACTTTTGGAGCTCCAAAAATTCTAACAAATTAGGAAGTCCTAAGAAATTTTTATATTAATATTCTGCAAAAATAATCAACTGAAAATCACGTTCTCGTGATTTATGAAAACTAATCTCGTGCGCACAAATGTTTCCGTTTTTCAGCAAGATCAAGTTAACTATCATCGTAGGTTATCCTAATGGTATTACTTGGCACAAACACTAACTAAAACACAAAACCACATTTAACCAGAGTCTAGATGAATTATTTATTACTAAATAGGAACAAAAAGCAAAAAACAAAAATAAAATTGGGTTGCCTCCCAACAAGCGCTATCATTTAACGCCCCTAGCTAGGCATAAAAACAAGAATAGATCTAGGTATTGTCATCTTTGGCATGCAATCCATAAGTGGCTCTCATAATAGATTCATAAGGTAATTTGATTTTCTTTCTAGGAAAGTGTTCCATGCCTTTCCTTAACGGTAATTGGAATCTAATATTTCCTTCTTTCATGTCAATAATTGCACCAATCGTTCTAAGGAAAGGTCTACCAAGAATAATAGGACATGTAGGATTGCAATCTATATGTAGAACGATGAAATCTACAGGCACATAATTCCTATTTGCAACAATAAGAACATCATTAATCCTTCCCATAGGTTTCTTAATGGTGGAATTCGCAAGGTGCAAATTTAAAGAACAATCATAAAATTCACAGAAACCTAACACATCACACAAAGTTCTTGGAATCGTGGAAACACTAGCACCCAAGTCACATAAAGCATAGCATTCATGATCTTTAATATTAATTTTAATAGTAGGTTCCCACTCATCATAAAGTTTTCTAGGATAGAAACTTCTAATTCAAGCTTTTCTTCATAGGATTGCATTAAAGCATCAACGATATGTTTAGTAAAAGCTTTGTTTTGATCATAAACATGAGGAGAATTTAACACGGATTGCAACAAGGAAATACAATCTATCAAAGAGCAATTATCGTAATTAAATTCCTTGAAATCAAAAATAGTGGGTTCATTGCTATGTAAAGTTTTGACCTCTTCAATCCCACTTTTACCAATTTTAGCATCAAGATCTAAAAACTCCGAATCATTGGGACGCCTTTTAACTAAAGTTGACTCATCTCCAGTCCCATCTTTATCAAGATTCATATTGGAAAACAAAGATTTAATAGGAGTCACATCAATCACTTTTAGATCTTCTCTTTATTATCATCAAGATCTTCCGGTTTAGCGGCCATCTTATTAACTAAGGTGGCTTGCTTATCCGAAATTTGTCCTATTAAATTCTCAAGATGAGCAAACTGAGATTTCAAACCGTAAAATTCCTTAGACATATCATCGAGCTCTTTATTCATGTACTCCATAAAACTTTTTTGTTCTTTAAACTCATTTCTAAAGAAATTATTATGCTCGAATTGCAAAGACATAAAGCTTCTAACGTTGTTTTCAATTTCTTCCAACCTTCTAAGGTGAGGATCAACGCTTTCTGGCAGAGCGATCAATGCAAACAGGCACACAAACGCCTAAAAACACAAGAAGCGAGCGAAAAGAGACGAACGGGAAAGAGGCGAATAAAAGGCAAAGGCAAAGGTTTTCGAAAATCGGTTTAGAAGTGGGGGAGAGGAAAACAAGAGGCAAATGGCAAATAATGTAATGCGAGGGAGAAGAGTTTGTGATGGGTACTTGGTATGTCTTGACTTGAGCGTAGATCTCCCCGGCAACGGCGCCAGAAATCCTTCTTGCTACCTCTTGAGCATGCGTTGGTTTTCCCTTGAAGAGGAAAGGGTGATGCATCAAAGTACGTAAGTATTTCCCTCAGTTTTTGAGAACCTAGGTATCAATCCAGTAGGAGACTACACGCAAATCGCCTAGTACATGCACAAACTGTTGGGGAACGTAGTAATTTCAAAAAAATTCCTACGCACACGCAAGATCATGGTGATGCATAGCAACGAGAGGGGAAAGTATTGTCCACGCACTCGTGAGACCGTAGTTTAAAGCGTTATGACAACGCTGTTGATGTAGTCGATGTCATCACGATCCGACCGATCCAAGTACCGAACGCACGGCACCTCCGAAGTTCAGCACACGCTCAGCTCGATGACGATCCCGGACTCCGATCCAGCAAAGTGTCGGGATGAGTTCCACAAGACGACGGCGCAGGACGATCTTGATGTTGACGCAGGCTTCGCTTAAGCACCGCAACGATATGACCGAGGTGGAATATGGTGGAGGGGGCACCGACACGGCTAAGGAACGATCACGAAGATCAACTTGTGTGTCATGGGGTGCCCCCTGCCTGTGATATAAAGGAGCAGGGGAGGAGGCCGGCCCTAGGAGGGCGCGCCAGTGTGGAGTCCTACTAGGACTCCCTAGTCCTAGTAGGATTCCACCTCCCTTGTTGGAGTAGGAGAAGGGAAAGAGGGGAGAGGAATAAGGAAAGGGGCTGCGCCTTGTCCAATTCGGACCAGAGGGGGGGGCAGGCCTCCTTCTTTTTGGCCTGTGTCCGCTATTCCCGTATGGCCCAATAAGGCCCATATACTCCCCGGCGAATTCCTGTAACTCTCTCGGTACTTGAAAAATACCGAATCACTCGGAACCTTTCCGAACTCCGAATATAGTCGTCCAATATATCGATCTTTACGCCTCGACCATTTCGAGACTCTCGTCATGTCCCCGATCTTATCCGGACTCGAACTCCTTCGGTACATCAAAACTCATAAACTCATAATATAACCATCATCGAAACCTTAGCATGCGGACCCTACGGGTTCGAGAACTATGTAAACATGACCTAGAACTATTCTTGGTCAATAACCAATAGCGGAACCTGGATGCTCATATTGGCTCCTACATATTCTACGAAGATCTTTATCGGTCAAACCGCATAACAACATACGTTGTTCCTTTGTCATCGGTATGTTACTTGCCCGAGATTTGATCGTCGGTATCCAATACCTAGTTCAATCTCGCATCGGCAAGTCTCTTTACTCGTTACGTAATGCATCATTCCGTAACTAACTCATTAGCTACATTGCTTGCAAGGCTTATAGTGATGTGCATTACCGAGAGGGCCCAGAGATACCTCTCCGACAATCGGAGTGACAAAACCTAATCTCAAATACGCCAACCCAACATGTACCTTTGGAGACACCTGTAGTACTCCTTTATAATCACCCCGATTGCGTTGTGACGCTTGGTAGCACCAAAGTGTTCCTCCGTAAACGGAGTTGCATAATCTCATAGTTACAGGAACATGTATAAGTCTTGAAGAAAGCAATAGCAATATACTAAACGATCAAGTGCTAGGCTAACGGAATGGGTCATGTCAATCACATCATTCTCCTAATGATGTGATCCCATTAATCAAATAACAACACATGTCTATGGTTAGGAAACATAACCATCTTTGATTAATGAGCTAGTCAAGTAGAGGCATACTAGTGACTATATGTTTGTCTATGTATTCACACATGTATCATGTTTCCGGTTAATACAATTCTAGCATGAATAATATACATTTATCATGAAATAAGGAAATAAATAATAACTTTATTATTTCCTCTAGGGCATATTTCCTTCAGTCTCCCACTTGCACTAGAGTCAGTAATCTAGTTCACATCATCATGTGATTCAACACTAATATTCACATCTGTATGTGATTAACACCCATAGTTCACATCGTCATGTGACCAACACCCAAAGGGTTTACTAGATTCAAAAATCTAGTTCACATCGCTATGTGATTAACACCCAAAGAGTACTAAGGTATGATCATGTTTTGCTTGTGAGAGAAGCTTAGTCAATGGGTCTGGCTACATTCGTGAGCCGTATGTATTTTGCAAATATTCTATGTCTACAATGCTCGCACGGAGCTACTCTAGCTAATTGCTCCCACTTTCAATATGTATCCAGATTGAGACTTAGAGTCATCCGGATCAGTGTAAAAGCTTGCATCGATGTAACTCTTTATGACGGGCTCTTTATCACCTCCATAATCGAGAAATATTTCCTTAGTCCTCACTAAGGATGTTCTTGACCAATGTCCAAAGGATCTACTCCTAGATCACTATTGTACTCCTTGCCAAATTCAGAGCAAGGTATACAATAGGTCCGGTACATAGCATAGCATACTTTATAGAACCTATGGTGAGGCATAGGGAATGACTTTCATTCTCTTTTCTATTTTCTGCCGTGGTCAGGATTTGAGTCTTACTCAATTTCACATATTTGCAACACAGGCAAGAACTTTTCTTTGACTATTCCATTTTGAACTACTTCAAAATCTTGACAAGGTATGTACTTATTGAAAAACGATTGCCGCCTTGATCTATCTCAATAGATCTTGGTGCTCAATATGTAAGTAGCTTTACCGAGGTCTTTCTTTAAAGAACTCCTTTCAAATACTCCTTTATGCTTTCCAGAAAAATTATACATCATTTCTGATCAACAATATGTTACTCACATATATTTATCAGAAAGGCGGTAGTGCTCCCACTCACTTTATTGTAAATACAGGCTTTACCGTAAGTCTGTATAAAACTATATGCTTTGATCAACTTATCAAAGCGTGCATTCCAACTCTGAGATGCTTGCACCAGTCCATAGATGGATCGCTGAAGCTTGCACATTTTGTTAGCACCTTTAGGATTGACAAAACCTTCTGGTTGCATCATATACAACTCTTCTTTAAGAAAACCATTAAGGAATGCAGTTTTGACATTCATTTTCCAGATTTCATAAAATGTGGCAATTGCTAACATGATTCAGACAGACTTAAGCATCACTACAGTTGAGAAAATCTCATTGTAGTCAACACCTTGAACTTGTCGAAAACCTTTTTTTGCGACAAGTCGAGCTTTGTAGATAGTAACACTACTATCAGTGTTCGTCTTCCTCTTGAAGATCCATTTATTTAACATGGATTGCTGATCATCGAGCAAGTTAATCAAAGTCCATACTTTGTTCTCATACATGGATCCTATCTCAGATTTCATGGCCTCAAGCCATTTCGCGGAATCTGGGCTCATCATCGCTTCCTCATAGTTCGTAGGTTCATCATGGTCTAGTAACATGACTTCCGTAACATGATTACCGTATCACTCAGTGCGGATCTTACTCGAAGACCTATGAGGTTTGGTAGCAACTTGATCTGAAGTTTCATGATCATCATCATTAACTTCCTCACTAATTGGTGTAGGAATCATCGAACTGATATCCGTGATGAACTACTTTCCAATAAGGGAGAAGGTACAATTACCTCATCAAGTTCTACTTTCCTCCCACTCACTTCTTTCGAGAGAAACTTCTTCTCTAGAAAGGATCCATCTTAGCAACGTAATGTTTTGCCTTTAGATCTGTGATAGAAGGTGTACCCAACAGTTTCCTTTGGGTATTCTATGAAGACGCACTTCTCCGATTTGGGTTCGAGCTATCAGGTTGAAAACCTGTTTCATATAAGCATCACAACTCCAAACTTTAAGAAACGACAGCTTAGGTTTATCGCTAAACCATAGTTCATACGGTGTCGCCTCAACGATTTAGATGGTGCCCTATTTAAACGTGAATGCAGCTGTCTCTAATGCATAACCCCAAAACGATAGTGGTAAACCGATAAGAGACATCATAGATCGCACCATATCTAGTAAAGTACGATTACGATGTTCAGACACACCATTACATTGTGGTGTTCCTGTGGCGTGAGTTGTGAAACTATTCCACTTTGTTTTAATTGAAGACCAAACTCAGAACTCAAATATTCATCTCCATGATCAGATCGCAGAAACTTTATTTTCTTGTTACGATGATTTTCTACTTCACTCTGAAATTCTTTGAACTTTTCAACTATTTCAGACTTATGTTTCATCAAGAAGATATACGCATATCTGCTCAAATCATCCGTGAAGGTCGAAAATAATGATACTTTCCACGGGCATCAACACTCATTGGATCGCATACATCAAGATGTATTATTTCCAACAAGTTTGTTGCTCGCTCCATTGTTCAAGAACGGAGTTTTAGTCATCTCGCCCAAAGGCACGGTTCGCAAGCATCAAATGATTCATAACCAAGTGATTCCAAAATCCATCTTTTATGGAGTTTCTTCATGAGCTTTACATCGATATGACCCAAACGGCAGTGCCACAAATAAGTTGCACTATCATTATTAACTTTGCATCTTTCGGCATCAATATTATGAATATGTGTATCACTACGATCGAGATCCAACAAACTATTTTCATTGGGTGTATGACCATTGAAGGTTTTATTCATGTAAACAGAACAACAATTATTCTCTGACTTTAAATGAATAACCGTATTGCAATAAACATGATCAAATCATATTCATGCTCAACGCAAAAGCCAAATAACATTTATTTAGATTTAACACTAATCCCGAAAGTATAGGGAGTGTGTGATGATGATCATATCAATCTTGGAACTACTTCCAACACTCATCGTCACTTCCCTTCAACTAGTCTCTGCTTATTCAGAACTCCTGTTTTGAGTTACTAATCTTAGCAACCTAACAGTATCAAATACTCGGGGCTACTATAAACACTAGTAAGGCACACATCAATAACTCAGATATCAAATATACTCTTGTTCACTTTGCCATCCTTCTTATCCACCAAATATTCAGGGCATTTCCGCTCAAAGGACCATTTCCTTTGCAGTAGAAGCACTTAGTTTCAGGCTTTGGTCTAGCTTTGGGCTTCTTCGCGGAGTGACAACTTGTTTGCCATTCTACTTGAAGTTTCCCTTTCTTTCCCTTTGCCCTTTTCTTGAAACTAGTGGTCTTGTCAATCATCAACACTTGATGCTCTTTCTTGATTTCTACCTTCGTCGATTTCAACATCACGAAGAGCTCGGGAATCTTTTTCGTCATCCCTTGCATACTATAGTTCATCACGAAGTTCTAGTAACTTAGTGATGGTGACTAGAGAATTCTGTCAATCACTATCTTATCTCGAAGATTAACTCCCACTTGATTCAAGCGATTGAAGTACCTGCATAATCTGAGCACATGCTCACTAGTTGAGCGATTCTCCTCCATGTTTTAGCTATAGAACTTGTTGGAGACTTCATATCTCTCAACTCGGTATTTGCTTGAAATATTAACTTCAATTCCTGGAACATCTCATATGGTCCATGACGCTCAAAACGCCTTTGAAGTCCCGATTCTAAGCCGTTAAGCATGGTGCACTAAACTATCAAGTAGTCATCATATTGAGCTAGCCAAACGCTCATAACGCCCGTGATCCGCTCCTGCAATAGGTCTGTCACCTAGCGGTGCATCAAGGACATAATTCTTTCAGGCAGCAATGAGGATAAACCTCGATCACGGATCCAATCCGCATCATTGCTACTAACATCTTTCAACACAGTTTTCTAGGAACATATTAAAATAAACATATGAAAGCAACAAACATAGGGAAGCAACAACGCGAGCTATTGATCTACAACATAATTTGCAAAATACTACCAGGACTAAGTTCATGATAAATTTAAGTTCAATTAATCATATTACTTAAGAACTCCCACTTAGATAGACATCCCTCTAATCTTCTAACTGATCACGTGATCCATATCAACTAAACCATGTCCGATCATCACGTGTGATGGAGTAGTTTCAATGGTGAACATCACTATGTTGATCATATCTACTATATGATTCACGCTCGACCTTTCGGTCTCCGTGTTCCGAGGCCATATCTGTATATGCTAGGCTCGTCAAGTTTAACCTGAGTATTCCGCGTGTGCAACTGTTTTGCACCCGCTGTATTTGAACGTAGAGCCTATCACACCCGATCATCACGTGGTGTCTCAAAGACGAAGAACTTTCGCAACGGTGCATACCGTGGAGAACACTTCTTGATAATTTTAGTGAGAGATCATCTTAAAATGCTACCGCCAATCAAAGCAAGATAAGATGCATAAAGGATAAACATCACATGCAATCAATATAAGTGATATGATATGGCCATCATCATCTTGTGCTTGTGATCTCCATCTCCAAGCACCGTCGTGATCACCATCATCACCGGCGCGACACCTTGATCTCCATCGTAGCATCGTTGTCGTCTCGCCAATCTTATGCTTCTACGACTATCGCTACCGCTTAGTGATAAAGTAAAGCATTACAGTATGCTTGCATTTCATACAATAAAGCGACAACCATATGGCTCCTGCCAGTTGCCGATAATTTCGGTTACAAAACATGATCATCTCATACAATAAAATATAGCATCACGTCTTGACCATATCACATCACAACATGCCCTGCAAAAACAAGTTAGACGTTCTCTACTTTGTTGTTGCAAATTTTACGTGGCTGCTACGGGATGAGCAAGAACCGTTCTTACCTACGCATTAAAACCACAACGATAGTTCGTCAAGTTAGTGCTGTTTTAACCTTCGCAAGGACCGGGCGTAGCCACACTCGGTTCAACTAAAGTGAGAGAGACAGACACCCGCCAGTCACCTTTAAGCACGAAAGCTCATAACGGTGAAACCAGTCTCGCGTAAGCGTCGACGCGTAATGTCGGTCCGGCCGCTTCATCTCACAATACCGCCAACCAAAGTATGACATGCTGGTAAGCAAGATGACTTGTATCGCCCACAACTCACTTGTGTTCTACTCGTGCATATGACATCTACGCATAAAACCAGGCTCGGATGCCATTGTTGGGGAACGAGTAATTTCAAAAATTCCTACGCACACGCAAGATCATGGTGATGCATAGCAACGAGAGGGGAGAGTATTGTCCACGTACCCTCATAGACCGTAAGCGGAAGCGTTATGACAACGCGGTTGATGTAGTTGTACGTCTTCACGATCCGACCGATCCAAGTACCGAACGTACGGCACCTCCGAGTTCAGCACACGTTCAGCTCGATGACGATCCCTGGTCTCCGATCCAGCAAAGTGTCGGGGATGAGTTCCGTCAGCACGACAGCGTGGTGACGATCTTGATGTTCTACCGACGCAGGGCTTCGCCTAAGCACCGCAACGATATGACTGAGGTGGAATATGGTGGAGGGGGGCACCGCACACGGCTAAGGAACGATCACGAATATCAACTTGTGTGTCATGGGGTGCCCCCCTGCCCCCGTATATAAAGGATCAAGGGGGGAGGAGGCCGGCCCTAGGAGGGGCGCGCCAAGTGTGGAGTCCTACTAGGATTCCCTAGTCCTAGTAGGATTCCACCTCCCTTGTTGGAGTAGGAGAAGGGGAGAGGGGAGACGAATAAGGAAAGGGGCTGCGCCTTGTCCAATTCGGACCGAGAGGGGGGCGCAGGCCTCCTTCTTTTGGCCTCTCCTCTATTCCCGTATGGCCCAATAAGGCCCATATACTCCCCGCGAATTCCGTAACTCTCCGATACTCCAAAAATACCCAATCACTCGGAACCTTCCGAACTCCGAATATAGTCGTCCAATATCGATCTTTACGCCTCGACCATTTCGAGACTCCTCGTCATGTCCCCGATCTCATCCGGACTCAACTCCTTCGATACATCAAAACTCATAAACTCATAATATAACTGTCATCGAAACCTTAAGCGTGCGGACCCTATAGGTTCGAGAACTATGTAGACATGACCTAGAACTATTCTTGGTCAATAACCAATAGCGTAACCTGGATGCTCATATTGGCTCCTACATATTATCTGAAGATCTTTATCGGTTAAACCGCATAACAACATACGTTGTTCCCTTTGTCATCGGTATGTTACTTGCCCGAGATTTGATCGTCGGTATCCAATACCTAGTTCAATCTCTCAGCATCGCAAGTCTCTTTACTCGTTACGTAATGCATCATTCCGTAACTAACTCATTAGCTACATTGCTTGCAAGGCTTATAGTATGTGCATTACCGAGAGGGCCCAGAGATACCTCTCCGACAATCGGAGTGACAAAACCTAATCTCGAAATACGCCAACCCAACATGTACCTTTGGAGACACCTGTAGTACTCCTTTATAATCACCCAGTTATGTTGTGACGTTTGGTAGCACCCAAAGTGTTCCTCCGATAAACGGGAGTTGCATAATCTCATAGTTACAGGAACATGTATAAGTCATGAAGAAAGCAATAGCAATATACTAAACGATCAAGTGCTAGGCTAACGGAATGGTTCATGTCAATCACATCATTCTCCTAATGATGTGATCCCATTAATCAAATAACAACACATGTCTATGGTTAGGAAACATAACCATCTTTGATTAATGAGCTAGTCAAGTAGAGGCATACTAGTGACTATATGTTTGTCTATGTATTCACACATGTATCATGTTTCCGGTTAATACAATTCTAGCATGAATAATATACATTTATCATGAAATAAGGAAATAAATAATAACTTTATTATTGCCTCTAGGGCATATTTCCTTCACAAACAATCAAAAACCTTGCAACCAACGCGATAAAGGGGTTGTCAATCCCTTCATGGTCACTCGCAAAAGTGAGATCTAATAAAGATAGTAAAGTATTTTTTTTGGTATTTTTGTTGTTTAGATTGGAAAGTAAAAGATTGCAAAATAGTAAACGAGATGCGATGTAAGTAAAAGAGATGTAATATAATAGAAAAGAGACCCGGGGGCCATAGGTTTCACTAGTGGCTTCTCTCAAGATAGCATGCATTACGGTGGGTGAACAAATTACTGCCGAGCAATTGATAGAAAAGCGCATAGTTATGAGAATATCTAGGCAATGATCATGAACATAGGCATCACGTCCCTGTCAAGTAGATCGAAACAATTCTGCATCTACTACTATTACTCCACACATCGACCGCTATCCAGCATGCATCTAGAGTATTAAGTTCATAAGAACAGAGTAACACATTAAGAAAGACGACATGATGTAGAGGGATAAACTCAAGCAATATGATATAAACCCCATCTTTTTATCCTCGATGGTAACAATACAATACGTGCCTTGCTGCCCCTGTTGTCACAGGGAAAGGACACCGCAAGATTGAACCCAAAGCTAAGCACTTCTCCGATTGCAAGAAAGATCAATCTAGTAGGCCAAACTAAACCGATAATTTGAAGAGACTTGCAAAGATATCGAATCATGCATATAAGAATTCAAAGAAGAACCAAATATTATTCATAGATAAACTTGATCATAAATCCACAATTCATCGGATCTCGGCAAACATACCGCAAAAATTATTACATCGAATAGATCTCCAAGAACATCGAGGAGAACTTTGTATTGAGAATCAAAGAGAGAGAAGAAGCCATCTAGCTAATAACTATGGACCCAAAGGTCTATGGTAAACTACTCACACATCATCGAAGAGGCAAGCCCTCCGTGATCGATTCCCCCTCCGGCGGAGCGCCGAAAAAGGCCCCAAGATTGGATCTCACGGGTACAAAAGGTTGTGGCGGTGGAAAATTGGTTTCGTGGATCTCCTGGATGTTTTTAGGGTATAAGAGTATATTTAGGCGAAAGAAGTAGGTCGGTGGAGCTACGAGGGGCCCATGAGGGTGGGGGCTGCGCCCTCCTGCCTCGTGGCCGCCTTGTTGCGTCTATGACTTCCACTCCAAGTCTCCTGGACTGCGTTTGTTCCAAGAAAGATCCTCGCGAAGGTTTCGTTCTGTTTGGATTCCGTTTGATATTCTTTTTCTACGAAGCACTGAAATAGGCAAAAAACAGCAATTTGCACTGGGCCTTCGGTTAATAGGTTAGTCCCAAAAATAATATAAAAGAGCATATTAATGCCCATTAAACATCCAAAACAGATAATATAATAGCATGGAGCAATAAAAAATTATCGATACGTTGGAGACGTATCAGGGGGCACGCTGAGGGCACCCACTGGGTGTAGTCGCCGAGGCTACCGTTGACTGGAACAGTCGGTGGTAGTCTTAGAACTTTCTCATGTACTACTTTTTTTGTGATCACTCGGAGTCTAGCTGGAGCGTAGTCGAGTGGACATGATCCAATGGGGGCACACTGAGTGCACCCACTGGGTGTAGTCCCCGAGGCTACCGTTGACTGGGATAGTCGGCGGTAGTCTTAGAATATGGTTGTTTCGCCCTGAGGCTGTTTGTGGTTTTTTAGCTCATCAACGAGTCACTTTCTAATGGGGGCACGCCGAGTGCGCCCCACTGGGTGCAGTCCCCGAGACTATCGTCGATTGCTAGCAATCGGTGGTAGTCTTTAGAGCCGTCGCTTAGGCATTCAGGACGCTCAGTGACACCAGTTTATGGGTGAGACAATAGGTAAGATCGTCTTCATTGCTGACTCCAAAGTTAGCCGAATTAAGTAGATTGTCTTGTGTTGTTGTCCTCAATCTTCTTCATTGCCGACTCAATGGCTAGCCGAGTGGGGATAGATCAGACGGTACTTCAAGATCTGGTACTGATCGAGTTTGTTCCACTCGGTAGTGCACGGTCAACTCGGTAGTTAGTAGGTACTTGAGGATTTCGTATTGGAGAAGGAGGTGATACCAAGGGTACTTCGGGATCTGGTACTGATCCAGCTTGGTCCACTCGATTGTGATCCACAGGGTGTCTGTGTGTTAGTGATTTGATCTTTCCTTCGGTGTGGCGACTGATTACTTCTTGTATGCTGCAGAGAACCTGTGAGTTGGGATCCCATTACGCTGTGCTGGAGAAGGAGGTGATATCACTCCGATTGGAACTAGATGCTGAGAAGCTCAAGAGTGCCCGACTGGAGAAGGAGAAATCCACTCTGGGAGGTGAGTTATTTCCTTCAGTCGGTAATTGTAATCTGTTTTCATCTTTGATCTGAGTCGCTCTTCCTTGACAGATCTTCATAGAGAGAATGCCCAACTCGTAATGAGGCTCAGGACTTCTATTTCTTTAGAAACCATGAAGCAGGCTCTGGAGAACAAAGATAAGGATCTGGTGCTGGCCCAAAAGGAGGCAAGGACCAAGGCCAAACTTGCCGATGAGAAGCTGGCTTCAGTCGGCAGGCTGGAGGAAGAGATCAAGAACCTCAAGGCTGCCGCATGTGCCTTCACTCAGGAGAAGCAGATACTGGAGGAGAATGTCACACAGCTGACTGAAAATAAGGATGCCCTGGAAGCTCACATGGAGGAGGTTTGCGATGAGTTTAGCAAGAAGCTCGTCGGTAAGTTCCTCTTCGACCGAATGAATTCCGTATGCCACCAAATCTTTCTTAATAGTTCGCTCATGAGCTGTCTTCTTCCAACCAGAGCATTGCTACAACAAGGAGCTGGAACTGGAGAGAATAGAGAGGGATCTGAACCTTTCCAGGTCACTCGTCGCCAACAAAGCGGCTCTTGCCATCCTTCGGTTGGAAGATCGTTTGGAGAACGCGCTGGGCTATATCACTTGGACCCGAGGTGCCATGGGTCGGATCGACAAGGAATTGCTGCCAGCTGAGGAGACCCAGATGGACCTGGAGTGTGTTATGACAAGGCTGAATGAAGTCCCTGCTCGGGTGAAGGCTTGGAAGAAGTCCGCCACTCGGAGTGGTGCTGACGTGGCGCTGTCACTTGTCCGTGTTCATTGCAAGAACGTTGATGAGGCGAAGCTGAACGGGCTCTGAGTGACGACCAAGAAGAACCTCAAGTTTGAAGATTTCATGGAGACCTTTGCCGAAGCCGCCACTCGCATCGCCCATGGGATCGACCCGGAGACCTTTGTCGACCAAGCTAGCCCTCCGCCTGAGGCCTAAACACTTGATTGAATTTGCCCCAGAATGTCGGGTGGTTGATGTAATGAGATACTTCACTGAGCCTGGGGCTCGTTTAACCTTTGCTTGAAACATTCAGCGGGATCGAATACTTGATTTGTGCTCCTTTGAGAGTTTACTTGCTTTCCATGCTTTTGTTTGACTTAGGCGAAAGCTGGTTCGCGGCTAAGCCTTCGAGTGTGGAGCAGGTCCTCACTCGGGTTGTTTTTAACTTAGGCGAAAGCTGATTCGTAGCTAAGCACCCGAGTGTGGAGCAGATCCTCACTCGGATTATTTTTTTAACTTAGGTGAAAGCTGGTTCGCAACTAAGCCCCCGAGTGTGGAGCAGATCCTCACTCGGATTGTTTTTTTTAAACTTAGGCGAAAACTAGTTCGCAGCTAAGCCCCCGAGTGTGGAGCAGATCGTCACTCGAATTATTTTTTAACTTAGGCAAAAATTGGTTCGTAGCTAAGCCCCCGAGTGCGGAGCATATCCTCACTCGGATTGTTTTTTAACTTAGGCGAAAGATGGTTCACAACCAAGCTTTCTTCTCTCTTCACCCACTGGAGGTGTGTTAGTTTCCGAATGCGATTAGTCACCTGAGTGAAACGCGATCATAGGACGAACTAGACGATATATGGGAAATGTTGGGGAACGTAGCAGAAATTCAAAATTTTCCTACGTGTCACCAAGATCTATCTATGGAGAAACCAGCAACGAGGGGAAGGAGAGTGCATCTACATACCCTTGTAGATCGCTAAGCGGAAGCGTTCAAGAGAACGGGGTTGATTGAGTCGTACTCGTCGTGATCCAAATCACCGGAGATCCTAGTGCCGAACGGACGGCACCTCCGCGTTCAACACACGTACAGCCGGTGGCGTCCCACGCCTTGATCCAGCAAGGAGAGAGGAGAGGTTGAGGAAGACTCCATCCAGCAGCAACTGACAACGGCGTGGTGATGATGGAGGAGCGTGGCAATCCAGTAGGGCTTCGCCAAGCACCGCGAGAGAGGAGAAGGGAGAGAGGTAGGGCTGCGCCAAGAGGGAGAAACTCATGTATATGGCAGCCCCAAAACCTCAAGTATATATAGGGGGGAAGGGGGCTGCGCCCCCTTTAGGGTTTCCCACCCCAAGGGGTGCGGCCAGCCCTAGATCCCATCTAGGGGGGGCGGCCAAGGGGGGAGAGAGGGGGGCGCCCACTAGGTGGGCCTTAAGGCCCATCTGGACCTAGGGTTTGCCCCTCCCCACTCTTCCCACGCCTTGGGCCTTGGTGGGGCCGCCCAGCCCACCTAGGGCTGGTCCCTCCCACACTTGGCCCACGCAGCCTTCGGGGTTGGTGGCCCCACTTGGTGGACCCGGGACCCTCCCGTGGTCCGTGACGCTGGAAAAACCCAAACTTTTCCGGTGACCAAAACAGGACTTCCCATATATAAATATTTACCTCCGGACCATTCCGAGCTCCTCGTGACGTCCGGGATCTCATCAGGGACTCCAACAACATTCGCAACCACATACAAACTTCCTTTATAACCCTAGCGCCATCGAACCTTAAGTGTGTAGACCCCACGGGTTCGGAGACACGTAGACATGACCGAGACGTTCTCCGGTCAATAACCAACAGCGGGATCTGGATACCCATGTTGGCTCCCACATGTTCCATGATGATCTCATCGGATGAACCACGATGTCAAGGACTCAATCGATCCCGTATACAATTCCCTTTGTCTAGCGGTATTGTACTTGCCCGAGATTCGATCGTCGGTATCCCGATACCTTGTTCAATCTCGTTTCCGGCAAGTCTCTTTACTCGTTCCGTAACACATCATCCCGTGATCAACCCCTTGGTCACATTGTGCACATAATGATGATGTCCTACCGAGTGGGCCCAGAGATACCTCTTCGTTACACGGAGTGACAAATCGATCTCGATTCATGCCAACCCAATGTAAACTTTCGAGATACCGTAATGCACCTTTATAGCCACCCGATTACGTTGTGACGTTTGGTACACCCAAAGCATTCCTACGGTATCCGGGAGTCGCACAATCTCATGGTCTAAGGAAATGATACTTGACATTAGAAAAGCTTTAGCATACGAACTACGATCTTTGTGCTAGGCTTAGGATTGGGTCTTGTCCATCACATCATTCCCCTAATGATGTGATCCCGTTATCAACGACATCCAATGTCCATGGTCAGGAAACCGTAACCATCGATTGATCAACGAGCTAGTCAACTAGAGGCTTACTAGGGACATGGTGTTGTCTATGTACTCACACATGTATCGGAGTTTCCTTTCAATACAATTATAGCATGGATAATAAACGATTATCATGAACAAGGAAATATAATAATAACTAATTTATTATTGCCTCTAGGGCATATTTCCAACAGGAAAAAGCGAGACTTTTATTCATCTAAGTTCATTCGGACTAACTATTACAAGGGAGAAATTTTATTCTAAGTGTAAACCTTGAGGAGCAAATCTGCGTTCCAAGCTCCGGGCTCTTGTATTCCTTTGGTGAAGTTGTATAGTCTGTGTGCTCCATTGTGTAAGACCTTCAATATGGCGAATGGCCCTTCCCAGAGGGGCGCCAGCTTGTGAGGTTTCTGTTGATCCACTCGAAGGACCAGGTCTCCTTCCTGGAAGGCACGTTGATGTGGCTTGAACTACGTCGGTATTTCCCCAAAGAGGAAGGGATGATGCAGCACAACTATGGTAGGTATTTACCTTAGTGATGAGACCAAGGTTATTGAACCAGTAGGAGAACCGCGCAACACTACGTAAACGGTACCTGCACACAAAGAACAAATACTTGCAACCCGACGTAAAAGAGGGGTTGTCAATCCCTCCCGGGAAAAAAGATAGATAAAATTGTAGTAGATTGGATAAATAGATCTCAGGGGAACGCGAGATAAAATAAATAACAACAAATTGCAGCAAGGTATTTTTGGGTTTTTGGATTAATAGATCTTAAAATAAAAGCGAATAAAAATAGATATCGAAGGCAAATATGATAAAGAAGAGACCCGGGGGCCGTAGATTTCACTAGTGGTTTCTCTCGAGAAAAATAGCATACGGTGGGTAAACAAATTACTGTTGGGCAATTGATAGAACTTTAAATAATTATGACGATATCCAGGAAATGATCATTATATAGGCATCACGTCCAAGATTAGTAGACCGACTCCTGCCTGCATCTACTACTATTACTCCACAGATCGACCACTATCCAGCATGCATCTCGTGTATTAAGTTCATGGAGAAACAGAGTAATGCAATAAGAACGATGACATGATGTAGACAAGATCTATTCATGTAGGAATAGACCCCATCTTGTTATCCTTAATAGAAACGATACATACGTGTCATTTCCCCTTCTGTCACTGGGATTGAGCACCGTAAGATCGAAGCCATCACAAAGCACCTCTTCCCATGGCAAGAAAAAACGATCTAGTTGGCCTAACTAAACCAAAGATTCAAAGAAGAAATACGATGCTATAAGTAATCATGCATATAAGAGATCAAAAGACTCAAATAACTTTCATGGGTAAAAACATAGATCTGATCATAAACTCAAATTTCATCGGATCCCAACAAACACAATGCAAAAAGAGTTACATCAAATAGATCTCCAAGAGACCATTGTATTGAGAATCAAAAGAGAGAGAGGAATCCATCTAGCTACTAACTACGGACCCGTAGGTCTACAACGAACTACTCACGCATCATTGGAGAGGCACTAATGAGGATGATGAACCCCTCCGTGATGGTGTCTAGATTGGATCAATGGTTTCTGGAACTTGCGGCGGCTGGAATTGTTTTCGTCGACTCCCCTAGGGTTTCTGGAATACTGGGGGTATTTATAGAGCAAAGAGGCGGTGCGGGAGGCGGCCGAGGTGGGCACAACCCAGCAGGGCGCGCCTGGGCCCCCAGGCGCGCCCAGGTGGGTTGTGCTCCCCTCGGAGCCCCCCTCTGGAACTTTTTTGTCCCAACAGGCGTCTTCTGGTCCAGAAAATTCTCCAAAAAGTTTCGCTGCGTTTGGACTCCGTTAGGTATTGATTTTTGCGAAGTAAAAAAAAAGCCAAAAATAGCAACCGGCACTGGGCACTATGTCAATAGGTTAGTCCAAAAAAATGATATAAAGTTGCTATAAAATGATTGTAAAACATCCAAGAATGATAATACAACAGCATGGAACAATAAAAAATTATAGATACGTTGGAGACGTATCACACGTCCTTTGACGTGTCTGTCGTGGTAGCAACGCATGTCTTGTTGGTACAACGTTGACCTTAAAAGAGCTAGCTCACATTCCTCCTCCAAAAGGTCTAGGCCATTGAGGGAGTCCTGGACTAGGGGGTGTCCGGATAGCCGAACTGTCATCACGGCCGGACTCCAAGACTATGAAGATACAAGATTGAAGACTTTGTCCCGTGTCCGGATGGGACTTTCCTTGGCGTGGAAGGCAAGCTTGGCGATACGGATATGTAGATCTCCTACCATTGTAACCGACTCTGTGTAACCCTAACCTATCCGGTGTCTATATAAACCGGAGGGTTTTAGTCCGTGGGGACTAACAACAATCATACCATAGGCTAGCTTCTAGGGTTTAGCCTCCTTGATCTCGTGGTAGATCTACTCTTGTACTACCCATATCATCAATATTAATCAAGCAGGAGTAGGGTATTACCTCCATCAAGAGGGCCCGAACCTGGGTAAAACATCGTGTCCCTTGTCTCCCGTTACCATCCGCCTAGACGCACAGATTCGGGACCCCCTACCGAGATCCGCCGGTTTTGACACCGACATTGGTGCTTTCATTGAGAGTTCCTCGTGTCGTCACCTATAGGCCCGATGGCTCCTTCGATCATCAACAACGACGCGTCCGGTGAGACTTTTCTCCCGGACAGATCTTCAGATTCGGCGGCTTTGCACTGCGGGCCAATTAAGCAGCCATCTGGAGCAGATCGAAGCTACGCCCGACCATCGTGTCGATTCAAGTTTGAACTATACGGCCGATGTTCGCGGAGACTTGATCTTTGACGGATTCGAGCCACAGCCGAGCGGCGTGACCGCCTTGTCTCGATGGGTATGATCTAGCTCGCCGCCGAACAGTGCCTCGAGGTCCGATCAAAGATCCGCCCGACCCTTAGTCCGGAGCCGGATTCCCGATCGAGGACGAGTGGTTGGACGCCGCCTAGGGGGCTACGATATCTACGGCGATTGAGACGAACTCCATCCCTGTCCTTTGCGAAGACCTTGACTCTGTGGTGCCGGACTCCTCTCCGGACACCGAACCCTCGCGCCCCGCCAATCGAATCCGATTGGGCGCGGTCATGGAGTTCATCGCGCGGACATCTTTCAAGACTCGCCCTTTTGCGACATCCTGAATTCACTAAAGTCTCTCTCTTTATCCGGAGAGCCCTGGTCGGACTACGGACAGGAAGGTTGGGATACGGACGACGAAGAAATTCAACGCCCACCCACCACCCACTTTGTAGCCACTGTCGATGATTTAACCGACATGCTCGACTTCGACCAAGACATTGACGGTATGGACGGCGATGCCGGAGGCGACCAAGACCCAAAGGCCTACAGGCAATCGGAAGGCCACCTCGTCATACGACATATACATGGTGGACATCCCAAAAGATGGGAACGGCGATGGAACAACGGAGGATGACCCCTCCAAGAAGCAACCGAAGCGCCGACGTCAGCGGCGCCGCTCTAAATCCCGCCACAAGCAAAAATGGTGATTCCGCACGGAGATAATAACACCCGGACGGTGTTGAAGACAACCCCTCCAGCAGGACTCGGCGCAGGAGGAGGAAGAAGCAAGTCCGCACGACAAGGCGCGTAAAGATAGGTCGAGGATGATAATTATCGCCTCCCTCCAAGATGAGGCAAGCCTCGACGACGACTTAATTTGTCGTGCCCGAGGATCCCGCCGAACAGAGCTGTTTCAAACGCAGGCTTATAGCCACGACAAGCAGCCTCAAGAAAAGCAGCAACAGCTTAGAGCTGACTAAGACCTGCTAGGTGACAGATGGATCAAGTCCTTGCAGCCAAGAGTATGAACTCAAAGCCCCCCAAAGCTACCCCAAACGCAGGCTGTTGCCTCGATCGAGGAGGAAGCACCCAAGTCACAAGCGACGACATGGCAGACCGCCACCTCATGGCGCTGACAGAGAAGCCTCTCGGCCCTCCGCCAAGCCACACCCCGCCGCTCAAAAAGTACCAAGGCACGGGAAAATGCGCCGGACTTGCGAAGTTATATTGGAGGATAAGGCAAAACATACAAGATCGATCTACGGATCGCGTGCGCCTAACGACTCGGGATGATTACCGTCGCGCGGATCTGACAAACCGGCGGGCCAAACACAAGAGACAAAGCTCATATGAGCTACGCCGTGATATAGCCCAATCTGAGGCGGCGCGACACCCACTATGCTTCACGGATGAAGTAATGGATCATCAAATCCTCGAGGGCTTCAAACCCATAAACATCGAATCATACGATGGTACCACAGATCCTGCGGTCTGGATCGAGGACTATCTCCTCCATATCCACATGTCCCGCGATGATGATCTACATGCCATCAAATACCTCCCACTCAAGCTTAAAGGACCAGCTCGGCATTGGCTCAACAGCTTGCCAGCAGAATCAATTGGTTGTTGGGAGGACCTGGAAGCCGCATTCCTTGATAACTTCCTGGGCACATATGTGCGACCACCAGACGCCGATGACCTCACCCATATAATTCAGCAGCCAAAAGAATCAGCCAGACAATTCTGGACACGGTTCCTAACAAAGAAAAATCAAATCGTTGACTGTCCGGATGCAGAGGCCCTTGCAGCCTTCAAACATAACATCCGCGACGAATGGCTTGCCCGACACCTAGGACAGGAAAAGCCGAAATCCATAGCAGCCCTCACAACACTCATGACCCGCTTTTGTGCGGGAGAGGACAGCTGGCTAGCTCGAAGCAACAACTTGGCCAAACACCCTGATAGTTCAGATACCAAGGACAACAATGGGAGGTCGCGTTGCAACAAGAACAAGCGCCGCATTAACGGCGATAATGCTGAAGATACGGCCGTCAATGCCGGATTTAGAGGCTCTAAACCCGGTCAGCGGAAGATGCCATTCAAAAGAAATACCCAGGGCCCGTCCAACTTGGACCGAATACTCGATCGCTTGTGCCAGATACATGACACCCCCGAAAAACCAGCCAATCACACCAACAGGGATTGTTGGGTGTTCAAGCAAGCAGGCAAGTTAAGTGCCGAACTCAATGACAAGGGGCTGCATAGAGATGACGAGGAAGAGCCCCGGCCGCCGAACAACAGAGGACAAAAGGGTTTTCCCACAAAAGTGCGGACGGTGAACATGATATACGCAACCCATATACCCAAAAGGGAGCGGAAGCGCGCACTAAGGGACGTATATGCGATGGAGCCAGTCGCCCCAAAGTTCAACCCATGGTCTTCCTGCCCGATCATCTTCGATCGAAGGGACCACCCCACTAGCATCCGTCACGGCGGTTTTGCCGCATTGGTTCTTGACCCAATCATTGACGGATTTCACCTCACCAGAGTCCTGATGGACGGTGGTAGCAGCCTGAACCTGCTTTATCAGGATACAGTGCACAAAATGGGCATAGACCCCTCAAGGATTAAACCTACAAAGACGACCTTTAAATGCGCCATACCGGGTGTAGAGGCCAATTATACAGGCTCGTTACACTCGAAGTGGTCTTCGGATCCCGGATAACTTCCGGTTAAGAGTTAATCTTCGACATAGTCCCGTTCCGCAGCGGCTATCACACTCGCTTGGACGAACCGCATTTGCAAAGTTCAATGTGGTGCCGCACCACGCATACCTCAAGCTCAAGATGCGGGCCCTCGAGGAGTAATCACGGTCAATGGAAACACCGAACGCTCTCTCCGAACGGAGGTGCACACGGCGGCCCTCGCGGCGGAGGTGCAAAGCAGCCTCTCACAACAATTCATGAGTCCGGCCACTAAGCATCTGGACACTGTCAAGCGCACCCGGAGTAACCTACAACAAGACCGCTGGCATGATTCAAGCATCGCAGAGCAATCCGCCCCAACCCCAGCCCTCGCGAAATTGCGAAGCCAGTACTACGCGTACATAACTACGCCCGAGATACCATGGGCATAAGGGAGGGCACGACCACGCACGCCTGCATGCGGCTCAACCGCACTGAGGGCCCCGATTGTGTCATTCTTTTCTTTTTCTTCTTTTTTCTTCCTTTTCTTACTTTCAGGACTCCGTTTTCCAGAAGTCCTGTCCGGCACTAGAATCGCCGAACTCACGATGCAACAGCCAGGGAAGCAGAGAGCTACGCCGAGTGTTCGTGTGGTCTCTATTACGAGCATTATACCTGTTTTACATACCATCCGCAGCTTACCCTCGAGGGGGACATGTTAGATAGTCCCATCCCTTGCTTATCGCACTATTTGTATCGTTCTGCCTTCATTGCAGTACCTTTTCGAATAAACAATACATAGCTTTTTCCTATTATTGCACTCCTTTCTTTATCTATATATATGTTCATTTCATGACATGTTGCACCCGTACACTTTGGTACGGCCAATACACCAGGGGCTTAAGTACCCCAAAATTATGGTGTGACAAGTCCGAACACTTTCACAAGTGCGGCACCCCGAACTTATAGCATTATATGAATCGGCTCCGAATCATGTCTTGGGTCAATAGTTGGGTTTGCCCGGCTCCCGTGTTTTGGTAACTTACGTTCCGTTATATCGGCTAAGGTAGCACCGGGAGAACCACTGCGATTGTGCCCCGGTTGAGCTGGGTTGAGCACCTCAGTGGAGAAAGCTAAAACTGACCGTCATGATAGGGCGAGAGCCGGTCGCTGTTCGAGAGGTTTTTTCGGGTCCCTAAAGACTTATGCCGCTTAGAGCGAGGAACCGGAGTTGTCCAGCCAAGGCGTGGATAGCGCCCCGAACTCGGTCTTCCGAATACTAGGGGCTTCGCCGAAATTTAAAATTATAGAATTCTATGGCTAAGTGAGAGTGTTCGAGCATTATAAGTCCGGTTGCCTCGTTCGTTGCGTTGAACGCCTCCCTCGATGGACCCAAGAATGGGAACAAGAGCGCCAAGTTTATCCCGAACACCCCAAAGACTCGTGGCATGGGGGCTGAAGCCAACGACTTGCCATCTCTCAAATTTGATAAACGGCCGCACAGAAGGTAATATTTTAAATTAAGAAGCGTTGCTTAGCGCATATGAACAAGTTTTCAGTGTACAGGACAACAAATGCGAGTCTATTCAAAAATTACATCTTTGGAGCACTCATCCGCTATTCGGCGGGCACCCTTCAGGAGGCCCTCATAGTACATTTCGGGCGTGCGATGCTCCATGCCCTTCGGTGGCCCATCCGTCACAAGCTTCTCCGCATCCAGCTTGCCCCAGTGCACTTTAGCACGGGAAAGGGCCCGACGGACACCTTCAATGCAGACGGAGCGCTTGATGACTTCAATCCGTGGACAGGCGTCCACCAGCCACTGCACTAAGCCGAAGTAGTTCCCAGGCATGGCTTCCAATGGCCACAACCGAACTATAAGGCCCTTCATGGCCTGTTCGGCGACCTTGTGGAGCTCGACCAGCTGCTTCAGCTGGTCGCTCAGGGGCACCGGATGTTCGGTCGTAGCATACTGAGACCAGAACACCTTCTCCGTCGAGCTCCCCTCCTTGGCGCGGTAGAACGCGGCAGCATCCGATACACTACGAGGCAGATCTGTGAACGCTCCTGGAGAGCTCCGAATCCAGGTAAGTAATAGGTAATTCACTTTCACATGCTTGCTTTGCATAAATAATGCCTTACCCGCCGCTATCTTCTTTAACGATTCAATTTCTTGGAGGGCTTTTTGGGCTTCGGCCTTAGCGGCTTTGGCACTCTCAAGAGCCGAGGCGAGCTCGGACTCTCGAGTCTTCGAGTCACGCTCCAAACTCTCGTGTTTTTCCACGAGAGCCTGGAGCTCTTGCCGTACCTTCACCAGCTGTGCCTCCCCCTTCTCTCGCTCGGTGCGCTCCGCGGCCGCTTTGTTTTCGGCCACGGACACCGCTTCCTTCGTGGTCGCCACCTGCTCGTGGCCCTGCAGTACCCATGTTATTCCTGTTATTTTTTGCAACCAAAACCTTTCTATAAGGTATTTCTTTAATAAGGTATTCCTTACCTTCCTTGTCCCCGAGCTGCTTCTTGGTAAAGCCGAGCTCGTTCTCGGACCGCTCGAGGCTCTGCTTCAATGCATCGACCTCCGCAGTCAGTGCGACAGAGGTCAGCAGCGCAACCTGCATTCCCATATTGACATACTTATGTTAGACTCCTGCGTATATCTTTTTAGATCCTTAGTCCGGCTTTTCTTTCCGAACACCGAACTAAGCATCAGGGGTTTTACATATTCTAAACTTACCTCAAAGCCTGTTAGAAGGCTGGTATAGGGTTCGGTCAGCCCGCTCTTGGCGGACTGAACTGTCCGGATCACCGCACTCATAACAGTGCGGTGCTCCTCCTCGATGGAAGCACTATTAAGCGCCTCCAGTAAGCTATCTGGTGCCTCCGGTTGGACGAAGGACACCGGCGTCTTACCCTTCTTGCGAAGGGACCGCTTGCCGGACTCCGGAACCGCTGAAGGTTCCGGCATGGAGTCCGGACAAGGGTCGGGCTTAGATCCCCCGGGGTCTTGCCCCCTCGAGCTCGAGTCCGGAGGTTGCCTTGCGGCACCTCCTGCGCCACCTCCTCTTGACCAGGCCCCCCTTGGGGCACCACCTCGGCGTCGTCCGCAACGTGAGGTGAGGAATCGGCCGGAAGTGAAGTACTCTCCATTTCTGACGAACCCAGGGACCCGCTCGACAAAGCGGCAAACTCGCCCTTGGGCGGGCTGCATAATTGTTCGGCATTAGAGAACACTATGCAATGATAAAAAAAGCCAAGGGTATCAGGACACTTACGATCTCGCCAGGGGCTTGGCCCTCGTTGGCCACTCCTCCTCGTCGTCGTCGATGTTGGTGGAGAAGTCCGGAGGAAGGGTCCTTCCCTTCTTAGACCCTCCGGCCTCCCGGTTGGGGCGACCTTCCTTTTCCTCTCCTCTCGGCGGGGAGAAGCTTTTTTCCTGCTCCTCGTTCTCGGAGAAGATTTCGCTTTAAAGCGACAAGACTCGGGGCCGGGAGCTCCTTGAGTTCCGTGGCCTCCTTCTTGGCCTTCTTCTCGGCACCACATGGGGTACCGGAGCCAGCAGCCCCGTCAATCGGGCGTCCGCTGGGTCTTCCGGCAAAGGAGCCGGACAGTTAATCTGTCCGAACGTCTTCAACCAGTCCTGTCAAAGATTAGGGAGTTTTAGATCCCGCATAGAGTCAAACTATGAAAAAAGAGTCCCGCAAAGGGTAAAATAACTTACCTCGCTGGCTTGACGCTGTGAGCTGTATCCGCGATCTTCAGTAGCGGTTGAGGGAGCCTCGGCGCCCTTGAACAGCACCTTCCTGCATCTTCGCACGTAGTGTCAAGAGCCTTTTAGAGTCGAGTCTTTGTCGGATCGAACTCCCACAATTTGAAGGCCCGTTGTTGGCATGGGAGAATCCGGCGGATGAGCATCACCTGGATTACGTTGACAAGCCTGAGATTCTTGTCCACCAGGTTTCGGACGCATTATTGGAGTCCGGATAGCTCGTCCGAATTCCCCCACGTCAGCCCGTCTATTTCCATGATGAGAGCCGTGTGGGGAAGCCAGATCTGAACTCGGGGCGCCGCCCATTTGGGGTCGCTGGCTCGGTGATATAGAACCACCCCGATTGCCACCCTTTATTGTCTCCACGAAGGAGCCCTCGAGCCATAGGACTTTGGCCATCTTGCCAACCATGGCGCCTCAAGACTCCGGCAGCGACCGCCCACTACCTTCGGCTGGGCGTTGAAGATCTTCAGCCATAAGCGAAGTGAGGCTGGATGCAGAGGAAGGCCTCGCACACGATGATGAACGCCGAGATGTTGAGGATGAAATTCGGGGCCAGATCGTGGAAGTCCAGGCCGTAGTAGAACATGAGCCCCGGACAAATGGGTGAAGTGGAAAACCTAGTCCATGGAGGAAGTGGGGAGAAACACCACCCTCTCATGGGGCCTGGGGGTTGGAATGAGCTGCCCCGCGTCGGGCAGCCGGTGCGCGATGTCGCCAGACAAGTACCCGGCCTCCTGCAGCTTTGTGATGTGCCCCTTCGTGACGGAGGAGGCCATCCACATGCCTGCCGCTCCGGACATAGTTGGAGAAGGTTGAGGTGGGGTGTGCGGACTTGGGCGCTGGAGCTCGAGTGCGTGAAAATGGATAAGCAAAGGAGGAAGAAGGCGTAGGTGAAAAGGCGGATCTTTATCCCCTTATATGGACGGATGAAGCTATGCGTCCCCCACCAGCCTGGTAAAACTCGCTTATCTCCCAAGCGCAGCAATCAATGGCGCGGATGGGTTACCCATGTCCGTATTGATGGGAATCCCGGAATAAGGGGGCACGATCTATGCTTTGATAAGACGTGCGGAAACCTCGCTAAGCGTTTGAGGTGGAACAGTAAAACGATTCATATAAAGGCTGGCCGTGGTGTGATGTCACGCGCGGAATACGTCGGCAGATCTATGCAAAAGTTATTCTCTCTACGATGGTATGTGGAACTTGTTTTGCGAGCGGACACCATCCTTGTGTTCAAAACCTTCTATGAAGTATTCGAGGAGGAACCCGCCTTGCAATGCGAAGACAATATGCTATTTGGACTCGTCGTCATTGAAGCCTGGTTTAGGGGCTACCGAGGAGTCTGGACTAGGGGTGTCCGGATAGCCAAACTATCATCACGGCCGGACTCCAAGACTATGAAGATACAAGATTAAAGACTTCGTCCCGTGTCCGGATGGGACTTTCCTTGGCGTGGAAGGCAAGCTTGGCGATATGGATATGTAGATCTCCTACCATTGTAACCGACTACTGTAACCCTAACCTATCCGTGTCTCAGATAAACCGGAGGGTTTTAGTCCGTGGGACGAAAAACAATCATACCATAGGCTAGCTTCTAGGTTTAGCCTCCTTGATCTCGTGGTAGATCTACTCTTGTACTACCCATATCATCAATATTAATCAAGGTGAGTAGGGTATTACCTCCATCGAGAGGGCGAACCTGGGTAAAAACATCGTGTCCCTTGTCTCCTGTTACCATCCGCCTAGACGCACAGTTCGGGACCACCTACCCGAGATCCGCCGGTTTTGACACCGACAGCCATCCTGCTCACATAAAAGATAAGAATTGAAACATAACGGGAGCATCATGAAGCATATGACTAGCACATTTAAGCCTAACCCACTTCCTATGCATAGAGATTTTGTGTAACATCCCAAATTTTGGAATGTTAATATAATTAATTGAATTGTTTGTTTGTTTGCTTGAGTGAATTAAACTTGAGTGAAATTTGAACCTTTTCAAAAACTTTTGAAAGAGAGGGAATAAAATGACTTTCCCCTTCTCCGGTAAATTCAAATTCATCCTATTAAAATCAATGAGAGAAGATGACATGACTTCTTCAACTATGAAGAATTTGAACGGAGTTTTGCAATTTAATTCTTTTAAATATTTGCACTTGTTTCTCTATTTTTCTTCCCAGAAATACCCCGAAAATAAATTCTTGCAAGCAAGAAAGAGCGGAGAAAATGACCCTCCAAAATCAGGGCATTTTGGAAATATTTGAGCCAAGAAAAACCAAAGTTTTATTTAAAAATTATTTTCAAAAAGAAATAAAGCCTTTAGGGATTTTCTGAAAACATTTTTTGAAGTTTTATTTTGGCCGTGGAATAATGCTCATCATCTACATTTTATTTTTCTGATAATTTTAGTATATAAAAACTCTTTATTCGAATTGATTTGATTTCCTTTTTATTGTTTTAGTTTCCTAATTTTAAAAATAGGAATGGAATCGTTTTATTAGGAAAAACCTGCTGGCCCATTAAGCACTTTCCTATTCTAGCCCAACAATAGATCATCTCCTTCCTCTGTTTCCTCTCACGTTACTGAAGCTTTCCATATCCATGGAGGCAGGAAACTCCACCTTCCCGATCTCCTCGTCTTTCCATCCCAGCGCCTCCCGAGACCGCCCATAAAACCCCTCCTCTCCTCGTTCCATTTTTCCCATCACCACGCCTCCCTGCCCGTAGCCTTCTCGCCACCGTCCTCCTTTTCCTGCCTAGAACGCTCACCAGAGCTCTCCTGGAACCTCCCCATCGCCCAGCGCCACCTCCCAAGCGCCGACCCCTCCTCCGCCACCCCCACCCGCCGGCGACCTCGCCCCCTCGCCGGAGCAGCCCTCCACATCGCCGTCTCCTTCCTGCCATCTCTGCCTCACGTACAGGTAACTCCGTTTTCGTTTTCAGATTTATTTCCGTAACAGATTTAGTTCCGTTCTTGTTTAGCTTATAACTTTTGATCTAGAAGTCCAATGATGCTGATTCTTTTTGCGTTAGATCACAATTTTCTTGTAGTTTCCAAAATATATAATTTGTCTATGTTTGGATTTATAAAATTGAGTTAGATCAGATTTGAATTAAAGCTTGTTTTGCTTATTCCGGGAGTTTAAAATAGATTTTATTTGATTCTTTTTCTACTGATCACTAGTGATCATATTTACCAGTGGTAAAAACTTCGAAATTGTTTGAGTATTTTAGCTTATTGTTTCATGTAAAACAAATTCTGTTTTAGTTCTATTCAATTATAGCTACTTCTTTTCTATAGTTGTTTTTAAATTATTTTATTTTATATTTCAGAAAGTTTATGTTTGGTTTCTATTAGTTAAACAGTAGGTGTTCAACAAGTTTTTATATTTATTTTTATTTTGTTATCGTGAAATCAATTCAAGTTCGCTAATAACTTGCAATGGATTTCTCTACTGTTTTAACTCCCAATTGAAAATACTATCAAAATAGCTTTATGAAAAAATACTTTATTTTTTTCTTTGTCTTAACTAAATTTATATTTTATTCTCTGTTATTTTAGTGTTTTATTTTCCGTTAGACAAAACTATTTTTGTGAATGTTGTAGAAGAAGACTCCCTAGTTTTATTTGAAGTTCCTTCGGATTCTTATTCGCTCTCTCTTTTGTTTTGATTGTTAGTGTGAGTGCTTATGTGAATGATATGTTTGTTATATAGATTTCATCAGAGAGTGACGAGTAGTCTATCAAGTTATTTCTTGAGAACGATAATTCTTCTTCGTCAACATCACCAGGCAAGTTCACTTTGACCATTGCTTTCATACCTATGTTTATTGCATTTAGTGGCACCTTTGCAACCACCCCTCAGTAGTGTTATTGAATCCTTGTAGTTGAGTAGTATGCATGAGGTAGGAACCCATCACCCTGTTACCAAGCCCGGGACATTATTTATTTTAATGCTACGCTATAGTAGATGGGGTTTGGTATGAGTGCTCAGGAGTGGTGTGAGAATGAAGGATTTCGTCAATGACGACAACTCCATGATGGCACCTGCAAGGACTGCATCTTCAAGGCCTCAAGACTTCAAGACTCGAGACAAGAATTCAATACACACTCTTGGGTGAAGGATGGTTGTGGGCACCTGGAGAAACCAGTGGTTGGCGGGATGCATGGAGAAGCGCCATGACATCTTGCGGAAAGCTTCACCCAGACTCAAAGAGACGGAAGAATACTTCACGCCTGAAGCTTACCTGCAACCGCAAGTCATTATGGGCTCTGGCTTGGTTGACCTTAGTAGTGACTCTGGCTGGGGCGGTACTAGCAGATGTAGAACTACGGTAGGATGGGTTGAGTACCGGACGGTGGTCAGAGGAACTCTTTGGAAGACCATGTTTCGGTCATCTTGTTCTCAAACACTCTGAAGTGCGAGAACGTAACGAGAGGGATCGAATCTTGCGGGTAAAGTGTACAAACCTCTGCAGAGGGTTTAAATTTAATCGATTAGTCGTGTCCCCGGTTACGGACAATTTGAGCCTCTGGACTTGGATCTATTTCGGAACTCTCAACACCGGATTGATAACTTAATTGTGGGCAACATATGATGATTTTGGGTTATGAGACATCGGTTGGCGGAACCATGTCATGATAGAAAACTCCTTAGTAATGACTTCATTCTATTCCTTTGATGTAGGTAAAATAAAATCAGCTTTTACGCAAACGAAACTCAGACACAGAGCCACAAAGCCATATTGCATATAGTATAGTTTTATCATCTGTTTTCTCATGTTGTGATCTTGCCGGTACATTCAATGTACTGACCTACACGGCTGCAACGTATCATGTTGCGATACTTTCTTCCGACGAGTAAGAGTAGTGTACAGGGTTACGGTCTACACTCAACCTGCCGATGGCGTTGATGGGACTCCACACCCGACTATTTGTTTCGCTGTGACTTATGAGGTATATATCAGTTTCGTTAATTATACATGTGATTGCACTTTGATATATACATTGATGTCTTGTGTGCCAAAGATATCTTGATCCGAGGATGGCACAAGAACACGTAGGCTTGACCGTCTAAGGTCGGGTCGCTCTGAATATGGTATCGAGCACATGTTGTATGAGGACGTGACCCTAGAAACCGGAAAGCCCTAGGACAGGAAATCTCTAAAACTTTATTTTCCAAAGGATCCTTTACTTCTCGTCTTTTCTGATTTTATCAAGTAGACCCTCTCACCTCAAATAGTTAGAATATACTCCTTTTCCTTTTGAAGGATCAATGAAGACGCTCCAAGAAGGATTTGATATCGGAGGCGATGATCCTTGAGTAAAGAGGATTTCTCCATTAGAAGCTTACAACAGTTGAAGACTCAAGACTTGAAGGATCTGAAGAATTATTTGACCTTTAGAAGACCAAACCCTGTTATACACCCACGTTAGATGCGATGGTTTGTGAGCTGTCATTTGTTTGATGTTTTCCGACAGCCCCAAAATAAAACTTGTTTCTTCAAAACTATTGGTTGTATTGTGTGTATATCCTCCCCACCTCTCTCATATCTCATCCTAAAACCCTTGAACCCCATAGATGATGAATGAAGTTGGACTGATATTCTCGGATCGAAGACTCAGCCCGAGGCGAGCTATGGATGCGAACATGGAAAATCACTTGGAGCAATTTGGTTTCAAGGAAGTATGAGGTTCAATATGCTCTTCAATACTTTACAGAAAGTGCTGCAACCTGGTGGAACATGCATCAAGCCATACAGGATTTAATGGAGCAAGAACTTGGGAGGAATTCAAGAAGACCTGTTGAAATCACGTCTTATCCGGAAACACAATGATGCACCAAGAAGTAAACCTTGTGCTCGCAAGATTTATGGAGAAATAGGACACACCTGGGAGGAACACAAAGATGGATGACCTCATTGTGAGGAGAAACACCCGGTGAGGAATGCCCAACTAGCGTGTGACTTGCTTCTGTGTGAAGGAACCACCCACTACCGGTGCAAGTGTCACATTTACTCCACGGTGCAACAAACTATTCAAGCGGGAAGATGGAATGAAAGAAGCCCTCAAGGAAAATCTAGAAGAACCAAGAATGGTGAAAGTGTTGAAGACCTGGATGGAGAAGGTCTCAACAGATTTTACTCAATGCACGCTATTCATGTGGAGAAGAAGGACATTTTCACAAGATTGCACCAAGGAAAGAAAAGAGTATCCAGGATATTTCCGACAGCAGAAGTGAAGTTTGACCCCGGAGATAGAAACTCGATTATTACAGAGAAATCCAGGAAGAGAAAAGGAAGGCAACCCGAGAGCAACACAATTTTTGCAGAGAAGGACTTGAGTCATATCACCTGTTACAGGTGCAAGGATTTAGGTCATTACGCTAGTAAATGCCCAGAAAAGAAACCAAGAATCCAAGGAGCCCGCATAATCACAAAGAAGCCCCGAGACATGTCGGAAGTCATTTGTTTTCGCTGCAAGGAGGCAGGACATTATGCTATTAAATGTCCCGACAAGAAGAAAGCTAGAGTTGAGTAGTTGGGATTTTGATATGGATAATAAGAGTAGTAGAAAGCAATTTCCTTTTCATGAGCTCAATGAGTTGAGTTATGTAATGGATTTCTCAGAGTTTGTAATAGTTCATGACTCAATAAAGTTGTAATGTCACATGCTGAAAAGCTTGAAGGAGTTGTCATATTTTATCTTGGAAATTAATATTCTGGATGAACATGGAAGAAAGTGAGTTGTGATGCATAAACAGGAAATTGGAATTGAGTTTGAAGTTTTGTTTGGATGATATGAATGTGTGCCCAGGAGATATGTACCTCATTCTGAGCACCACTTTTGTTATACACATACAGATGACAACCCTTTATGAGTCTTTCCTTAAGGGCCCTGAAACCATCATGACTTTGACGAGTGATCACGATTATCCGAAGATCTTGAAGGACATGATGAAGCATATTCACCTTGAAGGAGATGCAGTCTACAAAGGCTACCCTTTCATGCACAAGGGAGTGGAACTTTGGTATGTGGAGGTACACCTCCACCGTTGGGAAGGAGTTTGCCCAAAGAGGATGGGGCATTACTTTTTCATCTCACGTGTGCCACAAGCAACTTTTTTCGATGCTGTTCGTGAAGCAGCCATGGAAGCCATACGCCAGATCGGAGAAATACTTGAAGCAAGACTCCGTTATACTCAGGAATACCTAAGCGAAGTGCATGCAGAGATGATGAAGGAGAAGCTCAAGACCACCATAGTGAAACAGAAGATTGAAGATTTCAAGGCTCATGTCGCACAATTCCAGTGGGACTGAAGAATCCTCGAGGAGGATAAATGAATAAAGTTGGAAGTAATGCCTGACCATACCAAATCATGTGGGTGGCAGCATTTGTAACAAAGTACTTTTGGAATTTGGATTCTGAAAATGGTTAAGGATGTAATGAAAGATTGATATGAAAATAATGAGATTTTATGGATAAACTTGTGCATTCTTTTGGTCATAGTACTCTGTAAAGCCACAAAATCAATGAAGAAAGAAATGTGATATTCATGACGGTCCATAGAAGGGAGCTGGACAAAATAAGTCGGAGTTTTGTTTTGATATGATGGTATGAAGAAACAGAGTACTAATGGATTTAAAGGAGGTGTAACATGAGAGTTACTCCAAGGATAAGTTAAAGCTGCACTAATGTTGAAGTGGACCCATAACCCACAGGCCCAGGATATTGAAAAGGAACAGATGTACCCTTGATGAAGGAAGAAATCTGGAAGAAATCAGAGATCCAATCAGCATACGTTCCGTAGGAGGTTACATAAAAACACGAGAGTGGTGAAGTAACGATAGATGTTTTGTTTGGCTTGCAGAAACCATGGAATTACTCGAACCCAGTTCGAGAACAAGAGAAATTCTGCAATGCTTGTGAGTATGCCCAAGTGTTAGAATACGTGATTCGATGTTTACGTATGTGGTAATGATTCAAGTACGGGATGGATTGGCCCCCATACCGAAGACTTCTATCATGAACTATCATATGTTGATGGAAAATCAGAGAGACCTGAAAACCTTTGAAGAGTGTCGACGCGATAAGCCATAAAACCATAGAATGGTAGGACGACGGAACCCCTTTACAGGCAACCGTTGCCAATCGTAGGTTATACGGTGAAGTTCAACCCAGACCTGTTTTCTGCAGGAGAAACCATAAATTGTAGACCACCATGAGTATTTCGATAGCTGTCTAAAATGGACACGGACCTATCAGCTAAGAAGATCCAGTCTCTGACGAACCACAACTTTGACGAATCAACCCAAGATTTTGAGGAAAACTCTATGCTCCTGACAGAAGAGCTTTGATGAAGGAGCTATTGTAAGATATGTGAAGGGACATACATTATCAACACTCCAAAGGAAGTATTTGAGTTTATTGGAACCATGACCTCATTTTTAAGTGTGGTAGCACCCCTGACCTTTCTGACCTAAATATTTACTAGAAGACCCCCAACCCCTAACCTTTTCTTGCTAGCCTCTTCGAATCTCGAGGACGAGATTCATTTTAAGTGTGGTAGGTTTGTAACATCCCAAATTTTGGAATGTTAATATAATTAATTGAATTGTTTGTTTGTTTGCTTGAGTGAATTAAACTTGAGTGAAATTTGAACCTTTTCAAAAACTTTTGAAAGAGAGGAATAAAATGACTTTCCCTTCTCCGTAAATTCAAATTCATCCTATTAAAATCAATGAGAGAAGATGACATGACTTCTTCAACTATGAAGAATTTGAGCGGAGTTTTGCAATTTAATTCTTTTAAATATTTGCACTTGTTTCTCTATTTTTCTTCCCGAGAAATACCCGAAAATAAATTCTTGCAAGCAAGAAAAAGCGGAGAAAATGACCCTCCAAAATCAGGGCATTTTGAAAATATTTGAGCCAAGAAAAACCAAAGTTTTTATTTAAAATTATTTGCAAAAAGAAATAAAGCCTTTAGGGATTTTCTGAAAACATTTTTTAAGTTTTTATTTTGGCCGTGGAATAATGCTCATCGTCTACATTTTATTTTTCTGATAATTTTAGTATATAAAACTCTTTATTCCGAATTGATTTGATTTCCTTTTTATTGTTTTAGTTTCCTAATTTTAAAAATAGGAATGGAATCGTTTTTATTAGGAAAAACCTGCTGGCCCATTAAGCACTTTCCTATTCTAGCCCAACAAGAGATCATCTCCTTCCTCTGTTTCCTCTCACGTTACAGAAGCTTTCCATATCCATGGAGGCAGGAAACTCCACCTTCCCGATCTCCCTCGTCTTTCCATCCCAGCGCCTCCCGAGACCGCCCATAAAACCCCCTTCCTCTCCTCGTTCCATTTTTCCCATCACCACGCCCCCTCCCTGCCCGTAGCCTTCTCGCCACCGTCCTCCTTTTCCTGCCTAGAAACGCTCACCAGGAGCTCTCCTGGAACCTCCCCATCGCCCAGCGCCACCTCCCCAAGCGCCGACCCCCTCCTCCGCCACCCCCACCCTCGCCGGCGACCTCGCCCCCTCGCCGGAGCAGCCCTCCACATCGCCGTCTCCTTCCTGCCATCTCTGCCTCACGTACAGGTAACTCCGTTTTCGTTTTCAGATTTATTTCCGTAACAGATTTAGTTCCGTTCTTGTTTAGCTTATAACTTTTGATCTAGAAGTCCAATGATGCTGATTCTTTTTGCGTTAGATCACAATTTTCTTATAGTTTCCAAAAATATATAATTTGTCTATGTTTGGATTTATAAAAATTGAGTTAGATCAGATTTGAATTAAAGCTTGTTTTGCTTATTCGGGAGTTTAAAATAGATTTTATTTGATTCTTTTTCTACTGATCACTAGTGATCATATTTACCAGTGGTAAAAACTTGAAATTGTTTGAGTATTTTAGCTTATTGTTTCATGTAAAACAAATTCTGTTTTAGTTCTATTGAATTATAGCTACTTCTTTTCTATAGTTGTTTTAAATTATTTTATTTTATATTTCAGAAAGTTTATGTTTGGTTTCTATTAGTTAAACAGTAGGTGTTCAACAAGTTTTTATATTTATTTTTATTTTGTTATCGTGAAATCAATTCAAGTTCGCTAATAACTTGCAATGGATTTCTCTACTTTTAACTCCCAATTGAAAATACTTTCAAAATAGCTTTATGAAAAAATACTTTATTTTTTCTTTGTCTTAACTAAATTTATATTTTATTCTCTATTATTTTAGTGTTTTATTTTCCGTTAGACAAAACTATTTTTGTGAATGTTGTAGAAGAAGACTCCTAGTTTTATTTGAAGTTCCTTGGATTCTTATTCGCTCTCTCTTTTGTTTTGATTGTTAGTGTGAGTGCTTATGTGAATGATATGTTTGTTATATAGATTTCATCAGAGAGTGACGAGTAGTCTATCAAGTTATTTCTTGAGAACGATAATTCTTCTTCGTCAACATCACCGAGCAAGTTCACTTTGACCATTGCTTTCATACCTATGTTTATTGCATTTAGTGGCACCTTTGCAACCACCCTCTCAGAGTGTTATTGAATCCTTGTAGTTGAGTAGTATGCATGAGGTAGGAACCCATCACCCTGTTACCAAGCCGGGGCGTTATTTATTTTAATGCTACGCTATAGTAGGCGGGGTTTGGTATGAGTGCTCAGGAGTGGTGTGAGAATGAAGGATTTCGTCAATGGCGACAACTCCATGATGGCACCTGCAAGGACTGCATCTTCAAGGCCTCAAGACTTCAAGACTCGAGACAAGAATTCAATACACACTCTTTGGGTGAAGGATGGTTGACGGGCACCTGGAGAAACCAGTGGTTGGCGGGATGCATGGAGAAGCGCCATGACATCTTGCGGAAAGCTTCACCCAGACTCAAAGAGGCGGAAGAATACTTCACGCCGGAAGCTTACCTGCAACCGCAAGTCATTATGGGCTCTGGCTTGGTTGACCTTAGTAGTGACTCTGGCTGGGGCGGTACTAGCAGATGTAGAACTACGGTAGGATGGGTTGAGTACGGACGGTGGTCGAGGAACTCTTTGGAAGACCATGTTTTGGTCATCTTGTTCTCAAACACTCTGAAGTGCGAGAACGTAACGAGAGGATCGAATCTTGCGGGTAAAGTGTACAAACCTCTGCAGAGGGTTTAAACCTAATCGATTAGCCGTGTCCCGATTACGGACAATTTGAGCCTCTGGACTTGGATCTATTTCGAACTCTCAACACGGATTGATAACTTAATTGTGGGCAACATATGATGATTTTGGGTTATGAGACATCGGTTGGCGGAACCATGTCATGAGAGAAAACTCCTTAGTACAGACTTCATTCTATTCCTTTGATGTAGGTAAAATAAAATCAGCTTTTACATAAACGAAACTCGATACGAGCCACAAAGCCATATTGCATATAGTATAGTTTTATCATCTGTTTTCTCATGTTGTGATCTTGCGGTACATTCAATGTCTTGACCTACACGGCTGCAACGTATCATGTTGCAGATACTTTCTTCCGACAGTAAGAATACGGTGCAGGGTTACGGTCTACACTCAACCTGCCGATGGCGTTGATGGGACTCCACACCCGACTATTTGTTTCCGCTGTGACTTATGAGGTATATATCAGTTTTACGTTAATTATACATGTGATTGCACTTTGATATATACATTGATGTACTGTGTGTGCCAGCATACTGATCCATGGATGGCACAGCAACACAGAGGCTTGACCGTCTGAGGTCGGGTCGCTACATTGTGTGAGCAAACAACTTATGGGAACAAGAATCAACAAGCATAGGAAGGCAAAACAAGCATAACTTCAAAACTTTAAGAACATAGAGAGGAAAATTAATATTATTGCAATTCCTACAAGCATATATTCCTCCCTCACGATAATTTTCAGTAGCATCATGAATGAATTCAACAATATAACCAGCACATAAAGCATTATTTTCATGATCCACAAGCATCAAAATTTTATTACTCTCCACATAAGCAAATTTCTTCTCATTCGGAATAGTGGGGGCAAACTCAACAAAATAACTATCATGGGATTGAAAATTAAAATCAAGATGACAAGTTTCATGGTTATGTTTATTCTTTATGGCATACATGTCATCACAATAATCTTCATAAATAGGAGGCATGCTTTCAACATAATAAAATTGCTCATCAAAACTTGGGGGACAAAAAAATATCGTCTTCATCAAACATAGCATCCCCAAGCTTGTAGTTTTGCATATCATTAGCATCATGAGTATTCAAAGAATTCATACTAACAACAATGCAATCATGCTCATCATTCAAAGATTTAGTGCCAAACATTTTATAGACTTCTTCTTCTAGCACTTGAGCACAATTTTCCTTTCCATCATTTTCACGAAAGATATTAAAAACATGAAGCGTATGTAGCAAACTCAATTCCATTTTTTTATTTTTCTTTTATATACTAAACTAGTGATAAAACAAGAAAATAAAAGATTCGATTGCAAGATCTAAAGATATACCCTCAAGCACTCACCTCCCCAGCAACGGCGCCAGAAAAGAGCTTGATGTCTACTACGCAACCTTCTTCTTGTAGACGTTGTTGGGCCTCCAAGTGCAGAGGTTTGTAGGACAGTAGCAAATTTCCCTCAAGTGGATGACCTAAGATTTATCAATCTGTGGGAGGCGTAGGTTGAAGATGGTCTCTCTCAAACAACTCTGCAACCAAATAACAAAGAGTCTCTTGTGTCCCCAACACACCCAATACAATGGTAAATTGTATAGGTGCACTAGTTCGGCGAAGAGATGGTGATACAAGTGCAATATGGATGATAGATATAGGTTTTTGTAATCTGAAAATATAAAAACACCAAGGTAACTAATGATAAAAGTGAGCGTAAACGGTATTGCAATGCTAGGAAACAAGGCCTAGGGTTCATACTTTCACTAGTGCAAGTTCTCTCAACAATAATAACATAATTAGATCATATAACTATCCCTCAACATGCAACAAAGAGTCACTCCAAAGTTACTAACAGAGGAGAACCAATGAAGAGATTATTGTAGGGTACGAAACCACCTCAAAGTTATTCTTTCTGATCGATCTATTCAAGAGTCCGTAGTAAAATAACACGAAGCTATTCTTTCCGTTCGATCTATCATAGAGTTCGTACAAGAATAACACCTTAAGACACAAATCAACCAAAACCCTAATGTCACCTAGATACTCCAATTTCACCTCAAGTATCCGTGGGTATGATTATATGATATGCATCACACAATCTCAGATTCATCTATTCAACCAACACAAAGTACTTCAAAGAGTGCCCCAACGTTTCTACCGAAAAGTCAAGACGAAAACGTGTGCCAACCCCTATGCATAAGTTCATTGAACCCGCAAGTTAATCACCAAAACGTACATCAAGTAGATCACATGAATATCCCATTGTCACCACAGATACGCATGGCAAGACATACATCAAGTGTTCTCAAATCCTTAAAGACTCAATCTGATAAGATAACTTCAAAGGGAAAACTCAATTCATCACAAGAGAGTAGAGGGGGAGAAACATCATAAGATCCAACTATAATAGCAAAGCTCGCGATAAATCAAGATCGCGCCAACTCAAGAACACGAGAGAGAGAGAGATCAAACACATAGCTACTAGTACATACCCTCATCCCCGAGGGTGAACTACTCCCTCCTCGTCATGGAGAGCGCCGGGATGATGAAGATGGCCACCGGTGATGGATCCCCCCTCCGGCAGGGTGCCGGAACGGGGTCCCGATTGGTTTTTCGTGGCTCTAGAGGCTTGCAGCGGCGAAACTCCCGATCTATTCTGTTCCCCGAAGTTTTTAGGGTATATGGATATATATACGCGAAAGAAGTCGGTCAGGGGAGCCACGAGTGGCCCACGAGGGTGGGGGCGCGCCTCCCTGCCTCGTGGCCACCTCGAAGCTTCCTTGACTTCAACTCCAAGTCTCCTGGATCACGTTCGTTCCAAAAATCACGCTCCCGAAGGTTTCATTCCATTTGGACTCCGTTTGATATTCCTTTTCTGCGAAACACTAAAACAAGGGAAAAAACAGAAACTTGCACTGGGCTCTGGGTTAATAGGTTAGTCCCAAAAATAATATAAAAGTTTTTAATAAAGCCCATAAACATCCAAAACAGATAATATAACAGCATGAATACTTCATAAATTATAGATACGTTGGAGACGTATCAACATCCCCAAGCTTAATTCCTGCTCGTCCTCGAGTAGGTAAATGATAAAAGAAATAATTTATGAAGTGTGAATGCTAGCAGGTGCACAAGTTTGATCAATGATAATTTCAATCACCTTATCTAGTATCATTATATGTCATAACAGTAGCTCATCTCATAAAAATTTTCATGATCAAGTAACAAGCTATTCACATGTTAAAGTATAGATCATAAACTTTCTTGAAAACTAACCAACAGTGCTCTTAGTCATCAAACAATTGCAATTCATCTTATTTTTAGGAAGGGTCTATGTCAGAGCTTTGATTTAGCAAACTCCACATACTCAACTATCATATAGTCTTCCATGATTGCTACCACTCAAAGCATATTTTTAGAACAAATAGCATCCATCGAACACAGAGAAAGATAGGGGCTTAATGTTTCGCCTCCCAACTTATTTATCATATAGATAATTGTCAACAATAATAATTCATGATCAAATATATTTGAATGGCCATATATGCTTAGATCTTCCATCACATGATGCTTGCCAACTAAAGAATAGGTTGGAATGAGAAGGAATACTACTGACTGTTGCATAAAAGTAAAAGATAGGCCCTTCGCAGAGGGAAGCGGGGATTTGCAGAGGTGCCAGAGCTCGAAGCTTTTAAAACAGAGATGAAAATAATTTTGAGAGGTATGCGTTCATTGTCAACATAACGACCAAGAGTTCCCAATATCTTTCATACTACATACATTATAGGCGGTTCCCAAACAGAAAGGTAAAGATTTTACTCCCCCTCCACCAACAATCACACTCCACGGCTTGTCCGAAACAGCGGGTGCCGTCCAACTTATCAAAAATCTTGGGGGAGTTTTGTTTAAATTATTTGCGATTTTGTTTTCGATCTTTTGATCATAGGACTGGGCATCCCAGTTACCAGCCATTTTCTCGTGAATGATGAGCGGTGTCCACTCATCGTGAGAATAAACCACCTAGCATGGAAGATACTGACAGCCCCTAGTCGCTACATGAGCGATTCGGGCATACAAAACAGGTTATTATTTGAAGGTTTAGAGTTTGGCACATGCAAATTTACTTGGAACGGCAGGTAAATACCGCATATAGGTAGGTATGGTGGACACTCATGGAAGAAACTTGGTTCAAGGATTTTGGATGCACAGGCAGTATTCCCGCTTAGTACAGAAATTTAGGCTAGCAAAAGATTCTAAATAGCAAGCACCACACGTTGAAGGATCCATAACAATATAACTTCTATACAAATATACCCAAGCATAACTCATTATGTTGTCTTCCTTGTCCAACTTCAACTAATTTTCTCAGGTTTAAAAATAATTAATGGGGCTCACAATCATAGAAGATGTCCAAGATAGTATTATATGTGAAATCTCTCTTCCTTCAATATTCTTTCATGAATTGTTCAAGTGACCAATACAATGTTTGCTAACCTTCAATAAATTTACCACCTCTACTTCTTATATGTGAAGTCATTACTCCCATGGGATAAGCATATGAAACATATATAATTTCATATTTATGATATTCAAATAATTCAACCATTTACTCATAGGATATAAGTGAAGTACATGATTAAATGACAAACTACTCCAAAAAGATATAAGTGAAGATCAATGAGTAGTTAAATAATTATGTAGCTATGTGAAGACTCTCTCTCATTTAAGAATTTCAGATCTAGTGTATTTTATTCAAGCTTCAAGCAAAACAAAACAAAATGACATTTCAAGGATAGCACACATCATGTGAAGAAGCAAAAACTTAGGTTCAACCGATACTAACCTATATTTGTTGAAGAAGAAAGGTGGGATGCCTACTGGGACATCCCCAAGCTTGGATGCTTGAGACTTCTTGAAATATTATCTTGGGGTGCCTTGGGCATCCCCAAGCTTGAGCTTTTGTGTCTCCCTAATTCCTCTCGTACCACGGTTTTCCTAAATCTTAAAAGCTTCATCCACACACAACTCAACAAGAACTCGTGAGATAGGTTAGTATAAACCAATGCAAAAACCTTATCATACTTTACTGTAGCAAATCACTAAAATTATTATTCAACATTGCATACTAAATGCCTCTGCATATTTAATACTCCTATCCTCAAATAGAATCATTAAACAAGCAAACCTATGCAAACATAACAACAATCTGCCAAAACAGTACAGTCTGTAAAGAATGCAAGATTCATCATACTTAAATAACTCCAAAAATTATGAGAAAAATAATTTACTGTAGAAAATTTATCAGATCTTATTTTGCAAAAAGTTTGAACAATTTATCATATTCTGACTTTTCTAGGGGATTTTTGCAACATCGATAAACTTTCTGTTTTGAAACAGCAACATGTATACATGCAAAATAAGCATGGTAAAGGCTATCCTTGACATTTTTATAGAAAATAAAGATGCAAAACATTATTCTAAATAACAGCAAGCAAATACTAACAAAATAAAATGACGCTCCAAGCAAAACACATATCATGTGGTAAATAAAAATATAGCTCCAAGTAAAGTTACCGATAAACGAAACGAAGAGGGGATGCCATCCGGGGCATTCCCCAAGTTTAGGCTCTTGGTTGTCCTTTAATATTACCTTGGGGTGCCTTGGGCATCCCCAAGCTTGGGCTCTTGACACTCCCTATTCCATAGTCCATCGAATCTTTATCCAAAACTTGAAAACTTCACAACACAACACTCAACAGAAAACTTGTAAGCTCCGTTAGTATAAGAAAATAAAACCACCAGTTAGGTACTGTAGTGAACTCATTATAAATTCATATTGGTGTAATGTATACTGTATTCCAACTTCTCTATGGTTCATACCCTCCGATACTACTCATAGATTCATCAAAATAAGCAAACAACACATAGAAAACAGAATATGTTAAAAACAGAACAGTCTGTAGCAATATGTATCAAACGTATACTTCTGGAACTCCAAAAATTCTACCAAATTAGGAAGTCCTAATCAATTTGTTATTTAATCTTCTGCAAAAAGAATCAACTGAAAATCATGTTCCTGTGATTTATGAAAACTAATCTCGTGCGCTTAAAAGTTTCTATTTTTCAGCAAGATCAAATTAACTATCACCGTAGATTATCTAAAGGTCTTACTTGGCACTTTATTGAAACAAAAGCTATAAAACATGATTACTAAAGTAGAATAATCATGTGAACACACAAAACAGTAAAGGTAAATATTGGGTTATCTCCCAACAAGCGCTTTTCTTTAATGCCTTTGTAGCTAGGCATGATGATGACAATGATGCTCACATAAAAGATAAGAATAGAAACATAACGGGAGCATCATGAAGCATATGACTAGCACATTTAAGCCTAACCCACTTCCTATGCATACGGATTTTGTGAGCAAACAACTTATGGGAACAAGAATCAACTAGCATAGGAAGGCAAAACAAGCATAACTTCAATACTTTAAGCACATAGAGAGGAAAATTAATATTATTGCAATTCCTACAAGCATATATTCCTCCCTCATGATGATTTTCAGTAGCATCATGAATGAATTCAACAATATAACCAGCAGCTAAAGCATTATTTTCATGATCCACAAGCATAGAAATTTTATTACTCTCCACATAAGCAAATTTCTTCTCATTCGGAATAGTGGGAGCAAACTCAACAAAATAACTATCATGGGATTGAAAATTAAAATCAAGATGACAAGTTTCATGGTTATGTTTATTCTTTATGGCATACATGTCATAAAAATAATCTTCATAAATAGGAGGCATGCTTTCATCATAATAAATTTGCTCATCAAAACTTGGGGGACAAAAAATATCATCTTCATCAAACATAGCATCCCCAAGCTTGTGGCTTTGCATATCATTAGCATCATGAGTATTCAAAGAATTCATACTAACAACATTGCAATCATGCTCATCATTCAAAGATTTAGTGCCAAAAATTTTATAGACTTCTTCTTCTAGCACTTGAGCACAATTTTCCTTTCCATCATTTTCACGAAAGATATTAAAAAGGTGAAGCGTATGTGGCAAACTAAATTCCATCTTTTTGTTTTTCTTTTATATACTAAACTAGTGATAAAACAAGAAACTAAAAGATTCGATTGCAAGATTTAAAGATATACCTTCAAGCACTCACCTCCCCGGCAACGGTGCCAGAAAAGAGCTTGATGTCTACTACACAACCTTCTTCTGTAGACGTTGTTGGGCCTCCAAGTGCAGAGGTTTGTAGGACAGTAGCAAATTTCCCTCAAGTGGATGACCTAAGGTTTATCAATCCGTGGGAGGCATAGAATGAAGATAGTCTCTCTCAAACAACCCTGCAACCAAATAACAAAGAGTCTCTTGTGTCCCCAACACACCCAATACAATGGTAAATTGTATAGGTGCTCTAGTTCGGCGAAGATATGGTGATACAAGTGCAATATGGATGATAGATATAGGTTTTTGTAATCTGAAAATATAAAAACACCAAGGTAACTAATGATAAAAGTGAGCGTAAACGGTATTGCAATGCTAGGAAACAAGGCCTAGGGTTCATACTTTCACTAGTGCAAGTTCTCTCAACAATAATAACATAATTAGATCATATAACTATCCCTCAACATGCAACAAAGAGTCACTCCAAAGTTACTAATAGAGGAGAACAAATGAAGAGATTATTGTAGGGTACGAAATCACCTCAAAGTTATTCTTTCTGATCGATCTATTCAAGAGTCCGTAGTAAAATAACACGAAGCTATTCTCTCCGTTCGATCTATCATAGAGTTCGTACTAGAATAACACCTTAAGACACAAATCAACCAAAACCCTAACGTCACCTAGATACTCCAATTTCACCTCAAGTATCCGTGGGTATGATTGGACGATATGCATCACACAATCTTAGATTCATCTATTCAATCAACACAAAGTACTTCAAAGAGTGCCCCAAAGTTTCTACCGAAGAGTCTAGACGAAAACGTGTGCCAACCCCTATGCATAAGTTCATTGAACCCGCAAGTTGATCACCAAAACGTACATCAAGTAGATCACATGAATAGCCCATTGTCACCACAGATAAGCACAGCAAGACATACATCAAGTGTTCTCAAATCCTTAAAGACTCAATCCGATAAGATAACTTCAAAGGGAAAACTCAATTCATCACAAGAGAGTAGAGGGGGAGAAACATCATAAGATCCAACTATAATAGCAAAGCTCGCGATAAATCAAGATCGCGCCAACTCAAGAACACGAGAGAGAGAGAGAGAGAGAGAGAGAGATCAAACACATAGCTACTGGTACATACCCTCAGCCCCGAGGGTGAACTACTCCCTCCTCGTCATGGAGCGCCGGGATGATGAAGATGGCCACGGTGATGGATCCCCCCCTCGTGAGTCTTGGAACGGGTCCCGATTGGTTTTTAGTGGCTCTGGAGGCTTGCGGCGGCGAAACTCCCGGTCTATTCTGTTCCCCGAAGTTTTTAGGGTATATGGATATATATACGCGAAAGAAGTCGGTCTGGGGAGCCACGAGTGGCCCACGAGGTGAGGCGCGCCCGAGGCGGCGCGCCTCCTGCCTCGTGGCCACCTCAGCTTCCTTGACTTCAACTCAAGTCTCTGGATCACGTTCGTTCCAAAAATCACGCTCCCGAAGGTTTCATTCCGTTTGGACTTCGTTTGATATTCCTTTTCTATGAAACACTGAAACAAGGGAAAAAACAGAAACTTGCACTGGGCTCTGGGTTAATAGGTTAGTCCCAAAAATAATATAGAAGTGTTTAATAAAGAACATAAACATCCAAAACAGATAATATAACAGCATGAATACTTCATAAATTATAGATACATTGGATACGTATCAAAAGACTGCTTCTGACTCGTACACCATAAAGAAGAGGGTGCGGTTGGTGGATCGGTTCGAGGTCGTCCGCATGCCCCAGAGGACTGATGGTAATTCGGTCACCCAAGCCCCTGCCATGTGAGTTAGGTTGCGCATGAGGCGAGGTTTCAACCCTTGGAGTATGAGCCCATTCGCTCGCTCGGCTTGCCCATTCGACAGCGGGTGCGCCACAGAGGCGTAATCGACCTGAGTGCCTTGGGTGTAGCAAAACTCATGGAACTCGTCTGACTCGAAGTTAGACCCGTTGTAGGTGATGACGCTGTGCGGGACTCCGAATCTGATGATTATCTCCTTGATGAACTGAAAGGCCGTGGTTGAGTCCAACTTCTTTATTGGCTTGGCCTCGATCCACTTGCTGAACTTGTCCACTGCCATTAACAAGTGTGTGAAGCCGCTCGCCCCGGTCCGAAGAGGGCCGATCATGTCGAGTCCCCAGACGGCGAATGACCAAGTGAGGGGAATAGTCTTTAGAGCAGATGTCGGCTTGTGCGATTGGTTCGCGTAAAACTGGCATTCGACGCATTGATCCACTATATCCCGAGCAGCCTCATTGGCCCGGGGCCAATAGAACCCGACCCTGAATGCTTTGGCGACCAGGGTCCAAGAGGATGCATTGTGACCACAGGTTCCCGAGTGAATCTCTTGCAGAATTTGTTACCCTTCCTTTGATGATATGCTTCGCTGAGTGACTCCGGTCGTGCTCTTCTTGTACAGTTGGTCTCCAATGACGGTGAATGCCTTGGATCAACGAAAGATCTGTCGAGCTTCATCCTCATCTCTGGGAGTTCCAGCCGGAGCAGGTACGCCAGGTACAGTTCAGTCCACTCGGGAGTGATAACAAGGATCTCTTGAATCAGGTCAATTATTGCAAGGATGTCTACTTCAGTCGGATTGGAAGGATCGACTGGTTGCGGGGGCTCCTCTACAAAAGGATCTTCCTTGATTGTGGGCGACTGTAGGTGTTTGAGAAACACATTCTTGGGTACTATCTTTTGAGTGGAGCCCATCTTGGCTAGGTCATTAGCTTCTTGGTTCTTGAGTCATAGCACATGATGGAGCTCCATCCCTCCAAAGTGTTTTTCTAGTTTTCTGACGGTGTTGCAGTAGCGAGTCATTGCCGGACTATGGATATCCCATTCCTTCATGACTTGATTCACCACTAGGTTTGAGTTGCCATAGACCATCAGTCGACTAATTCCCAGAGAAATTGCCATTCGCAGCCCATACAGGAGAGCTTCGTTTTTGACTTCCTTGTTGGAGGAGTCAAAGTGAATCTGAAGCACATAACTGAGTCGGTCGCCTTTAGGGGACACCAAGACCACTCCGGCCCCGGAGCCGTGGAGCATCTTGGAGCCTCCGAAAACATCGTCCAGTGTTCGGCAACACTCGGAACGGGTCTACCACGGCTTGCGACTTGATGGCCTTCTTGCCTTCAAACTTGATGTCCAGCGGGAGTAGCTTGATGGCCCACTTAGCCACTCAGCCAGTTGCATCTCTGTTGTTCACGATCTCAGATAGAGGGGTGTCACTTATCACCGTGATCGAGTGTTCTTGAAAATAATGCGCCACCTTCTTTGTAGTTAGACAGATTCCATATACTAGCTTCTGATAATGCGGATACCTTTTCTTGGAAGGCGTCAGGACTTCAGAGATGTAGTAGACCGGTCATTGGAGCTTGAAGGCTTTGCCTTGTTCTTCCTGTTCCACAATGAGCACGAGGGAAAGGATTGGGCTTCTTCGCTGAGCCTCCATTGCCATTCCCGTTCCTCTGCTTGGCCTCCGGGCAGTCGGTGGCGTAGTGCCCCGTCTTCGGCACTTGAAGCGGTGATGTGGCTCAGATCCTTGAGCCGGGCAGAACGGTGCTGATTGCCATTACCACTGCCATTGCCATTGCCATGGCCTGACTTGTTGTCCTGGCTGCGGTTGTTTCCATTTCCACCATGGTTATGACCTCCATGGTTGTGATGGATGTGCCCTCCTGAGTACGGTGCATAGCGGGGCTTCTGCTGAGCTCCTGAATTGTGCTTCCCCTGGCTGTACTTCCTCTTGCGGCTCTCTATCTGCTGCTGCTTGCCTTCCAGGATGGTGGCCTTGTCTACCAGCTCCTGGTAGTTGTTGAAAGTAGCCACAATAAGCTGCATGCTCAGTTCATCATTGAGTCCCTCAAGGAACTTCTCCTGCTTGGCGGCATCAGTGGCCACATCATCAGGGGCATAGCGAGCAAGCTTGCTGAATTCCTCCACGTACTGTGCCACAGTACGATTCCCCTGGCGCAAGTTTCGGAACTCACGCTTCTTCAGACTCATGGCTCCAGATGAGACATGAGCGGTCTGAAAACTGCTGGAATTGATCCCAAGTGATGCCACCCAAAGGAAAAGTGGCGGTGTAATTCTCCACCAAGAAGCTGCTGCAGTCCATCCGGTTGATGCGCTGCAAAGCGCACCTTCTCAAACATCGGTGCATCCAACGGTGACTAGCTCTCTTCCAATCTTGCGGAGCGATTCGTCACCACAATCGGCTCGGTGCTACTAGAGAACACTGGCGGATTCAACCTCGAAATCGAGTCAAGTTGTCCACGGTGGGTGGTGGTGGCGGTGGATTGTTGGCGGGTTGTTCGATTACGGATCGAAGCGACATCGATGCATTCTCTTTGGAGCAGTTGGGTGAGCTCCGCGGGGAAACCGATGTCGCGTCTCGGAGGCATCTGGTGTTTTGGAGTGGATGAGAAATTTAGAATAGAACAAGGGTCTATGAGAAATAACACTACCCATATGAATGCACAATCATAACACACCAATCATTTATTCATTCCACTCAAACATGGTTCAAACTCGATTACAAAAGCTCATGACTAATCGAAGGAAAAACATCGGCCTAAGCGATCGGCGAAAAAGTAAAAGATAACATGGTGGTCGACTAAAGTCTTCATCGATGGCGCCTCCTCTTGGGGTTTCCTTGGTGGTACTCCCTCAAAATCCTGATCATTGCTCACGAGGGTGCTTCATCTCCACTCGGGTAAAGGTCTTCACCCAAGTCCATCTTTTCCTCAATCGCGGCAAGCTTCATCTTGGTCGTCGACTATCTCCATGAAGTCCGTGATTTCTTCCTCATAGCCAAGGAAGTCTGCGCGAGCCTTCTCCTCCGATTCGATTCGCGGAACAAAAGCTTCCGGTGTGTCTTGAGTTACGGCGAGCTGAATCTCCGTGTCACGAGAAGACACTCCAGATCTGAATGCGAGAGAGTGGAATCGTCCTCGATGGTACGGATGATATCTCCATTCCTTGCCTGCGAGAAACCATGGCGAGTGCGAGTGATCGAGCTCGGTCTGTACTCCTCTCGGAGATGTCCAAGTGCTCGGTAGATCGCCACGTCTCTTCCGATGATCCAGTTGAACTCGGTGAACTCAAAGTTGATAGGCTCCGTCGTCCTCCAAAGGTCCTCCACGGAATATGCACCTCAATCTCATGGCGGGTGTCCGTCGGAAGTGCATTAGTGGGTTTCCGGTGATCGAGGCGAGCAATCTTGCAGCTTCACCATCTGGACCACTTCCTTCGAAGGGCATCGTCTCATCGGGCTGGCAGAACTCCGGTAGCAAAACTGGGGTGAACTCGACGGCCATCTAGAATGTTGCAAAGGAGAGAAGAGTCAGAATAGATCAGGGAAGAAATATAGAATGAAAGAGGGGTTCAAGGTAACTGGTCTCTGCTTATGGCTTTCCGATCCTAGGGGTTACGATCCTACGGTCAGCGTGTGCTCTGATACCATCTCTGTAGCGACCTGACCCAAAATCGGTCAAATCTCGTGTGCATACCATCCCAAGATCATGCCGGTACTCACAAGACATCGATAAAGTAATCAAAGTTCAATCACACCTGAATATCATTAATCGATTCTCATATAGAGTCTTTATTACAAGGAATAAATTCGCCCAAGGCCAACTCATGAGAAATAAACTAAAATGCTGCGGAAGCGCCGAGGTAAAGCGAGTCCATCCGACTCAAAGGGCAATCGCCAAGCGCGGAGCGTAGCCTCACTCCCTGATCGGAATATATCTCGCAACATAATACGTTGCAGCCATGTAGGTCAGCTTTTGGAATAAGCTGGCAAGTTATGAAGAACAACAATAATAAAGTTACAAACTCTATATGCATATTTGGCTGTGGAGCTCTAAGTTTCATCATTTTGCGTAAAGCCAATTTTATCCTACTACAGTGGACTTACTTGCAAATTACTACAAATTTTGGTAGTTATTGAGATGGTTCCGCCAACCAATATCTCGTTCCCAAATTATTATTAAGTCATAAACCCATCAAATTAATTCATTAAAGTTAAGTGTTGAGATATCCGAATACTTCCAAGGTCCAGATGCTCAAATGTCCGTAACCGGGGACACGGCTAATCGATTAGGTTATAACACTCTGCAGAGGTTTGCGACTTTCCCGCAAGAATCATTCCTCCTTTAAAGTCTTCGCACTTCATGGTGTTTGAAGACGGACGAATGAAACAGGTCTTCCAAAGAGTTCTTCCGCCACCGCCGTACCCATCCAATCCTACCGCTCGTCTACTTCTCGTAGTACCGCCCAGCCAGCTTCACTACAAGGGTCAACCCGCCAGAGCCCATAATGGCTTGCGGCTGCATGTAAGCTTCGGTCATGGGGCATCCATCCTTCTCTTCGTGGCTGGGTGAAGCTTTCCGCAGGATGTCATGGCGCTTCTCCATGCATCCCGCCACCACTGGTGCTCCAGGTGCCCGTCAACCATCCTCCACCCAAGAGTGATTTTCCAAGTCCATCTTGATCATTGTAGTCCATGGGTTGTCATCATCATTGACTCTCACATCTTGCTTATGAACTTCACTCATCCCAAATCCCGTCTACGAGCATAGCAAAATAACTACTACGTCCCGGGGTCATGGTAACAAGGGGATTGGTTCATCCTACCACATGATACTACTCAAGTTTAATGACTTCAAGATTATCACTACTGCATGCAATGGTGGGGTGGTGACAACTACTAATGCACAAAAACATAGGTATAGAAATAACATGATCAAAACTTGCCTTGCTGATGATCCTCGTAAGCTAAAGAGTCGAGTAGCAAGCTTCAGACCGAACTCTACCGAGACAAACAATGACATAATAAGTACAAAGCAAGAGGATCACACAAAATAACAAGGATAACATAACACAACCAAACAATCAAAACCAAATCAAAAGGAAAAACTCAAAGAAATCAAATTCAAAGTTTTTCCCTATTCCAAACAATAGCAAGAATAGTTTTTATTTAACAAAAATTCCTCAATATGACCTAATCATGGTTTTAGGTTAACTTAACAGAAAAGGATTAACTAAGCAACTAGGAGCAAAAAGAATTAATTAATTAGCTATTATAAAACTCAATTTAGGCCTAATCCAATTTCTATTAGGAAAATTAATTTAAAACTTTTATTAATTATAAATAAAAGTTCATCTAATGGAATGACAGAAACTAACCTAGAATAACTAATCTCAAGTTAAAAATAAATTAATTTACTAATTTATTAATTAGGAAAACAGAACTAATCAATTAATTAGGATTAATAGGTTTCTGCCTAGAATTAATTATTTATTAATCCTAAAATACCAAAGTTAATTTCTAGGGTTTGGCAATATCAAAATAAAGTGATTGCAAAAAGAATCATGCAAAAATAATTTTTCTAACTAAAACTATAGCAGATTTGCTATTCTGACTAAAATAATATTAAAGCATTTTTAATTATTTTTAACATAGCTAAATATATGTTTTTCAGAAACTACATAAAATTTGCAATCCAACAAAAAAGAATCACAAAAAATATTAAACAGAACAAAAGATACACATTTTTGAAATTTGGAACAAATCGGCTAAAACAGAAAATCTAAATAAAAAGAAAAATGCCCAATGGGCCTAAACTGTGCACTAGGCGTCAGATAGACTAAATGGGCCTAGGGTTTAACTAAAACGAACCGCCTAAATAAATAAACCTAACTAAAATAAACCGCATCGGGCCGGCCGGTTTTCTAATAAAACGTATTCTTCTTGGGGCTTCTAATCCTAGCCACCCGAGTGGGATCGGACGGTGGAGGGAAAGCCGGGACTCACGGACTCGGCGACGTCGGGCGGCGGCGAGAGAGTGCTCGGGCTTGAAGGCCGGCGAGCTTGGGAGACGTCGGGAGACGCGGGAAGCTCGGGAAGGGTTGGTGGGGTTGGTGAGGGTCGGGGGCACTAGGGCGGCGACGGCGAGGGTTTTGGCGGCGGGTTGAGCTCGGGCTCGGCGTGCTTCGGGAGAGAGAGGAGAGAGGCTCGGCGTGGCTAAGGGGGGAATGGGTAAGGGCCTCGGCTTATATAGCTGTGGGGTCGGGCGAGGGGCGGAAGGGCATCGGGGCTGTCGGGATCCGGATCCCGGGATCCGTGGATCTCAGCGAGGTCCGCTTGTGGGCGAGGGGAAGACGACGGGTGGGGGCCACGGTCGTGAGAGAGAGGGGAGGTTCAGGATCGGTCGACCGAATCTTAGGGATTCGGGCGAGGGGCGGGGGTGAGTCTGTTGGTGGCTCTCACTGGCCTGGCCCAGTGGGCGGGCATTGGGCAGTCTGGGTGGCCGAGGGGTTAGGTGGCGCTGGCTGGGCTGGGTGGTTCTGGGTGGCGCCTGAAAGTTTTTCCTTTATTTTTTAATAAAAACAAAACCAAAAATAAAACCTAAACTATAAATATTTTATATAGGGTATATATATACCAAAATGATCGGGGAATATTCCTTTCATTTGAACATTTTTCCAAAGCCAAAATCCAAACTTTATGAAAATCCATTTTTTCAAATTCAAATAAAATTTCAGATTTGAATCCAATTCTTTTGGCATTGTTTCCTCTGATATTTTTGGAGTGTCATGTTTGCTCCTCTCATACTTTTGATCAAGTATTTATCGGGCTTGGTTTTGGAATGGTTTCCCACATGCCAAAGTTTGGAATTCAAATTTCAAATTCAAAACTCTCTCAAACTTCAAATGGTATTCAAATTCAAACAGATGCATAGGATGCTTAGCTATTATTGTAAAACATTCCAAATAGGAAAATTTGGGATGTTACAAACCTACCATTTTAAGATGAATCTCCCTCGAGATTCGGGTTGGCTAGCAATAGGTGTGGATGGTCTCGACGAAGATCTTCTTCGCTCCTGTGTGGCTTCTTCCTCGGTGTGGTGACTCCACAAAGACCTTGCAAAACTTGATGACTTTGCTGCGGGTAACTCTGCTTGCAGCCTCGAGAATTTTGACGGTGTCTCCTTGTAAGTTAAATCACCGTCAAGCTGTATGGCCTCTAGGGGCACCGTGTCTCTCAACGGAACATCGCCATGTCTCGCATGGCACTTCTTCAACCGAGAAACGTGAAAGACATCATGAACTCGGACAATCCTTCCGCAATTCCAACTTATATGCAACTTCTCCACGACGCTCGAGGATTTTGTAGGGCCAATGAATCGGGTGCTAACTTTCCTTGACTCCAAACCTCTTGATTCCACGAAGTGAGACACACGAAGGTATGCTCGGTCTCCCACTTCGTAAGTCACCTCCTTGCGCCATCGTCGGCATAACTCTTCCGTCGGATGTGCTATCTTGAGCCGGTCTCAATCAGCTTGACTTTCTTCGAATCCTTGATAAGATCGGAACCAAAAGTGATCGATCTCCAACGCTATCCCACAACAATGGTGTTCTCGCACCTCCTTCCGTGATAGAGCTTCGAAGGGGCCATCTTCAAACTGGATTGATAACTGTTGTTGTACGAGAACTCTGCGTAAGGCAAGTTATCATCCCAGCTAGACCCATAGTCTAGCACACAAGCTCTCAACATGTCCTCCGTAATCTGATTGACTCTCTCGGTCCGTCCATCCGTGCTCATGGATGAAAAGCTGATCAATTCCAGCCTCGCACTCCAAAGTTTCATGCAATTGCTTCCAAAACTTTGAGGTAAACTGCGTCCTCTATCGACACGATTTTCCTCGGAACTCCATGCGACATACGATCCTGGTCATGTATATCTTGGCCAACTTGGCACTGGTATAGGTAGTCTTCACGGAATGAAGTGAGCTACCTTAGTCAAACGATCAACCACTACCCAGATAGAATCATAACCTGAACGGGTCCCGGTAATCCTGTGATGAAATCCATACCAAGTTTCTCCCATTTCCAATCGGGAATCGGCAAAGGTTGAAGTAACCCTGCTGGCTTCGATGTTACGCCTTTACACGCTGACAAACATCGATACGGCCACGCACTCGGCAATGTCCTTCTTCATCCCGCCCACCGTAAACTTTGCTTCAAATCCAGGTACATCTTGGTGTTGCCGGGTGAATTGAGTACGGGAATCATGAGCTTCTGAAGAATTAGCTTCTGAGCTCGGGATCATTGGGCACATAAATACGATCCTCAAACCATATAGTTCCATGTTCATCCTTTCGAATCCTTTAGCTTTTCCTTCCTCCATCTTTTGCTTAATCTCATCGATTTCCTTGTCCGACTTCGGCTTCACGAATCCTTTCGGTCAAGGTGGACTGAACTTCCAGAGTTGCGACAAATCCTTTCGAACTATCTCCATCGGAGATCTCGAGGTCATCGACCAACTCTCGGGTAATCCTCCTGCGTAAGAGTGTTCACATAACTCTTACGGCTCAAAGCATCTGCTACAACATTGGCTTTACGGGGTGGTAATGTAGCCTCATGTCATAGTCCTTTATCAACTCTAGCCATCTCCTCCGCTCGAGGTTCAATTCCTTCTGCGTGAAGATATATTTCAAACTCTTGTGATCCGATAGACATCACAACGATTTCCAATGAGGAAATGTCTCCAAGTCTTGAGTGCATGCACTACATTTGCTAACTCCAAATCATGCGTGGCATAATTCATCTCATGAGGCCGTAGCTATCTGGAGGCATACGCTACAACCTTGCCTTCCTGCATCAATACTCCTCCAAGTCCTTGACGAGAAGCGCCACAATAGACTGGTATTCCTTATGTATGTCCGCAATATCAACACTTTGGAGCTGTGACCAACCGTTTCTTCAATTTCTGAAAACTGGCCTCACATTCCTCGGTCCAAACATACTTGGCTTCCTTCTTCAACAGCTCACCATGGGCTTGGCAATCTTCGAGAAGTTCTCAATGAACCTCCGATAGTATCCTCGCAAGTCCGAGAAAACTGCGGATCTCCTTGATCGAGGTGGGTGACCGCCAATCGGTGATCGATTCAACCTTGGCGGGATCAACTGCTATTCCTTCTCCTGAAATAACATGTCCGAGGAATCCAACTTCCTTCAACCAAAATTCACATTTGCTGAATTTGGCATACTGGTGATGTTCTCAAGTTTCTCCGTAACTAGACGCAAATGTTCCTTATGCTCTTCCTCGCTCTTGGAGAATATCAATATGTCATCGATGAACACCACGACAAACTTGTCCAAGTACTCCATGAACACCTTGTTCATCAAATTCATGAAGTATGCAGGAGCATTAGTCAATCCAAATGACATGACGGTATACTCAGATAAACCATACCGTGGTGAATGCTGTTTTGGGTATATCCTTCTCACGAATTTTCAATCTGGTGATACCCGATCAAGATCGATCTTAGAGAATACCTTGGCTCCAACAAGCTGATCAAACAAGTCATTGATCATGGGCAGAGGGTACTTGTTCTTGATGGTTACTTCGCTCAATGCACGGTAATCCACAACCATCCTCAAGCTTCCATCCTTCTTCTCTACCAAAAGAACTGGGCTCCCCAAGGTGATGAGCTTGGACGAATATATCCTTTCTCCAATAACTCATTTATTTGTTCCTTGATCTCTTTCAACTCATTCGTGGCATCCGATAAGGTCTCTTAGATATTGGGGCTGTGCCGGCAATAACTCAATTAGAAACTCAATGTCTCTGTCGGTGGCATTCTGGTAATTCCTCCGGAACACATCGGAAATTCTTGCACCTCGGCACTTCCTCCTGAACAACTCCCGTGAGGGAATGCACTGATTCTTCATCCGGGTGTGCTGGCTACATACTTGATCCTCTTACGCCCGGTGGTGAGCAGAATAGACTTCTTGGCACAATCAATGTTCCTTCATACTTTGACAACCAATCCATGCCTAGGATTACATCCAAGGTCTGTGTTTCCAACACTATGAGTTCTACGGGAAATTTGTGGTTCCCGATGTTGAGGTTTGCAGGACAACTTAAACCCGCCATCATTTCTCCTCCTGCGGAACTGACGCGGAGGGGGCTTCTAAGGGTTCTAGTGCGTAATCCGTACTTATCCACAACTACCCTTGATATGAATGAATGCGTTGCACCGTAATCAAACAGTAACCAAAACTGAACGTGAATTCAATAAAACTTACCAACCACGATTGTTCGGTTGATCATAGACGCTCTCCACGCCGATGTGATTCACTTGAGCACGAGGGAAAGGATTGGGCTTCTTCGCTGAGCCTCCATTGCCATTCCTGCCTCCGCTTGGCCTCCGGCAGTCGGTGGCGAGTGCCCTGTCTTCCGCACTTGAAGCGGTGATGTGGCTCAGATCCTTCTGAGCCGGGCAGAACGGTGCTGATTGCCATTACCATTGCCATTGCCATTGCCATGGCCTGACTTGTTGTCCTGGCTGCGGTTGTTTCCATTTCCACCATGGTTATGACCTCCATGGTTGTGATGGATGTGCCCTCCCGAGTACGGTGCATAGCGGGCTTCGCCGAGCTCCTGAATTGTGCTTCCCCGGCTGTACTTCCTCTTGCGGCTCTCTATCTGCTGCTGCTTGCCTTCCGTGATGGTGGCCTTGTCTACCAGCTCCGGTAGTTGTTGAAAGTAGCCACAATAAGCTGCATGCTCAATTCATCATTGAGTCCTCAAGGAACTTCTCCCGCTTGGCGGCATCGGTGGCCACATCATCGGGGCATAGCGAGCAAGCTTGCTGATTCCTCCACGCATCGTGCCACAAGACGATTCTCGGCGCAAGTTTCGAACTCACGCTTCTTCGCACTCATGGCTCCAGATGAGACATGAGCAAGGCGAAGGCCTGCTGGAATTGATCCCAAGTGATGCCACCCAAAGGAAAAGTGGCGGTGTAATTCTCCCACCAAGAAGCTGCAGGTCCATCCAGGTTGATGCGCTGCAAAGCGCACCTTCTCAAAGATCGCAGCATCCAACGGTGACTAGCTCTCTTCCAATCTTATGGAGCCGCCGTCACCACAATCGGCTCGGTGCTACTAGAGAACATGGCGGATTCAACCTCGTAAATCGAGTCAAGTTGTCCACAAGTGGGTGGTGGTGGCGGTGGATTGTTGGCGGGTTGTTCGATTCTCAATCGAGCTGCATCAATGCATTCTGCTGCTGGAGCAGCTGGGTGAGCTCCGCGGAAACCAAAGGTCACGCCTCGGAGGCATCCGTGTTTTGGAGTGGATGAGAAATTTAGAATAGAACAAGGGTCTATGAGAAATAACACTACCCATATGAATGCACAATCATAACACACCAATCATTTATTCATTCCACTCAAACATGGTTCAAACTCGATTACAAAAGCTCATGACTAATCGAAGGAAAACATCGCCTAACTGATCGACGAAAAAGTAAAAGATAACATGGTGGTCGACTAAAAGTCTTCATCGCTGGCGCCTCCTCTTGGGGTTTCCTTGGTGGTACTCCCTCAAAATCCTGATCATTGCTCACGAGGGTGCTTCATCTCCACTCGGGTAAAGGTCTTCACCCAAGTCCATCTTTTCCTCAATCGCGCAAGCTTCATCTTCGGTCGTCGACTATCTCCATGAAGTCCGTGATTTCTTCCTCATGGCCAAGGAAGTCTCGCGAGCCTTCTCCTCCGATTCCATTCGCGGAACAAAAGCTTCCGTGTGTCTTCGAGTTACGGCGAGCCTGAATCTCCCGTGTCCCGAGAAGACACTCCAGTCCTGAATGTACGAGAGAGTGGAATCGTCCTCGATGGTACGGATGATATCTCCATTCCTTGCCCGCGAGAAACCATGGCGAGGTCCGAGTGATCGAGCTCGGTCCCAGACTCCTCTCGGAGATGTCCAAGTGCTCGGTAGATCGCCACGCCTCTTCCGATGATCCAGCTTGAACTCGTGAACTCAAAGTTGATAGGCTCCGTCGTCCTCCAAAGGTCCTCCCCGGAATATGCACCTCAACTCAGAAGCGGTGTCCGTCGGAAGTGCATTAGTGGGTTTCCAAAGGATCGAGGGCGAGCAATCTTCAGCAGCTTCACCATCTGGACCAGCTTCCTTCCAAGGGCATCGCCTCATCGGGCTGGCGTAACTCCGTAGCAAAACTGGGGTGAACTCGACGCCATCTAGAATGTTGCAAAGGAGAGAAGAGTCGAATAGATCGGGAAGAATTATAGAATGAAAGAGGGTTCAAAGTAAATGGTCTCGCTATGGCTTTCCGATCCTAGGGGTTACGATCTCACGGTCATTGCAGTGCTCGATACCATCTCAGAGCGACTGACCCAAAATCGGTCAAATCTACGTCTGTACCATCCCAAGATCATTTGGTACTCACAAAGACATCGATAAAGTAATCAAAGTTCAATCACACCTGAATATCATTAATCGATTCTCATATAGAGTCTTTATTACAAGGAATAAATTCGCTCAAGGCCAACTCATGAGAAATAAACTAAAATGCTGGAAGCGCCGAGGTAAAGCGAGTCCATCCGACTCAAAGGGCAATCGCCAAGCGCGAGCGTAGCCTCACCCCGATCGAATATATCTCGCAACATAATACGTTGCAGCCATGTAGGTCAGCTTTTGGAATAAGTGGCAAGTTATGAAGAACAACAATAATAAAGTTACTAACTCTATATGCATATTTGGCTGTGGAGCTCTAAGTTTCATCATTTTATAAAGCCAATTTTATCCTACTACAAAGGACTTATTTGCAAATTACTACAAATTGTTGGTAGTTATTGAGATGGTTCCGCCAACCAATATCTCGCTCCCAAATTATTATTAAGTCATAAACCCATCAAATTAATTCATTAGAGTTAAGTGTTGAGATATCCGAATACTTCCAAGGTCCAGATGCTCAAATGTCCGTGAATCGGGACACGGCTAATCGATTAGGTTATAACACTCTGCAGAGGTTTATGACTTTCCCGCAAGAATCATTCCTCCTTTAAAGTCTTCGCACTTCATGGTGTTTGAAGACGGACGAATGAAACAGGTCTTCCAAAGAGTTCTTCCGCCACCGCCGGTACCCATCCAATCCTACCGCTCGCCTACTTCTCGTAGTACCGCCCAGCCAGCTTCACTACAAGGGTCAACCCAGCCAGAGCCCATAATGGCTTGCGGCTGCATGTAAGCTTCCGGTCATGGGGCATCCATCCTTCTCTTCGTGGCTGGGTGAAGCTTTCGCAGGATGTCATGGCGCTTCTCCATGCATCCCGCCACCACTGGTGCTCCAGGTGCCCGTCAACCATCCTCCACCCAAGAGTGATTTTCCAAGTCCATCTTGATCATTGTAGTCCATGGGTTGTCATCATCATTGACTCTCACATCTTGCTTATGAATTTCACTCATCCCAAATCCCGCCTCACGAGCATAGCAAAATAACTACTACGCCCGGGGTCATGGTAACAAGGGATTGGTTCATCCTACCACATGATACTACTCAAGTTTAATGACTTCAAGATTATCACTACTGCATGCAATGGTGGGGTGGTGACAACTACTAATGCACAAAAACATAGGTATAGAAATAACATGATCAAAACTTGCCTTGCCGATGATCCTCGAAGCTAAAGAGTCGAGTAGCAAGCTTCAGACTCAGGAACTCTACCGAGACAAACAATGACATAATAAGTACAAAGCAAGAGGATCACACAAAATAACAAGGATAACATAACACAACCAAACAATCAAAACCAAATCAAAAGGAAAACTCAAAGAAATCAAATTCAAAGTTTTTCCCTATTCCAAACAATAGCAAGAATAGTTTTATTTAACAAAATTCCTCAATATGACCTAATCATGGTTTTAGGTTAACTTAACAGAAAAGGATTAACTAAGCAACTAGGAGCAAAAAGAATTAATTAATTAGCTATTATAAAACTCAATTTAGGCCTAATCCAATTTCTATTAGAAAATTAATTTAAAACTTTTATTAATTATAAATAAAAGTTCATCTAATGGAATGACAGAAACTAACCTAGAATAACTAATCACAAGTTAAAAATAAATTAATTTACTAATTAATTAATTAGGAAAACAGAACTAATCAATTAATTAGGATTAATAGGATTCTGCCTAGAATTAATTATTTATTAATCCTAAAATACCAAAGTTAATTTCTAGGGTTTGGCAATATCAAAATAAAGTGATTGCAAAAAGAATCATGCAAAAATAATTTTTCTAACTAAAACTATAGCAGATTTGCTATTCTGACTAAAATAATATTAAAGCATTTTTAATTATTTTTAACATAGCTAAATATATGTTTTTCAGAAACTACATAAAATTTGCAATCCAACAAAAAAAAATCACAAAAAATATTAAACAGAACAAAAGATACACATTTTTGAAATTTGGAACAAATCGCTAAAACAGAAAATCTAAATAAAAGAAAATGCCCAATGGGCCTAAATCATGCACTAGGCGCCGATAGACTAAATGGGCCTAGGGTTTAACTAAAACGAACCGCCTAAATAAATAAACCTAACTAAAAATAAACCCACGGGCCGGCGGTTTTCTAATAAAACGATTCTTCTGGGCTTCTAATCCTAGCCACCCGAGTGGGATCGGACGGTGGAGGGAAAGCCGGGACTCACGGACTCGCGACGCCGGCGGGCGGCGAGAGTGCTCCGGGGCTTGAGGCCGGGCGAGCTTGGGAGACGTCGGGAGACGCGGGAAGCTCGGGAAGGGTTCGTGGGGTTGGTGAGGGTCGGGGCACTAGGCGGCGACGGCGAGGGTTTTGGCGGCGGGTTGAGCTCTGGCTCCCAAGAGAGCGGGAGAGAGAGGGAGAGGCTCGGCGTGGCTAAGGGGGGAATGGGGTGCGGGCCTCGGCTTATATAGCCGTGGGGTCGGGCGAGGCGGAAGGGCATCGGGGCTGTCGGGATCCGGATCCTTGGGATCCGTGGATCTCCCATGAGGTCCGCTTGTGGGCGAGGGGAAGACGACGGGTGGGGCCACGGTCGTGAGGGAGAGAGGGGGGTTTGGTCGGTCGACCGAATCTTAGGGATTCAGGCGAGGGGGGGTGAGTCTGTTGCTGGCTGGCTGGCTGGGCCCAGGCCAGTGGGCTGGCTTATTGGGCAGTCTTGCTGGGTGGCCGAGGGGTTAGGTGGCGCTGGCTGGGCTCGGGTGGTTTGGTGGCGCCTGAAAAGATTTTTCCTTTATTTTTTAATAAAAACAAAACCAAAAATAAAACCTAAACTATAAATATTTTATATAGGGTATATATATACCAAAATGATCAGGGAATATTCCTTTCATTTGAACATTTTTCCAAAGCCAAAATCCAAACTTTATGAAAATCCATTTTTTCAAATTCAAATAAAATTTCAGATTTGAATCCAATTCTTTTGGCATTGTTTCCTCTGATATTTTGGAGTGTCATGTTTGCTCCTCTCATACTTTTGATCAAGTATTTATCGGGCTTGGTTTTGGAATTGTTTCCCACATGCCAAAGTTTGGAATTCAAATTTCAAATTCAAAACTCTCTCAAACTTCAAATGGTATTCAAATTCAAACAGATGCATAGGATGCTTAGCTATTATTGTAAAACATTCCAAATAGGAAAATTTGGGATGTTACAAACCTACCCATTTTAAGATGAATCTCCCTCGAGATTCGGGTTGGCTAGCAATAGGTGTGGATGGTCTCGACGAAGATCTTCTTCGCTCCTGTGTGGCTTCTTCCTCGGTGTGGTGACTCCACAAAGACCTTGCAAAACTTGATGACTTTGCTGCGGGTAACTCGCTTGCAGCCTCGAGAATTTTGACGGGTGTCTCCTTGTAAGTTAAATCACCGCAAGCTGTATGGCCTCTAGGGGCACCGTGTGTCTCTCAACGGAACATCGCCATGTCTCGCATGGCACTTCTTCAACCGAGAAACGTGAAAGACATCATGAACTCCGACAATCCTTCCGCAATTCCAACTTATATGCAACTTCTCCACGACGCTCGAGGATTTTGTAGGGCCAATGAATCGGGTGCTAACTTTCCTTGACTCCAAACCTCTTGATTCCACGAAGTGGAGACACACGAAGGTATGCTCGGTCTCCCACTTCGTAAGTCACCTCCTTGCGCCATCTTGTCGGCATAACTCTTCCGTCGGATCGTGCTATCTTGAGCCGGTCTCAATCAGCTTGACTTTTCTTCGAATCCTTGATAAGATCGGAACGAAAAGTGATCGATCTCCAACGCTATCCCACAACAATGGTGTTCTACACCTCCTTCCGTATAGAGCTTCGAAGGGGCCATCTTCAAACTGGATTGATAACTGTTGTTGTACGAGAACTCTGCGAAGGCAAGTTATCATCCCAGCTAGACCCATAGTCTAGCACACAAGCTCTCAACATGTCCTCCGTAATCTGATTGACTCTCTCGGTCTGTCCATCATGCTCATGGATGAAAAGCTGTATGAATTCCAGCCTCGCACTCCAAAGTTTCATGCAATTGCTTCCAAAACTTTGAGGTAAACTGCGTTCCTCTATCTCGACACGATTTTCCTCGGAACTCCATGCAGACATACGATCCTGGTCATGTATATCTTGGCCAACTTGGCACTGGTATAGGTAGTCTTCACGGAATGAAGTGAGCTACCTTAGTCAAACGATCAACCACTACCCAGATAGAATCATAACCTGAACGGGTCCCGGTAATCCGTGATGAAATCCATACCAAGTTTCTCCCATTTCCAATCGGGAATCGGCAAAGGTTGAAGTAACCCTGCTGGCTTCGATGTTCTCCTTTACACGCTGACAAACATCGATACGGCCACGCACTCGGCAATGTCCTTCTTCATACCGTCCACCGTAAACTTTGCTTCAAATCCAGGTACATCTTGGTGTTGCCGGGTGAATTGAGTACGGGAATCATGAGCTCCTCAAGAATTAGCTTCTGAGCTCGGGATCATTGGGCACATAAATACGATCCTCAAACCATATAGTTCCATGTTCATCCTTTCGAATCCTTTAGCTTTTCCTTCCTCCATCTTTTGCTTAATCTCATCGATTTCCTTGTCCGACTTCGGCTTCACGAATCCTTTCGGTCAAGGTGGACTGAACTTCCAGAGTTGCGACAAATCCTTTCGAACTATCTCCATCGGAGATCTCGAGGTCATCGACCAACTCCGGGTAATCCTCCCGCTGTAAGAGTGTTCACATAACTCTTACGGCTCAAAGCATCTGCTACAACATTGGCTTTACCGGGGTGGTAATGTAGCCTCATGTCATAGTCCTTTATCAACTCTAGCCATCTCCTCCGCTCGAGGTTCAATTCCTTCTGCGTGAAGATATATTTCAAACTCTTGTGATCCAGATAGACATCACAACGATTTCCAATGAGGAAATGTCTCCAAGTCTTGAGTGCATGCACTACAACTGCTAACTCCAAATCATGCGTGGCATAATTCATCTCATGAGGCCGAGCTGTCTGGAGGCATACGCTACAACCTTGCCTTCCTGCATCAATACTCCTCCAAGTCCTTGACGAGAAGCGCCACAATAGACCTGGTATTCCTTATGTATGTCCGCAATATCAACACCGGAGCTGTGACCAACCGTTTCTTCAATTCCTCAAAACTGGCCTCACATTCCTCGGTCCAAACATACTTGGCTTCCTTCTTCAACAGCTCACCATGGGCTTGGCAATCTTCGAGAAGTTCTCAATGAACCTCCGATAGTATCCTCGCAAGTCCGAGAAAATGCGGATCTCCTTGATCGAGGTGGGTGATCGCCAATCGTGATCGATTCAACCTTGGCGGGATCAACTGCTATTCCTTCTCCTGAAATAACATGTCCGAGGAATCCAACTTCCTTCAACCAAAATTCACATTTGCTGAATTTGGCATACAAATGATGTTCTCAAGTTTCTCCGTAACTAGACGCAAATGTTCCTTATGCTCTTCCTCGCTCTTGGAGAATATCAATATGTCATCGATGAACACCACGACAAACTTGTCCAAGTACTCCATGAACACCTTGTTCATCAAATTCATGAAGTATGCAGGAGCATTAGTCAATCCAAATGACATGACGGTATACTCAGATAAACCATACCGTGGTGAATGCTGTTTTGGGTATATCCTTCTCACGAATTTTCAATCGGTGATACCGATCAAGATCGATCTTAGAGAATACCTTGGCTCCAACAAGCTGATCAAACAAGTCATTGATCATGGGCAGAGGGTACTTGTTCTTGATGGTTACTTCGCTCAATGCACGATAATCCACAACCATCCTCAAGCTTCCATCCTTCTTCTCTACCAAAAGAACTGGGCTCCCCAAGGTGATGAGCTTGGACGAATATATCCTTTCTCCAATAACTCATTTATTTGTTCCTTGATCTCTTTCAACTCATTCGTGGCATCCGATAAGGTCTCTTAGATATTGGGGCTGTGCCGCAATAACTCAATTAGAAACTCAATGTCTCCGTCGGTGGCATTCTGGTAATTCCTCCGGAACACATCGGAAATTCTTGCACCATGGCACTTCCTCCTGAACAACTCCCGTGAGGGAATGCACCTGATTCTTCATCCGGCTGTGCGGCTACATACTTGATCCTCTTCGCTCCGGGTGGTGAGCAGAATAGACTTGTCGGCACAATCAATGTTCCTTCATACTTTGACAACCAATCCATGCCTAGGATTACATCCAAGGTCTGTGTTTCCAACACTATGAGTTCTACGGAAATTTGTGGTTCCCGATGTTGAGGTTTGCAGGACAACTTAAACCCGCCATCATTTCTCCTCTCCGCGAATCGACGCGAGGGGGCTTCTAAGGGTTCTAAAGCGAATCCGTACTTATCCACAACTACCCTTGATATGAATGAATGCGCTGCACCGTAATCAACAGTAACCAAAACTGAACGTGAATTCAATAAAACTTACCAACCACGTTGTTCCGGTTGATCATAGACGCTCTCCACGCCGATGTGATTCACTTGAGCACGAGGGAAAGGATTGGGCTTCTTCACTGAGCCTCCATTGCCATTCCTGCTCTCCGCTTGGCCTCCGGCAGTCGGTGGCGAGTGCCCCGCCTTCCGCACTTGAAGCGGTGATGTGGCTCAGATCCTTTGAGCCGGGCAGAACGGTGCTGATTGCCATTACCATTGCCATTGCCATTGCCATGGCCTGACTTGTTGTCCCGGCTGCGGTTGTTTCCATTTCCACCATGGTTATGACCTCCATGGTTGTGATGGATGTGCCCTCCCGAGTACGGTGCATAGCGGGCTTTGCACGAGCTCTGAATTGTGCTTCCCCGGCTGTACTTCCTCTTGCGGCTCTCTATCTGCTGCTGCTTGCCTTCCGTGATGGTGGCCTTGTCTACCAGCTCCGGTAGTTGTTGAAAGTAGCCACAATAAGCTGCATGCTCAATTCATCATTGAGTCCTCAAGGAACTTCTCCCGCTTATGCATCGGTGGCCACATCATCGGGGCATAGCGAGCAAGCTTGCTGAATTCCTCCACGCATCGTGCCACAAGACGATTCTCGGCGCAAGTTTCGAACTCACGCTTCTTCGCACTCATGGCTCCAGATGAGACATGAGCAAAGGCGAAGGCCCGCTGGAATTGATCCCAAGTGATGCCACCCAAAGGAAAAGTGGCGGTGTAATTCTCCCACCAAGAAGCTGCAGGTCCATCCAGTTGATGCGCTGCAAAGCGCACCTTCTCAAAGATCGCAGCATCCAACGGTGACTAGCTCTTCCAATCTTATGGAGCTACCGTCACCACAATCGCTCAAGGTTACTAGAGAACATGGCGGATTCAACCTCGTAAATCGAGTCAAGTTGTCCACAGTGGGTGGTGGTGGCGGTGGATTGTTGGCGGGTTGTTCGATTCTCAATCGAGCTGCATCATGCATTCTGCTGCATTGGAGCAGCTGGGTGAGCTCCAAGGAAACCAAAGGTCACGCCCCTGAGGCATCCGTGTTTTGGAGTGGATGAGAAATTTAGAATAGAACAAGGGTCTATGAGAAATAACACTACCCATATGAATGCACAATCATAACACACCAATCATTTATTCATTCCACTCAAACATGGTTCAAACTCGATTACAAAAGCTCATGACTAATCGAAGGAAAACATCGCCTAAGCGATCGACGAAAAAGTAAAAGATAACATGGTGGTCGACTAAAAGTCTTCATCGCTGGCGCCTCCTCTTGGGGTTTCCTTGGTGGTACTCCCTCAAAATCCTGATCATTGCTCACGAGGGTGCTTCATCTCCACTCGGGTAAAGGTCTTCACCCAAGTCCATCTTTTCCTCAATCATGCAAGCTTCATCTTCGGTCGTCGACTATCTCCATGAAGTCCGTGATTTCTTCCTCATGGCCAAGGAAGTCTCATGCGAGCCTTCTCCTCCAGTTCCATTCGCGGAACAAAAGCTTCCGTGTGTCTTCGAGTTACGGCGAGCCTGAATCTCCCGTGTCCCGAGAAGACACTCCAGTCCTGAATGTACGAGAGAGTGGAATCGCCCTCGATGGTACGGATGATATCTCCATTCCTTGCCCCGCGAGAAACCATGGCGAGGTCCGAGTGATCGAGCTCGGGTCCAGACTCCTCTCGGAGATGTCCAAGTGCTCGGTAGATCGCCACGCCTCTTCCGATGATCCAGCTTGAACTCGTGAACTCAAAGTTGATAGGCTCCGTCGCCCTCCAAAGGTCCTCCCCGGATATGCACCTCAACTCAGAAGCGGTGTCCGCGGAAGTGCATTAGTGGGTTTCCAAAGGATCGAGGGCGAGCAATCTTCAGCAGCTTCACCATCCGACCAGCTTCCTTCCAAGGGCATCGCCTCATCGGGTGGCGTAACTCCGAGCAAAACTGGGGTGAACTCGACGCCATCTAGAATGTTGCAAAGGAGAGAAGAGTCGAATAGATCGGGGAAGAATTATAGAATGAAAGAGGGTTCAAAGTAAATGGTCTCGCTATGGCTTTCCGATCCTAGGGGTTACGATCCTCACGGTCAGCGTGTGCTCGATACCATCTCTCAGAGCGACCTGACCCAAAATCGTCAAATCTCGTGGTCTGCATTCATCCCAAGATCATGCCGGTACTCACAAGACATCGATAAAGTAATCAAAGTTCAATCACACCTGAATATCATTAATCGATTCTCATATAGAGTCTTTATTACAAGGAATAAATTCGCTCAAGGCCAACTCATGAGAAATAAACTAAAATGCTGCGGAAGGCCGAGGTAAAGCGAGTCCATCCGACTCAAAGGGCAATCGCCAAGCGCGGAGCGTAGCCTCACCCCGATCGAATATATCTCGCAACATAATACGTTGCAGCCATGTAGGTCAGCTTTTGGAATAAGTCGGCAAGTTATGAAGAACAACAATAATAAAGTTACTAACTCTATATGCATATTTGGTGTGGAGCTCTAAGTTTCATCATTTTATGTAAAGCCAATTTTATCCTACTACAAAGGACTTATTTGCAAATTACTACAAATTGTTGGTAGTTATTGAGATGGTTCCGCCAACCAATATCTCGCTCCCAAATTATTATTAAGTCATAAACCCATCAAATTAATTCATTAGAGTTAAGTGTTGAGATATCCGAATACTTCCAAGGTCCAGATGCTCAAATGTCCGTGAATCGGGACACGGCTAATCGATTAGGTTATAACACTCGCAGAGGTTTATGACTTTCCCGCAAGAATCATTCCTCCTTTAAAGTCTTCGCACTTCATGGTGTTTGAAGACGGACGAATGAAACAGGTCTTCCAAAGAGTTCTTCCGCCACCGCCGTACCCATCCAATCCTACCGCTCGTCTACTTCTCGTAGTACCGCCCAGCCACCTTCACTACAAGGGTCAACCCAGCCAGAGCCCATAATGGCTTGCGGCTGCATTGTAAGCTTCCGGTCATGGGGCATCCATCCTTCTCTTCGTGGCTGGGTGAAGCTTTCGCAGGATGTCATGGCGCTTCTCCATGCATCCCGCCACCACTGGTGCTCCAGGTGCCCGCCAACCATCCTCCACCCAAGAGTGATTTTCCAAGTCCATCTTGATCATTGTAGTCCATGGGTTGTCATCATCATTGACTCTCACATCTTGCTTATGAATTTCACTCATCCCAAATCCCGCCTCACGAGCATAGCAAAATAACTACTACGCCCCGGGCCATGGTAACAAGGGATTGGTTCATCCTACCACATGATACTACTCAAGTTTAATGACTTCAAGATTATCACTACTGCATGCAATGGTGGGTGGTGACAACTACTAATGCACAAAAACATAGGTATAGAAATAACATGATCAAAACTTGCCTTGCCGATGATCCTCGAAGCTAAAGAGTCGAGTAGCAAGCTTCAGACTCAGGAACTCTACCGAGACAAACAATGACATAATAAGTACAAAGCAAGAGGACCACACAAAATAACAAGGATAACATAACACAACCAAACAATCAAAACCAAATCAAAAGGAAAAACTCAAAGAAATCAAATTCAAAGTTTTTCCCTATTCCAAACAATAGCAAGAATAGTTTTTATTTAACAAAAATTCCTCAATATGACCTAATCATGGTTTTAGGTTAACTTAACAGAAAAGGATTAACTAAGCAACTAGGAGCAAAAAGAATTAATTAATTAGCTATTATAAAACTCAATTTAGGCCTAATCCAATTTCTATTAGAAAATTAATTTAAAACTTTTATTAATTATAAATAAAAGTTCATCTAATGGAATGACAGAAACTAACCTAGAATAACTAATCACAAGTTAAAATAAATTAATTTACTAATTAATTAATTAGGAAAACAGAACTAATCAATTAATTAGGATTAATAGGATTCTGCCTAGAATTAATTATTTATTAATCCTAAAATACCAAAGTTAATTTCTAGGGTTTGGCAATATCAAAATAAAGTGATTGCAAAAAGAATCATGCAAAAATAATTTTTCTAACTAAAACTATAGCAGATTTGCTATTCTGACTAAAATAATATTAAAGCATTTTTAATTATTTTTAACATAGCTAAATATATGTTTTTCAGAAACTACATAAAATTTGCAATCCAACAAAAAAGAATCACAAAAAATATTAAACAGAACAAAAGATACACATTTTTGAAATTTGGAACAAATCGCTAAAACAGAAAATCTAAATAAAAGAAAAATGCCCAATGGGCCTAAATCATGCACTAGGCGCCGATAGACTAAATGGGCCTAGGGTTTAACTAAAACGAACCGCCTAATTAAATAAACCTAACTAAAATAAACCGACATGGGCCGGCCGGTTTTCTAATAAAAACGTACCCCTTCGGGGGTTCTAATCCTAGCCACCCGAGTGGGATCGGACGGTGGAGGGGAAAGCCGGGGACTCACCGGACTCCGGCGACGTCGGCGGCGGCGGCGAGAGTGCTCCGGGGCTTGAAGGCCGGCGAAGCTTGGGAGACGCCGGGAGACGCGGGAAGCTCGGGAAGGGTTGGTGGGGTTGGTGAGGGTCTGGGGCACTAGGCGGCGACGGCGAGGGTTTTGGCGGGGGTTGAGCTCTGGCTCCATGCGTGCTGGGAGAGAGAGGAGAGAGGCTCGGCGTGGCTAAGGGGGGAATGGGGTGCGGGGCCTCGGCTTATATAGCCAGGGGTGGGCGAGGGGCGGAAGGGCATCGGGGTGTCGGGGATCCCGGATCCTTCGGGATCCGTGGATCTCCCGCGAGGTCCGCTTGTGGGCGAGGGGAAGACGACGGGTGGGGGCCACGGTCGTGAGAGAGAGGGGGGGTTGGTCGGTCGACCGAATCTTAGGGATTCGGGCGAGGGGCGGGTGAGTCTGCCTGGCTGGCTCTCGGCTGGCTGGCCTAGTGGGCTGGCTGGGCTGGGCAAAAGTGGGTGGCCGAGGGTTAGGTGGCGCTGGCTGGGCTGGGTGGTTCTGGTGGCGCCCGAAAGTTTTTCCTTTATTTTTTTTTAATAAAAACAAAACCAAAAATAAAACCTAAACTATAAATATTTTATATAGGGTATATATATACCAAAATGATCAGGGGAATATTCCCTTTCATTTGAACATTTTTCCAAAGCCAAAATCCAAACTTTATGAAAATCCATTTTTTCAAATTCAAATAAAATTTCAGATTTGAATCCAATTCTTTTGGCATTGTTTCCTGATATTTTTGGAGTGTCATGTTTGCTCCTCTCATACTTTTGATCAAGTATTTATCGTGCTTGGTTTTGGAATTGTTTCACATGCCAAAGTTTGGAATTCAAATTTCAAATTCAAAACTCTCTGAAACTCCAAATGGTATTCAAATTCAAACAGGATGCATAGGATGCTTAGCTATTATTGTAAAACATTCCAAATAGGAAAATTTGGGATGTTACAGCCTTGTTCTTCCTGTTCCACAATGAGAACCGGGCTAACAACTTGGCTCGTGGCCGCGATGTATAAGAGAAAGGCTCCTTTCTAGTCGGAGTAGCTAGCACCGGCTGGGTGGAAAGCATGGCTTTAAGTTACTGGAACGCAGCCTGCGCTTCGGGGCTCCCCTCAAACCTGTTAGACTTCTTCATCAATCGGTAAAGTGGCAGGGCTTTTTCATCGAGTCGTGAGATGAACCTACTCAGAGCCGCCAGGCAGCTTGTGAGGCGATGTACGTCGTGTAGACATTCTGGTTGTTTCATTCGGATGATATCCCCTATCTTCTCAGGATTGGCATCGATCCCTCGTTCGGAAACGGGGAAACCGAGTAACTTGCCTGTTGGTACGCCGAATGTACACTTAGTTGGGTTAAGTTTGATGCCGAAAGTGCGTAAGTTTGCAAAAATTTCAGCAAGGTCGGTCAGGAGGTCGGAACCTTTCATGGACTTAACCACGATGTCATCCATATAAACTTCCACGTTCCACTTATCTTCTTGTGTAAGCACTTCTGGATCATACGTTGAAATGTGGCCCCAGCATTTTTCAACCCAAATGGCAACGTGATATAACAGAAACACCCGAATGGAGTGATGAACGCTGTTTTTATTTCATCAAGGTCGTACAGTCGGATCTGGTGGTACCCGGAGTACGCATCCAGAAACGACCACCGCTCACATCCTGCAGTAGAATCGACTATCTGGTCTATGCGAGGGAGAGGGAAATGATCTTTCGGGCATGCCCAATTGGTGTGCCTAAAATCTACACGCATTCGGAGAGTCTTATCCTTCTTCGGCACTAGGACAACATTGGCGAGCCACTCAGAGTGGTACACCTCTCTGATGAATTCGGCGGCCAAGAGCCGCGCTACTCCTCGCCAATCGCCTTGCGCTTCTTGGTAGAATATCATCATAGGTCCTCCTTGACAGGCCTTATCATCGAGTCTACACGAAGTCTGTGCTCGGCCAGCTCCCTGGGAACACCCGGCATATCGGAAGGCTTCCATGCGAAGATGTCCGAGTTCTCAGGGAGGAACTGGACGAGCGCAACTTCCTATTTGCTGTCCAGGGTGGTGGAGATGTTGGTCGGGGCAGCACTAAGGTCCTCGGGATGGATGTGCACTGGCTTCATCTCCCCCGCCGACTGGTAAGCGGATTCCACAGTCGGCTTCTTGGACTTCAGCTCGCTTGAGTCCACCGCTTTCTTGTACTAGTCCAACTCGGCCATCGCCATCTCTTCATCAGCAATCTAAGAGCCCTTCTGGAGACACTCCTCGGCTAACTTTTGATTGCCCGTGATAGCGATCATGCCTTTTGGTCCTGGCATCTTAAGCTTAAGATACAAGTCACATGGACGGGCCATGAAATGAGCGTAGGGAGGCCTACCCAAGATGGCATGGTAAGCACTTCGGAAGTCTACCACTTCAAATGTTAGTTGTTCCTTGCGGAAGTTCTTCTCTTCACCGAATACGACATCAAGGGCGATTTGTCCGAGTGACTTGGCCTTCTTCCCGGGTATTACCCCATGGAACTGCATGTTACTCTTGCCGAGACAGGTCATCGGAATGCCCATTACTTCCAGCGTGTCGGTGTAAATTATGTTAAGCCCGCTGCCACCGTCCATTAGGACTTTGCGTAGTAGGACTCCACCAACAACTGGGTCAACCACCAAGGCCTGCCTCCCATGGGTCGGTATGTACGCCGGATGATCCATTGATCAACAGTCACGGGCGTCTTGGCCCAGTCGAGGTATTTGGTGACAGTCGGAACTGCCATGTTGACCTCTCGGTTAATGACTTTGATGCGACTCTTGCTCTCGACATCGGCGAAGATCATCAAGACGTTCTCGACATTGGGGTTCCCAAAAGTACCTTTGCCTCCATCATCGTCGTCTTCATCCTTGTCCCCGGAGGAATCTTGCCGCATCTCTTGCTTCAGGAGCCGGCACTCCCGAGTGGTATGCTTGGGCAAAATCAAATTACCCTCCTTGTCTTTTTTTGTATGGATCTGGCAGGGTTGGTCAAGTATGTCGCTCTTCTGGGTGACTTGCTTTTTCCCCTTCCAATCCTTCTTCTGCTTTTGGGAGCCTTTGTTCTTGCCTTGGCCGGCCAGAGCTGCAGCCTCAGCGCTCCCTCCAGCGTCAGCCTTGCGCTTGTGCTTTTTACCCTTGTTGTCTGACGGATGACCGTAGCCTGTCGGTTTTTGCCGCTTCTTAGTCGGTCTTCCTCTTCACCACTGGCGTACCGATTGGCTATCTCCATAGCCCGACTGAGAGTTAGGGTCTTAGTTCGACCGAACTTTATGTTCAGCTCATGGTATCTTACTCCGGCCTTGAAGGCGCATATTGCCTGGTGCTCGGTGACATTCTCCACCGTATTGTGCAGAGTGGTCCATTGCTGGATATACTCATGGAGAGTTCCGTTCTGTTTCTGCACACAGTGCTGCAACTCGGCCAAACCACCTGCTCTCTTGTATGTGTCTTCAAAAGTTTTGACAAACACTCTCGCTAGATCATCCCAGCAGAATTACCCGGCAGAAGCTGTATTAGCCAGGCCCGAGCGGAGCCCTCGAGCATCAGGGGCAAGTGTTTCATGGGCACGTTGTCGTTGCCGCCACCGATCTGGACTTGCCACTTGGTAATCTTCCAGCCAAATCTCAGGCTTGGACTCGCCAGTGAACTTGCTGATCCCCGTGGCTAATCTGAAGTTGTTGGGAATCTCTACTGCCCATATGTAACGACTGAAGCACTCGGGGCCCGATGGTATGGAACCACTCCGGATGTCGTGATCTTGGCCTTCTCGCAGGGCACGACCCCTGTCAACCAAGCTCTGAGCGAGAACAAATCTCGCGTTGAACAGAGGGTCTCAAGTGTCCCTAGTATGACGAGCAGGACTCGACCTACAAACACCGCCATGTATACGCCTGTCATCATAGGGCTGACGCCCGTACACGCCATCTCGTGGTGGAGGCATTGGGGCGCGATCATAATTGTCTTGACGCCGGGTGACTCGACTCGACCGCACCGCCGATCTTCGTGGTGATCTCTTGAGGAGGAAGTGACTCGGGGCCTGCCGGAGCTGAGTGGGCTATGTGCTGACTGAACGGTTTCCACGCGCACTTATGCGCTGTGGATCTGATCTCTGGACTGGGACATTGTTGCATTCTGTGACAATGCCGTCTTTAGGAGTGCCTGGATCCACCGAATCCCCTCCCCGACTGTAGAGTTATGTCTACTACGCAACCTTCTCCTTGTAGACGTTGTTGGGCCTGCAAGTGCACAAGTTTGTAGGACAGTAGCAAATTTCCCTCAAGTGGATGACCTAAGGTTTATCAATCCGTAGGAGGCGCAGGATGAAGATGGTCTCTCTCAAGCAACCCTGCAACCAAATAACAAAGAGTCTCTTGTGTCCCAAACACACCCATTACAAGGGAAAATTGAATAGGGGCACTAGTCCGCGAAGAGATGGTGATACAAGTGCAATATGGATGGTTGATAAAGGTTTTGTAATCTGAAAATATAAAAACAGCAAGGTAGCAAGTGGTAAAAGTGATAAAAACGGTATTGCAATGCGTTGAAACAAGGCCTAGGGCTCATACTTTCACTAGTGCAAGTTCTCTCAACAATAATAACATAATTGGATCATATAACTATCCCTCAACATGCAACAAAGAGTCACTCCAAAGTCACTAATAGCGGAAAACAAACGAAGAGATTATGGTAGGGTACGAAACCACCTCAAAGTTATTCTTTCCAATCAATCCGTTGGGCTATTCCTATAAGTGTCACAAACAGCCCTAGAGTTGGTACTAGAATAACACCTTAAGACACAAATCAACCAAAACCCTAATGTCACCTAGAGACTCCAATGTCACCTCAAGTATCCGTGGGTATGATTATACGATATGCATCACACAATCTCAGATTCATCTATTCAACCAAGACATAGAACCTCAAAGAGTGCCCAAAGTTTCTACCGGAGAATCACGATGAAAACGTGTGCCAACCCCTATGCATAGGTTCATGGGCGGAACCCGCAAGTTGATCACCAAAACATACATCAAGTGAATCACGTGATATCCCATTGTCACCACAGATACGCACGGCAAGACATGCATCAAGTGTTCTCAAATCTTTAAAGACTCAATCCGATAAGATTACTTCAAGGGGAAAACTCAATTCATTACAAGAGAGTAGAGGGGGAGAAGAAACATAAGATCCAACTATAATAGCAAAGCTCGCGATACATCAAGATCGTGCCAAATCAAGGACACGAGAGAGAGAGAGAGAGAGAGAGAGAGAGAGAGAGAGAGAGATCAAACACATAGCTCTTGGACATACCCTCAGCCCGAGGGTGAACTACTCCCTCCTCGTCATGGAGAGCGTCGGGATGATGAAGATGGCCACAGTGAGGTTCCCCCTCCGCAGGTGCGTAACAGGGTCCCGATTGGTTTTGGTGGCTCTGGAGGTTTTGCGATGGCGGAACTCCCGATCTATTCTCTGCTCGGAAGTTTTAGGGTACGTGGAGTTATATAGGCGGAAGAAGCACGTCAGGGGAGCCACGAGAGCCCCACAAGGCAGGGGGCGCGCCCTAGGGGGGTGGGCGCCCCCCACCCTCTTGGCTTCCTCGTTCCTTCCTTGACGTGGGGTCCAAGTCCATCGGGTAGCTTTCGTTCCAAAATAACTTTCTAGTTGATTTCGTTCGTTTCGACTCAAATCGATATTCCTTTTCTTCAAAACACTCAAATAGGCAAAAACAAAGAAATGGGCTGGGCCTCCGGTTAATAGGTTAGTCCCAAAAGTAATATAAAAGTGGAAAATAAAGCCCAATATTGCCCAAAACAGTAGATAATATAGCATGGAGCAATAAAAAATTATAGATACGTTGGAGACGTATCATAGAGCCGGAGGGATGGATGGAATCCGCGATCCGAGTGGCAGCTTCCAGATTTTACAATGGAGTACTAAGGACTTGATACTTACAAGACTGGTCACTCGAGCCGGCACTTATGCCGACTGGAGCTGGGTTGATGGCGCTCACATTCGTCTAGCTCCCTCTGAAGCCGCTCGAGGCGATCGCTGATACGTCCATTTTGCATCATGCTTTTATATCAATATTTATTGCATTATGGGCTGTTATTACACATTATATCTCAATACTTATGGCTATTCTCTCTTATTTACAAGGTTTACCATGCAAAGGGGGAATGTCGGCAGCTGGATCCTGGGCTGGAAATGGAGCAAATATTGGAAACCTATTCTGCACAGCTCCAAAAGTCCTGAAACTCCACGAAAGTCAATTTTGGAATTATTAAGAATTATTGAGCGAAAGAAGTACAAAAGGGGGCCCACATCCTGGCAAGGAGGGTGCCCCCCCGTACTGGGCGCGTCCCCCTGTCTCCTGGGCCCCCTGTTGGCCCTCAGGTGCCCATCTTCTGCTATATGAGGTGTTTTACCCTGGAAAAAAAATCATAAGCAAGCTTACGGGACGAAACTCCGCCGCCACGAGGCGGAACCTTGGCGGAACCAATCTAGGGCTCCGACGGAGCTGTTCTGCAGGGGAAACTTCCCTCCCGGAGGGGGAAATCATCATCAATGTCATCACCAACGATCCTCTCATCGGGAGGGGGTCAATCTCCATCAACATCTTCAACAGCACCATCTCCTCTCAAAACCCTAGTTCATCTCTTGTATCCAATCTTGTATTGAAACCACAAATTGGTACCTGTATGTTGCTAGTAGTGTTGATTACTCCTTGTAGTTGATACTATTTGGTTTACTTGGTGGAAGATCATTCAGATCCTTAATGCATATTGTTACTCCTCTGATTATGAACATGGACATGCTTTGTGAGTAGTTACGTTTGTTCCTGAGGACATGGGTGAAGTCTTGCTATTAGTAGTCATGTGAATTTGGTATTCGTTCGATATTTTGGTGAGATGTATGTTGTCTTTCCTCTAGTGGTGTTATGTGAACGTCGACTACATGACACTTCACCATTATTTGGGCCTAGAGGAAGGCATTGGGAAGTAATAAGTAGATGATGGGCTGCTAGAGTGACAGAAGCTTAAACCCTAGTTTATGCGTTGCTTCGTAAGGGGCTGATTTGGATCCATATGTCTAATGTTGTGGTTAGGTCTACCATAATACTTCTTTTGTAGTTGCAGATGCTTGCAATAGGGGTTAATCATAAGTGGGATGCTTGTCCAAGTAAGGGCAGTACCCAAGCACCGGTCCACCCACATACCAAATTATCAAAGTACCGAACGCGAATCATATGAATGTGATGAAAACTAGCTTGACGATAATTCCCATGTGTCCTCGGGAGCTCTTTTCTCATTATAAGAAATTGTCCAGGCTTGTCCTTTGCTACAAAAAGGATTAGGCCACCTTGCTGCACTTTATTTACTTTCAGTGCTTGTTACTTGTTACAATTTATCTTATCACAAAACTATCTGTTACCTACAATTTCAGTGCTTGCAGAGAAAACCTTACTGAAAACTGTTTGTCATTTCCTTCTGCTCCTAGTTGGGTTCGACACTCTTACTTATCGAAAGGACTATGATAGACCCCCTATACTTGTGGGTCATCAAGACTCTTTTCTGGCGCCGTTGCCGGGGAGTGTAGTGCTTTTGGTGAGTGGAACTTGGTAAGGAAACATTTATATATTGTGCTGAAATTTTCTGTCACTTGTTACTATGGAAACTAATCCTTTGATGGGCTTGTTCGGGGTATCTTCACCCCGACCAGAAGAGCAAAGAGTTGCTCCTCAACCTACTGAACCAACTGAAAATGTTTACTTTGAGATTCCTTCGGGTATGATAGAGAAACCGCTAGCTAATCCTTTTGCAGGAGATGGAACATTGCATTCCGATTTACACCTTATCTTTGTGGATGAAGTTTGTGGATTATTTAAGCTTGCAGGTATTCCCGATGATAATGTCAAAAGGAAGGTCTTCCCTTTATCTTTGAACAGATATGCCTTGACGTGGTATAGGCTATGTGATGATATGGGATCTTGGAATTATAAACGACTGAAGTTGGAATTTCACCAGAAGTTCTATCCTATGCATCTTGTTCATCGTGACTGTAATTACACATATAATTTCTGGCCCCGCAAAGGAGAAAGCATCGCTCAAGCTTGGGGGAGGCTTAAGTCAATGTTATATTCATGCCCCCAATCATGAGCTCCCAAGAGAAATAATTATTCAAAAATTTTATGCTCGGCTTTCAGAAAATAATCGCACCATGCTCGATACTTCTTGTTCTGGCTCTTATATGATGAAGACTATTGAATTCAAATGGGATTTATTGGAAAGAATTAAACGCAACTCTGAAGATTGGGACCTCGACGAAGGTAAGGAGTCAGGTATAACACCTAAGTTTGATTGTGTTAAATCTTTTATGGACACCGATGTTTTCCGTAAGTTTAGCACTAAATATGGACTTGACCCTGAGATAGTAGCTTCTTTTTGTGAATCATTTGCTACTCATGTTGATCTCCCTAAAGAGAAGTGGTTTAAATATCATCCTCCCATAGAAGTAAAAGTAGTCGAACCTATTGAAGTTGAAGAAAATACTATCACTTATAATGATCCTATTGTTCCTATTGCTTATGTTGAGAAACCACCTTTTCCTGTTAAGATAAAAGATCATGCTAAAGCTTCAACTGTGGTCTGTAAAAGCAATATTAGAACATACACACCTCCTGAGCAAGTTAAAGTTGAACCTAATATTGCTATTGTTAAAGATCTCTCTGCTGATAATATTGATGGGCATGTTATTTACTTCTGCAATGAAACTGCTAGAATTGCTAAACCTTGTGCTAAAGATAAGCATAGACCTGTTGTAGGCATGCCTGTTATTTCCATTAAAATAAGAGATCATTGTTATCATGGCTTATGTGATATGGGTGCTAGTGCTAGTGCTATACCTCATGACTTATACAAAGAAATTATGCATGATATTGCACCTGCTGAAATAGAAGATATTGATGTTACCATTAAGCTTGCCAATAGAGATACTATTTCACCAATTGGGATTGTTAGAGATGTTGAAGTCTTGTGTGGGAAAACTAAATATCCTGCTGATTTTCTCGTTCTTGGTTCCCCACAAGATAGCTTTTGTCCCATTATATTTGGTAGACCCTTCTTGAATACTGTTAATGCTAGGATAGATTGCGAAAAGAATGTTGTTACTATTGGCCTGGATGATATGTCTCATGAGTTTAATTTCTCTAAATTTAGTAGGCAACCTCGTGATAGAGAATCACCTAGTAAGGATGAGATTATTGGTCTTGCTTCTATTGCAGTGCCTCCTACTGATCCGTTAGAACAATATTTGCTAGACCATGAAAATGATATGTTTATGAATGAAAGAAGGGAAATAGATGAAGTGTTCCTTCAATAGGAACCTATTCTGAAACACAACCTACCCATTGAAATTCTAGGGGACCCCCCTCCACCCAAGGGTGATCCCGTGTTTGACTCAAACCATTACCTGATAATCTTAAGTACGCTTATCTTGATAAAAAGAAAATATATCCTGTTATTATTAGTGCTAACCTTTCAGAGCAAGAAGAAGAAAGATTATTGAAAACTCTAAAGAAGCACCGTGCTGCTATCGGATATACTCTGGATGATCTTAAGGGCATTAGTCCCACATTATGCCAACACAAAATTAAATTGGAGGAAGGTGCCAAACCAGTCAGAGATCCTCAACGACGATTGAATCCTAAGATGAAAGAAGTGGTAAGAAAGTACTCCCTCCGTCCCGAAAAACATGTCGCACGCCAGTGATACGGTGATGTTTTTATGAAAAGCCCTTGAACTTCTAAAGCTCGCATAAATTAGTCCCCATCTCGCTCTTCCTCCTCCGTCTGTCGCTCATGCTGGGCGCCATGGCCACCGCCTGTTGCCCGAGCAGGTCTGCTTTCACGACGAGCCCGCCCAGAGGCCGCCCACAACAGCCCTGCGCCGCCGACGAGCCCGCCCAGAGGACCTCCGCTGCCCACCCACAGCAGGGCCTCCGCCACCCACCGCCGCTAAGGCTGGTCCACTTTGCCCCGATTCCGCCGGCCCACCGCCGCCACGCTGGTCCAATTTGCCCCCAATTCTGCCGCCCACCGCCCGCAGCGCTGGTCCACTTCGCCCCGATTCGGCGCCGCTGGTCCACTTCGGCCACGGCTCATGGTGGTGGTGGTTGTGGTCGACGGCCACTAACCCGCCCAGAACAGGATCTTAGTAAGATTGTGATCTCTTCGCATTGCTGTAAACAAAGATTGTAAGAAGATATTAGTAAGATTGAGATCTTACTAACTATTGTTGCATGAGTATTACTAAGATCTTCTTGATTGTTGTTGAGCATTCTCAGACAACAACAACAACATCGATTTCAAATTGTTTACTGAATTTAAATGACGGACTAACGAATTTGCTCATGATCGTAAACTGCTGAAAATGCAAAGGCCTACACCATTCTATACCAACCACACCACAATTGAGAGAAAATGAAGCACAGAGCTACTCCCGACACACCACAATTTACGGGATCCACCACATTTTGGAGTAATTTGCGAGAAGGAATTGACAAAGACTAAACATCTTGAATTGACTGCGAAGAAGACGCCGCCGCTGCCGTCGAGCTTGCAAGGGGGAGCCTTTGCTCTTGTCGTCTGCTCGTCGCAAGGAGGAGTACATAGTTTCGCACAATACATATCTTTGAAACGCTCTTTGGACCCCATGGAAGAGCTGCTCCTCCGATGGAGTACCCGAAAACACCCAGTTGTGTAAAGCCCATTACAGCACTGAAAATTCAGATTGTGAAGAATTTCCAATCAAAGTCCATACGAAATTCCAATCAAAGTACTCCAACTTAAATGATTCTGAATAAAACAAGGTTCAGAACTAACAAGGTTCGTAAATGTTGTTCCAACTTAAATTCAGAATTCTACTCCTTACAAAGACACCAGTGACAGATCTTGACACACCGGCACACCCATCTCCTCAAGCTCCTGACGCACATAATCGATCACTTCCCCCAATCACTACGGCGCACCGCATCCAAGGAGTCATACTCAGCTCGATTTGGTACCTTCTAGAGCGACTCACCGGTGAGCACGCCGCTCGACGCCTGCTTGGCGTCGGCACTCACCAAGGTCGGACCTTGACGAACAGCTCCATGGCGTCTGCCTCCCGACGAGCAAAGCGGATCTGCCGCCACCATGGCCTCGCTTCGATGGCGGACATGGATGGAGGCAGCAGGGAGGAGTTCGCCATGGAGAAGGAAGGAGGGCACAAGCCATGGCGACGAGCCGACGACGAGGGACTCGAGGAAGGCGACGACGAGGGACTCAAGGAAGGGGCAAAGCCCTTCCTTGAGCTTCGTGGGGAGCTGTGGGGCGGAAGCAGTATTTGTAGGGTAGGGAGGAGAGAACTAGGGGGGAGCTGCGCGGGCGAGCCAAGGCGGCGGTGGCGGCGCGCTGGGAGCCGCGGCTCGGCGTGGGGAGCTGCTAGGCGTCGCCCGGCAAGTGGGCGAGCGACCGAAGCGTGGGCGAGCTGCTGTGATCGGAGGGGAACGCGGCATCGGGTTCTGTCGGTATAAGATGGAGGGGTTTTCTGCAAAATGTAAGCTGCGACATGTTTTTCGGGACGGAGGGAGTAGATACTAAAGCTCCTTGAGGCAGGTATAATTTATCCCGTTGCTGATAGTGAATGGGTAAGTCCTGTCCATTGTGTTCCTAAGAAGGGAGGTATTACTGTCGTTGTCGGTGTCAAAACCGGCGGATCTCGGGTAGGGGGTCCCGAACTGTGCGTCTAGGCGGATGGTAACAGGAGACAAGGGATACGATGTTTTTACCCACGTTCGAGCCCTCTCGATGGAGGTAAAACCCTACTCCTGCTTGATTAACATTGGTGATATGGGTAGTACAAGAGTAGATCTACCACGAGATCAGAGAGGCTAAACCCTAGAAGCTAGCCTATGGTATGATTGTTGTTCGTCCTACGGACTAAAACCCTCCGGTTTATATAGGCACCGAAGAGGGTTAGGGTTACACAGAGTCGGTTAAAATGGTAGGAGATCTACATATCCGTATCGCCATGCTTGCCTTCCACGCCAAGGAAAGTCCCATCCGGACACGGGACGAAGTCTTCAATCTTGTATCTTCATAGTCCAGGAGTCCGGCCAAAGGTCATAGTCCGGCTATCCGGACACCCCCTAATCCGGGACTCCCTCAGTAGCCCCCGAACCAGGCTTCAATGACGACGAGTCCGGCGCATAGATTGTCTTCGGCATTGCAAGGCGGGTTCTTCTCCAAATCCTGTGTACCTGTTGAATAGTGTCCGGCCTCTCGTAAATATCGTGCTACTTGGCTTCCATACCCAATAATGGCCATCTTCCACGTGTTGAACGAATGCAAAAAGCCAGGGTATTTTTACATTTACCCCCCTAGCTGCGCAAATGAGCTGCCTATATAAGAGACGAGGACCTAGATCCGAATCACACCATCTTCCCTTTGCGAGCTTTCATCAGAGCGCATCTGACAGAAATCCATTCCATCATGGACAGTCGACGCGGCCTCCTCTCACCCTCCTAGTCCTCAGCCTGGAGATTGGGAGAGATGCTCCGTCCAGCACAGCGAGCTAGTGATGCTCCAAACCAAGGGATTTCTTCCCCCAGCCTTCATGGTTCCGGTTCGAGCCGGACTCGCCACCTATAAGGGCGGAAAACAAGCGGAGAGCGTCCCCAGTCCCTCCCAAGGAGAGCGGGTATGCCTTGTCCCTTATTTGATAAGAGGGCTCGGATTTCCAATTCATCCGTTTCTCCGGGGGCTCCTGGAGTTCTATGGCCTCCAGTTGCACAACCTTACGCCTGCCTCCATTCTCGCATATTGTGGGCTTCGTGGCCCTTTGCGAGCTGCTTTTTGGGCATCAAGGCCCATTTCGGCTGTGGAAGAGGTTGTTCGCCTCGCACTCGTTCTCGGAGGGGTCAATATATCAAGTGGGGGCGAACTTTAACTATGGCACATCGCGGGACCAGATATCTATCCGAACCTCAAGAAGGCGTCCAAGACCGCCTACGGAATGGTTTTATATAGAAGATGTCCCTCGCCGGACCTCGCTCGGATCGGCCTCTTGAGTTCAAGAATGCTCCTTTGAAGAAACGCCTAGCTGGCGCCCACGGAGCCCTCAGAGGAAAAATAAAAGGGCGTCCTTTACCGATGAGCCAATAAGGTTGTTGGCTCATTCTGCATCGACCATGATCGGGTCATGGCCACATGCATTATGCGGGTGCAGCCGCTCCAAGATAGAGGCCACCACATGTGGGATTTCAACGGGAGGATGATGCCACCCGCCATGGCCGAGGGGCCGGATCGGTCGCCGATCGATGAAGACCTTGTCCGCATTGTACAAGGGAGAAGAGGAGGAATTTCTTCGCGCCAATCCACATGATGGATTTTCTATGAACAATCCTCCAAGCTGGGTAGCGGACATTTCTTTTTGCCCATCCGATCCATATTCCCATAGTCAAGTATCTCATTTTGTGATTTCGACGCAGAACCGCGCCAGCCAGAAGGATATAAACAGCCTGCTTCCACAACTCAAGATCCGAACGTTCTCGATCCGCCTCCCAAGAGGATCCGGACATATCGGTGGAGCTGATCGATGGGGTATTTCACCAATCGAGCATTGATAATACCACTGCTGCCATTACGGCCGATTACCGGAATACTTCCAGCCTCACAGTAATCGAGACCGAAGCCCCAATACTTTGAGAATGATTCATCCATGCTTATTTTGATCACCAGATACCAACGGTGTTTTGCGTGGGGAGCCCTTGAGGCGGAAGGCCGAGCTCAGTGGCGGCTAGCCAACAAGGGCCAGACGCCCAAAGAAAGCTAAAAAGAAGTGCGGTCCGGATTGAAACGCCGCAAGAACGGTATGGCGTGTCACCTTATTCCCAGGTTTTATTCTAGAAAGCATACTAACGCTCGTGCCCTCTTCAGGAAAAAGAGCGCTCACCGGACTATATCCGGAGAGGTTGCCAATCGAGCCTCCGCCAGCTAGGCTCCAAAGCCAGGCCCATAAGCGGAGGCGAACACGAGGCGTGCGTCAGATGCTCCTCCGACAGAGGATGCCGACAGATTGTCCGCCACCAACTTCGAGGTGGAGAGTGCCATGAATCACAGGCGCCGCCGGACAATTCTTCGTGACACATGGTTCTCCCAAGAGGCATTGAACGCCTTCTGAGGGAGTCCCGGATTAGGGGGTGTCCGGATAGCCGAACTATCACCGTTGGCCGGACTCCTGGACTATGAAGATAGAAGATTGAAGACTTCGTCCCGTGTCCGGATGGGACTTTCCTTGGCGTGGAAGGCAAGCTTGGCAATACGGATATGTAGATCTCCTACCATTGTAACCACTCTGTAACCCTAACCTATCCGGTGTCTATATAAACCGGAGGGTTTTAGTCCGAGGACTAACAACAATCATACCATAGGCTAGCTTCTAGGGTTTAGCCTCTCGATCTCGTGGTAGATCTACTCTTGTACTACCCATATCATCGATATTAATCAAGCAGAGTAGGGTATTACCTCCATCGAGAGGGCCCAACCTGGGTAAAAACATTGTGTCCTTTGTCTCCTGTTACCATCCGCCTAGACGCACAGTTCGGGACCCCTACCCGAGATCCGCCGTTTTGACACCGACATTGGTGCTTTCATTGAGAGTTCCTCTGCGTTGCCGCCGTCAGGAAGGATGCCTCATCCCGCCTTTAAAGACGATACTATCGCTAAAGGAGCCTTGGCCACCGCCGAACTCTCCGCTAGGTGGTTTTCTTATGACCGCCAGTTCCGCCGCCGCGCCAACGATGACTTCTCGAGTCATCGAAACCAATCTTCACGTTAATTCGGAACTTGCCGAACAGTTAGATCCGATCGAGCTCTCCTCCGTAAACGAGCTCTTGGATCGCATCGCCGCCTTGGGAATCGCCACTGACTACGACCAGATCGGGCCTAAAACCGAACTGAGAGAGATCAACTCTCCCCAGGCTACCCATCATGTTGCTGTGATAGAGGAGCAATGCGGCAATTCTTATTCTATCTTAAGGACTAGCTACGTCTGGATTCCCGATCCCTCCATGCCGGACTCCCGCAGTGGGACCGATGTCGATCAAGCCCTGAACTTAAAGTTAGGCGGCGGGTTGGACTCATTGGATAGCATTAAAAAATCCAAACTTCCGAGTTCGGAAATTTCTTGGCCCCTGAGTCTTAAATTGGACGGAGTTCCGGATCTAGTTCCATCCGCCCACCCAAACATTAGCGAGCTATCCCGAATCTGGCAACAGCCCGCTGAAACAGTACATCATTACTGGGCCAGATTCCCCCTGGTTATGGACATGATAAAGGACTGCCGAGAGGAGGACGCAATCTCACTTTTCCGCAATAATTGCACGGACAAGGGAATCCTAAACGCCATAAGTCGTCGCGAAATAACACGCTTTGCTGACTTGGTGACCATAGTACAAACGTACTGTGCGATGGAGAGTGCTTGGAAAACCGAAAGTAAATTTTGGGATAATCCGGCCCCGAATACATCCCTAGTCCGAAATAAAAGGGTGCATCATCACCAAGCACCTGGGTTAAACACCAAAAAAACAAAACCCCCTAAAGGGTACGGAACCATACTGGAGGGTTGGCTAAACGGACCCTGCAAAATTCATAGCACAGAGGGCGCCACTCCAACTCATAGCCTTCGAGCATGTTGGATACTACGGCAGGTGGCCAAAAGTGGCGAGGAGCTTCTAGCTTCAGAATCCCAGCCCAACAATACCAGTACGGTGCTAACAGTCTTCGAGACTTTCGCATCAAATAATATGCGGAAACGAACACTCCGCAATCTTGCCGAAGTCTACCAAGTAGCAACAATAAATCCATGGAGTGACACGGCTATTACCTTTAATGCCAAGGATTTAACCCAAATTCCGAACAGCCCGAGCACCAGCCGCATTGGTCCTCAGTCCAATAGTGGACGGCTTTCGCCTTACTAAGGTACTCATGGATGGCGGCAGCGGACTAAACCTCATCTATGAGGAAACCCTCCGAAAAATGGAAATAGACTGGAACTGTATTGAGAGAAGCAGCACAACCTTTAGAGGAATAATCCCTAGTCGGGAAGCATGCTGCACAGAAAAATCACATCGACGTAGTGTTTGGTTCACGGACAATTACAGGTCCAAGGAGGTCACATTTCAAGTGGCCCTGCTCAGCAGCGGTATCACGCTTTATTAGGGCGAGAGGCATTCACAATTTTTCAAGCTATACCCCATTATGGGTACATGAAGCTTAAAATGCCCGGACCTAACGGAATCATCACTCTCGATAGTGATCTCAACATAGCACTCGCGCCAAAAACAAGACAGCCAAGACTAGCCCTCGAGGCACTATCCAAGCCTTAGCGGCCGAGGAACTCAATGCGATGCACTCCACGGTGAACAGGGACGATGTGATACTTGATAAAAGATCCAAGTCCACCTCTTTTAAACCAGCGGATGAAATAGCCAAATTCCAAGTCCACCCAATGGACCTCGCAAAGACGGCTCCATTGGGGCACAATTAAACCTCGATGTAGACGCCAGACCACGAGAATTTCTACGAGAAAACTAGGACATTTTTGCTCGGCACCCTTCGACATGCCAGAATCCCACGTCACCGGGCCGAGCACAGCCTAAATATCCTAAAAGGATTCAAGCCGATCAAACAGCTCTTGGCGCTTTTCCGAACCCAAGAGACAGGCCATGGAGAGGAGCTAGCCAAACTTTGGAAGCCGGATTCATCGGAGATATAAAACATCCGGACTGGTTAGCAAATCTGGTGATGGTACCAAAGAAGAACAAACTGGCGCCTATGTGTTGATTTCAAAGACCTTAATAAGGCTTGCCCAAAGGATCCCTTCCCCCTCCCTCGAATTGATCAAATTATCGACGCTACAGCAGGACACGACTCATTGTGCTTCCTCGACGCGTACTCCGGCTACCACCAAATCAAGATGGCGGAGCCAGACCAAGCTGCAACAGCATTCATCACTCCATACGGCCCATTCTGCTTCAACACAATGCCCTTCAGGCTCAAAAACGCCGGCGCAACATATCAGCGCATGATTCAGACATGTCTGGCAAACCAGATCGGCAAAACAGTGGAAGCATATGTAGATGACGTGGTCGTCAAATCCAAGCATGTCGAAACTATAGTAGACGATTTGAGGCTCACATTCGACAATCTTCGAAAATATGACATCAAGCTCAATCCGGAAAAATGCGTCTTCGGCGTTCCAGCCGGAAAGCTCCTGGGCTTCATTGTGTCCGGTAGAGGAATTGAAGCAAACCCAGCCAAGATCCGAGCTCTGTCACAATTGGATATTCAAAGACCTCAAACAAATACAAAATTGATGGATGCATAGCGGCTCTAACCGCTTTATTTCCCGTTTGGGAGAAAAGGCGTTACCCTTTACCGCCTCCTCCGCCGCACGAACACTTCGAGTGGGCGGATGCCGCCCACGGCGGACTCGAAGAGATAAAAGCCATATTGGCAACAAATCCGTCCTGGCAGCGCCCAACGTGGGCGAACCAATGCTATTATATATCGCGCAACACATCAAGTTGTCGGTAGCGGTGCTCGTTGTCGAACGAAAACGGACGGACACGGTTCCCTCTTCAAAGACCGGTTTATTATGTGTCCCTTGTCCTCACTCCATGCAAGTCCGGTACCCACATTATCAAAAGATAGCATACGCGGTGTTCATGGCATCCTGGAAGCTGCGACACTACTTTCAAGAGTGTTCGATAACGGTAGCCTCCGAAGTACCTCTTAACGACATTATAAACAACCGCGACGCGACGGGCCGGATTGCCAAATGGGCCATAGAGCTCCTTCCATTCGACATAACCTATAAGCCACGACGATCTATTAAGTCGCAGGTTTTGGCTGACTTCGTGGCCGAATGGACCAAAGTCGGACTCCCTAAAGAGTACGGCGCATACTCCAATTGGATCATGCACTTTGACGGCTCCAAAATGTTGGCCGGCCTGGGGGCTGGTGTCATCCTAACGTCCCCAACCGGGGACACAATCCAATATGTCCTTCAGATAATGTATACGGACTCCAACAACGCAGCCGAATATGAGGCCCTTCTGCACGGCCTCCGGATGGCAGTCTCCATGGGCATTAAACGCCTAGAGGTGCGCGGGGAATCAAACCTCGCGATATCTCAAATAAACGGAGACTTTGATGCCAAAGATCCGAAAATGGCAGCATACCGCAATGCGGTCCTACAAATGTCAAGCGGTTGAAGGGCTCGAATTTCATCATATAGCCCGGATAACAACCAGCGGCGGACATATTAGCACGCATCGGTGCAAAACGCGATGCCGTCCGCCCAACATCTTCTGGAACGCTGTTCAAGCCATCCGTACTATGGGAAGGAGTCGGAAATAACAATCCGGACCCAACCGCATCGCTGACGCCGAACACTCGACACAATCGGAGGCTCGCCACCGAGATAACACCCTCCGCCCATAAAATAATGGCGGTTATCGCCCGTGGGCGGAACCATTCCTAGCCTACCTAACTAGGCAGGAACTCCCGAAGACCAAAATGAGGCTCGCTGCATAGTGCGGCGATCTAAAGCCTATAAAGTCCATGAGGAGAGCTTTATAAGAAAAGCACTACAGGAGTCCTTCAAAGGTGTATCTCAAGAGGAAGGCGAAACCTCCTGGCTGAAATTCATGCGGACTGGGTGGGCACCACCGCAGCCCGGCCCTTGTAGGCAAGGCCTTCAGTACAGGATTTTATTGGCCGACGGCCGAGGCAGGAATCTTGAGGATTTAGTCCAACGATCGTCGGTTGCCAGCTTTTGCTAACCAAAGCCACATGCCACCCACGCCCTCAAAACTATACCCATCACCTGGCGTTCGCGGTGCAGGGGCTTGACATGGTTGGACCCCTTAAGGAGGAACCCACAAGCAAAAATACCTATTGGTCATGGTGGATAAATTCACCAAATGGATAGAGGCCAAGCTCGTTAAAGCGGCGAATCCGGACGGTGATAGACTTCATATCGGGGTAGTGCACGTTACGGTGTCCCCACAGTATCATCATCGATAACGGCACCAACTTCACGGCCGATGAGGTCAAATTATGGTGCAAAAACATGGGCATCAAGCTCGATTACGCCTCGGTCTATCACCCTCAAACCAGCGGTCAAGTCGAGCGAGCAAGCGGTCTAATCATGGCGGCATTAAACCCGGACTAGTGCGGTCCCTCAAGGAATCTAACACGCCTTTGGGTTGAGGAGCTCGACTCCGTACTACGGGGGCTGCGGACCACGCCGAATCGTACTACGGATTCACACCATTTTTATGGTGTGTGCGGCGAGGCAGTCTTGCCTGCGACATAATTCATGACTCACCTCGCGTGCGCATGTATGAAGAAAGAGAAGCCGAGCTCGATCGGCGGGACAGTTGGACGCATTGGAGGAGGGCGGCGTGGCAAAAGCTCGTTCCGCATTCTATCAACAGCAGGCTCGAAGATATCAAAGCGAGGAAATGCGGGCCAAAGCTTACAGCGTTGGCGAACTAGTTCTCGCCTGCCGGACAAAAAAGGACAAACTCAAGCCCAAATGGGAAGGTCCCTTCATCATCGACCAGGTCGACGGTAGGAGCATACCGTCTGCTGAAACGCATCGGATAACCGACTCGAGCCGAACCCATGGAGCGCAGCCGTCTCACGAAGATTCTCGCCTAAGCGCGGACTCCAAGTTCGTCTCCTTCCTCCGTCCACATTTTCTATTTTTGCTGTCTTTTATTTCTCTTCCTCCTTTCTTTTTGAAGCCTTTAGAGGCTCGTTCGCTTTGTTCGCACATATTGACGCTGCTGACGCTCATTATATACAGGGCTTCTTTACGAAGCTTATTTATCTGAGCTTCATGCCCAACACATGTGTCAAACTTCCGCATGTACCTTTTATTCACCATTATATGCATCGATATGACTTAAGTTTTGGCCAAGCTGGGTTGCGGCTCTGTGCTTACCCCTCGTTCCCGATTGTTCGGCTAGGTGGTAAAGGAGCACCTCTGCGATTATTCTTCCGGGTCAGCGGATGTGTACCTCGGTTGGGTGAAGCCAAAGCTAAGCGTTCTTAAGGGAATATTGGTCGGTGAACTGAAAGATGATTTTTAACTATTTATCCATCTGCCCCCAGATGATTTTCTGCTTTCTTAGCAGTTTTGACATGCACTTTAGGGCATGCATCCCAGCGAAAGGAACCCTTAACGGAACTACTCTCCCTGGAAGATGTTTCTTACTATGCATGTAATATAACATAACTAGTTGGGCACTTGTCTGATATAGCAATAATGACCCCTATGCCTTGTCTCCATGCATACGTCGGTTCTTATATAACCACGAAGGTATTCGGACACACTCCGGACTATTGGGTCCAGAGGTCGAAGCGAAAAGGTCCGCTATGACAAACGATCTACAATCCGGCTAGAAGACATTTTTCATGTCATATTTAATTACATAATCAACTCAACTCATTGTATTCCTCCTCAATGCCATCTAATAGGCTATCTAATTTACAATCTTGCTGGGAATACTTGGCGGCCAATTCTACTTGGCCGTACACTAACTTCTGAGGATCTCCTTCCCATCAGGCCCCACAGGTCCGACCTCGGCCATGTGGTTTGGGTCAACAACCGTGTACAGCGTCTTCACCATGGCCCGAGCCTCCTGGCGCCACGATGGCAAAGCGAGCGTGCTTACGAGGTGAGGCGGGAGAAAATAATCTCCAAGATGCCAACACCCAGCTGGGTGAGGACTAAAAGATGTTCGTGCTCGGCTGTCCGACTCCGTTAAGGAGAATCGGCGGCTTCGACGCGGCATTTTTAGTAAGTGCTTAAACGAACTTTGAAAAAGAGTTCGGCGAGGAAGTCGACTAATAGAGTTATGTGCAGTAGGTATGCTCACACAGCCGCCCTGGCAGAGGAAATGCCCGGTTCTATGGGTGACCTTCTTCCCGAGCTCTTACAACTGCATGAACGAGTTCGACAGGTGATGAAAGGCGTCGCCCAAGCCTTGTGGCCATCTGTCTCCCTGCCCAAGGCCTTGGGAGCTTGCGAGAGGCTCCAGGAGCGCGCGGCGCTCCGATTATGGAAGATATCGGCCTGCCGTCAAGGCGCCAGGAGGCTCAGGCCATGGTGAAGACGCTGCACAGAAGGCTGACCCAAACCACATGGCCGAGGTCGGACTGTGGGGCCCGATGGGAAGGAGATCCTCGTGAGCTTAGTGTACGGCCGGTAGAATTGGCAAAGTATTCCCAGAGGATCAGTAAACTAGACAGCCTGTTAGATGGCATTGAAGAGGAATACAATCAGTCAAATTGACTATGTAATTTAAGGTGACATGTAAAATGCCTTCTAGCCGGATTGTAGATCGCTTGTCATAGCGGACCTTTTCGCTTCAACCTCGGGACCCAGAGTCCGAGTGTGTCCGAATACCCTCGCGATTATATAAAACCGGGGCATGTGTGGAGACCAGGCGTAGGGGTCATTAGTGCTTTATCGACAAGTGCCCAACTAGTTATGTTATATTACATGGTTAGTAAGAAACATCTTCCAGGAGAATAGTTCCATTAGGGGTTCCTTTCTCGGGAGGCATGCCCTAAAGTGCATGTCCGGATCGCGAAAAAGCAGAAAAACATCCGGGGCAGATAAATAAATAGGTAAGAAATCTTCTTTAGTTCACCGACCGAATATTCTCTTAAGAACGCTAGCTTTCGGCTTCACCCAGTACCGAGGTACACATCCGCTGACCCGCAGTAATAATCGCAGAGGTGCTCCTTTACCACCTAGCCGAACAATCGGGAACGAGGGGTAAGCACAGAGCCGAGCAACCCAGCTTGGCCAAAACTTAAGTCATATCGATGCATATAATGGTGAATAAAAGGTACATGCGGAAGTGTGACACATGTATTGGGCATGAAGCCCTTATAAATAAGCTTCCGTGAAAGAAGCCCCCAGGTACAATGAGCGCGGATAGCGCGTCAAGTGTGTGCGAACAATGCGCTAACGAGCCTTCAAAGGCTGGAAAAAAGGAGGGAGAAGGAGAAAAATAGAAGACAACTAAAGTGTAAAATATGGACAGAGGAAGGAGACGAACTCGAGAATCCGCGCTAGGCGAGAATCTTCGGAGACGGGCTGCGCTCCATGGGTTCGGCTCGAGTCGGTTATCCGATGCATCTGCAGACGGTACGCTCCACCGTCAGGACTTGGTCGATGATAAAGGGACCTTCCCATTTGGGCTTGAGTTTGTCCTTTTCTTGTCCGGCAGCGAGAACTAGCTCGCCAACATTGTAAGTTTTGGCCCGCATTTCTCGCTTTGATATCTTCGAGCCTGCTGTTGATAGAATGCGGAACGGGCTTTTGCCACGCCACGCCTCCTCCAAGGCATCCAAACTATTCCCGCCGATCGAGCTCGGCTTCTCTTTCTTCGTACATGCGCACGCGAGGTGAGTCATGAATTATGTCGCAGGCAGAACTGCCTCGCGCCAGATACCATAAAGAATGGTGTGAATCCGGTCGTGCGATTCGGAGTGGTCCGCAGCCCCAGTAGTATGGAGTCGAGCTCCTCTACCAAAGGCGTGTTAGATTCCTTGAGGGACCGCACTAATCTGGGTTTGATGCCGCCATAATTAGACCATTTGCTCGCCGACTTGACCCTTAGTTTGAGGGTGATAGACTGAAGCGTAGTCGAGCTTGATGCCCATGTTTTTGCACCGAGTTTGACCTCGTCGGCCGAAAGTTCGTGCCGTTATCGTGATGATGCTGTGGGGACACCGTGAACGGTGTAACGACCCTCGATATGAAGTCTATCACCGTCCGGATTCGCCGCCTTAAATGTGCTTGGCCTCTATCCATTTGGTGAATTTATCCACCATGACCAGTAGGTATTTTTGCTTTTGGGTTCCCCTTTAAGGGGTCCAACCATGTCAAGCCCCTGCACCGCCAAGGGCCAGTGATGGGTATAGTTTTGAGGGCGGTGGGTGGCATGTGGCTTTGATTAGCAAAGAGCTGGCATCCGACGATCGTTGGACTAAGTCCGAGCATCTGCCCGGCCGCCGGCCAATAAAATCCTGTACGGAAGGCCTTGCCTACAAGGGCCGGGCTGCGGCGTGGTGCCACCGAGTCCGCATGAATTTCAGCCGAAGATTCCGCCTTCCTCTTTGGAGATACACCTTTGAAGGACTCGGTTGTGCTTTTCTTATAAAGCTCTCCCTCATGGACCTTATAGGCTTTAGATCACCGCACTATGCAGCGGGCCTCGTTTTGGTCCTCGGGAAGTTCCTGCCTGGTTAGGTAGGCTAGGAATGGTTCTGTCCACGGGGCAATGACTGCCATTATTACGTGGGCTGAGGGTGTTATTTCATTGGCAGAACCACCAACTGTGTCAGAATGTTCGGTGTGGGGTAGTGCGGTTGGGTCCGGGTTGTTATTTCCGGACTCTCCCTCCCATAATACGGATGGCTTGAACAGCCTCTCTAGGAAGATGTTGGGGGCGGCATCGCGCTTTGCGCCGATGCATGCCAACACGTCTGCTGCCTGGTTGTTATCCCGGGCTATATGGTGAAATTCGAGCCCCTCAAACCGAGCTGACATTTTTAGGACGGCATTGCGATAAGCTGCCATTTTCGGATCCTTGGCATCAAAGTCTCCATTTATTTGGGATATCGCGAGGTTCGAATCCCCGCGCACCTCTAGGCGTTGAATGCCCATGGAGACTGCCATCCGGAGACCATGTAGAAGGGCCTCGTATTCGGCTGCGTTGTTGGAGTCCGTATACATTATCTGGAGTACATATTGAACTGTATCTCCGGTTGCGGACGTCAGAACGACGCCAGCTCCCAGGCCAGCCAACATTTTGGAGCCGTCGAAGTGCGTTATCCAGTTGGAATATGCAGCGTACTCTTTAGGGAGTTCGGCTTCGGTCCATTCGGCGATGAAGTTGGCCAAAACTTGCGACTTAATAGCTCGCCGTGGCTTATAGGTTATGTCGAACGGAGGAGCTCAATGGCCCATTTGGCAATCCGGCCCATCGCGTCGCGGTTGTTTGTAATGTCGTTAAGAGGTACTTCGGAGGCTACTATTATCGAACACTCTTGAAAGTAGTGTCGCAGCTTCCGGGATGCCATAAACACCGCGTATGCTATCTTTTGATAATGCGGGTACCGTGACTTGCATGGAGTTAGGACAGTGGACACGTAGTAAACTAGTTTTTGAAGGGGGAACTTGTGTCCGTCCGTTTCTCGTTCGACAACGAGCACCGCGCTTACAACTTGATGAGTTGTCGCGATATATAATAGCATTGGTTCGCCCATGTTGGGCGCGGCCAGGACCGGGTTTGTTGCCAATATGGCTTTTATTTCTTCGAGTCCGCCCGTATGCATCCGCTCACTCAAGTGTTGATGACGCCGGAGGAGGCGATAAAGGGTAATGCCTTTTCTCCCAACGGAGATAAAGCGTCTTAGAGCCGCCATGCATCCAGTCAATTTTGTATTTGTTTGAGGTCTTTGGGATATCCAATTGTGACAGAGCTCGGATCTTGGCTGGGTTTGCTTCAATTCCTCTACCGGATACAATGAAGCCCAAGAGCTTTCCGGCTGGTACGCCGAAAACGCATTTTTCCGGGTTGAGCTTGATGTCATATGTTCAGAGATTATCGAATGTGAGCCTCAAGTCTGTCTACTAGAGTTTCGACATGCTTGCTTTTGATGACCACATCGTCTACGTATGCCTCCACTATTTTGCCGATCTGGTTTGCCAGACATGTCTGAATCATGCGCTGATATGTTGCGCCGGCGTTTTTGAGCCCGAAGGGCATTGTGTTGAAGCAGAATGGGCCGTATGGAGTGATGAATGCCGTTGCGGTTTGGTCAGGTTCTGCCATCTTAATTTGGTGGTAGCCGGAGTATGCGTCGAGGAAGCACAATGAATCGTGTCCTGCGGTAGCATCGATAATTTGATCGATGCGGGGGAGGGGGAAGAGATCCTTTGGGCAAGCCTTGTTGAGGTCCTTGAAATCGACGCATAGGCGCCAGGATTTGTCCTTCTTTGGTACCATCACCAGGTTTGCTAGCCATTCCGGATGTTTTATATCTCCGATGAATCCGCCTCCAATAGTTTGGCTAGCTCCTCCCATGGCCTGCCTCTTGGGTTCGGAGAAATGCCAAGAGCCTGTTTTGTGGCTTGATCCTTTTAAGATGTTTAGGCTGTGCTCGCCAGCGGGCGTGGGATTCCTGGCATGTCTCGAAGGGTGCGAGCAAAATGTCCCAATTTTCGCAGAGGAATTCTCTTAGCAAAAGGCGTCTACATTAGAATTTAATTGTGCCTCGATGGAGGCCGTTTTTGTAGGGTCCGTTGGATGGACTTGGAATTTGACTATTTCGTCCGCCGGTTTAAAGGAGGTGGACTTGGATCTCTTATCGAGTATCACATCGTCCCTATTCACCGTGGAGCGCAGCGCAGGGAGTTCCTCGGCCGCTAGGGCTTCGGATAGTGCCTCAAGGGTGATGATTCCGTTTGGCCCGGCCTTTTGAGCTTCATGTACCCATAATGGGGTATAGCTTGAAAAATTGTGAATGCCTCTCGCCCTAATAGAGCGTGGAATCCGCTACTGAACGGGGCCACTTGGAACGTGACCTCCTCGGACATGTAATTATCCGGCGTGCAACACCACATCCAAGGTGATTTTTCCTCAGACAAAGATGCTTCCCCCGGGGATTATTCCTCTAAAGGTTGTGCTGCTTCGCTCAATGCGGCTCCAGTGTATTTCCATTTTTCGGAGGGTTTCCTCGTAAATGAGGTTCAATCCGCTACCACCGTCCATGAGTACCTTGGTAAGGCGAAAGCCGTCCACTATCGGACTAAGAACCAATGCGGCTGGTGCTCGGGCTATTCGGAATTTAGGTTCGTCACTGGCATTAAAGGTAATAGCCGTGTCACTCCATGGGTTTATTGTTGCTACTTGGTAGACTTCGGCAAGGCTACGGAGTGTTCGTTTCCGCATATTATTTGATGCGAAAGTCTCAAAGACTGTTAATACCGTACTGGTATCCCTGGGCTGGTGCTCTAGAGCTAGAAGCTCTTCGCCACTCCTAGAAGCTCGTTTGAGGAAGAGAGCTCCATCGGATCTAACTGCTCGGCGAGTTCCGAGTTAACGTGAAGATTGCTTTCGATGACCCGAGAAGTCATCGTCGGCGCGGCGGCTGAACAGGCGGTCATAAGAAAACCGCCTAGTGTCGTGGTTCTAAGTCTGACAGTAGAATGGGGGGTAGGTATGGAGAGGCAAGTTCCTAGCTATGGAGTAGTTGTATACGCAAGGGATTTACGAGTTCAGCCCTTCTGAGGAAGTAATAGCCCCACGACTCCGGAGCCCGGAGGCGGTCGATTGGATTATATGCGTATGTGTTACAGGTGCGAACCCTTCTACTCCGTGGAGGGGCGGCTTATATAGAGTGCGCCAGACCCCAGCCAACCCACGAAAAGGTAGGGTTTAAGGTGCGTTAAGGCTAGACGTTATCGATAACGCCTTACATGAAGTGTCATTAAGATCATAAAGACTATTTAACTACATGCACTCGCTTGGGCACCGAGTGGCTCTTGGACTCTGGTGGTCGAGTGGGTCTTCATGGTCGAGTGTCTTTGAATCATTGAGTGGAAACCTACCAGGTCGACCGAAGGCCGCTTCTCTTGCGAAAGTGTCCTGTGGAGGGTACCTTTGGGCAGGTCTATGACCCTACCCTGTGTACATGACTTCATCATTAGCCCCCGAATGGATCGAGGTTTGAGTGAGGAAGGAGTTGATAATCTTTCCGACCTGTTCTTCGTGGTTATGCAGTGTGTCTTACTCGATCAACGACCTTTTAGTGATGGCATCAACTTCTCTTTAGTCGCCTTGATCCATTCTTCACGTTTTTCGAGTGAACTCGTGAACTTGAGGATTTCGAGCGAGGATCGGAGGAAATATGCTATCTCGACGGTTGCTCCGCCATGTTAGCGGATTTCGCGATCTGAATTTTGGGAAGCCAAGCGGAGAAAACTACGGACTTTCAGATGGGATAAGACGATGACGCCGATCTTCGTGTTACTTTTTTCGCCACGCCGCGTGCGCGGCGCACTGCTATGGATTTGACGGGATTGCTCGGGCCTACCGGTCAGCCACCGAAGCGGCCCCATATATAGCGCCGGACAGGTATTTTGAACAGGCGACCCCAATCTTCTCCTCCCTCCGCCTCAAACCTTCTCGCTGCGCTCTTAGTTCGTCCAGCCGCAAGATCTCGATCTTGCTTCACGGCGATCATGGTGAAGGAGAAGACCGCAGCCCCGAACGGGTGAAGAAGGCGGCGCGAAGGCTAAGGGAGAGCGCCAGTCGGGCGGATCCTCTTCGCGTCCAAACTGCCGCAAGGCTGGGTCCATGCAGATTGGATCCGCTCGACCATCACCGAGAAGGACCTCACCGATCTGGCCAATGAAGGACTGATCCCCCATGGGTCGGCGAGGCTTCCGGGAACGGAGTGGCAACCGCAGCCTGAAGAGGGTGTGTGACGCCCCGGATACAACTTTCCATATTCGTAACTCCAACTCTTGCCTTTTCCGGAGATGCGATATTATTATTTCCTCCGTGGTTGGTGTCGGTGTCAAAACCGGCGGATCTCGGGTAGGGGGTCCCGAACTGTGCGTCTAGGCGGATGGTAACAGGAGACAAGGGACACGATGTTTACCCAGGTTCGGGCCCTCTTGATGGAGGTAAAACCCTATGTCCTGCTTGATTGATATTGATATTGTGGATGTTTACAAGAGTGGATCTACCACGAGATCAAGGAGGCTAAACCCTAGAAGCATGCCTATGGTATGATTGTAAGGGTTGTTGTGATTGTTGTCCTACGGACTAAAGCCATCCGGTTTATATAGACACCGGAGAGGGCTAGGGTTACATAGAGTCGGTTACAATGGTAGGAGATCTACATATCCGTATCGCCAAGCTTGCCTTCCACGCCAAGGAAAGTCCCATCCGGACACGGGGAGAAGTCTTCAATCTTCTATCTTCATAGTCTTGGAGTCCGGTCGATGATGATAGTCCGCCGATGATAGTCCGCCGATGATGGTAGTCCGCCATCCGGACACCCCTAATCCGGGACTCCTCAAGAGCCCCGAACCAGGCTTCAATGACGATAAGTTCAGCATGCGTAGTCTTGGCGTTGCAAGGCGGGTTCTCCTTCAAGTTCCACGTACCGCCGAGCGAGTGTCCGGCTTCCTCATTAATGTTGTGCATCTCGGCTTCCACGCCCAATAATGGCCTTCTTCCATGCGTCGTGCGAATGTGAAAAGCCAGGGTGTCTTTTATGTTTTACCCCCTAGTTGTGTGAACAATCTGCCTATAAGGGAGGCAAGAATCCAGATCCAAATCACCATCTTCCTCTCGCAAATACTCATCGGAGCGCTTTCGACCAAGAATCCATTCCATCATGGATCATCAACACGGCTCCTCTTCTCGCGCTCCCGGCCCTTTGCCAGGAGATTGGAGGAGATGCTCTGTCTCGCACAACGAGCTGGTGAAGCTCCAAATGGGGGTATATCTCCCTCCGGCCTTCATGGTTCCGGTTCGAGCCGGGCTTGCCACCTACAAAGGTGGGAAGCAAGCAGAGGTTACCCCTAATCCCAACAAAGAGGAGCGGGTATGCTTCGTCCCCTATCTGATAAGGGGGCTCGGATTTCCTGTACATCCATTCCTCCGCGGGCTCCTGGAGTTCTACGGACTCCAACTCCATCACCTCACGCCCGCCTCAATCCTGCATATTGTGGGTTACGTAGCTCTTTGCGAGCTTTTCCTGGGCGTCGAGCCCCACTTCGCGCTGTGGAAGAGGTTGTTTTGCCTTGTACCCCGCTCTCACGAGGGGTCAATATATCAAGTGGGCGGCGCCGAAATATGGCGCATTGCCGGGACTGGATATCTATCCGGAACCCCTAAGAAGGCGCCCGAAGATTGGCCTTCGGAATGGTTTTATATAGAAGACGCTCGCTGCCGGACCCTGTTGGATCGGCCTCCGGAGTTCAGCAATGCTCCTCTCAAGAAACGCCTTAGTTGGCGTCCCGCGAGCCCCCGATCGGAGGAAGACAAGAGCGCCCATTATTTGATGGGCGAATAAGGTTATGGCCCATGCCGGTTGACCATGATTGAGTCATGGCAACATGCATTACGTGGGGTGCAGCCACTACAATACAGGGCCACCCCATGTGGGATTTCAACGGGAGGACGATGCCACCCGTCATGGTCGAAAGGGCGGAATCGGCCAAGATCTGTGACGATCTTGTCCGCCTGTATAAGGGGGAGAAGGAGGATTTCTTCGGACGAACCCGTTAAATGGGTTTTCCATGAACAATCCCGGCCTTGGGTAGCTTAACACTCAGCGTGTCCGACCCGTGCCTTTCAAAACTTAAGTTTCTTACATTGTGTTCTTCTTCGACGCAGGAACTGCACGGACTGTGGAGGAATGCTGAGTCCGGCTCCGCAGCCCGAGGATCCAGAGAGATCCGGGATCCGGCCTCCAAGAGGATCCGGACATAAAGGTGGAGCTAATCGACGGGTGTTCCACCAGCTTAGCATGGATAATGCTTTAGTCGCCATCACGGCAGACTATCCCGGACTATATCCGGCTTCCTGTGTAATTGCGCCAAGCCTCGATACCGTCATTCCTTCCTTGCTTATTTCGACCACCGATATGATGGCGCTGTGCAGGAGGCGCCCCTAGGGAAAGAAGCCGAGCCGCATGTGGCTGACCAACAAGGGCCAGTTCGGACCAGTAGGCGGAAGAGGAGCGCGGCGCGGACTGAAACGTCGCCGCAAAGGTGTAGCTCACAATTCAGTATTTAGAGCAACGTTCCTAGGAAGCGTTTGAGTGCTCATGACTTTTTATAGGGAAAAAAGCGTCCGCCGGACTGTGGGCGTGGAAGTTGTCAATCCAACCTCTACCCGCCGGGCTCCCTCACCTGGTCAGGAGGGGGAGGCGAGCGCAAGGCGCGAGCTGGACGTTCCTCCGACGGAGGATGCCGAAAGACTGTCCGCCACCAAGTCTTAGGTGGAGAGTGCCCTGAATCACAAGCGCCGCCGGACAGTATTTCGTGACGCGTGCTTCTCCCGCGAGGCGTTGAATGCCTTTAACACGGGGGACGCGCATCTTCGTGCTGCTCAAGATAGTTTTACCAGAGCCACGGAGCAGTATGTAAAAGACATACGGGTAAGAGAATTTGATAGTTATATATGCCAGTAGCCCCCGAGACTTAAAGTAGTTATATTAACTGATTTAAGGATCATATGAAATGCAGGATCTTACCGAGAAGAATACCCAACTGTCTCAGGAGATGCAAGAGTGCAAGGCCCAACTTGAGGCCGCATTGTCTGGCGCAGGAGGAAATGCAAGGACCTCTCCTGGTAACGCATTATTTTAGAAGGATAAGTAGAGTTTGGCCTTTGCGCAAGTCTAAAAAACGACGTTGCAGGTGCTGCCGGACAAGATCCGGACAGGCAAGAACTTCTGCGCCAACTAAAGGCCGGCGAGAGGGTGCTGCATAAGGTGCAGCATGAAAGGAATAAGCTCCAGGATGCCCATGCCCAGCTTGGAGAAGAGCTGAAGGGCGTTCGGGCCGAGCTGTCGGGCTCCGTTAAGGAGAATCAATGGCTTCATCGCGGCATATATAGTAAGTGCTTGAGCGAACTCCTTTGAAAAGAAGAGTTTGGCGAGGAAGTCAATTTGACAGAATATGTCTGTAGGTATGCTCACAGGTCGCCCTGCGGAGGAGATGCCCGTAACAACGGGTGATCAACTTCCCGAATTGTTGCAACTGACCGAACGAGTTCGGCAGGCTATGAGCGGCGTCATCCAAGCGTTATGGCCAGCCTTCTCCATACCCGAGGGTCTTGGGGAGCTTGCGGAGAAGCTGCAGGGAGTGCGGCATCGCTTCCATTTATGGAAGATTTCGGCCTGCCGCCAAGGTGCTGTGGAGGCTGGGCCATGGTAAAGACGCTGTACAAGAAGGCGGATCCCAACCACATGGTCAAGTCGGACCTGTGGGGCCCGATGGGAAGGAGATCCTCGTGAGTTTAGTATACGCCAAGTGGAGTTGGCCGCTAAATTTTTCCAACAGGACTGTAAATTAGACAACCTGTTAGACGGGATTGAGGAAGAATACAATCAGTTGATTTGACAATGTATTATAAAATGACATACAAAATGCCTTCTAGCCGGATTGTAGATCGTTTGTCTTTGCCGACCTTTTCGCTTCGACCTCGGGACCCTAGAGTCCGGAGTGTGTCCGAATACCTTCTCGGTTATGAAACAACCGGGGTATGCATGGAGACCAGCGTAGGGGTCATCAATGCTTTATCGGATAAGTGCCCAACTAGTTATGTTATATTACATGGTTAGTAAGAAACATCTTCCAGGAGAATAGTTCCGTTAAGGGTTCCTTTCCTCTGGGGTGGCATGCCCTAAAGTGCATGTCCGGATCGCAAAAAAGGTAAAACATCTGAGGGGCAGATAAATAAGTGGATAAAAATCATCTTTTAAGTCACCGACCGAATATTCCCTTAAGAACGCTAGCTTCGGCTTCACCCTACCGAGGTACACATCCGCTGACCCGGCAAGTAATAATCGCAGAGGTGCTCCCTTTACCTCCTAGCCGAACAATCGGGAACGTAGGGGTAAGCACAGGAGCCAGGCAACCCAGCTTGGCCAAAACTTAAGTCATATCGATGCATATAATGGTGAATAAAAGGTACATGTGGAGGCTTGACACATGTCCTGGGCATGAAGCCCATATAATTAAGCTTCCGTAAAGAAGCCCCTGTGTATAATGAGTGCGGTAGCACATCAATTCTTGCGAACGTTATGTAGGTAAAGCCCTTTAAGGCTTGGATGAATAGGGTTGAGAAGAAAAAGATAAACAAAAGGCAGCTGAAATAAAAAAAATTGGACGGGGGAAGGGGACGAACTCTTAGTCCGGCGCTAGGCATAGAATCGTCGGAGGCGGGCTGCGTTCCATGGGTTCGGCTCGAGTCGGTTATCCGATGCATTTCGTAGACGGTACGCTCCGCCGGTCAGGACTTGATCGATGATGAAGGGGCCTTCCCATTTGGGCTTGAGCTTGTCCTTTTTCTTGTCCGGCAGGCGTAGAACCAGTTCGCCAACGTTGTAAGTCTTGGCCCGTACTTCTCTGCTTTGATATCTTCGAGCCTGCTGTTGATAGAATGCGGAACGAGCCTTGGCGACGTCGCTTTTCCTCCAATGTGTCCAAGTTGTCCTGCCGATCCAACTCGGCTTCTCTTTCTTCGTACATGCGCACTCGAGGTGAGTCATGAATGATGTCGCAGGGCAAAACTGCTTCTGCGCCAGATACCATAAAAATGGTGTGAATCCGTAGTACGGTTAGGCGTTGTCCGCAGCCCCAGTACGGAGTCGAGCTCCTCTACCCAAAGGCGTGTCGATTTCGTAAGGGACCGCACTAGTGCGGGTTTGATGCCGCTCATTATTAGACCATTTGCTCGCTCCACTTGACCGTTGGTTTGAGGATGATAGATCAAGCGTAATCGAGCTTGATGCCCATATTTTTGCACCATGATTTAACCTCATCGGCGGTGAAGTTCGTGCCGTTATCGGTGATGATGTGGGGACACCATAACGGTGTACTACCCGGATATAAAGTCTATCACTGGTCCGGACTCGCCGCTTTAACTAGCTTGGCCTCTATCCATTTGGTGAATTTATCCACCATGACCAATAGGTACCTTTGCTTGTGGGTTCCCTTTAAGTGGTCCAACCATGTCAAGCCCCTGCACCGCGAACGCCAGGTAATGGGTATAGTTTTGAGGCGGTGGGTGGCATATGGCTCGATTAGCAAAGAGCCGACAACCGACGATCTTTGGACTAAGTCCGGCATATGCTCGAGCCGTCGGCCATAAAATCCTGCACGGAATGCCTTTCCTACAAGGGCCCGAGCTGCGGCGTGGTGTCCGCCTAGTCCGCATGAATTTCAGCCAGGAGGTTCCGCCTTCCTCTTCGGAGATACACCTTTGAAGGACTCCGGTTGTGCTTTTCTTATAAAGTTCTCCCTCATAGACCTTGTAGGCTTTAGATCGCCGGACAATGCAGCGGGCCTCATTTTGGTCTTCGGGAAGCTCCTGCCTAAGCAAGTAGGCGAGGAATGGTTCTGTCCACGGGGCAATTACTGCCATTATGTCGTGGGCGGAAGGTGTTATGTCATCGGCTGGATCGCCGGTTGGTGCGGCTTGTTCCGGATTGTTAGTTCCGGACTCCTCTTCCCATAGTACGGATGGCTTGAAGAGCCGCTCTGTGAAGATGTTAGAGGGACAGCGTCGCGCTTTTGTGCCAATGCGTACAAGATCGTCGGCCGCTTGGTTATTATCCCGTGACGGATGGAATTCAAGTCCTTCGAACCGGGCTGACATTTTGAGGACAGCGTTGCGATATGCTGCCATTTTCGGATCTTTGGCGTCAAAGTCTCCGTTTATTTGGGATATTGCAAGGTTTGAGTCCCCGCGCACCTCTAGGCGTTGAATGCCCATGGAGATTGCCATCCGGAGACCGTGTAAAAGGGCCTCATATTCGGCTGCGTTGTTAGAGTCCGTGTACATTATCTGAAGTACGTATTGGACTGTGTCTCCGGTCGGGGACGTCAATACGACGCCAGCCCCCAGTCCGGCTAACATTTTAGAGCCGTCGAAGTGCATAATCCAATTGGAGTATGCGCCGTATTCTTTAGGGAGTTCGGCTTCGGTCCATTCAGCGACAAAGTCAGCCAAAACTTGTGACTTTATAGCTCGCCGAGGTTTGTAAGATATATCAAATGGTAAGAGCTCAATGGCCCATTTTGCAATCCTGCCCATCGCGTCGCGGTTGTTTATAATGTCGTTAAGTGGTACTTCAGAGGCCACTGTTATCGAACACTCTTGAAAGTAGTGTCGGAGCTTCGGGATGCCATGAACACCGCGTATGCTATCTTCTGATAGTGCGGGTAACGGGACTTGCAAGGGGTTAACACAGTGGATACGTAGTATACTGGTTTTTGAAGAGGGAATTTATGCCCTTCTGTTTCTCGTTCGACGACGAGTACCGCGCTTACAACTTGATGCGTAGCTGTGATGTATAACAACATTGGTTCGCCCGGGTTGGGCGCAGCCAGGACCGGATTTGTTGCCAATATGGCCTTTATTTCTTCGAGTCCGGTGGTGGCAGCATCCGTCCACTCAAAGTGTTCGGTGCGCCTGAGGAGGCGATAGAGGGGTAATGCCTTTTCTCCTAGACGGGAGATAAAGCGGCTTAGAGCCGCTATGCATCCGGTCAATTTTTGTATTTGCTTGAGGTCTTTTGGAATATGTAGCTGTGACAGAGCTCAGATCTTGGCTGGGTTTGCTTCAATTCCTCTACCGGATACGATGAAGCCCAGAGCTTTCCACGGTGATACGCCAAAACACATTTTTCCGGATTCAGCTTGATGTCATATGCTCTGAGGCTGTCGAATGTGAGCCTCAAGTCGTCTAATAGAGTTTCGACGTGTTTAGTTTTGACGACTACGTCGTTCACGTATGCCTCTACTGTTTTGCCGATCTGGGTAGCCAGACATGTCTGAATCATGCGCTGATATGTTGCGCCGGTGTTTTTAAGTCCGAAGGGCATCGTGTTGAAGAAGAATGGTCCATATGGAGTAATGAATGCCGTTGCGGCTTGATCCGCTTCTGCCATCTTGATTTGATGTAGCCGGAGTATGCGTTCAGGAAGCACAATGAATCGTGCCCTGCGGTGGCATCGATGATTTGGTCGATGCGGGGAGGAAGGATCCTTTGGGCAGGCCTTATTTAGGTCTTTGAAATCGACACATAGGCGCCGTGATTTGTCCTTCTTTGGTACCATTACCAAGTTTGCTAGCCAATCCGGTGTTTGATGTCTCGATGAATCCGGCTTCCAATAGTTTGGCTAGCTCCTCTCCCATTGCTTGTCTTTTGGGTTCGAAAATCGTCAAGAGCCTGTTTGGTGGCTTGAATCCTTTTAGGATGTTTAGGCTGTGTTCGCCAATCGTGGGATTCCGGCATATCCGAGGGGTGCCAGCAAAATGTCCCAATTTTCGAAGGAATTCTCATGAGGCGCGCCTACATCCGGGTTCAATTGTGCCCCGATGGAGGCCGTCTTCGTGGGGTCCGTTGGGTGGACCTGGAAGTTGACTATTTCATCCGCTGGTTTAAAAGAGGTGGACTTGGATCTTTTATCAAGTATCACATCGTCCCTGTTCACCGTGGAGCGCATCGCGGTGAGTTCCTCGGCCGCTAGGGCTTCGGATAGTGCCTCGAGGGCTAGTGCGGCTGTCTTATTTTTGGCGCGGAGTGCTATGTTCGGATCACTAGCGAGAGTGATAATTCCGTTAGGACCGGGCATTTTAAGCTTCATGTACCCATAATGGGGTATAGCTTGAAAAATTGTGAATGCCTCTTGTCCTAATAAAGCATGATATCCGCTGCTGAATGGAGCCACTTGAAATGTGACCTCCTCGGACCTGTAATTTTCCGGCGAGCCGAACACTACGTCCAGCGTGATTTTTCCTGTGCAGCATGCTTCCCGGCTGGGGATTATTCCTCTAAAGGTTGTGCTGCTTCGCTCAATGCGGTTCCAGTCTATTTCCATTTTTCGGAGGGTTTCCTCATAGATGAGGTTTAGTCCATCGCCGCCATCCATGAGTACCTTAGTAAGGCGAAGCCATCGACTATCGGGCCGAGGACCAATGCGGTGGTGCCGGGCAGTTCGAATTTAGGTTCGCCCGGCATTGAAGGTAATAGCCGTGTCGCCCATGGATTTATTGTTGCTACTTGGTAAACTTCGCAAGGTTGCGGAGTTGTCGTTTCGCATGTTATTGGATGCGAAAGTCTCAAGACTATTAACACCGTCTTGGTGTTGTTGGGCTGGGATTCGGCTAGAAGCTCTTCGCCACTTTTGGCAACCTGCCGTAGTATCCAACATGCTCGAAGGCTATGAGTTGGAGTGGCGCCTCGTGCTATGAATTTTGCAGGTCCGTTTAGCCAGCCCTCGAAGACAGTTCCGCACCCTTTGGGGGATTTTGGTTTTTTGGTATTCAGACCAGGTGCTTGATAATGATGCACCCTTTGGTTCCGGACTAGGGATGTATCCGGGACCGGATTATCCCAAAATTTACTTTCGGTTTTCCAGGTGCTCTCCATCGCGCAGTACTTTTGTACGATGGTCTCCAAGTCGGCAAAGCATGTAATGTCGCGGCGACTTATGGCGTTTAGGATTCCCTTGTCCGTGCAATTATTGCAGAAGACTGAGATTGCGTTTTCCTCTCGGCAGTCCTTTATCCTGTCCATAACCAGGAGGAATCTGGCCCAGTAGTGATGTACTGTCTCAGCGGGCTCTTGCCGAATTAGAGTTAGATCGCATATGTCTGGGCGGGTGGGTGGAACTAAGTCCGGAACCCTACCCGTCTCAAGGCTCAAGGGCCGAGAAGTTTCCAATTTTGGAAGCTTGGATTTCTGGACGTTGTCCAACGAATCTAGTCCGATGCCTGACTTTAAGTTCAGTGTTTGATCGAAGCCCGTCCCTCCGCGGGAATCCGGCATGGGGGGTTCGGGGATCCGGACATGACTAGTTTTCAATACAGGAGAAGCGTCGTCGCATTGTTCCTCTACCACTGCAACGTGGTGGGTGACCTGGGGAGAGTTAATTTCTCTCAGATCGGTTTTAAGCCCAATCTGATCGTAGTCATGAAGCGACTCTGTGGCGGCGATGCGATCCAAGAGCTCGTTTACGGACGAGAGCTCTATTGGATCTAGCCGCTCCACGAATTCCGAGCTGACGTGAAGATTGCTTTTGACGACTTGAGAGGTCATTGTCGAAGCGATGGCCGGACAGGCGGTCATAAGAAAACCACCTAGTCGGATAGTTTGGCCGGCGGCCAAGGCTCCTTTGCGAAAATACCGTCCTTGAAGGCGGAGGAGGCATCCTTCCTATCGGTGGCGCATTGCAGGAACTCTCAATGAAAGCACCAATGTCGGTGTCAAAACCGGCGGATCTCGGGTAGGGGGTCCCGAGGCGTGCGTCTAGGCGGATGGTAACAGGAGACAAGGGACACGATGTTTACCTGTGTTGGGCCCTCTTGATGGAGGTAAAACCCTACGTCCTGCTTGATTGATATTGATATTGTGGATGTTTACAAGAGTGGATCTACCACGAGATCAAGGAGGCTAAACCCTAGAAGCTAGCCTATGGTATGATTGTAAGGGTTGTTGTGATTGTTGTCCTACGGACTAAAGCCATACGGTTTATATAGACACCGGAGAGGGCTAGGGTTACATGGAGTCGGTTACAATGGTAGGAGATCTACATATCCGTATCGCCAAGCTTGCCTTCCATGCCAAGGAAAGTCCCATCCGGACACGGGGAGAAGTCTTCAATCTTCTATCTTCATAGTCTTGGAGTCCGGTCGATGATGATAGTCCGGCCGATGATAGTCCGGCCGATGATGGTAGTCCGGCCATCCGGACACCCCCTAATCCGGGACTCCCTCAGTTGGGTTTTGTCTTTTGTTTTGCATTGTGTTCATGTCATGCATCTCATCTCATTGCATCATGCGCATTGCATCATCATGTTTTCATAAAACTTGCATCTGCCCGTAGTTGCCGTGTCCCCCCTTACTTTCGTTGACCGTTCCGAGACCAACCTTGTTATTCGTTTGCCCTCTTGCCTAAACCGGAGTCTCTCTGTACAGTGCACAACCCCCCTTGTGTGCGCGTCCGAAACTGCCCTGAACCCGATTTGCTCAGTCATCATCGTTGCATTCAGATCATCTCCTAACATCTACAAAACATCTCCGTTTTCGTATTTGGACTCCCTACATATTATTTTCTCGACCGTCTGATTACGATCGGAGGTTCCGATTAGCCCCTAAACCTACCCCACTTGCTATATAAATAGATCAACCCTAAAATCTAGGGAGATGTCCCATCCATCCCGTCTCGGCCGCCGCCAGTTTCTTCATCGGGATCCCCTCACCGATCTCCCTCGATCCCCTCGCCCAACCACCACCGAGCGCCAGCCTCCTGCTTCCTTCGGCATCCATCCCCAACCATCGCAGCCGCCCGAATCCTGCAGTGCCCCTCCTTCTCCTGCACGAGCGCCTTGAGCCTCACCTCGCCGGGGCACCGAATCAGGCCCGTGCTCCACCTCCCCCTCCCTTCCCTTCCTCTTCTTCCGTGAAGCTCTCTCTGACCACCCCCTTCGTCGTGTTTCTCTCTCAGGGAACCATGGCACCGCCAAGAAGTCCCCTGCCTCCAATGCCGCCAGACCTTGGAGCAGCCATGGTGGCGCCTTCCTCCTCAGACCCGTGCGGACACTGAAGCCCTCGCGACCCGCATCCCTCGCTGCAAGCCTCTGCTTCCCCTCCTGCGAGCAGTGGCTCGGGATCAAGCGCAGCCGGCGTGTCCGCCTCGTTGGCCAGCCCGCGTCAGAACCGCGCCAAGCTACCATCTCCTGCTTCGCCGTCAAGTCCCCGCGCCAAGTCCGTCTTCAAGCCAAGCCGCTTTGGAGCTTCTTCGTTGTCCCGCAAGTCCCAGCTCCTCGCGACGCCCGGCCTCTGCATCGCGCGCGTTGACCCCGGTCCTCGCTTCGATCTGGAGGTAGCAGCCAACCACATCGCCAGCCGTCGATCCCCTGCTTCGAACAAGAACGACGACCGCCGCCCGCGTTGACCCGCGCCTGGGCTGCCTCCCCTTCGCCTGCTAGCCAAGGCCCAGCCGCGCCAGATCCGGCCTGCCTGGCCTCCTCCCCACCGAGCCGGCCCAAGTGCCGTGGTGAGCAGCCCCTCCTGTTCAGCCCAGCAGTGCCCCAGTTTCAGCCCGTGGGTGTTTTTTTTTCCTGGACGAATTTGCTAAATACCCTGGGCATGCATAATTACAGAAAATGCCATGATTTTAAATTACTCACAACTAAATAACCGTGCATCGGATTTAAACATGTCATATATGTAACTTGCTCAGTTTTTCATGCACTTTCATAATATTCTACTTTCATCCAGGTTTGAAATGTTTAACTTGCTGTTTGATTTAATTTGCTAAAATGCCATGTTAAAATGATTTAATTCATACCTAATTAACCGTAGCTCGGTTTTAAATAAACTTTATATGTAAATGGGGTGAAAAAATTCCTAGTTTAACATGGTGCAGTTTATTTTCCTGTTTAACAACAATAAAATATGTTCTAGGGCAGAACAGTACCGAATCTAAAATATTGCTCATGAGGATTTTCCGGAATTGTTGTTTCTTATTTCCGGCCTCACTTAAATTTGCCTGAATAGTTAGTTTACTTATGCTTCACCCCTTGCCTTGTTTAATAACATTTAATATTGTTGAGTACCTAAACGAGAGCGAACTAAATAACTCGAATGTGGTGTTTTGTCCACTTAACTTGTAGTATCGTTTGTTGCACTTTGCCATGTCATGCCTCTATATACTTGGTAAAGGGTGGAAGGCTCGGCCTTATGCCTGGTGTTTTGTTCCACTCTTGCCGCCCCAGTTTCCGTCATATCGGTATTATGTTCCTGGATTTTGCGTCCCTAACGCTGTTGGGTGATTTATGGGACCCCCTTGACAGTTCGCTTTGAATAAGACTCCTCCAGCAAGGCCCAACCTTGGTTTTACCATTTGCCTCACCACCACCTATACCCTTCCCTTGGGTCGGCCAACCCAAGGGTCATCTTTATTTTAGCCCCCCCGGGCCAGTGCTTCTCTAAGTGCTAGTTCGAACCGAGCCGCCTGCGGGGCCACCACGGGGAAACTCGAGGCTTGGTTTTACTCGTAGCCTGTCTCATCCGGTGTTGCCCTGAGAACGAGATATGTGCAGCTCCTATCGGGATTGTCGGCGCATCAGGCGGTCTTGCTGGTCTTGTTTTATTGCTGTCGAAATGTCTTGTAGCCGGATTCCGAGACTGATCGGTCTTCCGGGAGAAGGAATATCCTTCGATTGATCGCGAGAGCTTATCATGGGCTAAGTTGGGACACCCCTGCGAGGTATAAACTTTCGAGAGCCGTGCCGCGGTTATGTGGCGATGGGAATTTGTTAATATCCGGTTGTAGTAAACTTGAAGTAAACTCTTCTAAAATACACCAACCGTGTGCGTAACTGTGAGTGTCTCTTTTCGGGGTTGATCGAGAGGAGAACACGGTTCCTGGGTTATGTCTGACGTAAGTAGGAGTTCGGGATCACTTCTTGATCATTACTAGTTGACGACCGTTCCTTTGTTTCTCTTCTCGCTCTCATCTGCGTATGTTAGCCACCATACTTGCTTAGTCACTGCTGCAGCCTCACCATTTTACCCCTTCCTTACCCATTAAGTTTTGCTAGTCTTAATACCCATGGTAATGGGATTGCTGAGTCCTCGTGGCTCACAGATTACTACAACAACAGTTGCAGGTACAGGTTATGCGATGATCGTGACGCGAGAGCGATGCTTGCTTGTTCTGGAGTTCTTCTTCTGCTTCTTCGATCAGGGGATAGGTTCCAGGTCGGCAGCCTGGGCTAGCAGGGTGGATATTGTTTGAGTTTCTGTTTATGTTTCATCTGTAGTCGGATGTTGTTTTTGTATGATGATGATGTATTCTTGTGGCATTCGTGCCTTATGTATGTATCCCTATGTATTATGTAATGTTGATGTAATGATATCCACCTTGCAAAAGCGTCTTCAAGATGAGCTTCTATCCTTGGTGGGACCTTCGAGTTCCTTTAGGATAGGGTCGCATCTTGGGCGTGACAGGGTGAGTTCGTTCTCCTGGCCACCCACGTAGATTGGGGATTTTCTCTGCCACCGATTCCTTTTTTCCAGGGGTTTCTGAACTTTTTTGGAGCGCAACTCCATCATTTCACTCCCAACTCCATTGTCTACCTTGCTGCTTTCATTTCGTTATGCGAGAACTTCTTGGGTTGTCGACCGCACTGGGGTCTCTTCAAGCACATATTCACCTGTCGCTCTCAGACGATGAAGAAAACGGACCCGAATGACGAGAGAACCCAAGTAATCCAGATGTGTGGGGGACTCGGGGTCCAGATGAGGGGGAAGAGCGCCTTTCCGGCTATGACTCTCCCTGACTCGGTTAGAGGGTGGCAGTCGACCTGGTTCTACTGCCAAGACCAGCCGGGGCAGTCGACTGGGCTCCCTCCTTTCTCCATGAGTCGAGTGAACAAGCCATCTTCCCTGAAGGTGTTACCAGAGGAGAAGGCCCAAGTAAAATTGCTGATGGAGCGCGTGGTCCAGCTTATTCACGACGGGGTGACCGGCATGTATCTCCTGGAGGTTTTCCTCCGACGGCTTATTCAGCCACTCCAATACCGAGGTCATCCGATGTGGATGTACTCTGATACGGTTGATACCACTCGGGTCCATCCAGAGGAGGTCGATGACGCCACGCTGGAGAAGTGGATGACTGCCATCACAGGAAACAAAGATAACCCTCGCGGAGCTAGGAGGATTCCACCACTCGACCAGACTTACGAAGTAGACAAGGTACAACCACTTATCTTCGATCGTGATTGGCTGCATTCATTCATTTAGATGCCAATTAAATCGATCGACTTTCGCCTTGTTTTGTTGTCTTCTAGGTCACCACCGAGATGTACTCGATGCCCAACGGGCGCAGGAAACATCGAAGAAGAAGAAGGAAGTGGAGGTGAAAGTCGGGAGGAATGGGAGTCCAACGGCGAGGAGGATGAGGGGATGACAACTCGATGAAGAGGAGGAGGAGGAGGAAGAGGAGGAAGGCGTCGATCCTCCTCGCTCGGAGGGAAGGTCCAAGTTGACGCATGACCCGGCGGCCGGGCGCGGTAAAGCTGTTGTGCCCATTGGGCAGTCAACGAAGCGACCTAGGACAACTTCCCCTGCGCCGACTGAGAAATCGCCGAAGCAACCTCGAGCAACATCGTCAAAGCCGGCGAAGGCTCTGCCCAAGATGCGGATGGTCATCCCCACCATCTCCGGGTAACCAACAGAACCTTGTATTTCCTTATTCAACATGAGTGAACTTTGGGTCGACTTGATGACTGATCAGCCGATTCTTTAAATCTATAGTGCCGCTACCTCCGAGACTTCAGCCAAGCACGAAGATCAGGAAATGGAGGATGCTGCCCTCCAACCTTGGTATGATCTCTGAGGTTTCGCTTTCAGTCGATTGGACTTCCATGTTTACTTTTGAATCTTTCTTGTACTTCCGCCTCACGTCATTGATCTCCTCGATGATGACGAGGAAGCGCCATTGAGGAAGAAGAAGAACAAGAGAGTGCCTGCTGGCAAGGCTGCTCCAGCCGCGGTGATTCCTGAGATGCTGATTTCCGAGGGAGGCAACCCCACTCGGGCTTCTGTGTCTTCTGCTGTACCGCTGACAAGTGCCCGACCCACTTCGTCGACTGCTGATCCACCATCTCTCTTTGCTATACACCACGTCCCGGAAGACCAAGTGAGTGCTGCTAAGGAGGCCATACGCCAGGAAGGGATCATGATGGAGCAAGTGAAAGCGGTCCGAGAGGCTAGCCAGGCGGCCTATGATGCTAGTTCAGCTCTCCAGAGCAATGTCCAAGTAAGTCAATCGTTGCTTGCTTTGTTAGAATATGCTACCAAACTGCTTCCTACGGAGATTTCCATATCTGTACACCCTTTGGGTGGGTGTGACGATTGAACTTTTGTGGGGCACGCTGAGTGCACCCACCGGGTGTAGTCCCGAGACTATGGTCATGCGTGCGATCGGCTATAGTCTTTATGCTGTGAACTTCTTCACTCGACTGGACGGACCAAGTCGAATGGAACCGTAAAACCGGTGGGGGCACGCTAAGTGCACCCACTAGGTGTAGTCCCCGAGAATATGGTCGACTGCATGCAGTCGAATATAGTCTAAAGAATTGTGTGTTGTTGTCGTTTTTTTCTCTCACGGTTGACCGCTGACACATAACCTTTTGCCTCTTTTGGTCGACTGGTCGAACCAAATTGGTAAAACCGAGTAGAACACGCTGAGTGCACCCGCTGGGTGTAGTCCCCGAGACTACTGTCGAATGTTTTGATTCGACTGTAGTCTTAGAAATGCTACTATTTTTCCTTAATCACTCGGAAGTGATCTGTCTTTGATGTCTTTCATTGGTTGACTCTTTGTAGAAATCTTGCGAACTTGTGGCTCGCTATACTGAGTTAGAGAACAAACAGATCCAGCTCAACCTCGATTCGAAGCTTGCTCAGGAGAATTTGCAGAAGGCAAAGGATGAAGCAAAAGGTATGGCTGGTGAGAACTTTTGATGATTGCCTTTGTTTTTCTGTTCATTCTCAACTCTGTTCTCATTGTTGCTTTGCAGATAAACTGGAAGAGACTTTGAAGAAGAAGGACCTTGACCTTGCAGAGGCATAGAAGGCAGCTTTGGAGAAAACAAAGCTCGCTGAAGAGAAGCTTGCCTCAGTCGACAAACTTGAAGATGAAAATGCCAAGCTGAAAGCCGCTCTTGACGCGGCTAACAAGGAAGTTAGTCGACTGAAGAACGACAAGATTGCTCTGTCTGACAAGGCTGGCCAACTGGCGGGGAAGCGAAATGACCTGGAGATTTATCTTGGAGGGCTCGCCAAGAAGCTGTTTCTCATGTTTGAAGGTAATCTCTTTTACCCGACTGTCTTGCTATCACCGACTCATCACATGATCGTTATTTTGAATCTGAGCTGTGTTTTTAGAATTTTGTCAAAACTTCGAAGAAGAAACCAGTCGAGTGGAAACCAGTTTGGACCCCATTAACTCTCCTGTGAAGGACGAAGCTGCTATGAATGTGCTCCGACCGAGTCTCGCGTTGCTTAGCGTGGTGGATTATCTTGCTCGACGAAAGTTGCGATGTCGCGGATCGGCTCGACTCTCCGGCGGATCGGACGCCAGAATGACCTTGAATCTCGATGACTCGATCGAATGAGATTCCAAGTCGAGTGCAAGAATGGAAAAAGTCTTACGCGGTGTGGTGCTGATGTTGCTCTATCTACGGTTCGTGTCCACTTTGCAAAGAAGCGCAAGAGGACAAGCTGGTGTCTCTCAAGGTTGCCAACACCGGGAAGCACGACTTCAGATCTTTCATAGAGACTTTCATCGCTGCTGCTACCCGTATTGCCGACGGAATCGACCTCGCCAGTTTGTTGCATGTTCGATCCTCCGCCGAGGAGTAAAAACTTCTAAGTCCCACCTTAAATTTGCCTCGGAATGCGAGTGGTTTTTGTAACCGAAACTTTAGCGGGCTTAACGCTGAGCACCTTTGGATCCGTGGGGCGTTTATCCGAACTTGATTTATCCTTTAACATGCTTTGTTTGCCTTGAGAGAACTTTGTTCCTCATTGGAAGATATTCGTTGAAACTCCAGATTGACTTGTGCTTCATCTATCCTGCGGTAGAGATGGAACCTGACTATGCCCGACCTCGTCGTCCTTGCGGATTGGGATGAACCGCATGTTGTATTTGTGGCGAAGCTCGAAGGAGGTAGTAGCATCGACCTGCACCTCGTCGTCCTTATGGATTGGGATGAATTCCTTACTTGGCGAGCACTGGTCAGCAGCTAAGCTCCCAGTGGGAGGTTTGCTCTCCACTGTAGGGTTTTATTACTTAGGCGAGCACTGGCTGCAGCTAAGCCTCCGAGTGGGAGGTTTGCTCTCCACTCGGTAGGATTTTTATTACTTAGGCGAGCACTGGGCTGCAGCTAAGCCTCCGAGTGGGAGGTTTGCTCTCCACTCGGTAGGATTTCTATTACTTAGGCGAGCACTGGGCTGCAGCTAAGCCTCCGAGTGGGAGGTTTGCTCTCCACTCGGTAGGATTTTTATTACTTAGGCGAGCACTGGGCTGCAGCTAAGCCTCCGAGTGGGAGGTTTGCTCTCCACTCGGTAGGATTTCTATTACTTAGGCGAGCACTGGGCTGCATCTAAGCCTCCGAGTGGGAGGTTTGCTCTCCACTCGGTAGGATTTCTATTACTTAGGCGAGCGCTGGGCTGCAGCTAAGCCCCCGAGTGGGAGGTTTGCTCACCACTCGGTAGGATTTCTATTACTTAGGCGAGCACTGGGCTGCAGCTAAGCCCCTGAGTGGGAGGTTTGCTCTCCACTCGGTAGGATTTTTATGGCGTAGCTTTGAAGGAGAAGGTAACAGTCGACCCGCACCTCGTCGTCCTTGCGATTTTCATTATTTTGGATGTTAAGGCAAATCCTTGGGCTATTGCAAGCCCCCGAATGGGAGGTTGGCTCACCACTCAGTAGGATTTGAATACTTAGGCGAGTACTTGGACTGCAGCTAAGCCTCCGAGTGGGAGGCTGGCTCGCCACTCGGTAGGATTTGAATACTTAGGCGAATACTTGGACTGCAGCTAAGCCTCCGAGTGGGAGGCTGGCTCGCCACTCGGTAGGATTTTGAATACTTAGGCGAGTACTTGGACTGCAGCTAAGCCCCCGAGTGGGAGACTCGCTCGCCACTCGGTAGGATTTTGAATACTTAGGCGAGTACTTGGACTGCAGCTAAGCCCCCCAGTGGGAGACTGGCTCGCCACTCGGTAGGATTTTGAATACTTAGGCGAAGCGGATTCGTAGCTAAGCCCCCGAGTGAGAGACTAGCTCGCCACTCGGTAGGATTTTGAATACTTAGGCGAAGCGGATTCGCAGCTAAGCCCCCGAGTGAGAGACTGGCTCGTCACTCGGAAAGGATTTTGAATACTTAGGCGAGTACTTGGACTGCAGCTAAGCCCCCGAGTGGGAGACTGGCTCGCCACTCGGTAGGATTTTGAATACTTAGGCGAAGCGGATTCGCAGCTAAGCCCCCGAGTGAGAGCTGGCTCGCCACTCGGTGGGATTTTGAATACTTAGGCGGCGGATTCAGTAGCTAAGCCCCGAGTGAGAGGCGGCTCGTCACTCGGAAAGGATTTTTTTTACAAACTTAGGCGAACCGGATCGCAACTAAGCCACCCACTGGGGGAAATTTCAACAAAAAGTAGTAACAATCACTGGGAAAATTATAACATTCTTGTCTTAGATAAACAAACTACAAAAGTACTTTTATTACATCTCAACCGAGTGAGTATTAAGTGTAAAAGGGGCGGAGCAGCTCCGCGTTCCAAGCTCGAGGCTCGTCGATCTGGCGATCAACGTTGTAGAGACGATATGCTCCGTTGTGGAGAACTCTTGTGACGATGAGGGGACCTTCCCAAGTGGGAGCGAGCTTGTGTGGTTTCTGTTGATCCACTCGGAGGACCAAATCTCCCTCTTGGAAGGCTCGACTCTTCACATTTCGGCATGGAATCGGACGCAAGTCTTGCTGATAGATAGTCGAGCGGATCAGGGCCATTTTCTCTCCTCTTCCAAGAGGTCGATCGCATCTTGCCGGGCTTGTTCCGCTTCTTCTTCAGAGTATAGTTCGACTCGAGGCGCATTGTGAAGCAGGTCACTCGGCAGAACTGCTTCAGCTCCATAGACCAGGAAGAATGGAGTTCTCCCAGTCGACCGATTAGGAGTGGTCCTCAATCCCCAGAGAACCGATGGAAGTTCGTCAACCCAAGCTCCTGCTGCGTGTTTGAGATCACGCATCAGCCGTGGTTTCAGCCCTTTGAGAATGAGGCCGTTTGCATGTTCTGCTTGTCCATTCGACTGAGGATGAGCCACTGAAGCATAGTCGACACGCGTGCCTTGAGAGGCGCAGAAGGCTTTGAACTTGTCATTGTCGAAGTTTGACCCATTGTCGGTGATGATGCTATGCGGAACTCCATATATGAATATCAACTCTCGATGAAAGCGATAGCGGTGCATGCATCGAGGTTCTTGATGGGCTTGGCCCGATCCACTTGGTGAACTTGTCGATTGCTACTAGCAAATGAGTGAAGCCGCTTCGCCATTCTCAATGGTCCAATCATGTCCAATCCCCAAACAGCGAAGGGCGGATGAGTGGAATGGTCTTCAAGGCTGAGGCGGGCTTGTGCGACATGTTGGAATAAAACTGACATCCTTCGCACTTGTCAACTATTTATTTTGCCATTTCATTTGCTTTCGGCCGGTAAAATCCCGCTTCGGTATGCTTTAGCCACAATGGTCCGAGAGGGCGCATGATGGCCACAGTCCCCAGTGGATATCCTCAAGAATTATCGACCTTCTTACGGCGTGATACACTTCGGCCGACTCGATCACGCTTTCTCGAACAACTGTCCCTTGATCATCAGTAAAGGCCTTGGATCGTCGGACGATCTGTCGAGCCTCTTCTTCATTCTCTGGGAGCTCTTTCCTTAGGATATATGCGATGTACGGCACCGTCCAATCGGGAGTGATGACCACAACTTCCATAATTAGGTCGACCACGGCTGGGACCTCAACTTCAGTCGGATCATCGACACTCTTTTGCTGCGGGGCTTTTTCTGTGAAAGGATCCTCCTGCACTGATGGTGCATGAACGTGCTCCAAAAATACATTACTAGGAATGGCTTCCCTCTTGGATCCTACCTTCGCCAAATCATCTGCAGCTTGATTTTTCAGTCGGGGTATATGATGAAGCTCTAACACCTCGAATTTCTTCTCCAGCTTTCTCACTGCATTACAATAACCTGTCATAGCTGGGCTTCTGACATCCCACTCCTTCATCACTTGATTAACAACCAGATCCAAGTCGCCGTAGACCATAAGGTGACGGACGCCGAGTGAAATGGTCATGCGCAACCCATACATGAGTGCTTCATATTCTGCTTCGTTGTTGGAAGAATCAAAGTGAATCTAGAGAACATATTTGAGCCTATCTCCTCGGGGGGAAACCAATACAACCCCTGCACCAGAACCGTTCAGCATCTTGGAACCGTCGAAAAACATAGTCCAAAGGTGCTCGAGTGAACTTGAGTCGAAGCTGCTGTTCATCCACTCGGCGAGGAAGTCTGCTATTGCTTGGGACTTGATGGCTTTCTTTGCCTCGAATTTGATATCAAGGGAAGGAGTTCAATCGCCCATTTGCTACTCGACCAGTTGCATCTCTGTTATGAAGAATTTCCGACAATGGGGCGCCACCGGCGATCGTAATGGAATGATCGGAGAAATAATGAGCAACCTTCTTTGTGGTCATATAGATCCCATAAACAAGCTTACGATAGTGAGGGTATCTTTGCTTTGATGGAATTGATACTTGAAGATAATAAACCGGGCGTTGAACTTTGAAGGCTCTTCCTTCTTCTTCCCTTTCGACCGTAAATGCAGATCGACGACTTGTCCGAAGGGCTGCAATGTAAAGCAGCAAAGGCTCTTTGCTGATTGGGGCAGCAAGCACCGGTTGGTGGAGAGCGAGCTTTGAGCTCGCAAACGCTGCATCAGCTTCTAGAGTCCACTCGAACTTGTCTGACTTCTTCATCAATCGGTAAAGAGGCAATGCCTTTTCACTGAGGCGAGAGATGAATCGACTTAAAGCGGCCAAGCATCCGATAAGAAGTTTCGGACATCGTGCACACGACATGTGGCGCTTCATTCGGAGTATGGTGCCAACCTTTTCGGGTTAGCATCGATTCCTCGCTCGTAAACGAAAACCGAGTAACTTTCCACCAGGAACTCCAAATGTACACTTTGATGGGTTAAGCTTGATATCATACCTCCTGAGATTGGCAAATGTTTCAGCAAGGTCAGTCAACAGGTCGGAACCCTTTCGTGACTTGACCACTATATCATCCATGTACCCTTCTACATTTCGACTGTTTTGAGTGAGCAAACACTTCTGAATCATCCTCATGAATGTGGCTCCGGCATTCTTGAGACCGAATGGCATGGTGACATAACAGAAGCACCCGAATGGAGTGATGAACGCTATTTTAATCTCATTGGGTCCATACAGACGGATCTGATGGTACCCGGAATAGGTGTCTAAAAAAGACAACCTCTCACATCCCGCATTTGAGTCGACTATTTGGTCAATGCGAGGAAGAGTGAAATGATCTTTCGGGCAGGCCCGATTGATATGCTTGAAATCGATGCACATGCGCAACGACTTGTCCTTCTTGGGGACCATGACGACATTGGCGAGCCACTCGGAGTGGTAGATCTCTCGGATGTACTCTGCCGCTAAGAGCCGAGCCACCTCCTCGCCAATGGCCATTCTCTTCTGGACGGCGGACTGCCGAAGATATTCTTTAACCGGTATGAATTTTGGGTCGACTCGTAGGCGATGCTCAGCCAGCTCCACAGGAACACCCGACATGTCGTGAGCTTCCATGCAAAGATGTCCCATTCTCACGGAGAAACCGGATGGCGCTTCTTCCTATTTTGAGTCGAGTGTTGTTGAGATGTTGGTCGGAGCAGCATTGGGATCGTCGGGTGAATGTGAACCTGTTTCGTCTCACCGTCGATGAAATGCTGACTCCGAGCAGGCTTCTTAGCTCGCAACAAATCACTCGAATCTGCAGTTTTCGATACTCTTGTAGCTCTACCACGCCAACCGAGCATCGGCGATCTTGGAGCCTTTTCGAAGCACTCTTCCGCCTTCTTCCGATTGCCGTTACGGTGATCACGCCTTGGAACCAGGCATCTTGGTTTAAGATACACGTAACATGGTCGGGCCATGAACGTGCATAAGTCGGCCTTCCTGAATAGCATGATAAGCGCCTGAAATCCACGACCTCAAAGGTCAACTTTTCTTTCCGCAAATGCTTGAATCACCAAAACTACATCAAGAGCAATTTGGCCGAGTGACTCAGCCTTCTTTCCGTGAATGACTCCGTGGAAACTCATATTCTTGGTATCGAGTCCGGACATCGGAATGCCCATTCCTTTCAAGCGTCTCCGCGTACAATATGTTCAAGCCACTACCACCATCCATCGGGACTTTGGTCGGTCGAGTGCCCTCAACAACCGGGTCGACCACCAATGCTTGCCTCCTGGGGTGGCAATGTCGTCGGGTGATCGGTGGTCGAATGTGATGGCGGTGCAGGACCATTTCAGATAATTGGGAGTCGCCGAGCAACCAAGTTCACTTCCGATTGATAACCTTCAATCGACTTTTGCTTCGGCGTCGGCAAAAATCATCAGGGTGGAACTGACCTGGGGATATCCATCATCGCTGTCATCTTTGTCCTCAACTTTGTCTGTTTCCTTATCCTTATCCTTGAGCTGTTTCCCTTGGAACTGCTGAATCAAGAGCCGACACTGTCGAGTGGTATGTTTCGGGTAAATGAGTTTACCCTCTTCATCTTTCTTTGTATGAATATGACATGGCAAATCCAACACGTCGTTTCCATCCTGGTCTTTCACCTTCTTGGGGTTCCAAGGACCCTTGGGTTTCCCCTTGAACTTTCCTGGGGTCACAGCCAAGGCCTCTCCGGGAGCGGCTGGCTCGGCTTTGCGCTTCTGCTTCCGACTGGAATTTCCTCCGCCGGCCTCATTGGCGGCCGATTTATATTTACCACTCCGGAGCCGATCCTCTTCTTCACCATTTGCATACTTGGTGGCAATCTCCATCATCCGACTCAGGGTCATATCTCCGGTTCGACCAAATTTCAAACTCAACTCTCTGTTCTTGACACCTTCTTTGAAGGCACAGACTGCCTGGTGATCAGATACATTCTCGACTGTGTGGTGCAAAGTGATCCACCTCTGGATATAATCTCTCAAAGTTTCACTCGACTTTTGCACACACGACTGCAACTCTGTCAATCCTGTTGGTCGTTTGCAAGTTCCTTCAAATGTCCTGACAAACACTCGGGCAAGATCTTCCCAAGTGTAAATATTGCTGGGTGCTAACTGATTCAACCATGCCCTGGCTGAACCCTCCAACATAAGAGGAAAATGTTTCATGGCTACCTCATCGTTGCCACCGCCGATCTGAATAGCCACTCGGTAATCTTCAAGCCAAGTGTCAGGCTTGGATTCACCAGTGAACTTACTAACTCCAATCGCCAACCTGAAGTTGGGAGGAATCACCGCGGCTCTGATGGCTCTGCTGAAACACTCTGGTCCCGAGACATGAACTCTGCTGCTGGAGGGAACATCTCTATCATGGCCGTCTCGGTGAGCTCTGTTCCAGTCGACCAAACCTTGAACGATAATAGATCTCGCATCAAAGCCTGGTTCCCTGGGTCGACTGGAACTCTTCGCCCCACACGGTGCTGGCGTCTGTCGTCCTGCTGCCGAGGAGCGTATGATCCACCCCTTGGGGGAGGAGTGGGCACTCGATGTCGATCGTTGCGATCGAATAGGTGCTCATACTGCTCGCGGCCCTTGTACTGATCATCACGCCGGCCCCCACGTTCCTCACGCCTCGGGGGCGATCTCGGACTATGGGCTGACTGGACTGAATTCGCAGCGACGGATCGGCTGTGAATCCTGTTCCGCGACTGTGATACAACTGAGTTTTGATCTCCTGCCGCCCGGAGCAGATCTATGATTTGCAGCAAACCTTTACCCGCCTCCGACTGGGAAGGCTGAATTGACTCTGCTATACGGGCGGCAGCTGCTAAATTCTGAATCGGAGTTCGATATACCTAAGTTGGTGGTTGAAAGAGTCGGCGCCGATTGGATTACGGAACCCTTGGTCGCACAGGCCGTCGAGTACTCGCTGAAGGTTCTCGGTCAGTCGAAAGCCAGGTTATTAGCGCGATCCTCCAAGGCACGAGCCTCGGGGGTTTCTCCAACAATAGGAGTGTGAAGTGCATCCATGTTCCGACGGCAAAGCTCCTCCCTCTGGAGCAAAGTGAGGGTCTCGGGCAAGTACTCTTCGTGGGCTTGCTCCGGATCGCCTCCACCGTCACCTCCGTTGGTGCGGGTGAATCCGGGGGGACTGCGTGGTCCATCGACCATCAGAACCTCTGCCGCCGGGTCACTGCTATCGCATACGGACGCAGCCTCTGCGGAGCCAGTCGACAGGTCGAACAGGCCGTAGAGAGATTCGTCGAGCTCGATCGCCGCGACTTGGGGTGTGGCCGACTGGCGGGCCATCACATGCCTCACCCACCGCTGAAGCCTCGACCGACCGGAACGCTTGCGCCGGTGGGAGACTGGGAGTGAAGACGGCACAGGAACCGACCCATACTGAGTCGACGGTTGCCGCAGGAGGACGCCGCGGACACATGCTTGAAAGTCGCCGCCCACGGATGGGGAGCGCGTCCACGTCAAGTGGAGCCTCCTGAAGCCAAGCAGAGTCGTCGGCGACGAACGTGAGCGCACCGAGGCGGATCTCGTGGCCGTCAACCAGAACTCCACTTGAAATCATGATGTAGGAGATCGAAAGAATCCCAACTTCTCCAACAAATCGCTAGAACACCAGCCCCACGGTGGGCGCCAACTGTCGTGGTTCTAAGTCTGACAGTAGAATGGGGGTAGGTATGGAGAGGCAAGTTCCTAGCTATGGAGTAGTTGTATACGCAAGGGATTTACGAGTTCAGGCCCTTCTCGGAGGAAGTAATAGCCCTACGTCTCAGAGCCTGGAGGCGGTCGACTGGATTATATGCGTATGTGTTACAGGGATGCGAACCCTTCTACCTGTGGAGGGGGCGGCTTATATAGAGTGCGCCAGGACCCCAGCCAGCCCACGTAGCAGAGGGTTTAAGGTGCGTTAAGGCTAGGCATTACTGGTAACGCCTTACATAAAGTGTCATTAAGATCATAAAGACTATTTAACTACAGACCGTTTGGGCACCGAGTGGCTCTTGGACTCCTGGTGGTCGAGTGGGTCTTCATGGTCGAGTATCTTTGAATCTGTCGAGTGGAAACCTACCAGGTCGACTGGAAGGCCGCTTCTCTTGCGAGTGTCCTTGTGGAGGGTACCTTTGGGCAGGTCTACATGACTTCATCACCTAGGCGGAGAGTTTGGCTGACAGCCAAAGCTTCTTTAGCAACAGTACTGTCTTTAAAGACGGGATGAGGCATCCTTCCTGACGACGACGACACAGAGGAACTCTCAATGAAAGCACCAATGTCGGTGTCAAAACCGGCGGATCTCGGTAGGGGGTCTGAAGCGTGCGTCTAGGCGGATGGTAACAGGAGACAAGGGACACGATGTTTTACCTGAGTTCGGGCCCTCTCTATGGAGGTAAAACCCTACTCCTGCTTGATTAATATTGATGATATGGGTAGTACAAGAGTAGATCTACCACGAGATCGAGAGGCTAAACCCTAGAAGCTAGCCTATGGTATGATTGTTGTTCGCCCCACGGACTAAAACCCTCCGGTTTATATAGGCATCAAGAGGTTAGGGTTACGTAGTCGGTTACAATGGTAGGAGATCTACATATCCGTATCACCAAGCTTGCCTTCCACGCCAAGGAAAGTCCCATCCGGACACGGGACGAAGTCTTCAATCTTGTATGTTCATAGTCCAGGAGTCCGGCCAAAGGTCATAGTCCGGCTATCCGGACACCCCCTAATCCGGGACTCCCTCACTCGTTCCTAATGATAAGGATGAATTGATCCCGCAAAGAATTACTACAAGTTATAGGATGGAAATTGGTTTCTGTAAATTAAATAAAGCTACTAAGAAAGATCACTACCCTTTACCTTTTATTGATCAAATGCTAGAAAGACTATCTAAACATACACATTTCTGCTTTCTAGATGGTTATTCTGGTTTTTCTCATATACCTGTGTCAGCGGGGGATCAATCAAAAACTACTTTTACTTGCCCTTTCGGTACTTTTGCTTATAGACGTATGCCTTTTGGTTTATGTAATGCACTTGCTACCTTTCAAAGATGCATGATGGCTATATTCTCTGACTTTTGTGAAAAGATTTGTGAGGTATTCATGGATGATTTCTCCGTTTATGGATCCTCTTTTGATGATTGTTTGAGCAACCTTGATCGAGTTTTGCAGAGATGTGAAGACATTAGTCTCGTCTTGAATTGGGAAAAGTGCCACTTTATGGTTAATGAAGGCATTGTCTTGGGGCATAAGATTTCTGAGAGAGGTATCGAAGTTGATAAAGCTAAAGTTGATGCTATCGAAAATATGCCATGTCCCAAGGACATAAAAGGTATAAGAAGTTTCCTTGGTCATGCCGGTTTTATAGGAGGTTCATTAAGGAATTTTCTAAAATCTCTAGGCCTCTGAGTAATTTATTGCAAAAAGATATTCCTTTTGTCTTTGATGATGATTGTATAGAAGCTTTTGAAATACTTCAGAAAGCTTTGATTACTGCACCTATTGTTCAGCCACCTGATTGGAATTTACCCTTTGAAATTATGTGTGATGCTAGTGATTATGATGTAGGTGCTGTTCTATGGCAAAGAGTTGATAATAAATTGAATGTTATCCAGTATGCTAGTAAGACCCTTGATACTGCCCATAGAAATTATGCCACTACTGAAAAAGAATTCTTAGCAGTTGTGTTTGCTTGTGATAAGTTTAGACCTTACATTGTTGATTCCAAAGTTACTATTCACACTGATCATGCTGCTATTAAATATCTTATGGAAAAGAAAGATGCTAAACCTAGACTCATTAGATGGGTTCTCTTGCTCCAAGAATTTGATTTGCATATTATTGATAGAAAGGGAGCTGAGAACCCCGTTGCAGACAACTTGTCTAGGTTAGAGAATGTTCTTAATGACCCACTACCTATTGATGATAGCTTTCCTGATGAACAATTAGTGGTCGTTAATGCTTCTCGTACTGCTCCTTGGTATGCTGATTATGCTAATTACATTGTTGCTAAATTTATACCACCTAGTTTCACATACCAACAAAACAAAAAGTTCTTTTATGATTTAAGACATTACTTCTGGGATGACCCACATCTTTATAAAGAAGGAGTAGATGGTGTTATTAGACGTTGTGTACCTGAGCATGAACAGGAATAGATCCTACGCAAGTGTCACTCTGAATCATATGGAGGACACCACGCTGGAGATAGAACTGCACATAAGGTATTGCAATCCGGTTTTTATTGGCCTACTCTCTTCAAAGATACTCGTAAGTTTGTCTTATCTTGTGATGAATGTCAAAGAACTGGTAATATTAGTAGACGTCAAGAAATGCCTATGAATTATTCTCTTGTTATTGAACCGTCTGATGTTTGGGGCTTTGATTATGTGGGACCTTTTCCTGCCTCTAATGGTTATACACATATTTTAGTTGCTGTTGATTACGTTACTAAGTGGGTAGAAGCTATTCCAACTAGTAGTGCTGACCATAACACCTCTATTAAGATGCTTAAAGAAGTTATTTTTCTGAGGTTTGGAGTCCCTAGATATCTTATGACTGATGGTGGTTCCCATTTTATTCATGGTGCTTTCCGTAAGATGCTTGCTAAGTATGATGTCAATCATAGAATCGCATCTCCTTATCACCCGCAGTCTAGTGGTCAAGTAGAGTTGAGTGATAGAGAGCTCAAATTAATTCTGCAAAAGACTGTGAATAGATCTAGAAAGAATTGGTCCAAACAACTTGATGATGCATTATGGGCCTATAGAACTGCATATAAGAATCCTATGGGTATGTCTCCGTATAAGATGGTTTATGGAAAAGCATGTCATTTACCTATAGAACTTGAACATAAAGCATATTGGGCTATTAAAGAGCTCAACTATGACTTCAAACTTGCCGGTGAGAAGAGGTTATTTGATATTAGCTCACTTGATGAATGGAGAACCCAAGCCTATGAGAATGCCAAGCTATTCAAAGAAAAAGTTAAACGCTGGCATGTCAAAAGGATACAAAAGCGTGAGTTTAACATAGGTGATTATGTGTTATTATTCAACTCTCGTTTAAGATTTTTTTCAGGAAAACTTCTCTCTAAATGGGAAGGTCCTTACGTTATCGAGGAGGTCTATCGTTCCGGTGCCATAAAAATCAACAACTTTGAAGGCACAAGTCCGAGGGTAGTGAACGGTCAAAGAATCAAACATTATATCTCAGGTAATCCTATCAATGTTGAAACTAATATTATTGAGCCCGTAACCCCGGAGGAGTACATAAGGGACACTTTCCAGAACGTTTCAGACTCCGAAAAGGAATAGGTATGTGATACGGTAAGTAAACTGACTCCAAAACAATTCTAATGGCAATTTTCCTCCGTTTTGGAATATTTAAGAATTTTAGGAAGAAAGAAGTAATCTGGGAAGGACACGAGGCCTCCACGAGGGTGGAGGGCGCGCCCACCCTTCCCGGGGGCGCCCCCCTGTCTCGTGGCCACCTCGTGTGCCTCCCGGACTCTGTTTTCTTGCACGTTACATATTTTGGTCGGTAAAAATTAATTATATAATCCCCCTAAGGTTTTGACCACCGTATCACGCAAATATCCTCTGTTTCCGTTTCGAGTTGTTTCTGTCGCAGATTAGAGCAATATGTCATTCCAGGATTCGGAGGTAGAAAGCTATGTGGCTGATTTCCTTGCAGACCCTAAGGTCTACGGGGACTTGGAGCATGATGGTTGGACCACCGAGGGAGAGGAAGACTATGAGCCTAAGGGAAAGGAGGAGACGAGCTCAGACGAAGATGAAGCCCCATTACCTCAACCTGGGGACATGCATGTGGAGTTTAAAAAGTCAAGCCTCCCTGATACAGCAAAGAAACCAAAGATCGAGTTTATCCCTTTTCGTCTCTTGAAGGAAAACAAACAGGAACTATGCAGGAAGATATTGAGTCTTGAGTAGGAAATTGAAGATCTAAAGGAGCAAAATGCTGTCCTCAAGTGTAAATTGAGGAAGAAGTCACCACCTTCATCGCCTCCAGGGACATAATTACATGGGTATGGGCACTCCCCTTGGCAACTGCCAAGCTTGGGGGAGATGCCCCGGTATCGTATCACCATCACACTCCTATATTTACCGTTTTACTTAGTTCGATCCTTTTAGTAGTATTTTGATCTAGTAGCTTGAAGTTTTAGTATCAAGTAGTTTTGAGTTTTGCTTTGTGATCTCTTTATGTAATCGAGTCCGTGAGCTATCCTATAATAAAGATTAGTGTTGAGACAAGGGCTTTGCTATCTTGCCATGATCTTGAGAAAGTAGAAAAAATAAAAAGAATAAAAGAGGTCATATTGATCTTATGGATAGTAATAACTTCATATATGAAAAGCATGAGACATAAAAGTTGTTGAGAGTTGGCAAACGTAGTTTTGGTCATCGTTGCAATTAATAGGAAGTAATAAGGAAAGAGGGGTTTTCACATACAAATATACTATCTTGGACATCTTTCATGATTGAGAGCACTCATTAAGTATGACGTGCTAAAAGAGTTGATGTTGGACAAGGAAGACAACGTAATAGTTTATGTTTTCTCACATCTCAGTTAAAGTATATTGTCATTGATCTTCCCAACATGTTGAGCTTGCCTTTCCCCCTCATGCTAGCCAAATTCCTTACACCAAGTAGAGATACTACTTGTGCTTCCAAATATCCTTAAACCCAGTTTTGCCATGAGAGTCCACCATACCTACCTATGGATTGAGTAAGATCCTTCAAGTAAGTTGTCATGTTGCAAGCAATAAAAATTGCTCTCTCAATATGTATGACTTATTAGTGCAGAGAAAATAAGCTTTATACGATCTTGTTATGGAAGCAATAAAAGCGACAGACTGCATAATAAAGGTCCACATACAAGTGGCAATATAAAGTGACGTTCTTTTGCATTAAGATTTTGTGCATCCAACCCTAAACGCACATGACAACCTCTGCTTCCCTCTGCGAAGGGCCTATCTTTTACTCTCTGTTTTTACTTTATGTTTGAGTCAAGGTGATCTTCACCTTTCCCTTTTATATATATAGGACAAATGTTTCCTACAAGCAGTGGTAGTTACCACCACTTGCATTTTGTATGTTGTATGTAGTATCTGTCGAAACCGAGAGTATGTACATGTAGTATGTAGTATATAACAATGATTAAGTAGTATATATACTAATTTTTAGGTAGTATGTACCATTTTTGAGTATGCTCATTTTTACGCATAAATACGCATTTATTTTACAAATATAACAAAACTATGGGCTCATATGCAATTTTTCATGTGACTTGCTTTGAAATATCTTAGATGTAGTATATGAACATATTTAAAATAATAAAATAGTATATATAATACCACATGGTAGTATATGAGACATATGGGGTAACTACCACGGTGGTAGGATGGATTTTCCTATATATATATATATATATATATATATATATATATATATATATATATATATATATATATATATATATATATATATATATCCAATTGGATGTAAGTTAGCATGAATTATTATTGTTGACATCACCTAAAGGTGAATACGTTGGGAGGCAACACAATAAGCCCCTATCTTTCTCAGTGTCCAGTTGGAACTCCATAACCACAAGTATTGCGTGAGTGTTAGCAATTGTAGAAGACTACATGATAGTTGAGTATGTGGACTTGCTGAAAAGCTCTATTCTTGACTCTTTCTGATGTTATGATAAATTGCAATTGCTTCAGTGACTGAGATTATAGTTTGTTAGTTCTCGATGAAGTTTCTGAACCATACTTGACATTGTGAATTGATTGTTACTTGAGCATAAGAAATCATATGACAAAATCTATATATATTGCTGTTATTAGAATAATCATGATGCCCTCATGTCCGTATTTTATTTTTATCGACACCTCTAGCTCCAAACATGTGGACATATTTTTCGATATCGGCTTCCGCTTGAGGACAAGCGAGGTCTAAGCTTGGGGGAGTTGATACGTCCATTTTGCATCATGCTTTTATATCAATATTTATTGCATTATGGGCTGTTATTACACATTATATCTCAATACTTATGGCTATTCTCTCTTTTTTTACAAGGTTTCCCATGAAGAGGGGGAATGCCGGCAGCTGGATTCTGGGCTGGAAAAGGAGCAAATATTAGAAACCTATTCTGCATAGCTCCAAAAGTCCTGAAACTCCACGAAAGTCAATTTTGGAATTATTAAGAATTATCGAGCGAAAGAAGTACAAGAGGGGGCCCACACCCTGGCCAGGAGGGTGGGGGGCTCCCCCCCCCCTACTGGGCGCGCCCCCTGTCTCCTGGGCCCCCTGTTGGCCCTCCGGTGCCCATCTTCTTCTATATGACGTGTTTTACCCTGGAAAAAATCATAAGCAAGCTTACGGGACGAAACTCTGCCGCCACGAGGCGGAACCTTGGCGGAACCAATCTAGGGCTCCGGTGGAGCTGTTCTGCCGGGGAAACTTCCCTCCGGAAGGAGGAAATCATCACCAACATCATCACCAACGATCCTCTCATCGGGAGGCGGTCAATATCCATCAACATCTTCACTAGCACCATCTCCTCTCAAAGCCCTAGTTCATCTCTTGTATCCAATCTTTTATTAAAACCACAAATTGGTACCTGTGGGTTGCTAGTAGTGTTGATTACTCCTTGTAGTTGATGATAATTGGTTTACTTGGTGGAAGATCATATGTTCAGATACTTAATACATATTATTACTCCTCTGATTATGAACATGAATATGCTTTGTGAGTAGTTACGTTTGTTCCTGAGGACATGGGTGAAGTCTTGCTATTAGTAGTCATGTGAATTTGGTATTCGTTCGATATTTTGATGTGATGTATGTTGTCTTTCCTCTAGTGGTGTTATGTGAACGTCGACTACATGACACTTCACCATTATTTGGGCCTAGAGGAAGGCATTGGGAAGTAATAAGTAGATGATGGGTTGCTAGAGTGACAGAAGCTTAAACCCTAGTTTATGCGTTGCTTCGTAAGGGGCTGATTTGGATCCATACGTCTAATGTTGTGGTTAGGTCTACCTTAATACTTCTTTTATAGTTGCAAATGCTTGCAATAGGGGTTAATCATAAGTGGGATGCTTGTCCAAGTAAGGGCAGTATCCAAGCACCGGTCCACCCACATACCAAATTATCAAAGTACCGAACGTGAATCATATGAATGTGATGAAAACTAGCTTGACGATAATTCCCATATGTCCTCGGGAGCTCTTTTCTCATTATAAGAAATTGTCCAGGCTTGTCCTTTGCTACAAAAAGGATTGGGCCACCTTGCTGCACTTTATTTACTTTCATTGCTTGTACCTGTTAAAATTTATCTTATCACAAAACTATCTGTTACCTACAACTTCAGTGCTTGCAGAGAAAACCTTACTGAAAACCGCTTGTCATTTCCTTCCACTCCTCGTTGGGTTCTACACTCTTACTTATCGAAAGGACTACGATAGATCCCCTATACTTGTGGGTCATCAATCGCGCTCGGAGAAGGTGGCCAAACGAGTCGACTCCATGGCCAACGCCTCGGGGTTGTTCAGGAGCTGTTCGCTCCTACGGCGGAGCTGGTCCCGTTGCTCCCGGGTGAGAGCTTGGGGCACATACGGCTAGTGGCCCGGAATGCCGCCGTCAGTGTTGACGTGGGACGTACCCGCACGGTCATCCTTGGGCTCCGTGTAAACTGGGGGTACGCAGTGCTCAGAGTTGTCCGCCATGAGAATCTCAGCGATCGACTCGATGCTTTCGGACTCGGACTCCTCAGAGGAATCGCTGAGTGATCCGTTGGAGAGGTCGAGGGTGGGCTCGTCGAACTCGAGAGCCGCCACCTGTTCCGCCGCTGCCTGGGTGGCAACAGTGTGCTTGATCCAGCGTTGCAGCCGCGAACGCCTGAAGCCCCTTGCGACGGCGCGCAATGGTGGGGTGGACAACCACTCGGTACGGAGCCGAGGGCTGTAGGAGAAGGACTCCGTAGGAGGAAGCACAGAAGGGTGTCACACCGTGGACGGGCAACACTTCACGTCCATCGGGGATTCGTGCAACCACGCTGAGTTGTCGGCGATGAAGGAGATCGTCCCGAAACGGATTTCGCCGCCGACTGACATGATGAGGAAATCCACCTACATCTTGAAACTTTGCTAGACGCCTGGCCCCATGGTGGGCGCCAACTGTTGGGGTTATGATCCTGACAATGAGTACTAGGGGTACGAATAAGGGGCAGAGCCTAGCTACGGCGCAAGTGTAACACTCGGTGTTTAACGAGTACAGGCCCCTCACTTGGTGGAGGTAAAACCCCTACGTCTCGTGCCCCGAGGCTTACTTTGATTTGATAGGTATGGTTACAAAGGTTGCTCGTTGCCTGGCTGTGGAATGGGGTGCGACTTATATAGAGTGCGCCGCAGCCCCATGTCTCCCACGCCGTCGAGGCAATTAATGACATTGAATGAGTCAGTTTCTAATATAATGAGCCTTTACTACAACAATTACAGGTAATGGTAGCTATGACTCTAATTAATGGATGACTTAGGATCCCTCGACCGTTGCAGCTCCCACGACGTCCTCGTGCCTTCTATGTCCGAGTGGTGGTCCATCAGTCGAGTGACGTGTGATCGTCCGAGTGTCGTCAAGCTATCCGAGTGGACTTCTTGATGTATGCATCCGAATGTTGGCATGGTCCAGGACCTACCTATGAGGTGATGGGCCCCATGTGGGTCCCAAATGATGGGTCCTTGACCCTACCAGTAATAGGTGACCACATCAACGTGCACGAAACGGTCTCCGTCCTCGTCCAGGACTGCCCGACCAGCGCCGAGTTCCATCCCGTCGGCTCCTCCATCGCCACCTCTGGCCGCGCCTCCTCCTTGACGTAGGTGTCAAGCTCCGGGAAGGCAACGTCGCCGGCTGCTGATAGGGCCAACATCTCCTCGAGGCCCTCCCATTGGCGCTCGTCGTGGGTGTGGAGGAACTCCTCCATCACCTGCCTCACCAGGTCCTCCTGCTCGGGGCCAACATTGGCTCGGGGGGTGGCTGGGACGGAGATGGCGACGACGTAGGAGTGAGGTCGCGAACCTGCCTGCGGCCACGCGACTGGGGGGCGCTGGGAGCGGGCACGCGGTGGTCAGCGTGCGGCCGCCGCGGGCTCTGCGGACGGCCTGCAAAGTAGGACTACCATCGGATGTCATGCTCGTCGCGGAGCCACGTATCCCAGAGAGGTGAGTCCACAGCGTACCTCCCACTACTAGGGAAAAGCCTAGCAGTAGCACGTGTTTTAGGCCTATCAGTAGCGCGGGCAGGAGCGCTACTGGTACGGCGCTACAGCTAAAGGTTAGCATTAGCGTGGGTTAACCCACGCTACTGTTACATCGATTTACTAGTACCGCTTTCTCCAAAGAGCGCTACCGGTAATTACTAGTAGCGCTTCTCCAGCCCGCGCTACTACTATTATTCTGTATTTTACTTCTTTTTTATTTCATGTTGTATTCATACACCTTTATACAAGTTTTCATATAGCAGCAATTTAGAGATTGTTTTTACATCATAGTGAGTTATTACATCACTGGGTGAAAGAACCGTGGACTAGTTTCAAGTGGATGGACATCCACTTGCCATCCACTTGAAACTAATCCACGGTTCTTTCACCCAATGATATAATAAATATCATCATCATATCTTATCAGCATAATACATCATTGTCATATAACACCTCTTCATTATCATCGTTTTTAATCAATGAGATATCACATAGCAAGTTGGTCACTAGTCATAATCACAACTCATCATCATCATCAACTCTAGCTAACACATTGTACCACATAATAAACATTGTACCTAGGACCTACTTCTCTCTCATAGGATCTACTACCTTCTCTTAGGTAAAATAGCATCAAACAAGATAGCCCCTGACTCTCCATTATGGAGAATGGAGATTATCCTGTCTCCAATTCTTGCCTTTCGCACAATGTTGCTTCCAAGAACCTCCGTACGACTGACCATACATTTTTTTCATTCTTTGATTATCATGTCTTCACTGGTTTTAGAAATCTGATATGGACAGGTGTGATTCGTAGGATGACCTGGCTGTGTGTTCAAAACATCAAGGCGACCATTCTGATACATCAGATGAGGCACACAATCATTGGAGATTTTCTGTTCAAAAACATAGTAATAACTTCGTAGTTAGCAATGTAGTTCAGTTTTAGAAGAATTTATGCAAAAGATGCACGGATGTCGTAATAGTAAAAAATCTTACCATGGCATCTCCATGGATGTTACCATAGTTCAACACGTGCACTAGTGGCACGTATTGACCATAATGAGGAGGAGTTTGATAATACATATTGTAATTCTCAAGATCAGTACAAAATGCGACCAAGATGATTTTTCTCCTAATAAGTTAATTCAGAGCCATCGGTGTAGTAGGTTCTGTCTACCATCTTCCGCACATTGTTTGAAGAATGAAAATAAGATGTCAATGGAAATAAGCTGTCAACTATTTTGAAATAAAAATATAAATTAGTTAATAACTATGTTTGAGAAACTCACATAGCGGTAGAATTGGAAGCGACCCAAATGTCCTTGTTGTCTTGCTCGATGTCAGGATGACCAAGATCCATGGTGACAAGCATATCCTCATAAAAACCATACATCTTGCAAAGTTCTTCCCAATTTGTGCAACCAAAATGGGTTACGCTCTGAGAATTGTACAGATTTATTTCAAAATCCATACCATGATGGGCTCTTAGGTGATTTTTCTTTGTTTCAAAACTTTCATGGTCTTCAAAACTCATCATCTCCAAGACATAGCGTCTTGCATGGCATGGGATAATCTAGTCGAATTGTAAAATGTGAAAATTACACGTTGAAAGAGTTGAAGTCGTGCTTAATTACGAACAAAACACTTGTCGTCGTTGCGTACCGTTTCAACATCGAAGGTCTCCTGGAGCTTAATGCTGAAGTGCTGATCTTCGTCCAGGTGAGGCCTGTCGCACAGACCTCGGTTGCACCAGTCGCACTCCCCCGGGAGACTTTCGTCGTCCGAGTACGACATTTCCTATGTTCATAATTCAAAGATTAAACTTGTACAATTAAATATATGTACTACAAAAACTAAATTAGATCATTATTATTCATCATGGGTTGACTATCGTTCTGCTGAGTCTTTTCTTGAAAACTCTCACCTCACGTGGTGTATACATTCGACCGTTGGTGATGATCGCTCCTCCTTTCGTCCCCGAGTGCATTACACGAAAATGTCTAGCACACGGGAACGAAGGAGAAGTGACCCCCACGACAACAGTCGGGATCCTTCGTCCTCTCATATATGGTGGAGACTCTCCCTAACTGATTCCTCTATGACATTTGCGACCGTCGACATACTTAAAGTCAACCCGAAATATCGTTTAATTATCTTTCTAGAAAATCCAGGCCACTCGATATTTCCTACATATCCTAGCACAAGTCATGCCAAAATTCACGGAAAAATCCGGCATGACCTTTGCTAAAAAAGGACATATCGAGCACCTGAAATTTGCCGGAACAGAAATTAATCAACACTCCGGCAAAACATAGGCCACTCGGAGGTGTAACCTGCAAACATGACCGGCCACTTGGGCAAGCACATATCCTATTTGAGCAACACAAGATATACATGTTTTTATCTACATCATATGAGCATTCAAACTTGATGGTCATTGTATTTCAATGGTTGAAAATATGAGCAAAAACATTTAAAAATATCTTATAGGACTCATATTGACATGGAGATTTAGCTGGTCTCACCTCGAGTTCGGAGGGGGTCGGTGACGGGGACGACGGCGGGGATGATGGAGGGGCTCCTAGATTTCTGCAAAAACAAAAACCCTATAAGCTATCAACTAATCAAATGCATACGCCTTGCATAGTGGGGTCCAATTTGAGCATTCAAAATAGGAGTACTTATCCAATTTGAGCATTCAATAAGCAAAACCAAATCGTAAAATAAATAAGTATTCAAATTAGCATGCATTCAATAAGCAAAAGTAAATCATCTCTTGTGTCCGTACATCGTCAAATATTATCACTAATACATCCTGAATAGTATCATACGTATACCATCACTAATACAACTAAAACCCTAGCGAACGACGGGTATCGGCGCGGGCGGTGGACACCCAAAAAGAAGGAACCATCACAGGATCATAGATCCAGTGAGATCACTGGAGAACCTGCCAGGTATTGGAGAACATGTGCTCCAACGCAACCAAGTAGCGACGGATGTGCGCGTCCTCCTTGCTGACACTGTGACGTACCACCTCCGCGAGGTCCTCAAGCCTCTGCACCGTCACAGGCCCACGCGACCGCCACCAAAGAAGGTTCGGGTCAACGACGGGCTGGCTCCTCACCAAGCTGTGCCTCCCAATACCAGCCCGGTGGAGCCCAGTCCTGGACATGGCCCCTCTGGTCAAGCAGGTGTCCTCCGCCGAGTCGATGACGAGGATGCGGGATAGGCATCGTCAACGTCAATGCGGGAATAATTGCTTTAACTAAAAAAATAAAAATAAATGTGACATGTTCAACTAGTTCTATTAATTCAACTAGTTCTTACTAAAAATAAACTTACTATAAATAAAAATAAACTAGTTCTTACTAAAAATAAACTAGTTCAACTAGTTATATTAATTTTCTTACTAAAAATACACTTGTTCTATTAATTCAACTAGTTCTTACTAAAAAACTAGTTCAACTAGTTCTATTAAATTTCTTACTAATTCTATTAAACACTACTGCCCTAGTTCTTAGTAACTAATTAGTATCTAGGAACTACTGCCCTAATTACCATCTAATTTGATGAACCCTAACTAATTTGATGCAATCTAAAATTTGAAGAACCCTACGAACTTTAGCTAGGCAGAGGTAGGGGAGGGGGAGGAGGAGGCGTGCTCACCTCGGGTTCTGCTGACAAGGAGGGGCAGGCGGCGTCCGGGTCGGGCTCGGGTCTTGACGGAGGGCGCGCCGAGGTCGGGTCGGGGCGGCGTCGAATCCGGGTCGGGGCGGCGCCGAGGGTGTCTGAGAGGCTTGGCCGACGGCGATGCAGGGCGAAGACGACGGCGACAGCGGAGGAGTTGGGATTTGGGGGAAGTGTCCGTGGGGAAGAATGAACCGCGCGGTTAAGTCAAAAGTAGCAGTAGCGCGTTCCAGAAAGTGCGCTACTGCTAAGTTAGCTATATCGCGTTTCAGAGCATGTGCTACTGCTATTCCTTTCTCTTTTTTCCTTTTTCATTTATTTTTCTTTACATTTTTTTCTCCTTTTTCTATTTCTTTCATTTTCATTTACTTTTCTATTTGCTTTCCATTTAATTTTATTTTCGTTAACAGTAGCGCCTTTCTACGTAAACGCACTGCTACAAAAATAGTAGCGGTAGCGCTGTTTCTATAAGATCGCTACTACTATGTGTAGTCTATCGGCTTAGCAGTGGGAATTTTAGTAGTAGCGCTTTTATCGCCAGACACGCTACTGCTACATATGTATCTGTAGCGCGGTTTTCGCCAACGCGCTACTGCTAGTTAGCACTAGCGTGCTTTTTTAACAAGCGTACTGCTAAAGTTCTGTGTATAAGGTTTTCCCTAGTAGTGTGCAGTCATCGATGAGGTCCGGGGGCAGGCGGGCTCGACGACGATGGATCTCGTCCCGGCGGGCGCGGCCGCTCACCAGGACTGGCGGGACAGGCACGCGATCCGCGGAGAGGTGCAAGTTGTTGTGGAGGTGCACGTCGCCCCACGGCAACGGCGTGCGCGTCTCCCAGTACCGCTGGCACACCTCCGCCTTGACGTAGGGCCGCCGGCGAGGTAGGGCGCCGCCCGGCGCTATATGAAACGCGGGCGGTGGAGGTGGAGGTGGAGGCGGGGTTGGGAGCGGCGACGGCGGCCGGACGACGGCCCGGCCTCGTGGTCGCGCCTCGTCTTGGCGGCCGAGGAACCATCGCCCCACCATTGTCACCGATGGGGAGGTGGATGAGGGCTAGGGTTTCTTGTGTCGGGGCTCGAGGAGGCAAGATGGCCAGGAAATGGAAACTATGGACTGGCCGGTCCACCGCTTCCAATTTAAGAAGGACGACGACCCTCGGTTGAGTGACAACCGGGCCCCGCCGTGCGTGCGCATTGAATTTGGGCGGCGGAGGTAGGTGGATGGCCCCCACGCGTCCTCAAGGCGGGCGCTGAGCAAGCGTGTGCCCGTCCGTTCGGCGTCCGTGTGGACGCAAACAGGGCGCATGTTTGCGCCGCAAAATGGGGCGGGCCGGACACCAAACGAATAAAATTTGAGGATGCGGTCGCGTGTTGGGCCGTGTCATCTGAGACGCTCGTTATAATCGCTTGTCCTGCACACAAACCCAAAGCAGAGACACTTTGTGCACGTTTTATTAGATAACTTTGTGCAGGTAACTTTGTCAAATATGAATGCCCTTCCCATTTCATACATAAAGATGTATTTTGTTTGGAAGTCACACCGAACAAGGCGAGGGACAGAATGGTGGGACGATTTACCAAACTGTAACCCCGCAAGATTTACACAGTAGCATGCTAGGAGAAATCATGTCGTATGTGCATTATTCAAAGAGCTAAATGATGTATATACAAAGTACATCCACTCTAAGTTTAACATAGATTAACATTTCAGCGGGGTCCAAAGGCAAACTAAGAACTTCCATTTTTGTAGTTTAGTAGCAAGTACCATAACCTAAAACTAAATGGACTGAATTCACATATCCAACAGTTTTCTGTACAGAAGCAACTCACATTCATCCAGCTCTGAAAATACTATAGCATATCCTGAAAATTAAAGCATCTGTGGTGTTCTCTGTTTATAATTATAAGTGTCTTGTTGCATGTTTGTCTTGAACAAAAGGATAAATAACCACTCATACGATTCTAGGCTGTTCTGCAACGACTTCCTACGGATCCACGACAGCGAGGTTATCGAAAAGACTTCGAGAGGTTTTATCTCTTGATATGGTGGATGACTTTCTGTGGTGTGTTACAAATTATGTACAACGACTTGACGCACAGGGATGTTTTGTGGAGTGGCGGTTGTCAAATTGTAGCTGCTGGATTGCGGAAAAGTGGTGGCGACAACACATGCGTGGCTTTGATGGTGGTGCTGCGAGCACCTAGTCTCGAGCTCCGGGGCGAAAGCCTAGGCAGACCCGAGTGGTCATACCTGGCAATGGCGATGTTCTTTATGTCGTTACCTTGTTGGAGGCATTGCTCAGATATGTTCGGACTGTTTCTTTAGGATGAGAGCTTTGATTCTGGCCTTTGTGGTGCGGTCCGGCGACGGTGGCGCTCGAGTGTCGTATCATTTCTGGAGGCGTTGCTGTTGAAGATACTTGTCCTTCATGTGATGTCAATGGTTGGTACGGATATGGTCTCAGTTGTAGTTTGTCGATCGCTGATCTGATCACTTTGAGGCTTTTTTTTTTCTTTTGCTTTTTCACACTTACGCATAGCTTTTGGTCTTATAACCTTGCTAGTTGCTGGTGTGTTTTCGTGTGTGTGTTGGGTTAACTGTGTGCATCGTAGTTATGCAGAGGCCGGGTGTGCGTCCATATTATATCCTCTCGATGCACCATTTGAGCCAATAAAATATATTCTTTGTCAGAAAAAAAATTCAACCTTCTTTTTAGGTTTGGTTGTTTGCATGTCTCTCTCACTGAATTTTCCTGTATCGGAAGGCGTCTGCGTCAGTGATGTGTGGCTAATATGATGGTGTGGATTGCTCACCACGGGACCGTCCGTCCTGTGCATGGAAATGAAAGTGGGGTCTTGGGCGTTCCGTTCACTGGCGAAGTTAGGCTTAGTCTGTTGGGTCACTTTTGGATCGAGTACAGGAGCACCAGCTGTGCCTTAGGTCATTGACTCGTTGGTTATAGAATAGCAATCAAGCGACCTGGCAGGGAAAGAAAAGCTGGTATCATAGGTGTCTGCCCCCGGATGTCTCAGTGCATGATGATTCCCAGCTTGTTTCGTGGACATTCAGGTGCCATCACCCGTTAACGAATGATTGTGTCAGGCCAACTAATATCAATACCAGTTCACACGCGCTCCGAGTAGTAATAATAAGCGGTAAAGAGGACAGCTTGATCTTGTGCTTCGACTGGTACGGACGCACTCGGCAGGGTGCCGGCGCCGGCGCCAAGCTATCTCCAACTTGCTTGTTTCCGGAAGAGAAATGGTTTTATCATTGGAGAACGTTACGAAAAGAAAAGCATCCCCAACTGCATCTATCCACGGAGGAGAGGAGCTCTCCTTTGACTTGGCTTCCGCTAGCGTTCGCCGAACGGAAAGTGGGCGATCCCTTTCGCCGTCGCAGAGCCGAGGCGAAGGAATCGCGCGTCCATCGCCCCGTGCACGAGCGGGTCATTCAGTCATCTGGGATAGAAAAAAGAGAGAGAGAGAGAGAGAGAGACGAGCCGCAAAGTTACGGCGCGCACGCACGCACGCACGCTTTCCCTCCCGCCGTGTTCCGGCCTCGGATCAAACGAACGAACGGCAAGCCGCGCTGGGCCCATGGGGGCGGCATGCATGTGGGCTCTGTGTGGTGGTTAGGTACGGCCCTTTTCCCGATTGATGCTCATGCTCATGATCGGGACCATGCGTGAACAGCCGCGCCGTGACCACAACACAGTTCGGACCTTATCGAAGCCGCCGAGAGGTTACGAGACGGGGAGAGAACGAGTAGGGCGTGACCACGTACGCCCCGGCAGCGCGGACCGCCCAGCGACTCGTGGCGATCACGCGAGACTGATGATGAACCGACGAATTTAGCCCCCATCCGGCCGTTTTCAAGGAACTAGTGCTGCATGAAATCCCGGTACGTGCAACCACCTTCATCGAGACCCTACCCCACCAATATATTTTTTTCTTTTCAAGGAACCTACAGACTCTCTAATAAACATGCCCATGTAGTACGTGTTGCTTGTACATCAGACACAAGCGTTCATATACACGCGCATACAATCATTCCTACGGACGTACACACGCATATCCTATCCCTATAAACACCTGTGAAAGACTAAGACGACATATTATCTTAAGATTTACAAAATCAAAATAAATTCAGGAATAAAGGTGAGCATCAAAATTTGAACTCTGGTGGACTATGGATACCACAGTCTTTCTAACCATCCAACCACAGATTGATTCGCTTGCTGCTTGTATAATTATTCATATCGAGCTTGGGGTTGGGTCGGGGGTACGGCCGGATCGGATCAATCACGGTACTAGGCATGGACCAGTATAATCGACCCACCAGCTCTATCTTGGGCCTACACCAACATGCTCTCCAATCCTCGACCCCTTGGTGCATCTGGGGGAGCAACTAATTAACGAGCGCTCCTTCGGGAGCCTCGCAACGATCAGCGTCACTTGGCGCGCTCAACCATTCGTCACGTGTCGCGCTCTGGACGCTCCCTCCGAATTTTGTTGTTTTATTTTTACACACGCGTTTTCGGCTTTTTAAAAGGTTTTTTTCAGTTTTTTTACATTTTGGTTTTCTACCGGTCTTCCCTAGCTTTTCGACCAAATTTTTTTTTTCGAAAAAAAATATTTTTTTGCAAAAAAATACATTTTTTTCACGTGAGTCACGATTTTGTTTTTGCGAGAGGCACGGTTGTGCTTTCGCGAGAGGCACGGCCATGCCTCTTGGAAACGAAAAAAAAACGTGTTTTTTGTTTTTTTTTCTTCCACGAGAGGCACGGTTTTGCTTCCGCGAGAGGCACGGTTGTGCTTTCGCGAGAGGCACGGGCGTGCCTCTTTCGGAAAGGAAAAAAAAACGCGTTTTTTTTTCTTTCACGAGAGGCACGGTTTTGCTTCCGCCAGAGGCACGGGCGTGCCTCTTTCGGAAAGAGAAAAAAACGCGTTTTTTATTTTTTTTTTCTTTCGCGAGAGGCACGGTTTTGCTTCCGCCAGAGGCACGGTTGTGCTTTCGCGAGAGGCACAGGCGTGCCTCTTTCGAAAGGGAAAAAACGTATCTATCTATTTTTTTCTTTCGCGAGAGGCACGGTTTTGCTTCCGCCAGAGGCACGGTTGTGCTTTCGCGAGAGGCACGGGCGTGCCTCTTTCGGAAAAGGAAAAAAAACACGTTTTTTCTTTTTTTTTCTTTCGTAAGAGGCACGGTTTTGTTTCCGCGAGAGTCACGGTTGTGATTTCGTCAGAGGCACGGGCGTGCCTCTTTTCGGAAATGGAAAAAAACCCGTGTTCCCGGTTCGGTTTTTTCGTAAAAAAAGTTCGTCAAAACCTATCAACATGGGTTCTAGTTTTGAAGATCTCGACGCGAGGAATCCAATGGCGAAAGCGGTTCGAGATTTGGACGCACGGTTTAAAAGATAAAATATTTGAATAAACGGATTTACGAAAAAAATGAAAACTTCCAGGTTGCGACAAGTGAAGCACATGCAGCGCCCCACTTGTCGCAGCCTGGGGAAGTTGGAGTGATCTCCACAAGGAATACTCCTTAATTAGTGATTTCGGCATCTGGGCCACCACGCTCGTGTATGCAGCAGCGCCCGTGGCGAACGATACGTTGGCTGCGTGCGTTGCCGTTGCCGTTGCCGACTACTAACTACGTCGTCCCTTTTTTTTTTACTTACTACTGGTGCGCGGCTGGGCAGATCGACCTCGATCTCGCACGTACGAGAGGAACACCATGCAATCGCAACCAACCACGGCATCGCATTCTTTGCTGCATGGCTTTCCGCTGCGAGATCTATCTATCTGACGGGCCTTGTGTTGCATTCATCATGCCAGCGCCGGCGCCAGCATGTGGTGGATCCCGGCCGGGTCAGTGCATGCATGCATGCATGCACTGCAACTTTGTGGGTGATGGGCTGTAATAAACACTGTGCATGCAACACTGGTCTGGTAGTATGCTCTGTTTGGCATGCAGACGTTCGCACGGCGGTTAACAAACCAGTTATTTACTCTCATCAAAGCTCGGGCATGATGGGCCCTGCATGCAAAGCACGGGGAACATATATGCCCTACAACTTAATTACACGGTCAATTGAGTGGTTTGATCTATTTTCTGGTATATGTTGAGCATGTCGACGTGCACGGATCCGGTCCGCGTCTACCGGCGGGCATGCGAGCCTCCCCGCTGCCGCCGCGGCCGGTGCCGAGCACATGCAACTGTCCGGCTCGCTGATTTCCTCCTGCGGCACCTGACCCACCGCCGCGCTCACTGATTTCCTGCGCCCGCCGGCCGGGCCCGTCCGCTCCGCCTCCGCGCGTGGCCCGTCTACCTGGGCTCACCCGCGAGAGCTCGATCTGCCAGCACCATTGGCCACAGCCACAGGTGAGGCGCGTGCATCGTCCACAGCGCGCGCGAGAGGCTCAAGCAGGGAGGCGACACATGCACCTCCTCGATCGTACGTACGTATATCCCGTTGTGGCCACTGACCACTACACAGCTGAGCTGATGGTGCGTGCACCACGCCGTTTGCTTTTTCACAGGCGAGTTTCTTTCTTTCTTTCTTTCAGAGTTTCCGTTCGCCGGGCTCGGCCAGAAAAGCAAAATAAAGCTGACGGGACCTGACGGACGATCGATCGAGGAGTTGCGGTGCTGGCTATGGCTATGTGCGCAGCCAGCACCGACTCCGACAGGACAAGACGTTCACTTGCCAATGGATGCCATCCCTCCTCTGATTCTCTCACGGAATCATGTGCTACGCACGTAGCACAGGGACACTAACAAGAGTACCCGGTACTTATAATTTTTAACGACAAAATGGTTTCTTCTTCCGACGTTACGACCGTACGGCTTGTGAGAACGTGAGAACGTGAAAAAAGAAGAAGGTGAAAAAAGATGCAGAGTGCAAAAAAAGAAGAAGGTGCAGAGAAAAAAGAAGAAGGTGCAGAGAGCAAAAAGCACCACATAAAATGAATAGAAGCATGAAAGGTAGCGACTAGCGAGAGCAGCATACAGAGCCGCATAACATTTCTCCTCCACGTCTAGATTTCACAAGGCAAAACAAGAAAATGAGAAGATATTTCACGTCTTCGTGGCAATCGGCCCCGTAGACGCATCCGATTTTGACGTGTAATATCTGTGTGTGTTTTTGCGAATCGACGTGTGATATATCTGTAATTGGCAAACGATTCAATCTTTTCAAAAATAAAATAAAATTGAGAAGGCAAACGCTTCAACTTGCGTTATTGCTAATCAACTTGGACGCATGACCGGGACTAGTGATGCCTTAGTGATAAGAAAATTAGATAGATCAGGGTGTCAACCTTAGAGCAACCAACGTTAAGGCTGGTTGCAATGGGGAGTATCATATACTAGTATTATGCATATGATACTAGGGTATGATACTACCTCCCTAGTGCTTAGTACTCTCTCCATTTCTTGATATAAGGTGTATAGAACTTTGAGGGAAAAATCCGAAATATAAGGGGTATATATTGCGTTGCACCAGTCGTGTGGATAATTATTTTAGGGATTTGATTACTTCCTTATATAAGGCAAGCTCCTCTATTTTCTCATGTCAATTACTCAGGTGTAATCTTGCCCAAAACTTGTGAAATTTTCCCTCCACGCGCGTTCTTTAATTTTCGCGGCAAAAACTATACACCCTATATTTAGGAATGGAGGGAGTATCATATATTAGGCTGGCCATAGTGGGGGTACACTAGTAGAAAAGGGGGCAATGACCCAGGCTTGCTCAGCCCATTAGTCCGGTTACGCCACTAACCGACCAATGGAAATATTTGCCCCGATTCGTGATCCCTGGGGCGGCCGGGCCTCGTGGGCATTGGTCCGGTTCGTCTAGCCCTTTTGGTCCCTGGTTGGTGGGACGAACAGGACCAATGGGCCTCGCTCTGACCCACCACCATTGGTCCCGGTTGGTGGCTTGAATGGGACCAAAGGCTCCCTTTAGTCCCGGTTCATGCCACCAACGGGACGAATGAGGTGCCTATATATACCCCTTCGCGTGAGAGCAGAGCACACTGCTCTGTTTTTTCTGGCCGCCGAGGGGGAGAGGGCTTGGTGGTGCTCTAGCTCACCTCCTATGCACACAAGGTGTTCGATGGAATGCCCGAGCCACACTACTTAAGCTTTCTCCTCTCCAAGCTCGACCTCCAAGCTCAATTTTCCTTAATATTTGTCTAGGTTTAGCGGTCCGTCACGCCCCGTCCCCGTCTTCACCGCCGTCGATCACCCGCGCCGATCTCATCGCTGACACCGCCGTGGTGAGCCTCTTGTTCTTATCTTCTTTCTGAAAGGAAAAATATACTTACTTGTATGTTTAGATAGGTACTTGTATTATTTTCTAACTTTTATTATTGCATCTTATATAGTGCGATGGTTTTAGTCTCCGCCCCCGTCGGCCCTTGTCCTGTCTATGATTCGGATGTGGTATATATTATATTTTCATAACTATTGGTTCATTTATTGTTTATGAAAATTATGCCGACCAACGTGACATAGATTTTATTTATCTAGGAGGTTGCTGAACCGGAAATTTCAACCGACCCTATTGTCGAGAGGTTAAATTTAGTTGAAGAAGAAAACAATTTCTTGAAGGAAAAAATAAAAAAACTTGAGGAGGAGAAGATGATATTGGAGTTGCATGTCGCGGATGTTGTCGATAATCACAAGATCAAGATGGATGCAATGCGCTTGAAGATTAGAAAGATTAGAAAATATGCCATTCATACCGAGGCTTGGTATCATTATGTCGTTGGATCAGTTGTTACCTTGGTTGCGATTATGATCGCATTTGTTTTCGCATTGAAATGTTTTACATAGTTTCAATGTATGGTTTAATTAATTTAGATGTTATGCAGAGCTTTATGTTTTTAGATGAGAACTATGTATGTACTTTGGTTTTTATGTGATGATGAACTTCTATTAATTTGGTCACTTAATTATCTATTCATGATGTTCTGTAATGATTTTTGACACACTTAATTATATATAATGCACGCAGATGAACCGGCAATGGATGTACGGTGACAGACACACCTCCGAGTACATTAAGGGCGTGCATGATTTTCTCGAAGTGGCAGAGGCAAACAAGCAGAATGGTTTTATGTGTTGTCCATGCCCTATATGTGGGAATACGAAGTCTTACTCTGACCGGAAAATCCTTCACACCCACCTATTTTACAAGGGTTTCATGCCACACTATAATGTTTGGACGAGGCACGGAGAAATAGGGGTTATGATGGAAGACGGCGAAGAAGAAGAGTACGATGACAACGATGTGCCCCCTGAATGTGGTGATGCTACTGAACATCAAGAGGAACCAGACGATGTGCACGATGATGCTGCAACGGGCGAAGCTGCTGAAGATCAAGAGGAACCAGACGATGTGCACGATGATGCTGCAACGGGCAAAGCTGCTGAAGATCAACAGGAACCAGACGATGTGCCCGATGATGATGATCTCCGCCGGGTCATTGTCGATGCAAGGACGCAATGCGAAAGTCAAAAGGAGAAGCTGAAGTTCGATCGCATGTTAGAGGATCACAAAAAGGGTTGTACCCCAATTGCGAAGATGGCAACACAAAGCTCGGCACCGCATCTTGGAATTGCTGCGGTGGAAGGCAGAGAATGTTGTGCTCGATAAAGGATTTGAGAAGCTATCAAAATATTGAAGAAGAAGCTTCCAAAGGATAACGAATTGCCGGACAAGACATACGCAGCAAAGAAGGTCGATGCCCTCTAGGATTGGAGGTGCAGAAGATACATGCATGCCCTAATGATCTGCATCCTCATCGGTGCATACAAGGATCTGAACGCATGCCCGGTATGCGGTGCATTGCGGTATAAGATGAGACGAGATGACCTCGTGATGTTGACGGCGAGCCTCCCGGAAGAGGGTTCTGCAAAGGTGATGTGGTATGCTCCTATAATACCACGGTTGAAACGTCTGCTCGTAAACGGAGAGCATGCCAAGTTGATGCGATGGCACAGTGAGGACCGTAAGAAAGACGGGAAGTTGAGAGCACCCACGACGGGTCGCAGTGGAGAAAAATCGAGAGAAAGTATGGGATGAGTTTGCAAAGGACCCAAGGAACGATAGTTTGCTTTATCGCCGATGGCATTAATCCTTTCGGGAGCAGAGCAGCAATCACAGCACTGCCCGTGACTCTATGTATGTATAACCTTCCTCCTTGGATGTGCATGAAGCGGAAGTTCATTATGATGCCGTTCTCATCCAAGGCCCTAAGCAACCCGCAACGACATTGATGTGTACCTAAGGCCATTAGTTGAAGAACTTTACAGCTGTGGAATGGAAACGGTGTACGACGTGGGATGAGCACAAAAGGAGGAATTTGACCTAAAGGCGTTGCTGTTCGTGACCATCAACGATTGGCCCGCTCTCAAGAACCTTTCAGATGACAAACAAGGGATACCACGCATGCACGCACTGTTTACTTGACACCGATAGTATATACCGGGAAGCTGCGGGAAGAATGTGTACCTGGGCCATCGCCGATTTCTTCCAACCAACCATCAATGTAGAAAGAAAGGCAAGCATTTCAAAGGCGAGGCAGATCACCGGAAGAAGCCCGCCATGCGCATCGGTGATCACGCATTTGCTATGGTCAATGATTTACACGTAATCTTTGGAAAGGGTCCCGCGGACTAGCTGTTCGAATGATGCTGAGAATCACGCACCCATGTGGAAGAAGAAATCTATATTTTGGGACCTACCCTCTCGAAAGACTTAGAGGTCCGCTCTTCGATCGACGTGATGCACGTGACGAAGAACCTTTGCGTGAACCTGCTAGGCTTCTTGCGCGTGTATGGGAAGACAAAAGATACACCGGAGGCACGGGAGGACCTGCAACGCTTGCACTAAAAAGAGGGCATGCCTCCGAAGCAAGATGAAGGTCCCGCAGCCACGCTCTTACGAAAGAAGAGAAAGAAATCTTCTTTGAATGCCTGCTCAAGATGAAGGTCCCGACGGCTTTCGTCGAATATAAAGGGAATAATAAATATGCGGAGAAAAGTTCCGAACCTAAAGTCTCATGACTGCCATGTGATTATGACGCAATCGCTTCGGTTGCATTGAGGGGGCTTCTACCGAAAACGTCCGATTAGCCATTGTGAAGCTATGTGCATTCCTCAATGCAATATCTCGAAGGTGATCGATCCATAAATCGTATCAACGCTAAGGAGTGATGTGGCGCAATGTCTTGTCGGTTTCTAGCTGGTGTTCCCACCATCCTTCTTCAATATTATGACCACGCCCTAGTTCATCTAGTCGACGAGATTGCCATTCGGGGCCCGTATTTCTACACAATATGTTCCCTTTGAGAGATTCATGGAGTCCTAAACAAATATGTCTCAGAATCGCTTAGGCCGAAGGAAGCATCTCCATGGGCCATCAAGCAGAGGATGTCATCGGGTTTTGTGTTGACTTCATTCCTGGCCTTAAGAAGATAGGTCTCCTAAATCGCGGTATGAGAGGAGACTGACCGAAAAGGCACGCTTGAAGGGACTCAATAACATGCAGGACGGATATTCTTGGTCTCAAGCACACTACAGTTCTATAAAACTCTACCTTGGTGACCCGTATGTCGATGAACACAAGAACATCTGCGCCCAAACACCCGGAGCAAAGGCGACGATCGGATTACATGTGAACACATCAGGACTTTCAGCAGTTGGTTGGAAACACGTCTCAGAGGTGACAGCACTGTTTGTGATGAGTTGTACTTGTTGTCGAGGGGACCATCTTCGACTTTAATGATTTGGAAAGGATACGAGATAAATGAGAATACATTTTACACGATTGACCAAGATCAAAAGAGCACCAACCAAAACAACGGTGTCCGATTTGATGCAGCAACTGAGAGGGGAAAGGACACATATATGGTTACATAGTGGACATATGGGAACTTGACTACGGAGTAGATTTTTAAGGTCCCTTTGTTTAAGTGCAAATGGGTCAATCTGTCAGGAGGCGGGGTACAGGTAGACCCACAGTACGGAATGACAACAATGGATCTGAAAAATCTTGGGTACACTGACGAACCGTTCGTCCTAGCCAATGATGTGGCACAGGTTATCTATGTGAAGGACATGTCTACAGACCGAGAAAAGAAAAGATAAGGAAGCTTAATACATCATACGATGAGCCAAAGCGCCACATAGTTCTTTCGGGAAAAGGGACATCCGGGAGTGGAGGGCAAGATGACATGTCTCAAGAGTATGAAAAGTTTCATGAAATTCCTCTCTTCAAAGTCAAGGTTGACCCAAGCATCCCGATAAACTATGAAGATTATCCATGGTTACTGGCGCAATAAGCAAATGACACAAGCGAATAAAAAGTGAACACTTTCTCCCGCAACTATTATGATGATACCATGCCAACTTTGTAACAGACGAGTATGATACCATTGTCCGTTTTGTACATGCACATGTTATGCCAACTTTTTCAGAGCAATTAGTCCCGGTTTGTGCCACAAACCGGGACTAAAGGGTTGGTCCTCGTTGCGCTCAGAGTTTAGTCCCACCTCGCCAACCGAAGGGCGCTCACACCGGTTTATAAGCCCGTCCCTCTCTGCCTTGTTGAGCTCCTCTCAAAATGAAAATAGATGCCCCTATATAGAAATTGATTATGAATTTAGGTTGAATTTTCTCTATAGGTGCATCTATGTTCATTTTTTTAGTAAAGTTAATCACAAACTTGTGATTCACACAAATTTCAAAGAATTCAAATTTTAACTATTCAAATTTGAAAACTAATGGCACAAACAGAAAGTTTATAATTTTTCTAAAACTAATGGCACTAACAGAAAGTTTATAATTTTGCTGACCTAAAAGCAAAAAAGAATTAAAAAATAAATCAAAAACCAAAAGAAAATAAATAATGCAGAAAACAAAACAAAAACTGGAAAAAAATAAAAATAGCAACAATAAGTATTTTGTTGTAAGTAGAAACAAAATAAAATAAATAAAGCAACAAAAAAAAAAAAAAGTGTTTTCAAATTTGAAAACTAATGGCACTAACAGAAAGTTTATAATTTTTCTAAAACTAAAAGCAAAAAGAATTAAAAATAAAGAAAAACAACAAAAAATAAATAATGCAGAAAACAAAACAAAAAACTGGAAAAATAAAATAAAAATAGCAACAATAAGTATTTTGTTGTAAGTAGAAACAAAATAAAATAAATAAAGCAACAAAGAAAACAAAAGTGTTTTCAAATTTGAAAACTAATGGCACTAACAGAAAGTTTATAATTTTCTAAAACTAAAAGCAAAAAGAATTAAAAATAAAGTAAAAACAACAAAAATAAATAATGCAAAAAACAAAACAAAAAAACTGGAAAAAAATAAAATAATGCTGCCTCATTGGGCCCCACGGCGTGAATACGACTAGAAACCCTACATGGGCCAGATTCGGGCCCGCAGGAGGTCAAGTAGGCCCATAGGCACACATTGCAGTTAGGCCCAAAGCACGCTTTAGAGAGGAGCTAGAGAGGAAGGCGCACCGCACCTTATAAACAGTGCGGCTCTCTCTCGGCTAGCGAGGTGGGACTAAACTCCCCCACCACCACGTTGTGCAGGCCTTTGGTCCCGGTTGGTGGCACCAATCAGGGATTAAAGGCATTGGTCCCGTTCGTGGCACAAACCGACCAATGTTCTTTAATCCGGTTGGTGCCTTAAGACCAAAGGTCGCCGCTTCCGCCCTTTGGGCTCTGAAAATTGGCCTTTGGTCCCGCTTGGTGCCACCAACCAGACTAATACCACCTTTAGTCCCGGTTTGTGCCACGAACCGACTAAAGGCTTTGCTATATAAGTTCACACTTAGGAAATTTTCACTCATCTCTCTCGAAGTTGCCGCCCGACGCCGACGCCGCTTAAGCTGCCCCGACGCCTTGCCGCCTTCGCCATCGCTGTTGCCTCGCCCGTGTTCGTTGTCGCCGTCGCCGCCGTCGTCGCGCGCTACCTCCCCGACGCCGCCGCCGCTCGCTCGCCTGACGCGCCGCCCGCCTGCCCACCTCGTCGTTGCCGCCGCCCTGCCTGCCCTGACGCCCTTGATCCGCCCTCGCCGTCGCCCGTGCCTCTGCCCGGCGCCATCCTCGCCGCCGACCCAGCAGCATGTGTCTCTCTCGGCTTGGTCAGGCCATGGCCTCCCTTTGCATTTTTTTCATATATATGCTTGTTTATATATATATATATATATATATATATATATATATATATATATATATATATGCTTGTTTATATATATATATATATATGTAATGATTTTTTATAGAATATGATGTTTTTTTCATAGATGATCACATATATGATGTATGCACGAATGTGGATGAAATATAATGTTTTTTTGTTCATAGAACATGATGTTTTTTTAATTCACAGATTTTTTTTGTTCATGAAAGAGGCGGGGACGTTGAGGGATCATAGATGTATTTTTTCAGAATTTTCTATCGTGCATAGACAGATTTTAGACCAGGGGAGCACCCCCTCCCTATCGTTGCAAAATTTGCTAAGTGATATTAAGAAAGGAAGGAAAAGAAGGATAGGAAAGAAGAAAATAAGAAGAGGAAAGAAAGAACAAGAGGAGAGGAAGAAAAGGAGAAATAAATAAGAAGAAGAAAAAAGAAGAAAAAGAAGAGGAGAAGAAGAAAGGAATAGTGGAGAAGAAGAGAAAATAGAATATACTTCTCCTCTTTTTTTTCTTCTCCACTATTCCTTTCTTCTTCTCCTCTTTTTTTTCTTCTTTTTTTTTCTTCGATCTTCTCCTCTAGATATTCCTTTCTTCTTCTCCTCTTTTTATTTCTTCTTTGTTTTCTTATGTTTTATCGGGTCTGTCGTCGTTGATATACCCCTCCCGATAACTTCAACACGAGGGGGGATGGATACCCCCTCCCCGATAATATTATTTTCCCATGTACGTATGTCGTGTCGATATAAACTCCCGATAACTTCAATACGTGGGGGGTGGGTCGATATACCCTCTCCCGATAACTTCAACACGTGTGGGGGGTCGATATACCCCCTCCCCGATAATATATATTATTTTCCCATGCATGTACGTATGTCGTGTCGATATAAACTCCCGATAACTTCAACACATGGGGGGTCGATATACCCCCTCCCGATAACTTCAACACGAGGGGGCCGCTATACCCTCCCGATAACTTCAACACGTGGGTCGATATACCCTCCCGATAACTTCAACACGTGGGAGGGGGTCGATATACCCCCCTCCCCGATAACTTCAACACGTGGGGGGGGGGTCAATATACCCCCTCCCCAATAACATTATTTTCCGTGTATGTATCTCGTCGTTGTCGATATTACCCCCTCCTTGAAGCGTTCTCGAGGCCACCCCTAACCCTTGAAGCGTTGTCGAGGCCACCCGAAACCCTAGAGAAGCAGCGTCGAGGCCACTAATTAATATGATTCCTTATTGTAATTACCTAGCTAGTTCTACGTTTGCCACTAATATATCCATATCTGTCATGTTTGAATAATAATTGCCATGTTGTAAATATTTGTAGAAACTATGGACACCCCCCGAGACGAAGCACAATAAGCGTTGTTGAGGGACATAATCGCAGAAGGAAGTGATGCCGTCTGCTCGTTGATGTTTCTCAACGACACCGATGGTCTGGAAGGAGAGGGTGAAGAAGCAGCTGGCTATGATGGTGATGGATCTGATGACCCAATGCCGGTGCAAGAAGAAGTAGACCATGACGACGGCTCCGGTGACCGAACCGAGTCCGGCCAGGTATATATATTAGTTAAGCTGTGCCGACTAGCTAATTGATGCATTCATTGTTTTGGTATGTACACATATTAATTAACTCTCGTCTTTGTTCTTTTTCTAGCCCTCCGGATCGAGCAAAACTTCGTAAAGAGACGAGGCCGAAGAAAAAGTTGAGCTCGGATGAAAAGTTTGAGATCATAGAAATCGCGTATGACGGCCAACCGATTGAACCCATCCGGACAAAGAAGGCATTTGTTGCTCGATTCGGGGTTCGGTTAGGGACAAGATCTCGATTAGCATCCAAAGCAATGGTATAAGCCTAAGAACGAAGACCACGAGGTGTCTTATGTCAATGATATGCGAAAAATGATCTTTGGACTGAGCTGAAGTCAAATTTCACCCTACCCGGAGGATGATCCGGAGAAGCGGTTGAGCAATTAATCAAGTCTTTTGCTCTTAAGAAGATGGCAGACCTATTCAGAATTGGAAGAAAGACCGGATAAGTTTATCGATAAAAAGAGACCCCGAATTCAAGGGCAAATATGAGAAGATCGAGATGATGGCCCGCATTTGTGGCCCACAAGACATCGGCAAAGAGTAAAAAGATGTCGGCGACAAACAAGAAAAATGCTGCGAAGAAGAAGCTTCACCATCGCACGGGGTCAGGTGGCTACCTCATAGCCCGGCCTAAGTGGGCCAAGGCTGAGAATGATGCTTGATAAAGAGATCGAACCAGAGACAATGAACTGGCCATACCGTTGCCGGACTTGGTTCTTCGGGCTGGCGGAACCTTGGACCTCGATCGTGGAAGTGCATTTGGACGGACGAACAATTGGACATACCGGTCAAGAGGCTTCAACAATATATTGAAGCGGCGCAGCAAGGGACGTTCTTTCCGACAAAGAGAACGACGAGCTCACAATGGCCCTCGGGAATCTCGAGCACCTGGACGGACACGAGGCACGCCGAGCTCCGCTTCGTGGAAGGCTGGGTTTCGGACACATGCGGTTACAAATGCCGAGAGAGGAGGAAGAAAGTGCAGCGAGACCGAATGCGCAGCGCTGCATGCAAGGGTACAAGCGATAGAGGAACGAGAAGCAAATCGCAGCAAACGACCGCGAAGCTTCCCCGGCTACCCCGCCATCTCGGCGGAGAAGCAGCGTGGCTTCCACCGAGCTGCTTCACCGGAGCATGCCTTGACGGCTCCTCGCCGGCTATCCGTGGATGCTATCACGGAGGCTGAAAATTGCCACCTTATGGCGCAATGGATGAATTTGAAGGTCAAGGCGGTTGTTGGCTCTGTTTATCCTACTAAACCGGCGCAATTTTCACCGCCGCCGATTCCGAAGGATATGCTAGGGTGATGGTGGATGAAATCACGAGAGGATTTGAGGACCTCCACTTGACCACCCTACCGGTGAAGGGGAGACTCGGCCGGTTCGCTCTCAAGACTCCATGCCTATGGCGGAAGGATCTCATCAACCTTCGAACTGGGCGCCTCCGCCTCCTCCTCCTTCTCCTCCCGTGAGTCAGGCACTCCGCCTCCTCCGGCGAAAGTGACGATCGGGACACTCGGCCGGCTCCTTCTCCGGCGCATGGCGGCACTCCGCCTCCTTCTCCGCTTTGCACCCGGCCCGAGCAGCCAGCCTCCTCCTTCTCCGCCTCGTCGGCAAAGGCGGAAGAGACCCGCCGCCCGCTCCAGTAGCGTCGTAGTCCTTCTCCTCCGCCTCCTAAGCAAGGAAAGAAGACATCCGCTCCGTCTGCTTCCGCGCGTCTAGCAAGACAGCCAAAGCGGGAGGACATCTGATTCGGTCCTTCTCTCAAGACTCGGAGAAGTTACCATCCGAGATGACCCCGGAGGAGAATGCGAAGATCGCGCAAACCGAAGTGAAGGACTGGTTTCAAGGGTTGAAAGCACAGAGACATCCACCTCCGGAGGAGAAGGTAGATCCGGTGAAAGCGAAGCGCACTTTGGCTGCCCTGACAAAACCACCCAAGTCTCCGCTGAAAGGCTACTATGAGCGCATTATTGGAAAGGCATTTGCCGAAGCGGAGAGGTCGGGAAGCACTGTTAGTGATCAAAGGATGAAAGAACGACGAGCTGGGAAACAAATTGCCCAGCTCGGCGAACAAGCGGGCAATCGTGCCCCCGCTCAAGGTGCACTGCTAGCGACATCGTCGATCCGAGGATGGTGCCCGTTATAGCAATCTCGGAGATTACCTGCCCGACGATGTACATTATGATTTCTTGGAGGTGCAGATACAAAGATCTGATACTGGAAGCCTCTCGTCAAAGATGAAAGATCTCTATCAACTATGATGCGAAGATTGCATGATTGGTACATGAAAACCTGCGAGAGAGTCCGAGGGAGGAGTACTTTGTATGTGAGAGTTAAAAGGAGCATGACCTCGTTGGAATTGAACTGTTTCCTATTCCATTTGAGAAGTTCTATCAGTTTTTCAATCAATTGGCCCTTGATAAAGCAATGTCACTGCCACATGCGTAAGTAGTACTACTTCATCATTAAGTCTCTATATAACTCAGCTCTTTCATTGCATGTATTTATAATTACCCTCACTATATTATACATATTGAAGATCGCCGAATTGAAGAAAAGACAAGTGGGTGATATTGGGTTTATTAACACATATCTCATAGATGCAACTGAGGTTAAATTTCATGCCGAAAATACCGAGGCCAACTTGCTACAATCGTTGGTAATAAATGAACACAAAGATATAATACTCTTTCCTTACAACTTCAGGTAAGTGTTATTGTCTTGTGGCATATTCGGTTTCCCTTATTAGTCCAGGTTATAGTAATGTAATATTGATGAGTTATGCATGCGTGCGCAGCTATCACTATATTCTCCTAGAGATTAAGCTTGAGCAGGGAGTAGTAACTGTCTTAGACTCCAAACGAAAAAATCAGGAGGAGTATGCGGACATGACTGAAATGCTCGAGAAGTAAGTTAAATCGATCATTATCCACCATATCAGCAACTTTGTTCATTTCTGATATCAAGTAATTGTTTTCTTCGTATGGCAGGGTTTGGAGAAAATTCACCAAAAAAGCTCCGGGACTGCCGAAGAAGCTGTAATTTAGACACCCAAAAGTAAGTACTATAGTAGCATATTCCACGCATCTCCTAGTGATTCAAGCGCTAGTTTCATCAATACCATTTAGCATGCTTGCTAATTATTATTTTGATTGACCTCTATTTCTTGTAAAGTGGGTGTGGCAGGAACAAGGGAATGATTTCTGTGGATACTACATTTGCGAGTCCATCCGCCACACGACCTGTGAGCGTGGCTACTCTGACAAACAATATGAAGTGCGTAAATAACAATATTCACAATTTTATTTTATTACCATCATTTGTGTTGAGTTTCACTCATTCATATATATATATATATATATATATATATATATATATATATATATATATATATATATTGACCCCTTCTTAAAATTAGATGTTTGGATGCGGGATGAACTCCTAGCACCAGATCGCATGCAGCAATTCAAGAGGAATTAGCGGCATTCTTTCTTGACCACATGATCGCTGAAGACGGAGAATACTATGTGGACCGCGCGTCCGTATGTTAGGAGATTATATTTGTAAAAGATAATTATTGTATATATGTAGCCGGTAGTGTCGGATAGATATACGAGAACTTGTTATTCGACCAATCTCTCGGAGAAGGAGAGGCGGTGGTAACATAACCGGTAACATGCACTTCGGACTAGCAAACATGCTTATGTGGCACACAATTAAAGAAGAGAGAGAGGGTTAGAGTAACATAGGTAGATACCGTATCATGTTAAATGCTATGCTATTTTGTGTCATGCATGGCAATGAATATGATCATCTATGATACTACTTTATGATACTATGCACTTATCATATGCATGATACTAGTATATGATACTCCCCACTATAACTAGCCTTAGTATCATGTAGTATTTTATTTATTGTCATGCATGACACATAGTAGCATACAATTTATTACGATACGATATTAAGATATGATACTATGATACTTAACTCTCTCTTTCTTCATTTAATCTATGACACCTCATCAAAATTGCCTAGTTGACATGCATGATACTCCCTCCGGTCCTTTTTAGTTCGCATTTAAGATTTATCTGAAGTCAAGCCTTGTAAAATTTGACAACTTTATAGAAAAAAAAAACCAACATTCACAATGTGAAATCAATATCAGTAGATGCGGCGTGACTTAAATTTTCACATTATATAACTTTAGCATGGTAGACGTTGATATTTTTCATACAAATATGGTCAAACTTCAGACAATTCTTATATGCAGAGTAAAAAAGACCGGATGAAGTAATAGTTATGATACTGCTATTACAACCAGCCTAAGGGGGTCAAATGTATATGCAACGGAACGATTGATTAGGGCATGTCGATCTCATTGATTTTTTTTAGTTATCTCATTGAGATTTAAGTGGTGTATCTTAAGGCGCATGCATGATTTGTGCTCGGATAAGAACCTAGCCGCCGCGGAGAGACATGGATAGGCGAACCGATCGGACCAACCCTGTCGCGGTCGAACAAAATTTATTCGCCCATCCGAGCCTCTCGTCGCCACCGGTGCAAGCCCATTTGCTCGAAAATGACGTGGCGGAATTTCTCTCGGTCTTGGACCGGACAGTATGGGTCTACTCTCACAGTTGCATGACTGGCATCGTCCGTTGGGGACAGTTCAAATATGCCGGCGATGGTGTATGTCACATCTTCAAATAACCATGCAATGGTTGGACTAATGGACCAGCACGTACGAAAATATGATGAGCCGATCGAGCAGAAGGGTATGGGAGTTTGCGTACTCGTGTCGCTGGAACAGGTGCATTTGAAAAGGATGGATCAGCGAGACTCACAATCGAGAAATTTTCGGACTCAGAAGGAGATCTTTTTCCCTGTGCCCTAGAAAATGTGCTAGAGGCCGTACGCCAAGCACAAAGGAAAATAGCGCACAGTTCTCGGAGAGAGATACTGTCTAGGATGGCCAAATTTCCCCCTGTGCTGTGCGCTCTTGCCGCTATTGTCCCTAGGCGTACCCGCCGTACCCGCACGGTCGCCGAGGCGTTCACCGATCAATGCTGGATCTCCGACATCCAGGGTGCCCTCGGCCCCGCCGCCGCCGTGGAGTACGTCGAGCTCTGGCGCCGCCTTCGTCACATCACGCTCTCCCTGCGCCCAGACCTCCTACGTTGGTGCTGGACAGATAATGGCGTGTATTCCGCCTCCTCCTGCTATGACGCATTGTTCCTGGGCTCTACCTCCTCCGAGTTCTGGCGCCTCGTATGGCAAACAGGCGCCCCCACCTCGGTCCAATTCTTCGTCTGGCTCGCCTCTCTGAACCGATGCTGGACTGAGGACAGACTTGCTCGCCGAGGCCTGCCGCACAAGCCGGCGTGTGTTCTCTGCTCGCAGGAGCCCGAGACGCTTCACCACATCCTTATGGGTTGCGTCTTCGCGCGCACGACCTGGCATGAGATCCTCTCATGGTGCTTCCCGTCAACGGCTGCCCTCGATGGCTCCTCGAGCTACTTTACCTGGCTTTCTGCTGCCATGGATCTCACCCCCGCCCCTTGCCGTCGAGGCCTAGCAACCATTGCCGCCCTTACGACCTGGTCGCTTTGGAGGCATCGGAACGCGGTCATCTTCGACAAAGTTGCACCTTCAACCGCGGTTATCATCACGGCCATCAAAGATGAAGCTCGCTCCTGGGCTGCGGCCGGAGCCAGAGGAATGAACACGCGTAATTTTGTAACCTGATTTTTCGGTTTTGGGGCTGAACATCCCCCGTGTCTTCTGCTCTCCTTGGGTCCTTATCTCGTCATTCGTGTGTACGGGATCACGACCCAATCCTGAACTCTGAACTCTGTACTCGTTTTCCCCTCCTATCAATGTAATGATACGCTATCTTAGCGTATTCGAGAAAAAACATTTCGAGCCTTTCAAAAGAAGGGCCAGGCAACTCTGACGGCACGCATCATATGCATGGTCCAACGAGCAGCGCAGGCAGCGCGTCTGTTTTCTCGTTGGAATTCTGCGGCCGCTCGGCGGAAGACTCGGGTTTCATTCGTTCGTTGGTTCACGTGAGGAGGTCAGGAGCGGCATATATCGGGGTCGGGGAGGTCAGATGGGGGAACGCGATGAGAGCGCCGTAACCCGTGAAGCCGGCTGATTAACAGGATTATCCGATGCGGGTTTCGATCCGCGCCCGCCCGCGAATCGATGGGTCAGATCGCGGAAACGGATCAGGCATCGCATCACAAGCAAAACCCACAGTGTTACCAGAAACAGATACAGGAAAAGTGCTTCGACCGAGACATCCGCAGGTGTGACCACTGACCACCGCCACTGGACACAGTAAGCAGTCCCCAGCGGAGCAGAGCCGCGGTCAAGGACGCCCGGACAAGCCGTCACCTTTAGGCCGGCTTAAACTTAGGGTACTTTTTATCCCAAGCACCAGCTAATCGCGCTTGCTTAGTTTAAGCATCCCAAGAGAGGTGTCCAGGCCGACCGATCGATCAGGGAATCAATCAGCACATTTGAATAGCTACTGTGCCGGGCTGGGTTCAGATTGCTGCACAGCGAGCAGTGGTGGCAATTATAGTAAGCAGTGTGCAATAGATTCCTTGAGTTCTCTGTCAATACTACGTACAGTAGGGTACTCTGTTTGCACACCTGCCTGCGGTGAATCGGACGGACCACATGCAAAGCAAGTGGCGGGTGTTTTGCTGCTAGGATCTCCAGAGGGGGTTCAATCACGCATATGGGGTCAAGTCGACGATCTACTAAATGTAATAAGTGACGAGTTGTTAGGCCAACCTGTAACGCGCGACCTCAGACGGACGTTCGGTTCGTCCGCATTTTGTCCGTTTAGGCTAGGAAAACGGACAAGGCCGTCCGTTTACGGTTGTGCAGTCATCGGTGCGCCCAACGGGTCGGCCGCACACCAAATAGTTCGGTTTTTTGACGCAAAAATAAAAACCCCCAAAACCCCAAATAAACATTAAAAACAACTTGAAAATATTAACACAGAACTTAAAACATTCACATTACCCAACTTCGCACATTAATATAAACAAGATAATTTAAAACATTAAAAAAGATAACAGGGTCGTCGCCGCCGCCCTGGCCGCCGTTGTCTACCGTGGCCGTCGTCGGCACCGGTGAGATCCACATATGGAGGTGGCTGCCAGAGGTGGGCTAGCGGCCCCTGCCAGGCCGGAGCCGCCTGCTATGTCGCCTGCAGTGGCGCCTGCACGACCTCTTCGCGCGGCGGGGATGATGACCACCGACCGGCGTCCATGTCGGGCGTGTATCGGGGTTATGATCCTGACAATGAGTATTAGGGGTATAAATAAGGGGCAGAGCCTAGCTACGGCGCAGGTGTAACACTCGGTGTTTAACGAGTTCAGGCCCCTCACTCGGTGGAGGTAAAAAGCCTACGTCTCGTGTCCCGAGGCTTACTTTGATTTGATAGGTATGGTTACAAAGGTTGCTCATTGCCTAGCTGTAGAGTGGGTGCGGCTTATATAGAGTGCGCCGCAGCCCCATGTCTCACACGCCGCCGAGGCAATTAATGACATTGAATGAGTCAGTTAATAGTATAATGAGCCACTACTACAGCATTTACAGGTAACGGTAGCTATGACTGTACTTAATGGATGACTTAGGATCCCTAGACCGTTGCAGCTCCCACGACGTCCTCCTGCCTTCTATGTCCGAGTGGTGGTCCATCAGCCGAGTGACGTGTGGTCGCCCGAGTGTCGTCGAGTTGTCCGAGTGGACTTCTTGGCGTATGCATTCAAATGTTGGCATGGTCCAGGGACCTACCTATAATGGTGATGGGCCCCATGTGGGCCTCGAATGATGGGTCCTTAACCCTACCTGTAATATGTGACCACATCATTAGCCCCGAATCAGTTGGGATTTCGTAGGATTAATAAACTGATCCCTCGGTTGAGTCCGAGTGCTGCTGGGGCACTCAGAATATGTTTTCGAATCATGGTTTGTTGTTCCTTGGGCAAAAATACAACGGATTATGGACTTTAGGTTTACCCAGATGACCAGGTATTGTTGATCGTCGAGAAAAACCTGGTGGCATTCGTTTTTTCTCTCTGAGGAGATAGACTAGAGGCCCAAGTGTGGGCATGCCATTACAACCCGAGTGGCAATGCCGGCACGTGGTATAACTCTTCGGAGAGATGCCACTCCATATCCCAGGGGAACGCTAGGGTGGGCCTTCTACGAATCCAGGTTTACGAGTCATGCGCCTTGGAGCCTACTGAGAGGACCAAGTGAACTTGCGGAGGGGCGTCAAGCTCATCACATAACGATCCTGAAGTAGACTTCAGTCGGGTGTTTAATGTTGCCAAGTGCACGGGTCCCCGTGGAGGATGGCCAGTCAGACAGACATGCATCCATTAGGAAAGGAATCGGGGGTGATCAATCAGATTGACTCATCCCGGAAATCTCAGGATTTGAATTCGCGTGTTCGCGCGTGAAAGCGGTAACATCGTGCATTAGTGGGAAAGTGGGGCCGTGGCTCCTAGGTTCGTGCGCACGATCCCCACAACGTGTTGCACGTGCTCTGTGTAAAGCCCCTTCGTGCGGGCCATCGATCCAGGGATTCGCGGTGGGAGATCAGGCTGGAGATTTTGTCTGGTGATATAAAAGATCCAGAGACAGAGGTCCGGCACTCGGATCCCCTTCTCCTTGGTCCGACTCCTCTGCCTCCTTCCTCCTCTTGAGTGCGCAGCGATGGCGAGGAATTCCAAGGCCAAAGAAAAGAAGGTGGAGAAGGCGGCCTCCTCCGGCTCCGATGTGACTACTGGAGGCGCGTCGGGGACTGGATCCCATCGCGCATTTCGGCTTGGCGGTTGGAGGAGCTTGCGGAGGAGGGGATGATCCCGAATGATGGGTGGCATCACCCAGGCGTGGGAGAGGTCGAGCCGGCACCACTGGAGGACGAGCGAGTCCTACTCGTCACCCACATCTAGCGGGGCTTCTTCATGCCTCCCCACTCATTTTTCCAAGCGTTCCTTGACTACTTCGGCACGCAGCTTCATCACCTTCCTCCCAGTGCCATCATATATCTTTCGGCCTTCGTCTCTCTTTGTGAGAATTTCCTCGGCCGTCGACCCCACCGGGAGCTCTGCAAGCATATCTTCACTTGTCGGTCGATGACCGTCAAGAAAGGCTCGTCAGTCGGCACGAAGACCCACGTCACCCAGTTATGTGGAGGCCTGGGCATCCAAGTCCGTGGGGGGAGTGCTTTCCCAAAGATGAGCTTTCCCAAGTCCGTCAAGGGGTGGCAGCGAACTTAGTTTTACTGCAGAGATGTCCCCAGTGGCCCAAACTAGTCGAGTCTTTCCCCATACTCGACGGAGAGGGTGAGGGCTCCCGAGCCCCTCGTGGTGGCGAAGGATGAGAATACGGAGGTCAGCATCTTGGCCACCGCCATGGTCGGGACCTGAATGCGGGCATGAATGGAATGGATCTGTTAGAGACTTCTCTCACTCTATGGATCCAGCCGCTACAGGCCAGGGCCCACCCCAATGTGGCAAGGCAAGCTGCTAGATGGTGGGGAGGAGGCGCCCTCGGCGGGTTCGCTCGACTCGGCTTCGGGTTCGGCAAGCTCCTCCTCGCCGGCAAACTCCCTTCGCTCGAGAAGGCTTGCCGCCTCGCTGCCTCTGCCTCCTCCATGGTTAACCCGAACCGCCCGGCAAAGAATTCTGCCGCCTCCTCCAGCTTGAGTGGCGTCGCTGCATCTCGCCGCGTCGGTGGTGTCATGGTGAGGCTCTTACGCTTCGTCGGGCGGATCGGCACTTCTTCCAAGCTGTCGAAGAACCGCCGCCGACGTCGTCTGCAGGCTCTTGCCAGGTTGGAACAATCCCATGCGAATCGCACAACGGCATCATTGCACGGATGCGGTCGAGCGAGGAGTTGTTGCACAATGGGACGACTCCCCTCGGTAACCTAAACCATTCGGGGTGATCGGGGTCATGCTTGAACAGCTCCAGGAGCATTGCATCCAACTCCAAGACAGTGAAATTGAAGTTAAGACCCGGGCGCAGCCTCATGATATCCGCCACGTTCTGGAACTCCCAAGCAGGTCTTCTCCTCTCCTGCAAGGGGCGTCTGTGGCGAAGAAATCTGCATGCAGCGCCCACGGTGAGTCCGGCAAGCCCGAGGCGCAAGATCCGGTCACGGCAATCTTCAATCTAGCATCTTCCGGCGTAAGTTGCTCCAATCGTTGCCGCGCACTATTGGGGTTTGGTATTTGGCGATGAAGAAGGGCTGCGGGTTCTCCTCAACGATCCAACACCAATCTGGCCTCCACTCCTGCCACTTGCTGCGAAGCTCTCCTTCCAGATAGGCTTCTTTCTTGCCGATCCTTGAGATCCAAGCAATCCCTCCGGCAAATGCTTCTCCTCTCTCGACTCGGGGCATGAAGAAATGGCGGAAGAGGGCTACGTTTGGGTGGATTCCGACAAAGTTTTTGCAAAGATGTGCGAAAACTGCCATGGTCAGGACAGCATTAGGGGTGAAGTCAAGGAGGCGAAGCCCGTAGGTGTTCATGATATCGCAGAAAAATTCAGAGAAGGGCGGGCAGAGCCCGCAATAGAAGAACAGCGCGAAGAAGGGGTACCCAGTTGGGGCTAATTCCGAAGCAGCGGCTGGGAGTACCTTCGTGCGCGGATGCGCTCGCGTCTCCGTCGACCGTAAGAGGTAGTAGTTCCTCGGCTCCCTTGCGGAGAGCCGAGGGGAAAACAACCCGCTCCTTTTCATGGCCATGAGCACGCTGCGCCTCGGCCGACTTCACGCCCTTCCCTTATCGGCTTTGAGCCATGGCGAGGCGGTGGAGGAGACCGACGGCGTTGATGGCGCTGGCGGCAATGGAGGGGCGGAGCGCTGCTCTCTTCAGACTAGGGAAGAAGGGGGGAGCGGCGGTGGTTTTCGAGAGTAGACAAGAAATGGCGAGGTGGGCGACCTACCCCTGTTCCCCCTGTTTATAAGGAGGGAGAGGGGGGCGGACGTTCCGCTTTTTCAAATAAAGAAACCCCCCACGATCTCTCCCACGACGCCGCTGCTCGACGCAGGCTGTTCGTGGGGGCGTGGTGGGTCCGAGCAAGTTGCGGCGTGACCTAGGCAGCGTGCCCTGCACTATTTTGGGCTGGCCCAACAGCGCTTCGGCACCGTGTATGGCCCGAGCCGGGGCTCTGTCGGTGTACTAGAGTAGGGTACCCTAGTATCCCGAACTTCGTGCAGGCGATTCTGACCCAGCGGCGGGGCTTACTGGCGACCGCCAAGGTCCTCCGTGGTTCCTTTGAAGCCATTCAAGAACAAAGTATTTAAGCCAAGGAGACAAGGCCCCGGCAAGAGGAGCTTGCCGGGAAGGCCACTCAAGGCACATAGAAGACAAGACCCCGGCAAGAGGAGCTTGCCGGGAAGGCCCGGTGAGCGACCAGCTTCCGGGCGCGACAAGGATTCAGCCGCGGCAAGGCGCTTGCCGCGGCAGGCAACCACTCCATTTCTCCGCTCCAGCTCATCCATCAACGTGTCGCCATGGGACCTTTCCAGGCGCGCGTGTCAAGAGGTCTGTCTTGACGGTGAGCTGGCGATAAGCGGCGCTGACAAGATTGCCATCGTGGCAAGCGGTGGCGCCCCTGACGGTCCCTGTTGCACTGTTTAGGCAACATAGACGGGCATTTAATGCTTTTGTCCCCTGCCGTCAGGGTTAGGTAGAATGCACTGTACAAGTAGCTGTACCAACCACGAGTCCTTTTACATTTTTGCCCTTGTCTACGTCGCCACCTGTCGGAGACCCCTTGAGCATATAAAAGGAGGCCCATGCGCAACGTAGAGGGGGTTCGACTCATTCGAGACTAGAGACATTCACGCTAGGTCTTATAGCTCTCGATGCTCCCTAGCAAGAACACAATACAATCAGACAAGCAGCAGTAGGAGTGTTATCTCTCCGGAGAGCTCCGAAGCTGGGTAAACTGCTCGTGTGCTTCGCCTCGATCTGCTCTTCGTGCGACCTCCGCCCCCCACCGAACCGAAAGGGGCTCGGTCCGCCGGTCCCATAGGTGTTCGTGGGTCCGATCAGCTTCCCCGACAGTTTTAGTCCGTAGGACGAACAACAATCATACCATAGGCTAGCTTCTAGGGTTTAGCCTCTCTGATCTCGTGGTAGATCTACTCTTGTAACACACATCATCAATATTAATCTAGCAGGACGTAGGGTTTTACCTCCATCAAGAGGGCCCGAACACGGGTAAAACATCATGTCCCTTGTCTCTGTTACCATCCGCCTAGACGCATAGTTCGGGACCCCCTACCCGAGATCCGCCGGTTTTGACACCGACATTGGTGCTTTCATTGAGAGTTCCTCTGTGTCGTCACCGATAGGCTCAATGGCTCCTTCGATCATCAACGACGACGCGGTCCAGGGGTGAGACTTTTCTCCCGGACAGATCTTCGTGTTCGGCGGCTTTGCACTGCGGGCCAATTCGCTTGGCCATCTGGAGCAGATCGAAAGCTATGCCCCTGGCCGTCAGGTCAGATTTGGAAGTTTAAACTATACGGCCGATATCCGCGGAGACTTGATCTTCGACGGATTCGAGCCGCAGCCAAGCGCCAGCCTTTGCCTCGATGGGCATGATCTAGCTCTCTGCCGAACAAATTGCCTCGAGGCCGCACCAGAATCCGCTCCGACCCTTAATCCGGAGCCGGATTCCCCGATCGAGGACGAGTGGTTGGACACCGCCTCGGGGGCTCTAATCTCTACGGCGATCGAGCCGAACTCCATCCCTGTCCTTTGCGAAGACCTCGACTCCAGGGTGCCGGACTCCTCTCCGGACTCCGAACCCTCCGCGCCCTTGCCAATCGAATCCGATTGGGCGCCCGTTATGGAGTTCACGGCCGCGGACATCTTTCAGCACTCGCCCTTTGGCGACATCCTGAACTCACTAAAGTCTTTCTCTTTATCCGGAGAGCCCTGGCCGGACTACGGTCAGGAAGGTTGGGATATGGACGACGAAGAAATTCAATGCCCACCCACCACCCACTTCATAGCCACTGTCGAAAGCTTACACGACGTGCTCGATTTCGACTCCGAAGACATCGACGGTATGGACGACGATGTAGGAGACAACAATGAACCAGCACCTATAGGATGCTGGACAACCTCCTCCCATGACGTATACATGGTGGATACACCTAAAGAGAATGAAGACGAGGAGCAACGGGACGCTACAAAGGATAAATCCCTCGAAAAGCAGTCAAAACGGCAACGTAAACGCCGAACAAAGTCCCGCCTCAACAAAGACCCAGCCATAGAGTAGGGCGAACCGGTGGACAATGAACAAGCTATCGAGCAATCGTCTGAACAAGACAACTTGGATAAACAATCTGTCCCCGACGAAGACAACAGTCCGGACGACCTCACGCCGGACAAACCATTGGAACAAAATAACCTCCAGAAAAGGCTCGTTGCCACTGCGCGTAGCCTGAAAAAGCAGAAGCGGAAGCTCAAAACAGCGGAAGATGCACTCAGGATCAGATGGAGGAAAATATTCAGCACTGCAGACAAGTACGGCGACAGTCGCCGAACAAAGAGCTACCCGAAAAGAAAGCTACTGCCCAAATTCGACGAGGAGGCCTTAGAGCCCCCACAATTAAAAAATAAGAAGGCCACCCGGTCGGATGGACGACACGGCTAAAAAGAGAGTGGTGAATGGCGGCGACACAAGCCAATATGCGATCCGCATGAGGATTCACATCAAGAGGATGGCCCAGCTTAGGTCCATCTATGGGCCAAGAAATCAGGCTCGTCAAAACAATGCAATACGCCAAAATCTCAAGATCACGGCACACCCAAATATAGGGTGCGACACCCCTATGTTTCACCGATGAGGTCTTTGGGTCATGAATTTCAGCGGATTCAAACCCGTAAACATAGAGGCATACGACGGAACAACAGGCCACGAGTCGGATCGAGGATTATATCCTCCACATACACATGGCTAGAGGAGACGATCTCCACGCCATAAAATACTTACCCCTTAAACTCAAAGGGCCAGCTCGGCATTGGCTTAAAAGCCTCCCGAAAATACCATTGAAGCTGGGAAGAGCTCGAGGACGATTCGGGTAAATTTTCAGCGGACTTATGTCGCCTCCGGATGCAGACGATCTAAGTCACATAACTCAACAGCCCGGAGAGTCAGCCGAAAATTCGGAACAGGTTCCTTACTAAAAAGAACCAAATAGTTGATTGTCCGGACGCCAAGCCTTAGCAGCTTTCAAACACAACGTCCGAGCGAATGGCTCGCCAGACACCTCGCCAAGAAAAGCCAAGAACAATGGACGATTAACAAGCCTCATGACCCGCTTTTATGCTGGAGAGGACAACTGGCTGGCTAGATGCGCATCAATGACCCGAGTACATCTCAAACCAGGGATGGAAATGGAAATCACGATGCGAGAAAAGATCGGCGCGGAATAAAGAAAATGGCCCAAATAATACGGCGGTCAACGCCGATTCAAAAGCTCTCGGCGAACAACAAAACACTGCCCCTAAAGGATAACAAAGGACGAAGCTATCCAACCTAAACAAGATTACGGACAGATCGTGTCAAATGCATGGTACCTCCGGAAGCCCGCAAACCATACCCACAGAGATTGTTTGGTCTTCAAGCAGTCCGCCGACTTAATGCCGAACACAAGGGGCTCGACACACCAAGGGAAAATGATGACGAGCACCACAAGCAGAGCCCCGAAAAACAAAAGAGTTTCCCACAAAAGGTTAAAACAGTAAACTCACTTCACGTGATCAAAGGGAAAAACAGAGCGGCGCCCACTAAAAGGCGCACCGCACATTGGTTATCAAAACCAATCATCTTCGACCATCAGGACTATTCCGATAATATCCGGAACGCAGGATGGACTGCCTTGATATTGGATCCTATAATCGACGGATTCCAATTTACACATGTCCTCATGGATGGCGGCAGTGACATAAACCTGATATATCAGGACACAATCCGCAGGATGGGGATAAACCCAACCAAAATTCGCCGTAGCAACACCTCCTTTAAAGGAGTACCGCCGCCCATACGCCTCTGCACGGGCTCCATCTTTGCTAGAAGTTGTGTTTGGTTCATCCGACAACTTCCGTCGCGAAGGTTACTCTTCCATGTCGCCCGCTTAAAAGTAGCCATCAAGCACTATTGGGACGCGAAGCTTTCGCCCGCTTTAACGCAATACCACATTATGCATCTCTAACACTTAAAATGACCGGTCCACGCGGCATCATCTCTTTAAAAGGAAGTATTAAGTGTTACTCGAGCACGGGAAAACGGGAGACTGCCTTGACAGCCCCACGCCTATCCGGCTCGCTAGGTAAAGAACCTGAATTGGTCATTCAAACCCCGGACACGGCTAGACGAAGTCCGGCGCCTACTTGCGGCATACCCCCATATGAGGGGCCGCATGCATGTATAACAAGAGACAATAAAGCTCCATCTTATTCACTTCTTGAACTGCATTTCGCTTATTTAATATTAAGTACATTTTTCGACGATCCTTTTTCTTTTCAAACTAAGTTCCTCTCTTTACGGATGAACAACGTGCTACACCCATCCAAGATACGGCACAACGGAGACACAAAGCGCAGATGTGCAGTAGGGACCCGCTGCAAGGATTCTTTTCAGATTAAGACCTGCGTAAACCTTTTTTCACTGCTCTTGTTGATATACATCCCCGGTTCCTTAATATAACCGAGGAGGAGGCTGGTGCTTTGGCATTGGCGCACCAGATTTTTTATGCTGCACTGGACACGGGGGCTTAGGGCATTATTCTGCCAATTCTCATAAAGACCGAATACCTTAGGGAATATTGGCGCCTCGAGTTAGGCCTTATATGCATCAGCTCGAATCATGTCTTTGGTCAAATGTTGGGTTGCCGGCCCTGTGTTTTGCTGCCTTATGTTCCGTTTTCACGACTAGCGCGGCACTGTGGAGAACTATCGCGATCGTGTGCCCAGTTCGCCGGGCGAGCACCTCAAGAGAGAAAGCCGAAAACCGCTGTCATGATATAGCGAGACTGGTCAACCACTCGATGACTCACAGGAATGTTTAGAATTCCTCCGCATTAACAAAGGACGGTTTTCGTCAGCACATACGCCCCGAATTCGGGAGAGTGCGGTGCCCCGAGGCTATATAGTAGCCCCACCTCGAACTCCTATGGCTAAGTGAAAGTGATAAAGCATTATAGTCCGGTTGCTCGGTTTGCCACGCTATCACCTCCTTAACAGGACCAAGACGTTGGATTAAGTGTGAAAAGCACTTTTTGCAAACACCCCGCACTATGTGCGTGGGGGCTGAAGCCAAGGACTGCCATCTTTCAGGTTATATACACATATACATAAACGGCCGCACAGGGAGTAGTCTACTACTTGAACGCACAAGTATAAAAAGCACTTATATTACATTGAAATACCGTTTTCACAAATCATACATGTCATTTAAACATAATATCCTTCGAGCACTGCGTCTCTATTAAACGAGCGCCCGGCAGGACTTCTTCAAACTAGTGCTCGGCAGGTACTCGGCCTTTGTCCGAATTCTGGGATGCAACGTCAGTGGCCTTCATCTCTGCACAGTATGTCTTGACACGGGCAAGAGCCATCCGCGCTCCCTCAATACATGTCGATCGCTTCATCGCCGACACGCTGCACCGCCCAAGAAACGCTGCACTAAACCAAAATAGCTCTTAATTTGGGGTCCGTCCTGCCACAAGTGAGTCAAGACATGCTTCATGGCAAACCGGACAATCGATTCAGCTCGCCCATTCGCCAACCGATCCGTCGTGGCGGGGGACGCTCCGGACTATGGAATTGCGACCAAGATAGCTCTTTCCTTCGTTCCCCTTCTGGCCCCGGAAGTGCTCAACCGCGTCCACAGCGCTCGCCGCCAAGTCCAGATAAGCATCCTCTAAACTCCACAATTTATCTAACTGAGCATACTTTGGATCCGTATATTTCCTCCGCAGCAGAAACGGTTTTATAGCTGCAATTGCCCTGGCCTGACTCAGCTCCTCCTTGGCAGCTCTCAAAGCCGATTGGGCATTCTTGGATTCGGCGGCGGCCTTCTTCAGGCCCTCTTGTTCCGCTTGACGCTCTTTTTCAAGAACCTTGCAGCGATCGGTAGTACTTCTCAACTTTTTGGCCATATCGGCCATCTCCTCTTTGCTTCGGCAGTGAGCAGCCCGTTCAGCTTCTAGCTCTTCGGCCGCCTTTAAAGCGGCCGCATTACTAATTCTGGCTTGCTTTTTCGCTCGGGCAAGTTCTGCCCGCAGCTCTTCCACGGCAGCGGCACCATCTGCATTAAGCATATGATTAGTAAAACATGGCGTCAAGCTCCCTTACAGTGTCCGCATAGAAGTCGCATACCTTGTGACTCGTCAAACCGTTTATTGACCAGCGTGATGTCCGCATCCGCCTCATCAAGCTGCCGCTTTAGTTCGGCATATTCATCAGTCCGGCTGGCCTCCGGACGCCCCGCCACCTGTTTAGGATGGGCGATATGTTAAAACTGAGAATTTGATCCTCGGCACGTCGTCAATTTTGACAACATACCGAGTCTCAGGGGCTACTATCTATACATGGCACATTTTATATGCACAACTGTCAAAAGGTACATTATTTCTTGCGTACCTCAAATCCCGTCGGTAAGCTTCTGACGGCTTCGTGCAATCCGCTCTCTGCGGATGCAATTCTTTCAATCACCGTACCCATTAGAGCACGGTGATCTTTTGAGATAGCCGCTCGCCCGAGCAGATCCTTGACTCCTCCGACCAAGACACCACTTGGCGCGGACCTTCCGCCCACTGGACTTGGGGAACCCTGCGACGACACCTCCGGGTCGCCCACTTCACATGAGGGTGCGACAGTGGAGGCGTTCGCTTTCCATCATCTCCGGAAGAAGATCCTCAAGACGAGCTCTGCGAGAAGGGCTGAGGTCCGAACTACAAGGTACAATTTCGTTATCTTCATAAATAAATCTGAGGATGCTCCTTATTTACAAGACCCTTCTTTCTACTTACGGCTCATTGAGGGCTGATCCCTTGGGGAAATAATGCGGCTGGGTTACTTCCCGCCGCCGCACTCTCGCCAAGATTCCTTACTTTCTTTGACGCCTTGACCTCCGGATCTTACAAGCGGTCCTCTTCTCTCCTCGGAAGGTGGGACTCTTAATCCCTCCTTCCTTGATAGCCTCCTTCGCAGAGGCAGTTGCTCCCCCGCTCCTCCCTTCGCCTTCTTCAAACGGCGCGACCTTCAACATCTTGGTCAACATGGGATCCGGTGTGGTCTCTGGGAGGGGAGCCGGACACCTTATCAACTTTGCCTTGGCTATCCACTCCTGTTCAAGAAACGGTTCCTTTAAAGGGCGATATATAAAATAAATGAATGAACAGCTTGTCCGGTTCTGGGACTACTTACTTGAGTATCTGGCGATTGCAGCTTAGTCCTGCGTCCTCGGTCAAGTCCGAACACTTCTCTTGTGATCCGAAGAACAGTTTATACATCTCCACGGGCGTCGTGCCCATAAAATTTTGGAGAGCTCGTGGTCCCTCCGGATTGAATTCCCACAGGCGGAGGGGGCGACGCTTGCAGGCTGAAGGCGCCGGATCACCATAACTGCGCAAGCATCGCAACTAGATTGATCCTCTTTCCGGAGATCTCGAATATGGCCTCGCAGAGGGAACGCCCTGACGACCCAGCCGAGCCCCTTGTTGACCCATGACGCCACCGCTGTGGTGGACCTGAGCGGAAGGCGGAGGCGCCGCCCATTTGGTGCCCCCCGGGAGCGGTGATATAAAACCACTCCCCTGCCACAAACCAAGCTCCTCTTGAAAAGAGCCCTCGGGCCACGGAGCATCAACACATTTGCTTATGACCGCCCCTCCGCACTCTGCTTGCTGCCTATTAATCATCTTTGGCTCCACCTTGAAGGTCTTCAGCCACAATCCAAAGTGGGGGTAATATGGAGGAAGGCCTCACATACGACAATGAATGACGAGATATGGAGGATGGACTCGGATTCAAGTCATGGAAATCAAGCCCATAATAAAACATGAGCCCCGCACAAAGGGGTCCGTCGGGAAGCCTAAACCCGACGGAAGTGAGACACTAACTCCACGTTCTCGCCGGGCTCGGAGTGGGAATGACCTGCCCCGAGCAGCAGCCTATGCGAGATCTCTTCGTTAGATACCGGGCGCCTCGCAGCTTTAGCACGCTTCTTCTTCGTGGACGGAGGAAGACATCCATCGCCATGCTGGTCGGAGCCGGACATCGCCGAAAGTTCAAGCGCTGAATCAAGCTTTGGGTGTTGAACTCAAGGCGAGGCTAACTTCGATAGAGGGTGTAAAAGGAGAGGGCCTTGGTCTCGTTATAAAGAGGTTGAATACCAAGAGCCCACCCCGTGGTCGACTAGGACTCGCCTTTGATAGAGAAGGCAGGCCAACGGGCACGGTTGGGTTACCCACGTCCGTATTGATGAGAATCCCGGAATAAGGGGGCATGATCTACGCTTTGATAAGACGTGCCAAGGAAACCGCCTCGCTAAACACGCTGAGGTGGAACAATAAAAAATGATTCATATGACGGCCTGGCCGTGGTGTGATGTCACGCCGCGGAATACGTCAGCAGATCTCTGCAAAAATTATTCTCTCTACGATGTTATGTGGAACTAGTTTTGCAGAGCCGGACACCATCCTGGTGTTCACAATCTTCTATAAATTATTCGGAGGGGGAACCCGCCTTGCAATGCCGAAGACAATATGCGCGCCGGACTCGTCGTCATTGAAGCCTGGTTCAGGGGCTACTGAGGGAGTTCCGGACTAGGGGGTGTCCGGATAGCCGAACTATCATCATCGGCCGGACTCCAAGACTATGAAGATACAAGATTGAAGACTTCGTCCCGTGTCCGGATGGGACTTTCCTTGGCGGGGAAGGCAAGCTTGGCGATACGGATATGTAGATCTCCTACCATTGCAACCGACTCTGTGTAATCCTAACCCTATCCGGTGTCTATATAAACCGGAGGGTTTTAGTCCGTAGGATGAACAACAATCATACCATAGGCTAGCTTCTAGGGTTTAGCCTCTCTGATCTCGTGGTAGATCTACTCTTGTAACACACATCATCAATATTAATCTAGCAGGACGTAGGGTTTTACCTCTATCAAGAGGGCCCGAACCTGGGTAAAACATTGTGTCCCTTGTCTCTTGTTACCATCCGCCTAGACGCATAGTTCGGGACCCCCTACCCGAGATCCGCCGGTTTTGACACCGACAGCAGCCATCGACTCAGTATCGATCGGCTCCGGTGGCGTCTTCCCTCCCCGCTGCTCGCCGTCACAAGCGATCCGGTCGCTCGCGGCTCCAGCGGTGGGTGAAGTACGTGGTCGCCTGTTAGTCGGCCACTCCTCAGATTGCGGCAATCAAGCCCGATGAGTCCCTTTATGGTTTGTTTGATCTGTCTGTTGGCCACTCGGATACGCTTTCCGAGTGCAAAAGCAATGACCCCGCGGCGGAAGTCCTCATGGTTGGACCCCAGCGCAGCCCACCAGTATTTCCCCGTGGTGGAGGCGATAGCGGTGGTCCGTCGGGCGGCAACAATGAGTATTATCCGCAAGCCCTAATTGTGGAGCAGATAGAAGAGCTACAACGCAGGAACGTCCAAGCTCTCCAGACTCCCATCATTGGGAGACAGCCGAAGCTCAGGCTTGGGAAGCTGTGCGCGTAGCCACTCTGGCTGAACGTGCATGCTTGGAGAATCTTCAAAATTCACTCGACGACAGCGCCCGCGGATGACTCCCAAACTCCAGTCGACGGCAGCGGCAATTGTTCCCGACTGGATCTCGTGGTGAGTATCAGGTATACCGTACTCCAATCCAGAATGTTGCAGCAGCGGCACGTATTGTAGATTCAATCCAACCATTTTGTTTCGAAGCTGGGAGAGGCCTGGAGCAGTTTTGGACACTATTCAGGGCGGTCGGGGAGCAGAATTCGGTCGTTTCTTAGTCGCCCAATAGGAGCAGGCCCGTCATGGCGGACACAGTTCAGCCGGCCCTGAGCCCAAGATCGCCTCTACGGCGTGAAAATCGTGGTTTTCGTCAGGACCAGTACCTGGATCAAGGCTACGGGCAGTTTGACCCTCGATATCACCGTGACGGCCACCGTCGAGTGCCCACGTCCCCTCCGAGGGGTGGTTCGTACGTGCCCCTGTGGTATGATGATAGGTGATCGTATGGTGATGAGCGGAGGATCCCAGTCAACCCCCGAGAGCCCGAGTTTGATGGAAGGTCAGCCCTCGTGCAGGGCCTGGTTGACAGAGGCAGGGCTAACCGAGAAGGTTTAGATAGAGATCACCCGAGTGGAAGCAGAGCGTTCGTCTCTGGGCCCAAGTGTTTTAGCAGAGCCATTCGAGCTGCTGAGATTCCTCCCAACTTCAGGTTGGCGGCATGAGTGAGTAAGTTTACTGGCGAGTCAAAACCAGATACTTGGTTAGAAGATTACTAACTGGATGTGCAGATTGGCGAAGGCAATGATGATTTAGCTATGAAGCACTTGCCCTTGATGTTGGACGGGTCAGCTCGGGCGTCGTTGAAACAGTTGGCTCCAACCAGTATCTTCTGTTGGGAGGACTTGGCCCTAGTGTTTATCAAAACATTCAAGGGCACCTGCAAGTGTCCAGCTGGGCTGACTGAATTGTAGCATTGTGTCTAAAGGTTATATCCAGCGGTGGACCACACTTAACCATGTGGTGGAAAATGTTTTTGAACAACAACCAGTTTGCGCCTTTAAAGAAGGCATCAGATATAGAGAGCTCATACTGAAATCTGGTCGGTCAGGAACCTTGACCTTGAACCGAATGATGGAGATAGCCACTCGGTATGCGAACGGGGAAGAAGAAGATCGACTCCAAAGTGGCAAAGGGAAAGCTACAGATCATGACACCGGAGGAGGAAACTCCAGTCGGAAGCAGAAGAGCAAGGCTGAAGCCACAGGTCAGGCTGAAGCCGCAGTGGTAGCTCCTCCAGGCAAGTTCAAGGGGAAAGCATAAGAGCAGTTGGTTCCTAAAAAGAAAAGAGATCAGTTTGGTCAAGATGTTTTGGATCTACTGATAACCCACAAGTGTAGGGGATCGCAACAGTTTTTGATAAGTAAGAGTGTCGAACCCAACGAGGAGCTAAAGGTAGAATAAATATTCCCTCAAGTTCTATCGACCACCGATACAACTCTACACACGCTTGACGTTCGCTTTACCTAGAACAAGTATGAAACTAGAAGTACTTTGTAGGTGTGATAGGATAGGTTTGCAAGATAATAAAGAGCACGTAAATATAAACTAGGGGATTTTAGATATAGATGCAATAAAGTAAGTACAACGGGTGTGGAAAAGTGGTGGTAGGAGTTGTGAAATTGTCCCTAAGCAATTGACTACGTTACTAGACCGGTAATCACTATTGCAATTCTATTTGAGGGAGAGGCATAAGCTAACATACTTTCTCTACTTGGATCATATGCACTTATGATTGCAACTCTAGCAAGCATCCGCAAATACTAAAGATTCATTAAGGTAAAACCCAACCACAGCATTAAAGTATCAAGTCCCCTTTATCCCATACGCAAACAACCTACTTACCCGGGTCTGTGCTTCTGTCACTCACGCCACCCACCATAACCAAATCATAAACATATTGCAAACCCTACAGTGGGAATCCCTCATGCTTGCGCGACACGGAGGGCACAATAGGACATCACCAATAATAAAACATGCAACTCAAACCAATCATAGCAATTCATCAATCACCGATAGGACGACGGAAATCTACTCGGACATCATAGGATGGCAACACATCATTGGAAAATAATATGAAGCATAAAGCACCATGTTCAAGTAGAGGGTACAGCGGGTTGCGGGAGAGTGGACCGCTGGATATAGATGGGGGAAGGTGATGGAGATGTTGGTGAAGATGACAGCGGTGTTGGTGAAGATCGCGGTGATGATGACGGCCCCCGGCGGCGTTCCGGCGCCACAGGAAGCAAGGGGGAGAGAGCCCCCCTTCTTCTTCTTCTTCTTCTTCTTCTTCTTCCTTGACCTCCTCCCTAGATGGGAGAAGGATTTCCCCTCTGGTCCTTGGCTCCCATGGCGTGGGAGGGGCGAGAGCCCCTCCGAGATTGGATCTATCTCTCTGTTTCTGCATTCTCAGATTCTGCCCCTTCACCGTTTCTTTTATATCGGGAGATCCGTAACTCCGATTGGATTGAAACCTTCGCCCACATCGTTTTCCAAAAATTAGCTTTCTTGCGGCCAAAGAAGGGCATCAACTGCCTTACGAGTGGCCCACGAGGGTGGGGGGCGCACCCCTTTAAGTGGGCGTGGGCCCCTATCTCGTGGCCACCTCGGGCATCGTCTCACGTTGATTATTCCTCCCAAAAATCACAAATATTCCAAAATAATTCTCCGTCCGTTTTTATCCCGTTTGGACTCCGTTTGATATGGGGTTTCTGCGAAACATAAAACATGGAACCGACAGGAACTGGCACTGGGCACTGGATCAATATGTTAGTCCCAAAAAATAGTATAAAAAGTTGCCAAAAGTATATGAAAGTTGAATAATATTGGCATGGAACAATCAAAAGTTATAGATACGACGGAGACGTATCAGCATCCCCAAGCTTAATTCCTACTCGTCCTCGAGTAGGTAAATGATAAAAAAGATAATTTTTGATGTGGAATGCTACCTAGCATAATCTTGATCATATGTCTAATCATGGCATGAATACTAAGACACGAGTGATTCAAAGCAATAGTCTATCATTTGACATAAAAACAATAATACTTCGAGCGTACCAATAAAGCAATCATATCTTTTCAAAACAACATGGCCAAAGAAAGTTCTCCCTACAAAATCATATAGTCTGGCTGTTGCTCTATCTTCATCACACAAAGTATTTAATCATGCACAACCCCAATGACAAGCCAAGCAATTGTTTCATACTTTAGTAATCTCAAACTTTTTCAACTTTCACGCAATACATGAGCGTGAGCTATAGATATAGCACTATAGGTGGAATAGAAAATGATGGTGGGGGTTATGTGGAGAAGACAAAAAGGGAGAAAGTCTCACATCGACGCGGCTAATCAACGGGCTATGGAGATTCCCATCAATTGATGTCAATGCGAGGAGTAGGGATTGCCATGCAAAGTATGCACTAGAGCTATAAGTGTATGAAAGCTCAAACTGAAAACTAAGTGGGTGTGCATCCAACTTGCTTGCTCATGAAGACTTCGGGCATTTGAGGAAGCCCATCATCGGAATATACTCCCTCCGTCCCATAATGTAAGACGTTTTTTGACACTACACTACTGTCAAAAAACGTCTTACATTATGGGACAGAGGGAGTACAAGCCAAGTTCTATAATGAAAATTCCCACTAGTATATGAAAGTGAAAGCATAGGAGACTCTCTCTATGAAGAACATGGTGCTACTCTGAAGCACAAGTGTGGTAAAAGGATAGTAACATTGCCCCTTCTCTCTTTTTCTCTCATTTTTCCCTTTTTTTCTGTTTTTGGCTGGGCTTCTTTGGCCTCTATTTTTTTATTTGGGCTTCTTTGGCCTCTTTTATTTTTCATTAAGTCCGGAGTCTCATCCCGACTTGTGGGGGAATCATAGTCTCCATCATCCTTTCCTCACTGGGGCAATGCTCTAATAATGATGATCATCATACTTTTATTTACTTACAACTCAATATCTAGAACAAAGATATGACTCTATATGAATGCCTCCGACGGTGTACCGGGATGTGCAATGATCTTGCATAGCAATGACATAAAAAAACGGACAAGCCATGAATACTAGCTATCTTACGATCATGCAAGGCAATATGACAATGAATGCTCAAGTCATGTATATGATATGATGGAAGTTGCATGGCAATATATCTTGGAATGGCTATGGAAATGCCATGATAGGTAGGTATGGTGGCTGTTTTGAGGAAGATATAAGGAGGCTTATGTGTGATAGAGCGTATCATATCACGGGGTTTGGATGCATCGGCGAAGTTTGCACCAACTCTTAAGGCGAGAAAGGGCAATGCACGGTACCGAAGAGGCTAGCAATGATGGAAGGGTGAGAGTGCGTATAATCCATGGACTCAAGATTAGTCATAAATAAATCATATTCTTATTGCAAAAATCTACAAGCCATTGAAAACAAAGTACTACGCGCATGCTCCTAGGGGGATAGATTGGTAGGAAAAGACCATCGCTCGTCCCCGACCGCCACTCATAAGGAAGACAATCAATAAATAAAATTGTGCTCCAACTTCATCACAAAGCGGTTCACCATACGTGCATGCCACGGGAATCACAAACCTCAACACAAGTATTTCTACTAATCAACAACCACCCACTAGCATGACTATAATATCACCACCTTTATATCGCAAAAGTATTGCAAGGAATCAAACATATCATATTCAGCGATCTACAAGTTTATGTAGGATTTCATGACTAACCATGTGAATGACCAATTCCTGTCATCTCTCTAAATAGATATAAGTGAAGCAAGAGAGTTTAATTCTTTCTACAAAAGATATGCCCACGCTCTAACAATTATAAGTGAAGCAAAAGAGCATTCTACAAATGGCGGTTTCCTATGTGAAGAGAAACAGGCAATCCAAACTTCAAATGATATAAGTGAAGCACATGAAGCATTCTATAAAGCCATACTCAAAAGATTTAAGTGAAGTGCAATGAGCATTCTATAAATCAAACACGAACTATCTCATACCAGCATGGTGCATAAAATAAAAATGAAAACTAAATGCAAAAGACGCTCCAAGACTTGCACATATCACATGAACGAAACGAATACGAAAACATACCGATACTTGTTGAAGAAAGAGGGGATGCCTTCCGGGGCATCCCCAAGCTTAGACGCTTGAGTCTCCTTGAATATTTACTTGGGGTTCCTCGGGCATCCCCAAGCTTGAGCTCTTGCCTCTCTTCCTTTTCCTCATATCGAGACATCCTCGATTAGACACTACATCCACACAAAACTTCAAGAAAACTTCGGTAAGATCCGTTAGTATAATAAAGCAAATCACCACTCTAAGTACTGTTGCAAACCAATTCATATTTTGTTTTTGCATTGTGTCTACTGTAATATAGCTTTTCCATGGCTTAATCCACTGATACAACTTGATAGATTCATCGAAACAAGCAAACTATGCATCAAATATAGAATCTGTCAAAAACAGAATAGTCTGTAGCAATCTGAACATCCACCATACTTCTGGTACCCCAACAATTCTACCGAAATTAGGAAAAATAAAAAATTTGTATGGCAAGACAGTGCAAAAAGAATCAGAATCAATTGACGTTCAAGATAAAAATGTAAAATCACGCACTACAGCTAAAGTTTCTGTCCTGCACCGTACAAACCAATAAGCATTGTAAACATCCTAAAGGCAAACCTTAGCACATTATTTTTATAAAACAATGAAATTTTATAAGGGGATAATTATTTTTGTTGAAAATTTTCTGTAATCAAGATTCACAAAGTTTCCGTGAGCATGAACAAAGTTCAAGGAGCTCTCCCACTTCAACAATGCTTGTCTTTCTCACTTTCACTTTCCTTTTCGAAAAGTTTTTAGGTTCCCCTCTTTATTTTTTTTGGTTTTTAAACTATATGAAAGCACTCAACAGAAATAAATGACTCTCTAAAACTTCCGGGTTGTCTCCCTGGCAGCGCTTTCTTTAAAGCCATTAAGCTAGGCATTTAGTGCTCAAGTAATGAATCCACCCAGATCCCAAGGTATATCAAAGCCAATTTTAATTAACAATGATTTGTAATTTAGTAGTGAGCACAAAGTAACATATATCAATCAACAACGAAGTCTAACTCTCTTCCTATGCATCGGCATGTCATAAAAGAACAATTCATGCACACATAGTAAAGGCAAATGCATAGTATAAGCAGTTTTTGCAATTTTATCATATTGGAAACATAGAGAGGTGGAGATAAAGTTCCTCTCTCATAATAATTGCAAGTAGGGGCAGCAAGCACATGCATATTATATCTATCAAAATTATCACATGCAACGGTAAAAGGCAACCCATCAATGTAATCCTTAATAAGCATAAACTTCTCCGATATAGTGTAGTTTGGAGAATTCAAAAAGATAATAGGACTATCATGCGTGGGTGCAATAGCAATAATTTCATGTTTAAAATAAGGAACTATAGCAAGTTCTTCTCCATAAGCATAATTCATATTGGCATCTTGGCCACAAGCATAGCAAGCATCATCAAAAAGGGATATTTCAAGCAAATTCAAGGGATCATAGCAATCATCCTTCGGTAAGCATGAAGGGGAATTAAACAATGTATGAGTTGAAGAGTTACTCTCATTAGAAGGTGGGCACGGGTGATCAATCCGCTCTTCCTCCTTTTGTTCTTCACTCTCCTCATCATCTTTTTCATCCAATAAGCTCACAGTTTCATCAATTTCTTCTTCCATAGCTTCCTGCAAAATATTAGTCTCTTCTTGGACAGCGGAGACTTTCTCAATAAATGCATTAATATTTTAATTGTATTCATAATTTTCATAGCAATATCTAAGTATAGCAAGATTTTCAGGCCTATAAACATCATCATCTAAAGCTTCATGCTTTCCAAACAAAGATTCAATTTCATAAGCAGCCTTAAAAGCAACAAATTCTTCTATTTGTTCCACATCATAGTAATCATAACTACCATTAGCATAAGAAGCTAAGGTTTCATTATCATTGAATTTGCATGAAAAGGGAAGGTGTGGAGCCTTCATCCTAGAGCAACAAATAATATCATATCTCAAGCATAGTTGACGAGCATACCAACACAACATATCAATTTGATCCCATAATAGTTTCCCTTTTTGTGTAAAGCGATAATCCCTAAAGTATTCACGTTGATCCAACGTGTCTCCCATTATAAAGTTGAATGGGGTTTTCTCAGGATTATCAAAGTAGTACATAATATCTCTGACATAATGAGAATCGAGGGTTTTAGGAGTTACCCCATCTCCATGAGTAGCAAGTACACCTAATTTTATGGTATTTCGTGTTCCATATCCATAACTAAAGATAGAGAACAACTTAGAATAGCAAATAAAGATTACTCAGTGATAAAGCAAACAAGCACACACGAGAATATTCACCCCACGCTATGACTCCCCGGCAACGGCGCCAGAAAAAGGTCTTGATAACCCACAAGTGTAGGGGATCGCAACAGTTTTCGATAAGTAAGAGTGTCGAACCCAACCAGGAGCTAAAGGTAGAATAAATATTCCCTCAAGTTCTATCGACCACAGATACAACTCTACGCACGCTTGACGTTCGCTTTACCTAGAACAAGTATGAAACTAGAAGTACTTTGTAGGTGTGATAGGATAGGTTTGCAAGATAATAAAGAGCACGTAAATATAAACTCGGGGCTGTTTAGATAAAGATGCAATAAAGTCAGTATAGCGAGTGTGGAAAAGTGGTGGTAGGAGTTGTGAAATTGTCCCTAAGCATACTACGTTACTAGACCGGTAATCACTATTGCAATTCTATTTGAGGGAGAGGCATAAGCTAACATACTTTCTCTACTTGGATCATATGCACTTATGATTGGAACTCTAGCAAGCATCCGAAAATACTAAAGATTCATTAAGGTAAAACCCAATCATAGCATTAAAGTATCAACTCCCCTTTATCCGATACGCAAACAACCTACTTACTCGGGTCTGTGCTTCTGTCACTCACACCACCCATATAAGCAAATCATAAACATATTGCAAACCCTACAACGGGAATCCCTCACGCTTGCGCGACACGGAGGGCACAATAGGACAACACCAATAATAAAGCATGCAACTCAAACCAATCATAGCAATTCATCAATCACCGATAGGACAACGAAAATCTACTCAGACGTCATAGGATGGCAACACATCATTGGAAAATAATATGAAGCATAAAGTACCATGTTCAAGTAGAGGGTACAGCGGGTTGCGGGAGAGTGGACCGCTGGATATAGATGGGGGAAGGCGATGGAGAGGTTGGTGAAGATGACGGCGGTGTTGGTGAAGATCGCGGTGATGATGATGCACTACAAAAAAAGACACATCCGTGACATTTTCGGCCGAACGAAATTTTTTTCTGTCATACATATGACACTTCTATGACGATAATTGTGACAAAACCCGTTATCATCATAGATGTGGTGGGCTCCTACTTCTATGACAAAAAAATCATGACAAAAAATGGGCTTTTCGTCCTGGGCGGGCCGGAGACGCATCTGTATGACATTCTTTGGGCCGTCCATGACGGAAAAAACAAGGTAGAAGCGAGGGGGAGGAAAATTTCGGGGAGTTGCCGGTTACGATGGGAGGTCGGGGCGAGCGATCGCATTTCTCGTGACACGACGCTGCGGCGTGTGTAGGCGTTAGCTCTAATCGAACCCGAGCGAGGCGTTGGGCTCTAATCGAACCCGGCGATTGCACTGCGAGCTACGCGTTCTTGAACCCGAGCAATCGATCGATGGCTGTTAATCGAACCCGATCGGCGATTCTTCTCTCGCTGCTAACTAAATCCGATCGATTGGATGAGCAGTGAGTGTTGCGGGGGGTGGATGAATAGTGGCGGTGGCGTTGCCTCGAATGAACAGGACCCGTGGTGTGGAGGCTGGATGAGCGATGAGCGGTGGAGGGTGGCCGTGGAGGGTGGTTGAACAGGACCCCATGGTGTGGAGGGCTGGATGAGCAGTGAGGCGATGGAGGGTGCCCTTGGAGGGTGGTTGAGCAGGAGCCGGTGGAGTAGCGCGGTGGAGACTGGATGAACAGGAGCCCGTGGAGGCTGGAGGAGGTCGACGGTAGCCCATGGAGGCTAGAGGAGGTCGACGGTGGAGATGAATAGTATCCCGTGGAGTCCCGTTTTGCGGTACGCCACACCCCTCCCGGTGAACAGGACCCCCGTTTCGACCGTAGGAGGTCCATTTCGTCCGTTTTGCGTTATGCCACACCCCTCCCGATCAACAGGACCCCCGTTTCGACCGTAGGAGGTCTGTTTCGTCCGTTTTGCGGTACGCCACACCCCTCCCGATCAACAGGACCCCCGTTTCGACCGTAGGAGGTCCGTTTCATCCGTTTTGCGGTACGCCACACCCCTCCCGATCAACAGGACCCCCGTTTCGACCGTAGGAGGTCGTTTCCTCCGTTTTGCGGTACGCCTCACCTCTCCCGATCAACAGGACCCCGTTCTGAACGTGGCCGGTCGAACACAAGGCCGTTTCCTCCGTTCTGCGGTACGCCAGGCCTCGTTTCCATCGCCTGTTCCGTCCAAGCCCTCCCGATGAACACGACCACGCATTCCATTCCGACCCAGCCGGTTGGCTCCCCATGAACACGATGACGATGTTGTTTCTCCGTTCCGACCCAGCCATGTACGTATGCGCGAGTAGGCGTTCGAGACCCTGCCCGTATGTACGTACGTGGCCGTATTTTCTTTCTTGCACCCTCGCCGATGTACGTACGTGCACATGCTACGTCGCGCCGCTACTACGACGCGTCGCGGCGCCTCTACTACGACACGTGTGTGCCTCTACATCGACCAAGTATGTACGTACACTTCGCGACCGAATGACAACGCTTCACGCACGCTCGACCAGGTGGGTCCGGACCGTCGTGCACCGCCTTGCTGCGAAGATGTAGCTGGTGGGTCCCAACAATCGGGGCGAATCGCTTTTTTTTTGCCCGGACGCACTTCCTTGCGTGCAAAGATGTAGCTGGTGGGTCCCAGCAGTCAGGGGGGCGAATCGTTTTTTTTGCCCGGACGCACTTCCTTGCGTGCAAAGGTGTAGCTGGTGGGTCCCAACAGTCAGGGGGGAAACTTTTTTTCACGAAATACGGTGGCCCGTCCGATGGGTCCCCGCTGTCAGGTGGAGGAATAATTATTTTGCGCGTAATAAGGAGGCACTTCCTTGCTGCGGTCGTGGACCCAGTTGTCAGTGTCTCCACGCACAGTACTCTTCCGATGGAAGTCGGTCATTGACCACATTGACCACGCCGCGCCGAGAGCACCACGGCGGTGGACGACGACGAGGCCTAGGAAGGGGACGACACAGAGGCAGGGAAGAATCGGTAGTTGTTTCCACGCGCGGGGAATACTGTTGCACGAGGTTTCTTGGTTCGTGTGCCGTCACGAGGAGAATAACGGCAGGTGTGGGTGAGTAGAGGGATGGCTAGGCCAGCGATGGGAATGCGGTGGGCGGTGAGGCTGTGGCAGGCAACAGCCGGCCGGGGGACGAGGGAGCGAGCAGTCCGCGGCGCTTGTTTGAGCGGCTAGAGCGGGAAGAGCAGAGATTGAAGAAGACGACGGCCGTTGGATGGACATCCAACATCCTTTGCTGTCGTCAACCTTTTGTAGGAAAGCCTCAAATCTGTGGAAAACAGCATACAACCCATATGCCATTATTTCTAATAATTTACAGCCCATTTGCTAATTCGTAAGGTTTTTTGGAGCCCATATTCTTTTGTTAGCATTACAGCCCATATTGTGGCCACGGATAAAAAATTATACGATATTTTGCATATTTCAAAAGGGTCCGAACTGTTTTAATCCGAAATTTTGACTCACATTCAAACTAATTTTAAAAATAAATGTATATCAATATAAAATCCAACAAATTCTCCACGCATAAAAATTAATGTAATTTAAAATCTTGAAATGAAAAAAAAAGATATTTGAAACTAATTGCCGGTTTGATGTGTTTTAAAAATGTACAACCCATTTCTCATTACTGATGGGCCATTTTCTCGGCCAGCCGAATGAAAGCTCTACTCGTCTTGAAAGATTTGCAGCCCAACAGGCCTAACAAAGCGACTTACTTGGCAAATCACAAAAAACTGGCTGTGCCTGTGGACCCAGTGTCGGCCTCTCCACGTCTGATACTCTTCCGATGGAAGTCGTTCCTTGACCACGTTGACCACGCCGCTGGAGAGCACCACGGCGGTGGACGACGGCGAGGCCTGGAAGGGGCGGCGAGCCGGGAAAACGCGGCGGTGGAAGCCCGCACGGAGAGGAGTACGAGGGGTCACCGTTCTGCGGTGTGAGGCTGCCGTCACCGCAGGGCCTGGCCAGCGGTGGGAATAGTAGGGGCGGTGAGGCCTCCGTGGTAGCACAGCCGGCCACGGGAGGCAGGAGCATGCGACACGACCGGCGCTGCTTTGGGCGGCTGGAGCAAGAAGACCAGAAGTTGAAGAAGCACTACGGCCGTTGGATGGACATCGTACGGTCACTGGAGCTAGAATTGTTCATATTGACTAAGTTGACAAAGCCCTTCGTCCCTGTCAACTTAGTAGGCCCACAAGACAGCCTCCCACCAAGGTGGGTCCCAGCTAGCCGGGGGAGTATTCACTTTTTTTGTGCGTAATAAGGAGGCACTTCCGGTGGCTCCGAGCTGACAGCGGGGGGAACATTTTTTTCGTGAAATACGGTGGCCCGTCCGGTGGGTCCTTGCAGTCAGGGGGAAACGATTTTTTTTTGCAAAATACTGGTGGCCCGTCCGGTGGGTCCCCGCTATCAGGTCGAGGAATAATTATTTTCCGCGTAATAAGGAGGCACTTCATTGCGGCTGCCGTGGACCCAGCTGTCAGCCACTCCACATACAGTACTCTTCCGATGGAAGTCGGTCGTTGACCACATTGACCACGCCGCGCTGAGAGTACCACGGCGGTGGACGACGGCGAGGCCTAGGAAGGGGATGACACGGAGCCGGGCCACGGGAGGCAGGAGCAGGCGGTAGCACAGCCGGCCACGGGAGGCAGGAGCAGGCGGCACGACCGGCGCTACTTTGGGCGGCTGGAGCAAAAAGACCAGAGGTTGAAGAAGCACTATGGCCGTTGGATGGACATCATATGGTCACTGGAGTATTGACTAAGTTGACAACGCCCTCCATCCCCGTCAACTTAGTAGGCCCACAAGTCAGCCCAACAATATGGTGGGGCCCAGCTAGCAGGGGGGTATTCATTTTTTTGGGCGTAATAAGGAGGCACTTCCTTGCGTGCGAAGATATAGCTGGTGGGTCCGACTGTCGGGCTGGGGAACGTTTTTTAGCGAAATCTGAGGCCCTTCCTGTGGGTCCTAGCAGTCAGGTGGAGGAATCATTATTTTGCGCGTAATAAGGAGGCATTTCCTTGCGTGCGGCCATGGACCCAGTTGTCAGCCTCTCTGTCGGTGTCAAAACCGGTGGATCTCGGGTAGGGGGTCCCGATCTGTGCGTCTTAGGCTGATGGTAACAGGAAGCAAGGGACACAATCTTTTCCCAGGTTCGGGCCCTCTCGATGGAGGTAAAACCCTACTTCCTGCTTGATTAATATTGAAGATATGGGTAGTACAAGAGTAGATCTACCACGAGATCGTAGAGGCTAAACCCTAGAAGCTAGCCAATGATGGTATGATTGTAATTGTGATCGACCTTCTAAGGACCAACCTCTCCGGTATATATAGGCACCGGAGAGGGCTAGGGTTTACACGGAGTCGGTTACAAGGAAGGAAATATAATATCCGGATCGCCAAGCTTGCCTTCCACGCCAAGGAAAGTCCCATCCGGACACGGGTCGAAGTCTTGAGTCTTGTATCTTCACGCTTCAATAGTCCGGACGCTGTATATAGTCCGGCTGTCCGGATACCCCCTAATCCAGGACTCTCTCAGTAGCCCCTGAACCAGGCTTCAATGATGATGAGACCGACGCCCAGTCTTGTCTTCGGCATTGCAGGGCGGGTTCCTCCTCCGAATACTCCAAAGTAATCATCGAACACTTAGATCGTGCCCGGATCCACGAGGGGATTCTTACACACCGTTGTAGGGAACATAGCATAAATTTGATCCACTGGCAATCTTCGTACACCGTGCCTTCGCATCATGGCCCAGTTCAACATGAACCGGTGCTTCTCGCCCCACCTCGACTCGCGCTGTGAGGCGGTTTTATTGGCACGTCCCGTCGAGGCAGAGATCGTGTTCCTCTTATTACGGGATCTTCCATTAATGAGGGCGTGCGTAGCCCTACGACGGCCATTGGTATGACTCCTTGTGCCGTAAGGTAAACCTCAAGCGGTCACCCTAAGGACTCTTGATATTCATCCCCTTTATAAAAGGGGCCGAGGCCTATGCCTCTTTTCCACCTCGCTCGCGCCTTCTCGCACCTCGAGTTCTAACACCCGAGATCTAAGCTCCAACACCCCGGATCCTCCAATATGTCCGGATCCAACCCTCAAGGCCGGTGGGTGGCCTCCTCGATTCAAAAGGAGGACATTGTGAAGCTTAGGGATGTCAGATATCTGACCGCCGACATCCAGCCCAGGCTTCCTGCTCCAGGGCAGGTCATCCCTACGCCGAAGACTAATGAGTGCGTCGTGTTCGTTCCTCACTTCCTCCGCGTGGCTTGGGCCTCACCATCGATCCTTTTGTGAGGGGGCTCATGTTCTATTATGGGTTGGATTTTCATGATCTAGCTCCGGACGCTATCCTCCATACCTCGTCGTTCATTATAGTGTGCGAGGCCTTCCTCCATGTCACCCCACACTTCGGCTTATGGCTCAAGACCTTCAATATGAAGCCGAAGATGATCGAGGGGCGACACGCGGAGTGTGGAGGTGCCGTAATAAGCAGGAACACCGATGCCCCATGGCCAGAGGGTTCTTTCCCAGAAGTACCCGATGTATGGCAACGGAGGTGGTTTTATGTCAAGGCTCCCAGAGGCACAAAGTGGGTGGCCGCCCCCGAGTTCCGCTCGGGCCCTCCGTCACAACTAGCGTCTTGGACCGACATAGGACGGAATTGGGGGCCCGTTGGTGATGTAGCAGTACTGCAGAGCCGCATCCAAGAGCTTCTTGAGAGGGACATTAACCTTGTCAGCATAATGCAAGTGATGTTAATCCGACGGATGTTTCCGTGCCAACGCCGGCCTCTCCGGATGTGGGAGTTCAATCCAGAGGGTCCGCGGACTGTTAAGCACTTCTTCGGCCTGAAGCTCGAAGGGATGTGCAAATTATTCTTCAGACCGAAAGTAGAGTGTCCGGACACCACCGAGGATGTGGGCCTAAGCTGCAATCACCTAGATACCCAAGTAAGTAAACTTGATACCGGACACCTTATTTTGTATTTGTCATAATTGTTTATTCTGAAAATCATCCGTGGCCAGGAATGGCTCAACAAGGCGGAGAGAATCAGGTGTCCGGCGCCACTTCCCGAAGGCTCGCCTGGTCCCACCATGGCCAAGATGCTTGACCGGGTACTCAGCAGAATGCCCTCAGGGAAAGACAAGGGGAAGAACGAAGAAACCGAACTTCACACGCTACGCATCCGAACCAGGGGAATTGTTGCCTCCCCTAAGGAGGATAGTCGGGAAGGGGAGGCTAAGGCCTCCTCCCCGCGCGGGAAGAAGAGGGCTGCCTCCGAAGACTCGGAGACGGAGATGCCCAAACCAGGGAAAAAGATATCACCAGGGGCTCTGCCCCGACGGGCGCCCTCACCGCGTCGTGCCCACCAACGGGCCAGCCCTCCACCGAGCTGTAAGTTAATTTTTAATTCGAAGGTACTGCATTTCTCCTAGATCAATAACCAGGATTCGTCTTTCACAGTCCGGCTAGCAGCCCTTCTCAACAGAGTTCGTCTTCGGGGGATCTTCCTCCGGAGATGATGGAGAGCGAGGCCCCACCCACCTCTCCGGCTCATGAAGCGGGCGACACCGAGGTGTCGTCACGGAGGAGTCCGGATCTGCCGAAGCCAGAAGCCAATGCATCGGCCGCCCTGAGCCCAGAGCGTTTGGCTCCCACGAGGGGCGATGGGAAGGGTCCGACACAGTTTGATGTCCGGCCGGACGTACTGACGGGCCTACTGGAGCGAGCTGCGCTCTCGGAGGAGCATCACTCATTAATGAGCGTGGTGCTCAAGAAGATTTCATCCGCTACAAGCGGTTTGAATGAAGCATTTACAAGTCTGCTCAGAGGCTTTGAGGTATGTTGTGAAGAATACACTGTTTTTTGGCTGTGAGGCACGCGTTAGGTGTGCTCCATATAGATAGTAGCCCCTGAGACTCTGGTTGCCCACCCTAGGCGGCAAACGGGGGATCATAAATCAATGATTGCGCTGTAAATACGTGCAAGTACCTGTGGGTCCAGCCACCGACCAGTCCGTTGAAGTTGCCGAACTAACCAGGCAGATTGGATTGATTGATATCGATATCACGCTGGTGAACGAGCGGCTTGACAAATCACAAGGTATGTGCTCTGCCTTCCTTTGTATAGGAAAATATGGAGGCGGCATGATATTAATGTAATATGTTCGGACTGCAGATGGTGCTGCTGCCGTGGAGGCCCTGAGGGCAGAACTTGTCCAGGCCAAGGAACAAGCTCGGGTTGGCAATGCGGCTGCCCTAAAGGCGGCCGAAGAATTGAGAGCCGAACAGGCTGCTCATCGCCGAAGCGAGGAAAAGATAGCTGAAATGGTTGTGGAGTTAAAAAATGCCGCTGACTGGTATGAGCTCCTTAAAAAGGAGCATAAGGATAGTTCGGCCGAGCTGGACAAGGCACTTAATGCCACCAAGGAAATACGGACCGCGCTCAGGGGTGCGCGGGAGGAACTTCAACAGGCCGGTAAAATCGCGGCTGGAGGGTCCGACTTGCTGTGTACGAAGTTTTTCGATCCGGCACGCCTCGGATGGACGATTTGGAGTCCTGCGGACGCCAGATCGCGGATTTGGCGAAGAATACAGCCGACGCTGCCAAGTTCTTCGAGGATCAGGGTGATAAGGAAGTGGAGAAGCTTTTCTGGTCGCAATTCAATGCTCCCACTCGCCCGCTGCTATTAAGTGACAAGATGGCTACTGTAGCGGAGCTTCACAGGCTGTCCGGGCTTGCAATGCGGGCTGTGATAGACCATCTTTGGCCGAAGGGACCTAAGCCGGACAGTTATTTTGGCTTGGTGCAGCAATTCCTTGGGGCCATGCCTCGGACCGACGCTATGAGGAGGTCGGCGTGCATAGAGGGTGCACGAATGGCTCTTGCCCGCGTTAAAGCCTATTGGACAGATATGGAGGCCACCATTATAGCGACCCAGGATCCGGCGGGGGGCCAATATCCGGCCGAGCACTACTTGGCGCAGGTCACAGAAGGTGCCCGCCTAATAGAGGCGCGGTGCTCGAAGAATGTCTTGTTCGAGTGATGAATCGAATCATTGTAAAAAACAATGTTTATTTTGATTATGAAACAATATTTATTATACTGTTTCCCTGAAAATATGATTGTGTCCCCTGTGCGGCCGTTTATATATATGTAATCCGAAGTTAGCGATCGTTATTTCATTTGCTTGAGACAATGCGGGGTGTTCGCGAATATGCTTAATCACACTTGATCCAACGTCTTGGTCCATTAAGGAGGTGATCGCACGTCGAACTAGGCAACCGGACTATATAGCTGTAACACTTTAGCGTAGCCATGGGAGTCTAACGTTGGGGCTATGATGTAGCCCCTGGTACCTTCACGTGCATCCGAATACGTGCGCGTGTGTACATGACCGGGAAACGGTCCTTCGTTAATGCGGAGGGATCCTAAAGATTCCGGTAAGTCATCGAGTGGTTGAACAGTCTCTCGCTGTATCATGACAGTCAGTTTTCGGCTTTCTCTACTGATGTGCTTGTCCGGAATAACCAGGGCACAATCGCAGTAGTTCTCCTTTGGCCACCTTAGCCGATAATAACGGAACGTAAGGCGGCAAACCCAACATTTGACCAAAGACATGATTCGGAGCTGCTGCATATAAGGCCAAACTCGTGACGCCGAACACTCCCGAAGGTATTCGGACTTTATAACAGACGATGGGCTCAAGAATGCCCATTCATTATAAACCCTGTGTTCCCAGGTACGTGCGTTAATCTGTCGTGGCGAAATGCCAATAACGGCAGTATCCTCTGTGGGTATGGAACCCTTGGGATGGTTAAACAAGAAGAGGCAATAGAAAAGGTTTACACAAGGGCTTAATCTAAAAAGAAACCTGTTGAACGGGCCCTGCTGCACGTCTGCGCCTTTGTCTCCATTGTGCCGTATCCTGGAAGGGTATCATGCGAACGTTGTCTGTGAAAAAAGAAAACTCGTAGGAGAGTACAACGTAAGTAAGCGATGGATAGTAAAAGTGTAAGATGTTGGCCGGCCAATGAGGTTGAGCCAAGTGTGGGGCTGTATTAAATATTTATAGCCCCTGGTGTCCACTATGGGATTACGTATACGGTGCCCTGATTCAATTTTATCCGGGCGACCGGACTCGTCTAACCATGTCTGTGGTCTTAATGACCAGTCATGTTTTCTGATATTGGAGGCCGCTTATAGTCCGGCCGCTTGGGCCGTCGCGAGTTCCTCTGCGCGTGAAGAGCGCTCTGTGATTCCGCTAACGGTGATGACGCCCCGTGGACCGGGCATCTTGAGTATAAGGTAGCCATAGTGTGGTAATGCATTGAAGCGGGCGAAGGCTGTTCTTCCAAGCAATGCATGATAGCCGCTTTGGAAGGGTGCGATGGTGAAAAGTAGTTCTTCGCTTCGGGAATTGCCTGGGGAGCCAAATGTTACCTCCAGTACGACGGAGCCCCTGTCGTAGGCTTCAACGCCTGGTATCACCCCTTCAAAGGCGGTGTTGCTTTGGCTAATTCTGGATGGGTTTATCCCCATCCTGCAGATAGTGTCTTCGTATATTAAATTGAGACTACTGTCGTCGTCCATGAGGACACGGGTGAGACGGTATCCGTCGATTATTGGGTCAAGCACCAAGGCCTTTGATCCTCCGCGCCGGATACTAGTTCGGCCGTCCCAGTGATCGAAGGTGATCGGATAAGACATCCAGTGGTTAGGGGTGAGTACGATGGGCTCTATATCGAGCGCGTCTCTATGCGCGCGTTCCTGCCTTCTCATGGATGTGTGAGTCGCGTGGATCATGTTCACTGTTTTAACCTCTGGCGGGAATTTTTTCTGTCCCCAGTGTTCGGCTAGCGAGGTTCATCCTCGTCTTCACTTGGTGTTTCCCTTCCCTTGTGTTCAGCATTTAATTTACCGGCCTTCTTGAAGACCCAGCACTATCTGTGCGTGTGGTTCGCAGGTTTGTCAGGGGTGCCATGAATTTGGCATAGTCTGTCTAGGACTCTATTCAGACCAGACGGTCCCTCTTTACTGCCTTTAAATGGCTTCTTTTGCTGATCAGGTCGAGAGCCCCTGAATCCGGCATGAACTATTGTGTTATCCGGGCTCTCTTCCTTGTTTTGGCGTTTGTTTTTATTACGCCGTGGCTTCCCGTTGCCATCCCTTATTTCGGATGTCTTTGGGGTCGCTGGTGCCTTCTGGGCTAGCCAGCTATCCTCACCAGCAAAGCGGGTCATGAGGCTTGTTAAGGCTGCCATTGTCCTCGGCTTTTCTTGGCGAGGTGTTCATGCAACCACTCGTCACGGATGCTGTGTTTGAATGCCGCTAAAGCTTCGGCGTCCGGACAATCGACAATTTGGTTCTTCTTAGTGAGGAATCTGTTCCAAAGCTTGCGGGCGGACTCTCCGGGTTGTGGATTATGTGACTTAAATTGTCAGCATCCGGAGGCCGGACATAGGTCCCTTGAAAATTGGCCCTGAAAGCGTCCTCGAGTTCCTCCCAACTCCCAATTGAATTTTCGGGGAGGCTTTTCAACCAGTGTCGGGCTGGTCCCTTCAGTTTGAGGGGAAGGTATTTGATGGCGTGGAGGTCATCCCCACCTGGGTCTGTCGTTCCGTCGTATGCCTCTATATTCACAGGTTTAAAGCCCTGTGGAAATTCATAGTCCAGTACTTCTTCAGTGAAGCACAGTGGGTGAGCAGCCCCTCTGTATCTGGACGTGCTGTGGCATGCCGTCGGCTGTTGTTGTGTCCGGTGTTTATTCCGAACTGGTATTCTATTGGCATGATCGTTTTGGTGACCATAGTCCCTCGCCGGGGTGTGTCCTTTAGATCCATAAATGGACCTGGCCGTGCCAGCTTTCTTATCCAGGTGCTCACGTAGGTCGTGCGCGGCGTCGGTAGCCCCTTTGTTGCGGTTATGAAGTGGCACGGCTTCGTCGTCCAATTCTGGCAGTAGCTTGCATTTTGGATAGCTCTTTTTATGGCGATCATCACCGTATCTTTCTTCAGTGTCTAGCACTTTATTCCATCTACGGTTGAGCGTTTCCTGTGCGGCATTGAGCCGTTGCTTCTGCTTCTTTAGACTTCTTGCGGTGGCCATAAGCTTTCTGTGGAGGTTATCTCGTTCCACGTGTTTTTCCGGGATGATGAATGCATCATCATCCGGAATGCTTTCTTGTGCTGGTTCGGTTTGATGACCTCGTCCGTCGGGATCATTGTCCTCGGGCGTGTGCTCCGAACTGTGTTCGGGATGGCCTGGTTCGCCCTGCTCCATCGCTGGGTCCGTATGGTCGTTGTTGCCTTCGGAGTTGACTGTAGTATCGATCCCTCTAGCGCTCTTGTCGCTATTTTTACTGTTGCTGGACGGCGTCTGCGCCGTCACTTTGGCTTTTGCCCGGGGGTTTTATCTTCCGGATTGTCGCCTTTGTCCTCTTTGGGCGTATCCACCATGTATATGTCGCGTGACGAGGCAGAAGTCTAGCGCCCCATAGATTCGGAATCTTCTCCTGCATCGTCGTTCATACCGTCGATGCCTTCGGAGTCGAAGTCGGGCACGTCGGTTAAATCATCGACCTTGGCTATGAAGTGGGTGGTGGGTGGGCAACGAATTTCTTCATCGCCTGCTTCCTATTCGAGCTGGACATAGTTTGGCCCAGAATTTTCTGTCAAAGCGAGAGTTTTTAACGAGTTTAGGATGTCGCCAAAGGGCGAGTGCTGGAAGATATCCATAGCGGTGAACTCCATTACCGGAGCCCAACCTGGCTCGACTGGGTCGGGAGTGCGCGGACCGGAACCAACATCCGGATACGAATCCGGGGTCCGGAGTCTGAGCCACCACAGAGTAAGGCCGTGTTCGCTCCACCACCGATGAGTGTGCGACTGCGGGCGGGTCCACCCTCCGTCCTTAGGCAACGCAGCCTGCTCCAGATTTAGGTCCGAGGCTACAGCGGGGGTGATACCCCGAGCTTTGCCAGACAGCGGGTCTAAGCCATGCTCGTCGTGACTATCCGGTGCTCCTGGCATAGGCACGAATCCGGCGGTGATCCGGTCACCGCGGATATCCGCCGTGCAGTTCAGCTTTCCTATCCTGATCTGGTGGCCAGGGGCGTAGCTATCGATTTGCTCCAGATGGCCATGCGAATTGGCCCGCAGGGCGAAGCCGCCAAACACGAAGATCTGTCCGGGGAGAAAGGTCTCACCCGTGACCGTGTTGTTGACGATGGTTGAAGGAGCCATCGAGCCCTGGAGCGACGACACAGAGGAACTCACAATGAAAGCACCAATGTCGGTGTCAAAACCGGCGGATTTCGAGTAGGGGGTCCCGATATGTGCGTCTTAGGCTGATGGTAACAGGAAGCAAGGGATACAATGTTTACCCAGGTTCGGGCCCTCTCAATGGAGGTAAAACCCTACTTCCTGCTTGATTAATATTGAAGATATGGGTAGTACAAGAGTAGATCTACCACAAGATCGTAGAGGCTAAACCCTAGAAGCTAGCCTATGATGGTATGATTGTAATTGTGATCGGCCTTCTAAGGACCAACCTCTCCGGTTTATATAGGCACCGGAGGGGGCTAGGGTTTACACGGAGTCGGTTACAAGGAAGGAAATATAATATCTGGATCGCCAAGCTTGCCTTCCACACCAAGGAAAGTCCCATCCGGACACGGGTCGAAGTCTTGAGTCTTGTATCTTCACGCTTCAATAGTCCGGATGCTGTATATAGTCCGGCTGTCCGGATACCCCCTAATCCAGGACTCCCTCACTCTCCACGTACAGTCCATTTCCGATGGATGTCATTCATTGACCATGTTGACCAGGCCGCGCCGAGAGCACCAGGGCGGTGGACGACGACGAGGCCTATGAAGGGAACGACACGGAGCCAGGGAATACTCGACAGTTGTTTCCCACGCGGAGGAGTACGAGGGTTTACTGGTTCGTCTGCCGTCGCCAGAGAATAACAGTATGTGTGGGTGAGTGGAGGGATGGCTAGGCCAGCGATGGGAGTACGGTGGGCCGTGAGGCCAGCGCGGCAGCATAGTCGGCCGCGGGAGGAGGGAGCAGGCAGTCCCGCCGGCGCTTGTTTGAGCGGCTGGAGCATGAAGAGCAGAGCAGAGATTGAAGAAGCACGACAGCCGTTGGATGGAAATCCAACAGTCACTGCTCTCGTGTGTTGACTAAGTTGACAGGGTGTTGCGTGTGCGTCAACCTTTTTTTTATGGAAGCATACGCGTCAACCTGTAGTAGGCGCACAAGTCAGCCTCAAATCATGGAAAACAACATACAACCCATCGCCATTATTTCTAATAATGTACAACCCATTGCTAATTCTGAAGATTTTTGGAGCCCATCTTCTTTTTGTTAGCATTACACCCCATATTGTGGCCACGGTTAAAAAGTATACTGAAATTTTGCATATTTAGTGCGGTCAACTATTTTTAATCCAGAAATATCGATTCACATTCAAACTATTTTGAAAAATAATTTTTATAAATATTAAATCCAAATAATTGTCCACGCATAAAAATCAATGGAATTTAAGATCTTGTAATGAAAAAAAATTGAAAGTAATTCCCGGTTTGATGTGTTTTAAAAATAGGCCATTTCTGGGCAAACCGAATGAAACACTCCTCGTCTTGAAATTTTGCAGCCCAGCAGGGCCATAAAGAAAGTAGGCCTTGTTTGGGTATTTCTTTTAAAAAAATAGAACTGGGCTAGCCATTTTCAGCAAAAAAAAAACACAACTGGGCTCATGATGTGGTAAACATAAATAAAACCCTGGCTAGACGGGCCATAGCCCCCGCACAGCCCCGTTGTTGCCCTGATCCGTCGCTAAAACTAGTATAAATAACAACTGCTTGTTCCTAAAAAAACTGCGCGACTTGCTGGGTCCCCGGTGTCAGCCGCTCGTAGTGTAATTCTCTCGTTTATTGACTACGTTGACAATGGCTTGAGCCCCAGATGTCCAACCATTAGGACGAACCATATTTTTGGGCTTGTACTATAGAGGCACTTGCTTGCGTACTGCCATGACGCTGGTGGGTCTCTACTGTCATTCTCTCCACATACAGTCATCTCCTTGTTCCTCTCGGTTGTTGACGACGTTGACAACGCAAGAGGGCAGCGCACCGCGCACGGTGAGCGAACCAAGGCCACAAGGCGGAGGACGACGGCGAGGCCTTGGACGGAACGAACAGGAGCCGTTGAAGATGCGACGGTCGCAGCGGCGGAGAATACGAGGTTGACTGGTTCGCACGGAGTGCGTGTTGGGGCTGGCGTCGCCGGAGAATAACGGGGCGTGTGGGGAATAGAGGAGGGACTGGCCAACGTTGAAGGGTACGTACGGTAGGGCGGCGGAGGCGCAGCCAGCCATGGGAGGCGGGAGCAGGCGGAGCCGATGGGGTGGTTTGGTTTGGGCGGCTGGAGGAAGAAGAATACAAGAGATAGAAGATACACGACAGATGTTGGATGTCAATCCAATGGCTGGTAGGCAGAATCGTTTGTTGACTGGCTAGTAAGTCGACACCACCTTGGATAGGCTATTTCCTCGATGGTCCCAAATGTTAGAATCCAAATCTGTAACGGTCATGCAGCCTTTCCTATGAAAATTTACAGCCCATTTGATGTGCTAGTTCGAAATAAGTTTGTGGGTGCTGGTGGGGGCTAATCACTTGGCTTCTGTAATGCACAGTGAGCTCAAGCAGCCGGCGTGAGTGATGTTATTTCCCTTGGTTGGGATTTGTTACAATATTTCACCCTAATTTAAACGAATGGCAAGACATTTGCCTTGTTTCAAAGAAAATATGATAGTCACAGCCGAGTTGAAAAGGGCAGGAACATCTAACTCCAGCTTACAAACTATACAAAAGCACGAGGGTTAATTGTTCATTAGGTTTACAAAAAAACCCAGATTGAAAAGGGCAACAACATCTAACTCCAAAGCCTTTGTTTTGGCAGATCACGAGTCAAATGGATTGGTCAGGTCCATAGAATGAACATCCTGTGTCGTAAAATTTACTGGATTATGACCACAATATGTTGTACATAGAAGCCTGGCACGTTCAGAAGCTCTTTTACCCACCTGAAACTCTTTTTTTGCTCTTCTACATACCCATCCGTCGAAACCATGATGCTGATAAACTTAAGCCTGATGGACAATAGTAACCTCGCATTTAACAGGAAGAATGTGACAAATCTTGTGTTTGCACGGTTGGCTACATATCGTTCTAGCGTTATTGTCTTCAATCGAATCTCATGAGAAGTGATAAAATCCCGATGCTTACGAATCCACCGATTGGTTATAACTTTCTTACCCCGTCCTGTTGCCTAAATAGACATGAACATTGAAAACAGTTAAGGTCTAAAAGAAGATTGTCGAAAGAGCAACAGCTGAACGGTTAATTCTAGTACACTATATGCGGGCTTCCAATGTGCGTGAAATTATCACCTTTATATACAACTTCTCCAGACATGGAAAGCATTGCAGCAAGCCAATAATCTTGTTCAGATCAAAACTATTCATTTGGATATATAAGATCTTGACAGAATCCAGCACCATTGATAAGCCATCCATGGAGAAACTCTTCATTGAGCATAGAACATAATATTAGTACAAAATGTGTACTCCAAGATGATATATAAATTATGCGCAGAAATTTAAAATGCAGCTTATGGTTACAAGTGTAGATGATAATATAAAGTACCTGAAGAACTGTGGAGCCAAACACCATATTGAAATGAGCACAAAGATCATGTATTACACCCAAAACGGTGAATAACTAGAATCAAGGATCAACCTTTGAAGTGAAGGGGCATCTTGGATGATGAGCTGCCTTCCGTCAAAACAAATTCCGATTCTTACAAGGTTAGGCGACTTTATTTGGAGACAACTGATTCTAACTGTGAAACCAAGAACCAAGCACTCTAGTGCAGGGCAACTGGAGTGGATGATGATGTGCAATGAGGCCTCCGATATACGAACCCGCGCAAGTGAAAGTTTCTTGAGAAATGGGAGTCGAAGGTTTAGTACCAGATTGTCTGGTTGGTAGCACAGTGCAAAGGTGGTAGTGTGGAGAGAGGAGGAAAACCGCGAGATGGACATTGGTGCTGAGGGCACAAGTTCATGGCGTTCAGTATGTGGTATGTGATTTCCAGGGGAATAGTAAAACTCAAGCAGCTGTAGTTTTGTGAATTCAGGGGATTTCAGCCAGGCGTCCACCGTGCATGGCATGGTATGCTTGCTCAGGTAGCATGAAGGGATGAGAGGCTTTGAGCGGAGCCTGGTGGGAGGATATGATGGCTCTGGGATTTCAAAATCATGGAAGAGAGATAGCGACGATCGAGATTAAGAGGGCACGGCGGCGCCATAGAGGGCGCCACCGAATTGGGAGGACTTGGGTGCGGCAGCAATCCTTGGTGGGAAGAAGCGAGATGATCTCCCCAGGACGGCGCCCGGAGATCGCTGATGCGGTCCACCGAGATTCTACGAGTTCTGGGATCCGGTGGGCGGGTCGCCGCTTCTCCCTGCACTGCCAGGCGCAGGATCTACAACAGGCGTCGCCGCTGGCGGGAGCCTCATCTTCTTGGCGATGGGGTCAGCCGACTCCATTTTCCTCGAGGGCGTCGCGTCGCGCTCATGGATTTCAGCAGAATAACGGATGACGAGCCTAGTTGTAGTGTGAGCGAAGAAGAAGGGGAGCTGGGGGTTTTCTGTAGAAGTGAGGAAGAAGGGGAGCTGGGGTTTTCTGTAGGAGTGAGGTGAGGAATTTGGGGGTACGAGTGGAGCGAGCTGACGTGAGGTGGGTGGGAGCGAGGAGGAAGAAGAGCACCCAGGTTTTTTGGGGGTTGGAGCGGTCTGCTGGGTGTGGGTAGTGCCTTTTGAATTTATTACTATTTACTAGTGTGGATTGGCTGTTTTGTCTTGGGCCCAAAGAAACAATTACTACTAGTACAGTGGAGACACTCTACAGCTACCCAGAAAAACAATTACTACTAGTACAGTGGAGACACTCTACCGCTTCTGGCTCCTCCTAGGTCATTGAAACGCCTCCCTCTACTGAATGCCGTTATACTTTTGTTCACCGACAGCGGGCCATGCAGCGTGCGGGCCCAAATGCCATCCACCAAATTAGAAGGCGTATCGGCGGAGAGTCACCCTGTCAAGTGGCCGGCAAGAACGAGCCATCGTATCACAAAACCCCAACTCCCCATAGTCTAAGTTTGACGGACGAAGCAACCATCATTTCACTCTTCGCTGAATCCCCTTCTCCCTCACCGTCCTCAACAAAGGCAACACTCGCATCTGCCACTGTTCTTCTCTCCCAACGAAGGGAAGGTAAGCGGATCCATTATGTTGGTATATTTTCGTTCAAAGAAAAAAAAAGAACTTTTGCAAAGCAGTAACCGATCCTCACTCTCATTTTTGTTTCATTGTCATTGCGATTGTGTTTTCCTTTCAGTGGTCTCCTAGTATTCGTCAGTTTCTTGATGGACCAAGGAGAACCAGGCAAAAATCTGCCGATATTGGAGCAGACGCGGGAGGCTGATCCCCACGAGACAGAGAGCTCCAAGAAGATGGAGGCAACCACCGAGCGCACCCCAGATACGCTCACGACCACTACGGAGATGGTCAACGCCCCGTTTGAGGTTACAGCCCCCGTGGCACTGCAGGATCAGTTTTCCCCCTTCGAGGATGTGTCCCCCCGCTGAGCTGCCCAAGGTGATTTCCTTCTTTGCCGATCTCGATTGTGGTTTTTCATCTAAGTATGTGGTGATTTTTTTTAGAAAAGGAAGTATGTGGTGATTAATAATGCAAAATTTTATTAGCCGATGCCATGCTATACATAGTGGTTTAGATAACTTGTGTTTCTTATACTAAAAGTAATTCAGAATTTGTTTCTGTTTCAATTAGAGCCTGATGCGAGACAAGGATTGTGTGGTTGTGCATGTCACTCATTATGAGGTAGACGACCTGAATATACGACTTTGGGAAAACAGAGTTCTTAGGTTGTTGGATCCTGGAAGCCATTTGCGGTTATACCAATGAAGAGTTGTATTCCAGCCTCACTTTGTTGTCGAGCGTGTTGTCGAGGTGTCTTGAAGCACGGAAGTTCAAAGCTACTCCTTCGTTTGTGAGGCATCTTGTTCTTGTCAAGCTTACGCAGGAAGATGATGTGGCATGCCTCCACAAACAAGTTTATCAGTGGCAAGGCCACAAGGTTGTCTTCATGAAGGTTCATAGGATTGAGCTGCCGCGGGACGTCCTCGATGATGTTCATGGCAAGGTCCGTCTTGTGTCCAGCCCAAATTAGATCGAGGCATGAAATAGTTGCCCCAGCTAGTGTTTAATAGTAGTTTGGATTGTGTCTAATTATCCGAACCTTGCCTGTTATTGACCCCTCTGGGGCTAGTACTCTGTTTGTATCCGTCTATGGGAACTACTGCTACTTTTGTGTGCCCGTGAATCATGTCAGAACCATCGTAATTGTTGACGAAACAGATGCGTCCTCACTAGTTTTTTCATGAATATGGCATGGTAAGACATAAGTTGTCACGGTTTATCATACGAGCAGTGTGTGTTTTGATGAAATAGAGCACTCGTTCGAGAACCATGCGTTGACGTATACATAAGTACTTGTAAACACGGTTTGTCGGCGTTCTGGGAACGGGGGTCCCCAGACTTGCCTGCATGCGGCCTGCGGCGTGGCTCAAAGGGGGGCCCAGCACGGCCCATCTTCATCAACACAAGCTCAAGACCCTCGCGAGGGGCCAAGCCTCATGTGGCCAGACGACAGGAGCTTCCTCGAGCCACGGCCTCCTCAGGTGGCTCATGAGGAGGCGGAGAGATCAAGGCGGGTACCTCATGAGGTGCCCATGACGCAAACCATGGCGACCAAGCGCCGGTGAGCGCCAGCCCGCCAGCGATGTCCTCCTTTCCTCTTTGGTGCAAAGGGAGCAAGCGCGGCGAGCATCAAGCAAAGGCATCCATTTGGTGCAACAAGACCAAGACCAGCCCAGCGGCAGGAAGGAAGTCATTGTGGAGCCCAAGCAAAGGCGTCACCGCTTGAGCCTTTGACACGCGAGGACCAACTTTAGTCAGGATAAGTGTACCAGATGTTCCCCTTCAAAATGGCCAATTTTTGGCGCCCTTCCCGCTCAATATTTGGGAAGAGGCCCAGGGCCTCAGCCTATAAATAGGACTAGCCTCCCACAGGGTAGAGGGATCCGGAATCCAGAACAGAGCTAGAGGTCAAGCAATCTAGAGAGAGAGAGAGAGAGAGAGCGAATGAACTCCTCCAAGCAGTTCATCGCCCCGGCCAAGAACAGACCCTTTCGAGGCTGTTCTTCCTTGTATTGTTCATCATCATCAGCCCAAGAGGCAATCCACCACACCACAAACTAGAGTAGGGTATTACACCACAATGGTGGCCCGAACTAGTATAAACCTTGCGTCTCTTGTGTTGTTCCTTTCGTAGTTTAGATCCAAGCGAGGCGGCGGGGTGCAGGTAGGTAGAGGGCGAGATCTCCACGCGCACCCCAGTGTTCGAACCTCAAGGGTCTGCCGGAACCCGAAATCCGACACGGTTGGTGCTACCCCACTTGTAACCAGTTGTGCAAAACACGGCACATTGGCTCAGCTCGCTTCAACACTAGGCTATTGACCAGCTAACAATCAACAATCTGTTGTCTGACATATAAGCAACTATGTATCTTGTTACAGTGGTTCATGCAGTTAATTGAGGTAACAATGTAATAAATTCCAAATGTTCACACGCTAGTCCAGTGCTCATGTGGAACACTCACATTAAACTCGTCTTCATAAAAATCTTGAAAAGAATAAGTAAAGCAATTTTATACATCTCAATGATTCATAGAACATAACAAACATATACTAGTTCACAGCAAAAGATAAAGTTGTGAGAAGGTTTACAAATCAGGAAAAAACAAGCAAGGCTTCTCTGAGCAAAGGGCCTCCCGGCAGGTTTAAATTTCCTGGAGTTCACTCTGGTTTTTTTTGTTGCCACCATCCAGGGTTAGGTTCTCTCATTCCAGAATAACCAATTATAATTATGGTCTCGGTGGAATGCTGAACTGAACCATGCGATTGTCTTGACCAGCTGAAATGCTTGTGCATTCCACTAAATTTAAGCACCGCTATTTGCAGAAATAAGCAGACCACAATGCCTCTTGTCCGCTTTTGTCCAAAAACCGTCGTGCAGGTGTGCCGGCTAGTCCTCGGTCCATGGATGAACTGGTAGAAAGTTCATTCCAGACTAGGAGGCAGTTGTTTTCGCTCGTCCCTGCACTGCAATCAGGAAGTAAAACATACGAATCAGCTTCTTTTAGATTGCGTTGGTCATTCTACGAGTTACTACCAATGTAGGGATACCTTGAAGATGGGAGGTTAGGCGGCGGCAACGAGGATAGCCATCTCATTTTGCGCAGTTGTACTAAAACTGAGGTGTGTGCTTTTGATTGCATGGATAGAAACGATACGAAGACAGACATCCCGAGACGATATGGAGACAGACATCCCTGTTTGTGCAAATACGAAATACAGTTATTTAAAAAGAAACAGCTATTACTACTTTCCCCCGTTTCCTCTTAGAACCAAGTCCTAGATTCATGCTACAACTTTCACACTTTCTTCCCTATTTGAACCAACGCTTTGAGTCGACTGTATGAACTAGCTTTACTTCTAATAATAGTAGAAGTCTAGGTGGCTTTGGAACAGCGGACGGAAGAAGAAAAGGATCCACACGAAGGGGGAAGAGCTGGGGCAGTAGAGCAAGGCAGATTTCAAAGGAATATATACCTGAGGGTCGTCGGCATGTGGCAAAGACGGCATCGGGAGGCCGCATCTTGGCCACAATAACGCTGGGAGGAAGAAGGGGTCGGAGGCCCTCACGTGACGGCGCTCCCTCGGAGAGAACGGCACGGCCGCCGATTGGGACGCGTGGGCAGCCGTTGGTCTCCTCCCTCGCCGCCGACGACAGCGTGAACGATGCACCTACACCCCTGCCCCGGTCGAGGTTGTCCGGCCGGATTTGTGACCAGATGTGAGCTGAGAGAGAGAGAGTGTGGCCACCTATGTCTTGCTTAGATCTGGGGAGCATGAGAGAGTGAACGAGAGGAACCCTAGTAAAGCAAGCGCTAAGGCTCCTGCTTTTATATATAGTGGAGTGATTTTGTTGTACCAGCTTCAAAAAAATGCGCTCCTACGTGTTCCCGCGAGTGGGTGTGTGAGAACTAGTGTGTGCGTGCACCGCTTCTCTTCGTGAGAGTACAATATACTATGCCCAAAGAACGTTCGCCGCAAGAGTAATAGTATAAGTGTGTGACGTGTGAGCTAAAATAAAATGTGCGCACCGTCTTTTGTTTTTTAGAAGTTCTGAGGGTAGGGTGTGAAGAGCACATATGTGCATGAGGTCTAACTGCAGATAGACGGTGGGTGCGACGTGCGAGTCTGCGAGAGGACTCGGGAGAGTCGTGACTCGTGAGGGTGCGTGTGCGTGAGAGAGAGAGAGAGAGGGGGCACGTATCAATGCAATGCATGTGTCCGTAAATCATTATCCGACAAACGTTCACCACAAGGCTTTTCCTGACGAACGCCGTAAGAACTGTTAGATCGGCATCCGACAGTGTCAGTTTTGCCATGTCATTTAACAGAACAACCACTCCTCCTACACACAAATCTTCCACGTGAGTGTTAGCAACTACCGTATGCTCCCTCCGTTCCGAAATGCAATGCATATAGCTTTATTGAAAATTCGAACCTCGCAAACTTCTACCGAGTTTTCATGTACCAAATTGCACATGTAGAATACCATGTATATATCATTTCATTCATCTTCGAGAGGTAACTATAAAGATGGGTGAGGAGTCTACAAAGCAAGACCATCGTATCACCCGCAGCAATTTCAACCATCCTTTAGTGTCGAGGAATATCATAGGAACTCTATATGATATGATTTTTATAGGATTTTTTTCCTTTAGAGCCAATTGGTTCATAGGAATAGATTCATATACTCTACATTTTAAAGGAAATAAACATGATATCATTTCTATAGCTTTAGAGCCACTTGGTTCATATGAATGGATTCCTATACTCCCTTAATTTCAAAGGAAGATAAAAATTCGCGTATATTCAATAGAAAAGTTCCTATGATATGAACCAAATTACATCTCTTTACTAATCCCTCCTCATAGGAATTGAGATACATGTCATCTCTAGATTCAATAGAAAAGTTCCTACGATGTGAACCAAATGACATCTCTTTTCCAATCCCTACTCATAGGAATTGAGATGCTCCATGTCATCTCTTTCCCTACAACTTCCATGTATACATCTTCTATTCCAAAATAGATAGTACAACCCACTAGTAGCTTTTTTCCAAAACATGCAACTATGGCACAAGAACTATATAGTGTGCCAATAACTTTGGAAGATGGTCGCTGGATGAAGCTAACCCGACAGTGCAGAGATGGAAAAATCCGAGACTGCTGGCCGTTGGATATCATCAACATTCCACCAGATCTGCCACATGTACAATTTAGAAGACTCCATGGTTGAACTTAAGCATAATGCACAGACCTCAAAACACAAGCACTTCTCCTTTGTTCTAGAATCTTTTGTATCATAATTGATTTTTTTTTTCTAAATGAATTGCCATTATTTGTTTTTTACTTTATGATTTACAATGCACAACCCCATGAATCTTAACATTTTTATAAAACTAATTGATTTTGAATGAGATGAACTATAAGAACTAAACGAACATCTACATCATGCATATATGACTCAAAGCTTTACATGCTATAGTGTGTATTTATTCATAATTTGGTTTCGAAATCTCATGCGTTCAATACATGTGTACCTTACTAGTTTTGAGTAGAGTAGCAAATTTCAGCGGCCCCGGGTATATCAAAATGCAGGGCCCATGCATCATTGCCTTTCGGTCGAACCTACGTCCACAATTTTTTGTACGTACTATATCTTCACTGGTCCCCGAACCCAAAATGCTACCTCGTTCCCGTAAAACCAAGCGGCCCACACATATTTAAGGCGTCGACTCGAACCTGTTTACTACGCACTACTAGGAAAAGGCATGCTAGTGGCGCACCAGTTTTGCCTTCTAATGGCGCACTACTGGTACGCCATTAGCATCACGCCATTAGAATTAAATTCTAATGGCGCACCACTGGTGCGCCATTAGTATTTGGTGTTCTAATGGCGCACCACGTAGTGCGCCATTAGTATTGCCCACAGTGCGCCATTAGTAACAATTTTTTTAAAATTATTTTTCGTTTTTTCTTAATCTCAGGTCACTATTTCACATATGAGATATCCAACACATATATATACAACAAGCATCCATATAACATTCATATCCAACATACAAGTTTCATCATATATACATACATAGCCAACACATAGTTCCATCATTACATATTACAAAAGTTTCACATTGTTCATCCAACACCGTTATCCATCAATTCACAAAAGTTTCACATTGATACAAAATAAAAACACAAATGGAAAAGAAGCACTCCATCCATGCAAGCTTCCGTGAATTAAATCAAATCTGCAAAATGATAAACAAGAAGTTAGAAGAAGAAGAAGAAGAAGAAGAAGAAGAGAAGAAGAAGAAGAACTCCAGAAGAATACTAGAAGAAGAAGAACACTAGAAGAACACTAGAAGAAGAATAAGAAGAATAAGAATAAGACTATAAGCTTATTGTGTAAACCTGATCATTTTGTGCTAACATGAGTAATTTTGGAGCTAACCTATAGGAAACTAAGCATATAAGCTCTAAGTAAGTATATTAGAGCCAACTTAGGTAAAATGAAGCTAACATATGTCATTTAGGAAAAGAAGAAGAATAAGAAGAAGACTATAAGCTTATTATGTAAACTTGATCATTTTGTGCTAACATAAGTAATTTTGGAGCTAACCTATAGGAAACTAAGCATATTAGAGATAACATAGGTAACTAATATATATATATATATATATATATATATATATATATATATATATATATATATATATATATATATATATATATATATATATATATATATCATTTTGGAGATCGACATACGACATAGTTCAGTTCTCATTGTTCTTCTCCTTCTCCTTCCTCGGCTGATGCGCCAAGAGCGGCGGCGGTGGAGGCAGGTGTGGGATGTAGTCTTCTACCACAATTGGCGTGGTCATGTCGCCCGGTGTGGGATCGCCGGCGCCACCACCGGTGCGTGGTCATTGTCGAGCACCACCACCATCGCGAGGCCACCTTCAGGCGGGGCAGGCACGACCATCGCTAGGTCATCCTCAGCCACCACCATCTCTTGCCCATGGTCAGCCACCACCATCTCTTGCCCATGGTCAGCCACCACCATCTCTTGCCCATGGTCAGCCACCACCATCTCTTGCCCTTGGTCAGCCACCACCAGTGCTAGGTCATCCTCAGCCGGATGCCCATCGTCATCCTGTAGCTCCTCATCCCCACTCTGCTCCTCTTCTCCCCCACACCAGTCCGGATCTTCTCTTTGCTGCTGCCAAAATCGCTGCTGCTTTCGCTAAAGCCAGAATCGCTGTTGCTTTTGCTACAGCCATAATCGCTGCTGCTTTGGCTGTAGCTGTCGTCATTCTGCTGCTCCCATTACTGTCCAAATGCAACAATGACCGTTAACAATCGATGTGAGACAAAGCCAAATGCAGAGGAATAAGAAGAGGCAGAATGTACTGGCATCATCATCGTCAGCGTAGCGCATGCGACACATAGTCGCGTTGAACACCTTCACGATGAGCATGGTGGCGTCGTCGTCATACCTGAAGAGAAGGAAGTACCCGAGCCGCAGGCCGTAGGCACGGTAGAACTTCTCCCACCCACGATACAAGTACATGTGGCCCTCCTTGATCACCAACTCCACATCCCACATCCTGCGAAACCCGCTGCCGGCCTTTCGCAGCTTCACATTATTTGGCGGATCTTCACCCAGCATGTTCATAAAACTGCCAGGTAGCCTTTGCAGTTTGGGACAATGAGTGATGTAGCAAACAACAGATATCATAATGAGATGGGTGAAGGGGAGATCTCTCCTTTTATATACCTGCGTCATGGATGATACTGAAGTCCCAAGTATGATACTGAAGAACCCGGAAGCATCCAACTCATACTGCGGTGTGGCAGAGCGGCGGTGGCTGCTTCCCCCCATCTCTGATAAGCAGCAGAAGAGACCAATTAGTACCCTTACAACATTATAGCAGCATAAATTTTGAGCAGAAGATAATCAACTACACCAATGCACTTCCGAAGTTCCCGCTTCCCACCCATGATGTTGTTAAGCGAGGACTAGTGCCAAATGCATTTTTGGTATGAAAATACATCACAGGCCACTATGTTATTTAATATCATTCTTCTCGAAGACTAATGATTGTTACATCCTACTAAAATGATGTTCTGTCCTCAGAGATATCTCGTTGCTTATGAGGAAGCAGCAAATAAACACTTGAAAAAAGCTCTCGTCCTCGAAGATGCAATATCTGATTTACCCAAGGTTGGCCCTGACAATTTCCTCCCCATGTTCAATTAATTCTGGAGTGCTGCTTGAGCCTTTTTATGTCTGTATGAATTATATTGCTTTCTACTGGTTCAGAACCATCAGCCTAATGATGTCATGGAGTATGGCAGTGACCCCAAAACAGAGTTCCAACGCTATATCCGGCTCAGCAGTAAAGGTGTGACCTATTGAATGTGCAAGCTTAATGTCAGCAACTAGTTTCTTTATAATGATTTTTTTTCTCTGTTATGCCTTCTGTCTTGCATATGCAGCGTTATGTTTTTTTATATCAATCATGTGGGAGGGTTTAATGATGTCAAAACCTTGCCGTAGTTTCCATTGTTTTAATGTTTTGTATGATTTCTTGGTTATATTACCGTTCTGAGTTATGTTGTTCTATTATTTTATTTCAAGACATGAAGGGTTACTTATTTGAAGATGCTACTCCTAAGAAAGGTCAACTTTTCGATCATCAGCCTCTACAATTAAACAATGATGCATTCTTCCTTTTCCTTTCCATCTTCTTCTTCTCCACCTCTCTTCTTTTCTCGTTCTCCTTTTTATTTCTTCTCCTTCCTCCTCCTCCTCTTCTTCTTCTTCCTTTCTTGTTCTGTTTTTCAACTTTCTTCTTATTCTTCTTCCTTTTTTTCCTTTTTCCTCTTCTTCTACTTCTTCTTCTTTTTTTCAACTTTCTTCTTCTTCTAATTATCTAAACCTAAATCTAGCACTAACCTAAACAACCACTAACCTAAACCTATCAATAACCTAATTAAACCTAAACAACAAAGAAAAACAGTTGAAAAAAACAAAAAAATGCTCACCTTGGATCCGGGGGCAGGGGGTGGTGGTGGGCGGTCATGTTAGGGCAGGGCGCGGGCTGGCTCGAGGGCGAGGCCTTGAGGGCCCTTGAGCAGCCTGGCTCAGGCGGCCTTGGCGTTAGGCGGCGGGCGAGCCTGTCTCCGGGCGGCGCGAGGCTAGGGCCGAGGCGGGTGGGGGTGGCGGGGCACTGGGGCGCCGTTCGGCGACAGGCGCAAGGGCGTCGTTCGAGGCGACGGGCGACGGGCGGTGGGCGTGGTGGGGGGACGACAGGGCGAGGGGGCCCGGGGCGATGGCGGGTGGCGGCGGCGGCGGCGGGTGGTTGGGACGGTGGGGCGACGGGGCGAGGGGAGGTGGGGCAAGTGGGCGGTTCGGGGAGGGGGGCGACGGGGCGAGGGGTGGTGGGGCTCGGCATTACTAACAATTTTTTTTATTTTTTTTCAAAACTACTAATGGTGCACGGTGGGTGTGGTGCGACATTACTATGTCAACTAGTAATGGCGCACTATACCACGGTGCACCATTAGTAACAATTTTTTTTTCAAAACTACTAATGGCGCACCACACACATGGTGCACCATTAGTTGACATAGTAATATATTACTAATGGCGCACCAACACATGGTGCGCCATTAGTATATAGTAATGGCGCACCACTTGTCTAGTGCGCCATTAGTGGCCATATCATCTATAGCCCTTTTCCTAGTAGTGACGACGTGGCCCCGCACGCCGTAGTACTCCTACAAACCCTACTGCCGCACTCATCATCGGTTTTCTTCAAGAGGACGAGGGAGAAGCCGATTTGTAGTGGAGGCGCTTTCAGAAAAAAGGATCATCGGTTTTCTCTTTTCTTTATGCTCTTGCGCGCTAGAGTGAAATGATGGTTGCTTCGTCCGTGCGATACCTTAATGCGGGAAAGGTGGGGCTTTGTGATTTGACCCTCATCGCTCATTTTCTACTATCTGCGGCGCTTCGACCGGGTGCCTCAATTCAACCGCTGCTCCAAACTGTAATTTGGTGCATCTCACGTGGAACAAGACGGTGGATGAGCCACATGTCTGCCAAAGGGGTCCTGTTAAGTGTGTCGCCATTTCGTGTGCGGACTGACCCTGCTTGAGTTGCTACGCCAACATGACAGGAGCAGCCTACCACTTGATTTTGCTCCTTGGTGAATCCCGACTGTATTGATCTAAAAAGATACGTGCTGAACTACCCTCTCCGTCTCGGTTTTTTATTTGTAGGCGTCTCGGTTTATAGGGCCTGCACGTAGTTCTAGGTCATCCATTTGACTAACTAAATATGAGTTACTATGTCACAAAAAGGATATCATTGGATTCTTATTTGTTGATATGTGAAGAAACAAGAAACGAGGTAGAAGTTAATGCACCGCGCCTTAGTATTTTGGGATTATTTGGTTTTCGTAAGATGACTTACTCACCTAGATGGAGGGAGTGGTTGTATTTAAAAGTCGAGGGCGGGCTTTTTCCTGCTGTAGGCGGGCAGTTTCACCTAGGCGGTTCGACAGAGACGCGAGAAGGCGAGGGAGTAGGCTGCTGCAAGCGTGGGGCTGTGTGATTTGACAATGAAGTTATGCTGGACAGGTGGGGCCCGTGATTTGACTTGCCATTATCATTTTAATCTGCAGGCGCTTCGACCGGTGTGAGTCTCCCGATTCCTGACCACCTCCATACAGGTGCCTCTCCCAATGCTCCACCATGTAGTAGAGGCTGGCTCTTGCATCAGAGCCCACTTCTCCACTTTTTCCTTGCCTCTCTTTCCTCCACATATGCAAAAATGCCATGTAAAGTGCACTATTGTACTTACTTGCTCCTACAGGTGCTTAAGCTTGACACATAGGCATAAAGTCTGACATGGCAAGTTAATCAAGAAGAGAGAGACTAGTTTGGTGACCCAAGGAAGAAACGGTGCTAAGCGCGTGTACCTAGGTGAAAAGACAATTTTGAGTCTATAGCTAATTAAATGAAGCAAACTTAGAAACATCATTTCATTGGAAGAGGTCACTCCTTGGCAAATGCAATAAATACTAGTACTCCCTGTGTCCCATAATATAAGAACGTTTTTGACACTACACTAGTGTCAAAAACATTCTTATACTATGGGACGGAGGGAGTACGAAGAAAGAGATAGAGATGAGTAAAAAAATACACTTATAGCCAACCTTGTTGTAGTATGAGTGACTAAGTGATGACTATGTATGACATGCCAACATCAGATAGCCTAACGCACCGTGTTAAATCTCCAAGGGCGCGACCACGCGAGCGACGCGACGGTCATGGTAGGCGCAACCATGATACGGGCTGCTGGCAGCCATTGGATCTGAGATCAAACGGTCGCATGCTAAGTTGCTGAAAATTTGCAGAATAACCCTCCAGGACAGGATATTCACCCATAGGTCTAGAATCACGCCATGAAACCGTTCGATCTCAGATCCAAGGGCTTTCGGAAGCCCGTATCATGGGAGAATGGAAAGCCACTACCCTGCCGTTCGTCGACGGCGGATTCGCTCCTACTCGTCCCCGCACGTCCTTTAATACTACCGCGGTTCGCTCCTAGTCGCCCCGTCCATTCACATTACGGCAGTTCCACTAATCCTAACCCTCCTCCCAAATCCATGGCATCCCAAATCTCCCCGATCGGCGGTGAGTACAAGGTTAGAACCATCACCGGCGATGAGTTCGATGTCATCTATACACGTACTTCCGCGACGGTGAAAGGATGCCTTTCTTGCTTCAGACGCATGTTTGAAAACTCAGATGATGAGTGACGAGAGAAGGATCTAAAGGACGAAAAGAGGAAGAAGCCCGCCGTGATCCAGGTTTGCGTACATAACGTTTGCTTGGTATACCACATATGCCATGCCGACGTTGAGTGCCAGGATTTTAAGAACTTCCTCGAGGACAAAACAGTGAAATTGTTTACTGTAGACTTTAAGAACGAAAAAGAAGTCATGGGTCGGATAGGTCTCGTTGTAGGAAACCCCTTCGACCTCCAGAAGAATCGGCTGGTGCCCTCTCGCCAGCCCTCAATGCTGACCCTAGCAGGAGCCATGGTTCATCCTTCGTACCATAAACTGGAGAAACCTCATTACACGTTTCATTGTCATGCATAGCAGCGGAATGTACTAGATATAGACCACATCCACTATGCTGCAATGGATGGCTACCTTTGTTTCAATATCTACAAGGGTTGGATGAAGTGCAACAGCCAAGTTGGCGCTTCAAGCAAACAAGTATCAGCCAAGAGGAAGAGGGACAAGGACGAAGTCGAGGACGTGGACAAGGACTCCGAGTAAGGTGGCAGTGTCGTTGCTCATGGTGGTTCTAAACTTCTAATGCAGTGTCTACCGGATTAGTTGCATAGTTTAATTTCAGGTGTGCTTAGTTTTATTTGAGGGGTGTGTTGTGCTGAGCCCCGACCAGAACTATGTTATGTTTCTTCTCGTTACTTTAACTCTTCAGTATGTACATACTACTAGTATTTCTTTAATAGAATTTAGCACCCCAATTAAGCATGTACAAGCTTTTTTAATAGTACTATATGCATAATTTGGCGACGAGCGCTCTCTATATGTACCACCTTTTTTAAAATTTCAATTTTTGCTCCATGGCGCAATCCATCGACAGTACTACTGTACAAAAGTATACATTTTTTAAAAGGCTAGAGTACTGTTCATCACATATATATAGCCAGTTAAATTCTCAACCTAGAACGACGTGCATGCCATGTAGTAAACCGATATGGAGGAACTATAGTAAAAATGAGGTGATTTTACCGAGCGATCGGCGGGGGAGCATGGCCTGTCATGCGGTCCCATGTGTCATGATGTACCAAGGCGATGCGCGTGTACCTCTTGAGGCAGAAGCAATACTAGTACGTGGTTTGAGATGATGTCAAACCGAAGTGTGAAATAATGGTTGCTTCGTCCGTCTGGGAAGGTGCGGCATTCTGATTTGACGTCTCATTTCTCATTACTACTACTGGGCCGTAACGAGTGGGGTGCGTCCCCCTGCTGTTCTGCACTGTTATTTGGTGCTTGACACGTCGACCCGGTTGCTATATGTCCCACATGTCAGCGACAAGAAGTACAAAATTCATGAAAGGGAGCGTTGACGGAGGAGTATACTACAGAATTCTTGAAAGGGAGCGACTTAGTTTTGGAAAATTTTGTTTTTATGGAGTACGTACCCACTAGGGTTTATAGGGCTCATCTAAAAAACATTCGTTTTTCCGTTTGATAAGTCTCAATTCTACTATACTAGTAGTAGTACCATTACATGTTGGATTTCGAGGTGCGTTAGATCACCCGACGCAAGCAGTGTCAAGAGGAAACTAACCAATGCATGTACAAGTTCATGGAAATTTAGTGGTCATTCATGCATTCGTTCTAATTAATGCCTCGGTAAACATAACTTCTTGAGAAAAACGAGCGTACTATGCAAACTACGAAATTAATTCGACCACTCACCGTCTACCTTGGTTGGAGAGATTTTGAAATTGAGCCATAAACTGGAAAGGAGGGAGTAGTAATTTTTGTCTCGATTACTATTTGTGGCCTTGTATAGATGCAAAATGTATTTTTTTATAGTGGCCTTGTATAAGTAAATGGAGGGAGTACTAACCAAAGTACGTAGTAGGGACGAGGAGTAAGCGGAGGGAGTAGTAAAATTTTCTCCTCGTGCTGCGAGCCACTGTGGCGATGGGCGAGGGAGCGGGCGTAAGGCGTCACAGTAGTAGTAAGCTTCACCTCATCCTGCGAGCCACCGCGCCCGTGGGCGGGGGAGACGGTGTACTAAGCAAGCTTCTCCTCGTTCTATGAGTTGACGGGACACATCAAAACTACTCCAGTGCATAGAGCTTTGCCTCTAAGATAGGCCCCACATGGTTTGCCTCTTTTTTTTAATTTAACATAACGCGTGAAGTAGCAATTTGTTTGTTCACCCGTGGTAGACGATCCTCCCTCCACCATGTGGACAACCAGTACACGTGCCAAATTACCACGTGGGCTGCCTTTTTCGTACAAAAATGAGCTCCACCGTGTACCCGCACGGGTGTGGTTGGGAAAGAGACGGGAGTACGTGCGCTGTGCGTGCACCTCTTCTCTTCGTGCACGTCCCCCACCTACGTGGGTGTGTGTGAGAGAGATACAAACCTAGACATAATGCACCGTCCATCCCCATGCCTCTGCCCAGTCCGACCACCAGTCACCACCACGGCACCACGCCCCACTCCTCCTCACCTTATCTCTCATATTTCTCCCTCCATTTTTATATACAAGGGGTCACTATCAAAATTACTATTTGCAGATATACAAGGCCACTAACACTAATCGATGCAATATTAATGGTGTTTGCCTCGTGGTACTAGCAAAGGAGGACATTAATTATCCCTTGCATGCATGCGGGAGTTTGTAAAAAAATGCATCTTGATGTTCCGTACAATGCACGGGCATCTTGCTAGTCCATGAAAACAACACATGGCAAAATTCCAAGGCGAACGAGGGATTTGAATCTGTTGGGAGGGGCTGTTTGGATCTTGCCGGGTAGCCAAAATATTGGCGACCCTTTTGTCCACCGTGCCTTTGCCACCGATGAACGAGGAATGGCTCGGGTGCTCATGCTATCATGCATCCTCCAGCGCGCACGTTGGAGACGAGCTCGCACGAGCTGTGTTTTTTTGTCCCACAATGCCGCCCGAGCCGCCCGCAGACCGACCAGCAACCCGCAAATTACGCCATCCAACCTAAGTCGCACACATTATGACAGCAACTCAACCAACCGGCGGAAATTCACGCAAACACGTAGACAAACTGATATTTCATATAAACAACGACAGAAATCATATAAAATACCGGATTTTCACAAAAACATGACGGATTTCATTACATTCAAATGAACTACGCGGTGCTAGTTCTGGACAGCACAGGTATATAATACCTGGCCTAAATGGTCGCCCGCCGATCGATTTGTGTTCCTCATGTCCGGCAGCACGATCACCGGACTGCTGGGAGCCCCGGAGGTATATGCTTCAGCGCAAAGGACGGATCGCTTCCCCACTGCCCAACTGATATCATTGGCTGGTGCCGAAGATGATGGTGGCCGGCACCGGTTCGAGTTCATCACCGGCCACTACTTCGCCATGGCCGGCACCGACTCGAGTTCATCCTAACATTCCCCTCTTCCGTGGCACCCATGCGGGGTCAACGAAGGTCCTCGCAACAAAAGGATCCGGCAAGACACCTGCTGTGTACGCCGGCGTCCCCTCCACGGTGGCCTTCATGGGACCCAAGCGGCGGCGGCCTCCTGTGTTCTACTTCTCCTCGATGATGGCGGCGGACGCGGAGGCGCTGGCCACCGACTCGTCGCTCTCCGCGCACCCGGCTTCTGTCGCTGCTTGCATGGCGCGGCCGCTGGCATGGGAGTCTCAGCCACAGAAACAGGAGACGCGGTACGAGGCGGTGGCGTGGATGGCAGCAACGACGCCCATGCGCCGCTCCTCGTCGAGCTGGCCTGGAGCGGCGAGTTGCTGAACCGCGCACCGGCTTGGGGCGGCAAGCCCGCTCCGTCCAGGCGAGGAGGAGGTGGATCAGCGAGCTGCATAGCTTCGTATCCGGCTGGCTACCCAGCCGGCTTGGATGCGGAATAACTACTCTTCGTAAGCCATTGTAAGAGTGGACAAAATGGTGGAGGAGATAGGGGAGCGGCGGAGGTGTGCGATTCTTGGCCGGCGTTTGGCCTCGTTTAAATAGGAGATTAAATAGACGGCGGATGGGAGGAGCTCGGCCGGCGTTGCGTTTAACGCCGGCCCGGTCATGAACGGACGTGTGTCCAGAGTGGGTTTCTCGGCTTCCACACGGGCGGGTTTCATGGAGGCGTTTGAATGCGACATGGAGGCGTGTTCAGCCGGACGTGCCGCGAGTGGCGCCCTCGACTCTGACCTAGGACACCGCGCCGTTCTTGCACTGACATGTGGGCTCTTTGGGTGCATGGCCTGCATGTCAGTGACCCAACGCAGGCAGCGCACAGCAGAGGAACCTTTGGTGGGCCAGGGCGGTCAGAAGCGGGCATTTCATAAACCGATGATTTTTCATTGAGTGTGACGTCATATTTTTCATGTAGTTAAGCCTACTATGTTGATAGCCCGTTCGATACATTGTGATTCATAAAGACCGCTGCAAACATCAATGTTCTGCTTATCACAGATAAGATTGATTAATACCCGTAACAATCCATGTCCTTAACAAATGGTGCATGCACGTATAGGTTGAGCATGTGTCTTGCGTCGTGTGCTGTGTGCATGCAGGTGTGTGAGTGTTGCGTGCGTGGAAGGGTGCGTTTCAATGTTGCATGCATGGGTGCGTACGTGTGTGTGTTCGTGAGTGCATGTGGACGTGTCAGTGTTGCACGCCAGCATGCGTGCGTGTGTACGTGTCAGTGTTGCACGCCTACATGCGTGCGTGTCTTGCGTGCGTGCATGTGTGCGTGCGGGTGAGGCTACGTCGGTCGGTGACTTTTCATCTCTGGTCATTAGATTTTCCAGCCGTTGGATACGAAATCAAGGGCCTCCAGTTATCATCAAACTCCACCCCACGAACCGCCACCACCACCGGCGAACCGCCCGCCCGCCGCCCGCGCGCCGCCCCTCTCCTGAAACCACTCCCACGCCCGTCGCGCGCTGCTGGCATCCTCTAGCCCCCATGCGCCGAGCTTTTTCTCCGGGGATCCCCACCCCACCGCCCAATGAACGCCCCCCCAACCGCTGGTGACTGCCAACCAGAGGTCTCACGACTTCGAATACCCACCGACCACTGGTTTATTACCATTTATGTCCTTCATATACGCGCTGACGGGTGGGCCCTATGGTAATGTGCTCTGCTGAATGTGGACCGTTTGACTGGTCAATTGATCGTGTTATCAAAAAATTACGGAGTTGTATGGTGAGCCAGTGACCGTATGATCACCCTAAAATGTACTCCTATTTTATTAACACAGTACAGACTCAACCTACCATTTCTTTCTTTCATATACGGGCTAACAGGTGGGCCCCACGGTTACGCGCCCCAATGGTGCAACACTAGTTGTGCCGTTTGACTCGTCAATTGATTGTGTCATCAACAAAATACGGAGTTGTACGGGTGAGCCAGTGACCGTATAATCATGACATGTATTTGTTTAACACGCAGATGACGCAAGGGCTCATATATCTGGCGCAAGCACTCACGCTATAAGCGCACACACGAACCCTACCCCTATGAGCACCTTGAGAGAGTGGGCCAGCATATATGATCTTGAGATTTTACTGAACTCGCCATAGGTGCCTCGTAGTCGAGTGGAACGTCTCCTACCACTGAACGTACATCACCGGAAAATACTGAAATTAATACAAGATAAATGCGAGCACCGGGACTTTAACCTTGGTGGGCCCGAGAAACCACTGTCCTCTAAACATCCAACCACATGTTGGTTAGCACGACAAAATGTATGTGGTGACCGTGATGAGCTTATTCTGAAGTCCAGTGACCATATCGTGCTTTCGCTTCAAATACAATGACCGTAAGTGTCGTCAACAAACTACGGAGCACGCATCAAATGCAAAGTCCGTCAGTGTCATCAACAAATATGGAGACGTATCGTGAGCTAGATACAGTTGTACTATTGTATATGCTTATTTTCTTAGTGGCCGATTGCGTGTGTGGTGTGGTGGGCACATCATTTCTAGTTGTGGTGGGTCAACATGAAGACTCATGGGTTGGTTCCATCCTGCGCCACATATAGGTTGGACTGAGACGTGTTATACGAAGACCCATGTGCAAGACTCGGCGTACAACACGAAGCTACCAGAGTCACGGAGGACTCTATCCCCACTGGTGATAAGCCGACTATATATGATTTGTAACCCTAGGACCTTAGTATGTTATACAAGCTTGGGGGCTAGTTCGTCGATAGTATACTCACACGCACAATGCCTGGTATTCACGTGTACTTTGTACACACCCCTATCACTAATATACAGTACCAGGAGTAGGCTCTTTCTTCCACTGCAAGGGTCCGATCCGAACTAGGGTAAAACTTTGCCTCGTATTACCATCCAGCCTAACAGCCAGGGATATCCTAACGAATGATATGATGAAATCATATCGCCAACTACTATTAGAGAGGTGTGTGTCGGGGGCAATGTGTAGAGAGGCCTAAAGATAATGTGCGTGTGGGAGACACGTAGGCACATATATGTGCGTATAGAGGGCTAGTAGAGACCGTGCATGTGTATATATGCATGTGAGAGAAATTGTGTTTTCCAACTGAGATTAGTGAAAAGAGTGGTACATAGTAGTCAGAAAGAGAGAGAGGGAGAGAGAGAAATAGAGAGAGCATGTGCGTGAGACACCCCGACACCCTAAGAGAGATTGTGAGCATATGTGAAAGAGAAATGCCGATGCATATAAAGTGTGTGCACTTATGCGTTAGATAGAGAGATATATAACGCATTTGTGAGAACGGGGCGAGGCATAGTGCAACTCCGTGTAAAAGGCGGTTCTACGCATTAAATTAAAATATAAATGGGATTATTATCTTTGGATGAGATCATGAATTTTGCAAAATTGCGTATGGACGAAAATGGTCTATTAGACACCCATACTCTATTGAATTCTAGCATGTGCATGTGTTTATTTCATATTATCGATCCATAGAGTGAGAGCAGTTTGAAATACAGGCAATGGATGCTTTTGCAATTCATATATAAACATTAATTAGTGCACTCCATGTTGTTAGTGTGAAGCACTTTATACATTTGTCACTTGCATGGATACATTCCAAATTGCTAGCTATGAAATAAAATACATGTCGAATTCAACATAAAGGGGTTTGAAGATTGAATTCATAGGAAGTGCATTCATCTATTTGAACCGAGATAATGGCATTTGTAAATCAGATGTAAAGGGGCATCAATCTTTGTTGTGAGTTTGAACATGCTATATATATTCATACGCATATCTTACTTTTTTTTGCAACCAAGGAGATTATATCTGGAACCATGCATGAACTAAGGTAAGTTGCATATTTTTTAATATATACTCATGTACAATGTATATTCAAATGTACCCCCTCCATTCCAAAATAATCGTAGCTTTAGGATTTTCAAGAGTAAAGATTTGTGATGTTTGACAAATCCTGAAAGTTCAATTCAAGAGAACAGAAAACGTTAATGCTTCTGCTCCCAAATATTGAACGAAGAGCCAAATAGGCCTCTGGTCACCCGAAACCGCGCGAGACTAATGTTTTGGTGGTAGGAAATTACTGTCCTGACTCTGGCCCGTGTAGCCTATCGGCCCGATGTCCAAAGGTCTAAACAGGGGTAGGTTTGTAACTTCACCAAGACACTAGTCTCAACCGCCTCCGAGAAGCATTCATACGCCGTGGGCGCCTAAACACTCATGCGCTCGGCCGAAATCTATCCCGTCCACATTTGGGACACTTGACATGACTGCCTACCCCCAACCCGCAATATGTCCGAAATTTTAGATGGGGGCAAAGTTTGTAAATTTCCCCAAATTTCAAACAAGCGCATCTCAAACCGAAACATTGTTCCCCCTTAGTTCCCCGCCTCCCTCCTTTTCCCCGTTCATACTCCATGGGCACGAAAACGCCCTCTCCACCAGCTGCAAAACCCCAACCTCCTCCGTCATCCACCCCATAGCGGCAAATCCACCGCCGCCCTCCTCCATCACGCCAGAGCCGGTACCCCGACGTCGTCGTCCAACGCAACCGCAACCGCAACGCCCTCAAGGACTTAGCAGCTGAAGCCGAGGCAGAGGTGCCTCCCCGACGCCGATGCCGACGTGCGCCGTACCAGAACCACTCCGACCACGCCGTCCTGCGCCTCACTGTTGTAGCTCCACTGTCGCAACCGTCCACCGCATTGGGGCTGTTCCCGCTACGCCGTCGTTCACCGCCTCCGATCTGATTCCCCGCCGCCGACAGATGGCCACCGCACCACACTCAACAACTTGGCCATGGGTTCGTCCAAGGCTGCATCATCCTCCACAACTTCTGGTTTCCGGCGAACAACAAGATCGTCAGAAAAACAGAAGGAGGACACATCACTGCCAGCAGAAAGAGGTATTCCGCTTCCCATATTCGTGGAAATCTTACATCTCCGCTCACACCGTATTCATCCCACGAAAGAAACTAGTTCAGCGCTTCTTACTGCATCTACTTCGTGATACTAAATGCACAAGGTTTCCTCCCTTTTACTATTTCACCTTTGCTAGAGGTCAGTAGCTCGCCTGGATTTCAATTCAGGGTCAGTCGAACCGCAATTAAAATAAGCAGCACCCGCTTAGGCGCGCGGAGCACCTAGTCTGCCTGTTCCCCGGGGAAGCGGCGCATCGGTTTCTATCATAGGGGTGTGGGGCGTAGGAGCTGCTTGTGCCCGATCTGGAGGTCGGCGAGGCTTGAATGGATGGCCGGGGGGCGGTGCCAAGCACGGCGGTGCGGTGAGGTCTAGGGGAGGGGCGCGGGCAGGGGAGGAATACTGGGCCGATGGTCGCTGGCGTTTCGAGGAAGATCGTCAACACCGGTGGTGGAGGTAGATGAAGGCGATCCGCCGTTCTTTGTACATCGGACGGTGCAGAAAAAATGGACTGACCTATTTGCTTTAAGTCGACTGTTATTTTCATAGAATCCTGTAGTAATTGAGTGTGCCATGCATGTTGTAGAGCTATCATATGTCTCCCGTCATCTATTTCTCACCGACCTGCTATCTGCTACCTTTACACTGTACTAATTGTGCACACACTTCACCCATACTCACACTATTGTTTTTTTTATAAATGGGTATTTTAGACTCTGACGCATTGTTGATGAATGCAGAAAAGAAAAGATGAAGTCGCTCGATGTAATTCAAAGATAAGCACTAAGCGTTTCAGCGCTCTAATGGGTGCGATGTCGTGATTGGAGACGATGAACGTAGCTCTACAGATTGATGATCTCAATTGCCACACACAACCATCCTGTGTGCTTGCTTTAACTGCATTGTCAAATGTGGTTTCATGTTGCATATGGTGTCTAGCTTGTATTGCTTCCAATTTGGTTAAATTGCATCTGCTTACTTTACACATTATACCTCTGATAATGACATGCCTTCCTGTTTTTGATACATACTACATATGTCTATTAACCATGTTCGTACATCAAACTAATGCTCTTTTGTATCCCTCGTCAATCACTTTTGATGATATAGTCACCCGGGTGGGTTACTGTGAGACGCCCTACTCGTTTAAAGAGTGCAGTGTCATCCTCCCCACATGATTCTCAAGAAACAGCAAGGCTAAATGAAGATAGTCAACATAGCTCTCTAGTTGATCACCCCAATTCCCCCACACCACCATCGCAGGTGCTTGCTCTTACTTGGCAGTGCGATATGTGGTTGCATGTTGCATATGGTGTCTACCTTGTAATGCTTATAATTAGGGTAAATTGCATCTGCTTAGTTAACACATTATACCTGTGAATATGACATGCCTTCCTGTTTTTGGTACATACTACGTCTTTCTATTAACCATGTTCTTACATCAAACTACTTTTCTTGTGTATCCCTCATCAATGCTCCTAATTTGTGAAATTGCATCTTCTTAGCTTACACATTATACATGTGAATGACACGCCTTCCTGTTTTTGGTACATACTACATCTGCCTATCACACCATGTTCTTACATCAAACTACTGTTCTTGTGTATCCTGCGTCTATCGCTTATGATGAGACAGTCATGCGCGTGGGTTAATATGAGACACAATACTCTTATAAAGAATGCAATTTCATCCTCTCCACATGATTCTCAAGAAATAGCAAGCCTAAATGAAGATATTGAACGTTGCTCTGTACCTGAAGACCGCACTTCCCCTACACCACCATCACAGGTGCTTGCTCCAACTTCACAGTGTGATATGTCGTTGCATGTTGCATATGGTGTCTAGCTTGTAATGCTTCTAATTAGGGTAAATTGCATCTGCTTAGTTTACACACTATACCTGTGAATATGACATGCCTTTCTATTTTTGGTACACACTACATCTATGTGTTAACCTTGTTCTTATATGAAACTACCTCTTTTTTATATCCTGCATCAATCACTTACGATGAGTCAACTTTATTCGTTGCATATTGCATATTATTTCTAGCCTGTTGCCATGTATTGCTTCTAATTTGGTCAAATACATTTGTTAGGGCACCCTTTTAATTTGGCAGAGTGATATTGGTTTCATCTTTCATATGGTTTCTAGCTTCCGGGGAATCCAGTTACAGGAGAACCAGGAACGGGGCATCAATTCTAACAAGTTCAAGCACCTTGTGCTTAGTTTACACTTTATACATCATACATGTCAATATGTCACACCGTCCTGTTTTTCATACGTATTCCATCCTCCTATAATGCGGCTGCCTGACATGAAAGTAGTGTTCGTCAGTAACATGCATCAATAAGTTCTGAAGAGCAAATTTTATTCCTTTTTCTTGTGGGTTTGACTTGACAAGGCAAAATCAAGAAAGAGGAAGGAAAAGAGTAAGGAAGGCAATGATGGTGGTCCTCTGCAGCAACGTAAACGGAGCATCTGTACCTATTCTCCTTGTACTGATAGTGCATTACAAGGTCCAAGTCTCCGCTCCCCTACTACACCATCCAAGGTGCTTGCTCTAACTTGGCAGTGTGATATCTGGTTGCATGTTGCATATGGTGTCTAGCTCGTATTGCTCCTAATTAGTGTAAACTGCATCTGCTTAGCTTACACATGATACATGTGAATATGACACGCTTTCCTATTTTTGGTACATACTATATCTGTCTATCACACCATGTTCTTATATGAAACTACTCTTCTTGTGTATCCTGCATCAGTCACTTATGATGGGACACCTTTAAGTTGGCAGTGTGATATTGGTTTGCGTCTTGAATATGATTTCTAGTTTGATGAACGCCACCTGTGACGAGACAGTTTTAACTTGGCAGAGTGATATTGATTGCACCTTCCATATGGTGTCTTGCAGTGTTTGTAATTTGTTGAAGTGCCTTCTGCTTAGTTACCACATCATAGGTGTGAATATGTCAAGCCATCCATTTTTTCGTACATATTCCATCCTCGTATCATGACTTTGCCTTTCATCGAGTAGTGTTAAATCGGTATCATGCATGAATGAGTTTCAAGAGCTAATGATATTCCTTTTCTTGTCGGTATGACCTCACAATGCAAAATAAATAAAGCTGAAGGAAATTGGCAAGGCATTGGATGATGGTGGTCCTTCCGAGCAACTGAAACGGAGGTTCTCTACAGATTCTACTCCGCCATCCTCCCAACAAGATTCGCAAGACAACGCAAGGCTAGACAGTCAATGTAGCTGTGTAGATGATGAGCACATCTCCCCAACTCCACCATCACAGGTGCTTGCTCTAACTTGGCACTATTATATGTGGTTGCATGTTGCGTATGATGTCTATCTTGTATTGCTTCTAACTTTGTTGAATTGCATCTGCTTACTTTACACATAATGCTTGTGAATATGACATGTGTTCCTGTTTCTACATCACACTACTATTCTTGCATATCCCGCATCAGTCACTTATGATAAGGCACCTTCAAGTAGCCACTGTGATATTGGTTGTGTCTTGCATATGGTTTCTAGCATATACTGCTTCTAATTTGTTGAAACGCCATACAGTTTGAACTTGGGCAGAGTGATATTCGTTGCATCTTTCATATGGTGTCTAGCTTGCAGTGCTTCTAATTTGTTGAAATGCCTTCTGCTTAGTTACCACATCATAGGTGTGAATATGTCACACCATCCTGTTTTTCAAACATATTCCATCCTCACATCACGTATTTGCCTTTCATCCGAGTAGTGTTCGTCAGTATCATGCATGAATGAGTTCTGAAGAGTGAATTTTATTCCTTTTTCTTATCGGTTTGACTTCACAATGCAAAATCATTACAGGTGAAGGAAATTAGTCCGGCAGTGGATGATGGTGGTCCTTCGGAGCAACTCAAACAGGGGGTCTCTACAGATTCTACTCCGCCATCCTCCCAACAAGAATCGCAAGACAACACAAGGCTGGACAGTCAACGTAGCTGTGTAGATGATGAGCACATCTCCCTACTCCACCATCACAGTGCTTGCTCTAACTTGACACTATTATATGTGGTTGCATGTTGCGTATGATGTCTAGCTTGTATTGCTTCTAACTTGAATTGCATCTGCTTACTTTACACATAATGCCTGTGAATATGACACGTGTTCTGTTTCTAGAACATACGTGTACATGATGAGCACATCTCCCTACTCCACCATCATGTGCTTGCTCTTTCTTGGAACTGTTATACGTGGTTGCGTTTTCCGTATGATGTCTAGTTTGTATTGCTTCTGATTATGTAGAATTGCATCTGCGTAGCTTGCAACTTATACCTGCAACGATCACTTACCCATAAGACACTTTAACTTGGGACTGTGATGTAGGTTGCATCTTGCATTGTCTTCTAGCTTGTACTGCTTCTAATTTCTTGAAATGGCACTTACGACGAGACACTTCTTACCTGATAGAGTGATATTGGTTGCATGTTCATATGGTGCCTAGCTTTCATTTCTTCTAATTTTGTTGAAATGCCTTTCGCCATCGTTTTTTCACACATATTCCATCCTCCTATCGTGACGTGTGAATATGAAACGCTGTCTTTTTTGTATATATTCCATCCTACTATCCTGCGCTTGCCTTACATCAAAGTAGTGTTAAATCTGTATCATGCATCAACCAGTTATGCAGAGCTAATTTTATTCATCTTCTTGTGGTTTTGACTTCATAAGGCAATATCAGAAAATAGGAAGGAAAATAGTAAGTTAGGGGATGTTGGTGGTACTCCGCACCGACGCAAACAGAGACTCTCTATATTTGCCACTGCTACTGCTAATGAAGTTGAAGTCCCAAGTCTACATGATGATTTCATCTCCCGTACTCCACCATTGCAGGTGCTTGCTCTAAGTTGACAATGTGATAATTGGTTTCATGTTGCATATGTTGTCTAGCCTGTATTTCTTCTATTTCGATTAAATTGCACCTGCTGAGTTTATACGTTATACATGTGCATATGACATGGCTTTCTGTGTCTAGAATACACTGCATCTATCTATCATACCATGTTCTTACATCAAAGTACTGTTGTTGTGTATCCCGCATCAGTAACTCATGATTGGACGCTTTTAATATGGCAGTTTGATAGTGGTTGCATCTTGCATTGATTTCTACGTTGTACTGCTTCTAATTTTTCGAATTGCCACTTATGACAAGACACTTTTAACTTGGCAGAGTAATATTGGTTGCATCTTTCATATGGTGTCTAGCTTGCATTACTTCAATTTTCTTGAAAATCCTACGCTTAGTTTGCACATCGTAGCTGTGAATATGTCATGCCGTCCTATTTTTCTTACATATTCCATCCTCATACGGTTGTCTTACATCAAAGTATTGCTTGTCAAGATCATGCATCAATGAGTTCAAGAGTGATTTTATTCTTTTGTGTTGTGGGTACAGCTTGACATGGCAAAGTAAAAAAGAGAAAGGAAAATAATATAGTAGGGAGTCTTTGTTACTCGTCGGGTGAAATGTAAAAGGTTACGCCATCGAGATTCTGCTGGTACTTATAGTGCAGTAGAAGGTCCACGTCCACCGGCTAAATCTAAAAACACAGTATCACCTGCTCCACCAGCTGCAGCATCCGCTTCAAATGTACCACCATCTCAACCAGTTACTCGTTCATTTGCTCCGGAACTGGCCAGTTCCCAAGCTGCCTTCACACCTAACACTACTTCCGAAGCACTGCTAACACAACAGGACTTGGCAAGATCAGATGAACCTCATGAGCATCAACAACAAGACGATAACTGACCGAGTCAAGTTGCAGTTGCATGCTCCTTTATATGTACTCTCACAGTTTGATGTACACTAACACTTTCCATATTCGTTGTTGAACTAGCACCATGGCGCAAGCGGAAATAGACATCAGGGATAATGTTTGACAGATTAACAAAATCTAAAGGAGGAAGAATGGAGATCCATTTTGAGGCAGGTTTAAAAAGGCCACGTGATGCTACAGAGTCAGCCAAGTTAGTATCATAGGCAGCCGTTGTCGTTAGGTGTCATGCGCGTATCCTCCCAACGTGGATCCAGTACAGGAATGAGAAAGACAATACCCAGTTTAACACCTTCCTTGACCATTTATCCGTAAGTAATGTTATTCATCGCAATTAGTAATATTGTCTTGCTCTGTCCCATACTTTCTAGCTTCCTCCTAGTAAGACTCACATTCTTTTTTCAAAAGATGAGGTTCAAGTTGGATCCGAAAGATGACGCAACTAAACAAGCATGCACTCATGTTTTTCGATGCTCTGCGACAAGATCGGTACCACCTTAGAAAATCTCACTTTGAAGGCAAGGCTAACAATGAAATCGCCCAAACATCTCTAGTGGAATATATTACAGATGAAGACTGGACAGCCCTCGTTAAACACTGGTCTGATCCAAAGTATCAGGTAGGCTATATGTATTTGATCAGACCATATTGAACTTGTATTTATGTATGTGCCTTACAAGTGTATCTTCTTCTAGGATAATTGTTTGAAGAACAAAACCAACCGTTCTAAAGTGAAATTCCAACAGACAACAGGATCTCGTAGCTATATTGCACACTGCGAGGCTCTTGTAAATAGCTGCTACTTCCTTCTTTTTTTTGTGCCATATTATTGTATCTATATTGACTTGTTCCAAATACAAAGGAAAGCCCGTGTGGACCAAAAAGAACCTGAACCGAATACAGTGCAAATCTTCAAGGATTGCCACACCAGCAAGATGAAGGGCATGAGCACACCAGTTCAAGCCCCTGTTGTAAGTCCTTACTCCTCCTGCCTTGAACTGATTGGTACTATGATGTGTTCATTTAACTACTTGGTTTGCAGCCAATGTCAGTTACTCTGTTCACTTTTATACACAGTTGTCTTAACGTATCATTTCACCTTACATGGTTTAAAAGAGATGAAGGATATTCTTTTGGTCTTGATCTGTAATCTAGTTGTTATGTTCACGTGCGCACACAATGATAAAATAGTCTGTTTGTTTTATATCTGTTTACCCATGATATGAATGATGTCATACTATGTTCATCCTACTTTAAACCATGTCTCTTTATCCTTAGATGTCAATGAATGTGAGGAAATGAACAATACAGTAGGCATGCTACATGGACATATGCTCCGAAAGTGATTTTATTATGTAGTTGGCACTACAATACATGCTAATGTATTACAGTGGTTCATCAAAATAAGTTATGTATAAACGTTTAACCTACTTTGTTTGTTTTTGTCTCATTAGTAACTTATCTGGTACACTAATCTACAAGTTCAAACTTTCAGGAAGCTATGGAACAAATGATTGAACAGCCACAACCACCTGAAGGTGACGAGGCTACTATAGGCACAATGTCACCTCTTGCTGCAGTGCGTCAGTATCTCTCCACTAACAGTGCAAAAAGCACCTTCCTGCGTAATTTTGGGTTAGTTGTCAAGGTAACCTCGTCCAAATTGCCTACTGAACAAAATCTTCCTGCTAGACAGAGTGATATATCTGTGCTCCAGACACAAGTCCAATCCCTAATGGACGTTGTTTCGGAAACCAGAGAGCCCCCTTCTTCTTCTTCTTCCTTGACCTCCTCCCTAGATGGGAGAAGGGTTTCCCCTCTGGTCCTTGGCTCCCATGGCGTGGGAGGGGCGAGAGCACCTCCGAGATGGGATCTATCTCTCTGTTTCTGCGTTCTCAGATTCTGCCCCTTCACCGTTTCTTTTATATCCAGAGATCGGTAACTCAGATTGGATTGAAACCTTCGCCCAGATCGTTTTCCAAAAATTAGCTTTCTTGCGGCCAAAGAAGGGCATCAACCGCCTTAAGAGTGGCCCACGAGGGTGGGGGCGCGCCCACTTTAAGTGGGCGTGGGCCCCTATCTCGTGGCCACCTCGGGCATCGTCTCGCGTTGACTCTTCCTCCCAAAAATTACAAATATTCCAAAATAATTCTCCGTCCGTTTTTATCCCGTTTGGACTCCGTTTGATATGGGGTTTCTGCGAAACATAAAACATGCAATGCATGCGAACGGCCTTGGGCCTTTGGATAAATATGTTAGTCCCAAAAAATAGTAGAAAAACTTGCCAAAAGTATATGAAAGTTGAATAATATTGCCATGGAACAATAAAAAATTATAGATACGACGGAGACGTTGCTACGTCTTGAGCTTGCGTTGGTTTTCCTCGAAGAGGAGAGGGTGATGCAGCAATAGTAGCGTAAGTATTTCCCTTAGTTTTTGAGAACCAAGGTATCAATCCAGTAGGAGGCTCCTCAAAAGTCCCACGCACCTACACAAACAAACAAAGAACCTGCAACCAACGCAATAAAGGGGTTGTGAATCCCTTCACGGCCACTTGCGAAAGTGAGATCTAATAGAGATAATAATATAAAATAAATATATTTTTGGTATTTTATAATATAGATGCAAAAAGTAAAGATGCAAATAAAAGTAAATTGGAAGCAAATATGATAAGAGATAGACCCCGGGGCCATAGGTTTCACTAGTAGCTTCTCTCAAGATAGCATAAGTATTACGGTGGGTGAAGAAATTACCGTCGAGCAATTGATAGAAAAGCGAATAATTATGAGATTATCTAGGCATGATCATGTATATAGGCATCACGTCCGCAACAAGTAGACCGACTCCTACCTGCATCTACTACTATTACTCCACACATCGACCGACTCCTGCCTGCATCTAGAGTATTAAGTTCATAAGAACAAAGTAACGCATTAAGCAAGATGACATGATGTAGAGGGATAAACTCAAGCAATATGATATAAACGCCATCTTGTTATCCTCGATGGCAACAATACAATACGTGCCTTGCAACCCTTTCTTTCACAGGGTAAGGACACCGCAAGATTGAACCCAAAGCTAAGCACTTCTCCCATGGCAAGAAAGATCAATCTAGTAGGCCAAACCAAACTGATAATTCGAAGAGACTTGCAAAGATAACTCAATCATACATAAAAGAATTCAGAGAAGATTCAAATATTATCCATAGATAAACTTGATCATAAACCCACAATTCATTGGATCTCGACAAACACACCGCAAAAATAGTTTACATCGAATAGGAGGAAGAAATACGTCGGTGGACGCCCGAGGGGCCCACGAGACAGGGGGGCGCGCCCTATAGGGGGGGCGCCCTCCTATCTCGTGGAGGCCTCGGCTGCTTCTTTACTTGCACTCCAAGTCCTCTGGATCATGTTCGTTCCAAAAATCACGCTCCCGAAGGTTTCATTCCGTTTGGACTCCGTTTGATATTCCTTTTCTTTGAAATACTGAAATAGGCAAAAAAACAACAATACATGCTGGGCCTCCGGTTAGTAGGTTAGTCCCAAAAATGATATAAATGTGTAAAATAAAGCCGATAAACATCCAAAAGGGGTAATATAATAGCATGGAACAATCAAAAATTATAGATACGTTGGAGACGTATCAGACGTATCATCTACCGTGTGCCATCCACACGAAGAAGGACGAGGAGGGTAACCTGGTTTTACCAAAGTACACCACTCGACAATGCACACTCCTCATTCAGCAATTCCGTGAAGGTGAACTGAGTGAGAAGGGCTCCGACAAGGATGAGGACGAAGAAAAGGTAGAAGATTACCCGAAGGTCAATGCGACTTTGATGATTTTTTGCTGATGTTGAGAGCAAGAGTCGACTCAAAGTCATCAACCAAGAGATGAACATGGGTGCTCCGGAAACTACAACGTACCTCAAGTGGTCGAAGACTCCTATTACCTTCGACCAGTCGGATCACCCAGCTCACATTGCTACCCCGGGCGGCAAGCTTTGGTGGTCGACCCAGTCGTTGGAGGCACTTGGTTGCACAAAGTTCTTATGGATTGCGGCAGCGGTTTGAACATTCTGTATGCTGAGACCCTCCAGGGGATGGGCATTCCGATGTCCCGACTCAGTGAAAGCAACATGCAGTTTCACGGGGTCATCCCAGGGAAGAAGGTGAAGTCACTTGGGCAGATTGCTCTAGATGTAGTTTTTGGCGACTCGAATAATTTTCGCAAGGAAAAGTTGACGTTTGAAGTGGTAGATTTTCACAGTGCCTATCATGCCACTCTGGGTCGACCGGCATATGCTCGTTTCATGGCCCGTCTGTGTTACGTGTACCTCAAGCTAAAGATGCCCAGTCCCAAAGGCGTGATTAGGGTCACTGGAAATAGGCAGAGGGCGAAGGAATGTCTCCAGGAGGGATCCAAGATTGCCGATGAACAAATGGCAATGGTGGTGCTTGAGGAGTACAAGAAAAATGTTGATCCAAGTGATTTGCTTCATTCTAAGATGCCTGCTTCTGAATCTGCATTTCAATCGATCGGCGAGACAAACTAGTTCACATCCACCCGGAAGATCCCACAGCTGCTCCGACAACATCTCAACTACACTCGACAGCAAATAGGAAGCCGCGGTCATCCAATTCCTCCGTGAGAACTGGGACATCTTTGCATGGAAACCATCCGACATGCCAGGTGTACCCATAGAGCTGCCTGAGCAAAGTTTAAGTCTAAAGAAAAACCTGTCAAAGAGCATCTCCATCATTCCGCCGCGAGAAGAGGAAGTGGCTCGGCTCTTGGCAGCTGAGTTCATACGCGAGATATACCACTCTGAGTGGCTCGCCAACGTCGTCATGGTCCCCAAGAAGGATAATTCAATCCGCATGTGCATAGACTTCAAGCATATAAATCGGGCCTGGTAGAAAGACCATTTTCCGCTCCCTCGCATCAATCAGATAGTCGACTCGATTGCGGGATGTGAGCATTTGTCTTTGCTTGATGCGGATTCTGGATACCATCAGATCCGACTGTATGGGCTGGATGAAATAAAAACGGCCGTCATCACCCCGTTTGGCTGTTTTTGCTATGTCACTATGCCATTCGGCCTCAAAAATGTTGGTGCCACATTCATGCGCATGATCCAGAAGTGTCTACTCACTCAGATCAGTCGGAATGTGGACGCCTATATGGATGATATTACCGTCAAGTCACGCAAAGGTTCCGACCTGCTGACTAATCTCGCTGAAACCTTTGCCAATTTGAGAAGGTATGACATTAAGCTGAATCTTTCCAAGTGCACATTTAGAGTCCCTGGAGGAAAGTTACTTGGTTTCCTCGTGTCTGAACGAGGGATAGATGCCAACCCCGAGAAGATCGGTGCGATTGTTCGAATAACACGTCCTGAGTGTCTGGATGACATCGAGAAGCTCACAGGTTGTCTCACAGCACTGAGTCGGTTCATTTCTCGGTGAAAAGGCACTACCTCTTTACCGACTGATGAAGAAATCTGATAAGTTCGAGTGGACTCTTGAAGCCGAAGTAGCGTTTGTGGAGCTCAAAGCCCTGCTTTCCACACAGCTGGTGCTTGCTGCTCCGAACAACAAAGAGCCTCAACTCTTGTACATTGTGGCCACTGGTCAGGTTGTCAGCACAATGCTCACAGTGGAACGAGAAGAAGAAGGCAAGACCTATAAAGTTCAACGACCAGTGTACTATATCTCTGAAGTTCTAACTCCGTCCAAGCAGAGGTACCCGCATTATCAGAAACTTGTTTCTGGAATTTACTTGACTACGAAGAAAGTTGCACATTATTTCCAAGACCACTCCGTTACAGTTGTCAGTGACGCCCCGTTATCTGAAATCATGAAAAATCAGGATGCAACTGGCCGAGTGGCTAAATGGGAAATTGAGCTTCTCCCTTTGGATATCAAGTTTGAAGCAAAGAAGGTGATCAAGTCTCAAGCACTCACAGATTTCTTGGCCGAGAGGATTGAACAGGAACAATAGACTCAAGTTCACTCGGAGCACAGGACTATGTTCTTCGATGGGTCTAAAAGTTTAAATGGGTCTGGTGCTGGAGTAGTCCTAGTGTCTCCAAGAGGTGATAGACTCAGTTATGTCCACCCGATCCACTTTGATTCCTCCAACAACGAGGCTGAGTACGAGGCACTCCTCTATGGATTGTGTATGGCTATCTCACTCGGCGTTCGTTGCCTGATGGTCTACGGTGACTCGGATTTGGTGGTCAATCAAGTGATGAAGGAGTGGGATGACAGAAACCCTACCATGACGGGATATTGCAATGCAGTAAGGAAGTTAGAGAAAAAGCTTGAGGGTTTTGAGCTTCACCATATTCCCTGACTCAAAAATCAAGCAGCTGAGGATCTGGCAAAGATAGGTTCCACTCAGAAGCCTATCCCCAGCAATGTGTTTCTTGAGCACCTCCATTCCCCGTCAGTATAGTAAGATCGTTTCACTGAAGAGCTTCCCCAGGTGAAAAGCCCTACCGATCCGACTGAAATCGAGATCCCTGCTGCTATTGACTTGGTGATGGAGCTCCTGGTGATTACCCCTGACTGGACTGTGTCATACATTGCATATTTGCTCAAGAAAGAGCTCCCAGAGGATGAGGTTGGGGCGCGTCAGATTGTCCACAGATCCAAGGAGTAATAGACAACTTTTCAAAGAGAGTGTCATCGGCGTTGTCCAACGATGCATTTCCCCAGAAGAAGGTCGACTGATCCTGGAAGAGATCCACTCGGGGATTTGTGGTCATCATGTGTCCTCTCGGACAATTGTTGCCAAAGCATACCAAGCTCGATTTTACTGGCCACGAGCCAACGAAACAACTAAAGAGATCGTTCAGCGTTCTGAAGGATGCCAGTTCTACGCAAACATGTCCCATAAGCCTGCATCTGCCCTGAAAACCATTCCACTCGTCTGGCCGTTCGCCGTGTCGGGTTTGGACATGATTGGACCTCTTAGGACAGGCAGGAGCGGCTTCACTCATCTGCTTGTTGCAGTCAACAAATTCACAAAGTAGATCAAAGCCAAACCAATCAAAAACTTAGATTCACGCATGGCCATCAAGTTCATAAAAGAGTTGGTATTTCAATATGGAGTCCCACACAACGTTATCACAGACAACAGTTTGAACTTCGATTCGGAGGAATTCATAGAATTTTGTGCTTCCCAGGGCACTCAGGTGGATTAAACATCCGTTGCACACCCACAGTCGAATGGACAAGCTGATCGAGCTAACGGCCTCATCCTCCAAGGACTAAAACCTCGGCTCATGCACGACCTCGAGTATGCAGCGGGAGCCTGGGTAACAGAATTGTCGTCTATTTTGTGGGGTTTAAGGATGACTCCCAACCGATCCACCAATCGAACCCCTTTCTTCATGGTGTATGGAGTTGAAGTTGTGCTGCCTCGTGATCTCTTTCACAATGCACCCCGACTGGAACTCTATTCAGAGGTTGGGGCAGAGAAAGCTTGACAAGACGTCATTGACCTTTTGGAAGAAGAACGAGAGATAGCCTTGATCCGGTCGACTGTTTATCAGCAAGATTTTCGCTGATTCCATGCAAGAAGCGTCAGAGGTCGAGCATTTCAAGAGGGGGACCTTGTTCTCCGAGTGGATCAGCAGCGTCCGCAGAAGCTCGCCCCCACATGGGAAGGCCCTTTCGTCGTCACCAAGGTGTTACACAATGTGGCCTACCACCTCTACAACCTTGCGCAAAATAAGGACGAACCACGCTCTTGGAACGCGGATCTTCTTCGTCGATTTTATACCTAGCACTCGGATTGTCGAGATGTAATAAGAGTACTGCTAGATTGTTTATCAAGACATGACTCCTGCAGTCACATAATGATTTCGCTCGCATAAGCATGTGTTCAAAACCCTCAGTGGGTGACCTAGCTGCGAAACTTGTTTTCGCCTAAGTTAAAAAACTACTCCAAGTGAAAGCGTCCCTCTCACTCGGGCACTTAGCCACGAGCCCGTCCTCGCCTAAGTTAAAAAACTACTCCGAGTGAAAGTGTCCCTCTCACTCGGGGGCTTAGCCGCGAGCCCGCCCTCGCCTAAGTTAAAAAAAATCTACTCCAAGTGAAAGCGACCCTCTCACTCGGAGGCTTAGTCGTGAGCCCGTCCTCGCCTAAGTTAAAAAAATACTCCTAGTGAAAGCGTCCCTCTCACTCGGGGGCTTAGCCGCGAGCCCTCCTCACCTAAGTTGGAAAAAACTACTCCAAGTGAAAGCGTCCCTCTCACTCGGAGGCTTAGCTGCGAGCCCGTCCTCGCCTAAGTAAAAAAACTACTCCGAGTGAAAGTGTCCCTCTCACTCGGGGGCTTAGCCGTGAGCCCATCCTCGCCTAAGTTAAAAAACATCTCTGAGAGAAAGCGTCCCTCTCACTCGGGGGCTTAATCGTGAGCCGATCCTCGCCTAAGTTAAAAAACTACTCCGAGTGAAAGTGTCCCTCTCACTCGGAGGCTTAGCCGCGAGCCCGTCCTCGTCTAAGTTAAAAACTACTCCGAGTGAAAGCGTCCCTCTCACTTGGGGGCACCGCGAGCCCGTCCTCACGTAAGTTAAAAAACTACTTCGAGTGAAAGCGTCCCTCTCACTCGGAGGCTTAACTGCGAGCCCGTCCTCACCTAAGTTAAAAAATTACTCCAAGTGAAAGCATCGCTCTCACTCGGGGGTTTAGCCGCGAGCCCGTCCTCGCCTAAGTTAAAAAAGCTACTCCGACTGAAAGGTCCCTCTCACTCAGAGGCTTAGCGGCGAGCCCGTCCTCGCCTAAGTTAAAAACTACTCCGACCGAAAGTGTCCCTCTCACTAGGGGGCTTAGCCACGAGCCCGTCCTCGCCTAAGTTAAAAAACTTCTCCGAGAGAAAGTGCCCCTCTCACTCGGGGGCTTAGCTGCGAGCCCATCCTCGCCTAAGTTAAAAAAACTACTCCGAGTGAAAGCGCCCCTCTCACTCGGGGGCTTAGCTGCGAGCCCGTCCTCGCCTAAGTTAAAAAAACTACTCTGAGTGAAAGGGCCCCTCTCACTCACAGGCTTAGCAGCGAGCCCGTCCTCGCCTAAGTTAAGAAACTACTCCGAGTGAAAGTGTCCCTCTCACTCGGGGGCTTAGCCACGAGCTCGTCCTCGCCTAAGTTAAAAAACTTCTCCGAGTGAAAGCTTTCATTTCACTCGAGGGCTTAGCCGTGAGCCTATCTTCGTCTAAGTTAAAATCTACTCCGAGTGGAGAGCATCCTATTGGGAAACATAGCATGCAATTTCAAAAAATTCCTATGCTCACGCAAGATCTATCTAGGAGATGCATAGCAACAAGAGGGGGAGAGTGTGTCCACGTACCCTCGTAGACTGAAAGCGGAAACGTTTGCTTAACACGGTTGATGTAGTCGAACGTCTTTTCGTTCCGACCGATCAAGTACCGAACGTATGGCACCTTCGAGTTCTGCAGACGTTCAGCGCGATGATGTCCCTTGAGCTCTAGATCCAGCAAAGGGTCGAGGAACTAGACGAGTTCCATCAGCACGATGACATGGTGACAGTGATGGTGATGTGATGTGCGCAGGGCTTCGCCAAGCACCTTGAGAATATGACCGGAGGCGTAAACTCTGGAGGGGGTGCCGCACACGGCTTGGAACAATTGATGTGTGTTGTAGGGGCGCCCCGTATATAAAGGAGGGAGGGAGAGGAGGTCGGCCCTAGGCGCGCCCCAAGTAGGAGGAGCCCTACTTGGGGTCCTAGTAGGATTCACCCCCCTTCCTTTTGTCGGAGGGGGAAAGGGGGAAGGAGAGAGGGAAGGAGAAGGAAAGGGGGGCGCCGCCCCCTCTCCTTGTCCAATTCGGCCTCCTTCCCTAGTGGGGGGTGCACCACCCCTTGTGGGCTGGTGTGCCTCCCTCCTATGGCCCATATCTTTCCCCGGAGGGTACAGGTAACCCCTCTAGTACTCCGATATGTACCCGATACATTCCGGAACATTTCCGGTGTCTGAATACTACCTTCCAATATGTCAATCTTTACCTCTCGACCATTTCAAGACTCCTCATCATGTCTGTGTCTCATCCGGGACTCCGAACAACCTTCGGTTACCAAAACACATAACTCGTATATAATACAAATCGTCATCGAACGTTAAGCATGCGGACCCTGCGGGTTCGAGAACTATGTAGACATGACCGAGACACCTCTCCGGTCAATAACCAATAGCGGAACCTAGATGCTCATATTGGCTCCCACATATTGTACGAAGATCTTTATCGGTCAAAGCGCTATGTCAAGATACGTTATTCCCTTTGTCATCGGTATATTACTTGCCCGAGATTCGATCGTCGGTATCTTCCCACCTAGTTCAATCTTGTTACCGGCAAGTCTCTTTACTCGTTCCATAATGCATTACCCGTAACTAACTCATTAGTCACAATCCTTGCAAGGCTTCATATGACGTGGATTACTGAGAGGGCCCAGAGATACCTCTCCGATACTCGGAGTGACAAATCCTAATCTCGATCTATGCCGACCCAACAAACACCTTTGGGGATACCTAGAGCATATTAATAATCACCCAGTTACGTTGTGACGTTTGATAGCACATAAGGCATTCCTCCGGTGTCCGCGAGTTGCATAATCTCATAGTCAGAGGAATATGTATTTGACATGAAGAAAGCAGTTGCAATAAAACTAAGCGATCATTATGATATGCTAACAGATGGGTCTTGTCCATCGCATCATTCTCCTAATGATGTGATCCTGTTCATCAAATGACAACACTTGTCCATTGCTAGGAAACATAGCCATCTTTGATCAACGAGCTAGTCTAGTAGAGGCATACTTGGGACACTATGTTTTGTCAATGTATTCACACATGTATCAAGTTTCTGGTTAATACAATTCTAGCATTAATAATAAACATTTATCATGAATAAGGAAATATAAAATAACAACTTTATTATTGCCTCTAGGGCATATTTCCTTTAGTCTCCCACTTGCACTACAGTCAATAATCTAGATTACATTGTAATGATTCTAACACCCTTGGAGTCTTGGTGCCGATCATGTTTTGCTTGTGGAAGAAGCTTAGTCAACGGGTCTGTCACATTCAGATCCGTATGTATTTTGCAAATCACAATGTCTCCCTCCTTGATCAAATCTCGGATGGAGTTGAAGCGCTTCTTGATGTGTTTGGTCTTTTTGTGAAATCTGGATTCCTTCGCTAAGGCAATTGCTCCAGTATTGTCACAAAAGATTTTCATTGGACCCGATGCACTAGGTATTACACCTAGATCGGATATGAACTCCTTCATCCAGACTCCTTCATTTGCTGCTTCCGAAGAAGCTATGTACTCCGCTTCACACGTTGATCCTGCCACGACGCTCTGCTTGGAACTGCACCAACTGACAGCTCCACCAGTCAATAAAAATACGTATCTTGTTTGTGACATAGAATTATCCGAATCAGTGTCAAAGCTAGCATCGACGTAACCACTTACGACAAGCTCTTTGTCACCTCCATAAATGAGAAACATATCCCTTGTCGTTTTAAGGTACTTCAGGATGTTCTTCACCACTGTCTAGTGATTCACTCCTGGATTACTTTGGTACCTCCCTGTTAAACTCATAGCAAGGCACACATCAGGTCTAGTACACAACATAGCATACATGATAGAACCTATGGCAGAGGCATAGGGAATGACTATCATTTTCTCTCTATATTCAGTAGTGGTCGGGCATTGAGTCTGACTCAAGTTCACACCTTGTAATACAGGCAAGAAACCTTTCTTTGACTAATCCATTTTGAACTTCTTCAAAACTATATCAAGGCATGTGCTTTGTGAAAGTCCTATCAAGCGTCTTGATCTATCTCTATAGATATTGATGCCCAATATATAAGCAGCTTCACCAAGGTTTTCCATTGAAAAACTTTTATTCAAGTATCCTTTTATGCTATCCAGAAATTCTACATCATTTCCAATCAACAATATGTCACCCACATATAATATTAGAAATGCTATAGAGCTCCCACTCACTTTCTTGTATAAAACCATATGCTTTGATCACCTCATCAAAGCGTATATTCCACCTCCGAGATGCTTGCACCAGTCCATAAATGGATCGCTGGAGCTTGCACACTTTGTTAGTACCTTTAGGATCGACAAAACCTTCTGCTTGAATCATATACAACTCTTATTTAAGAAATCCATTAAGGAATGCAGTTTTGTTATCCATTTGCTAGATTTAATAATCATAAAATGCAGCAATTGCTAAGATGATTCGGACAGACTTAAGCATCACTACGGGTGAGAAAGTCTCATCGTATCAACTCCTTGAACTTGTTGAAAACCTTTTGCGACAAGTCGAGCTTTATAGACAGTACCATTACCATCAACGTCAGTCTTCTTCTTGAAGATCCATTTATTCTCTATGGGTCACTGATCATCAGGCAAATCCACCAAAGTCCAGACTTTTTTCTCATACATGGATCCTATCTCAGATTTCATGGCCTCTGGCCATTTATCGGAATATGGTCTCATCATAGCTTCTCCATAGTTCGTAGGTTCGTCATGGTCAAGCAACATGACTTCCAGAACAGGATTACCATACCACTCTGGTGCGGATCATGATCTGGTTGATCTATGAGCTTCCATAGCAACTTGATCTGAAGTTTCATGATCATTATCATTAGCTTCCTCTCTAGTTGGTGTAGGCATCACGGGAACGGATTTCTCGGATGATCTACTTTCCAAATTGAGAGAAGGTAAAATTACCTCATCAAGTTATACTTTCCTCCCACTATCTTCTTTCGAGACAAACTCCTTCTCTAGAAAGGTTCCATTCTTGGCGACAAAGATCTTGCCTTCGGACCTGGGGTAGAAGGTGTACACAATTGTTTCCTTAGGTTATCCTATGAAGACGCACTTCTCTGATTTGGGTTCGATCTTATCAGGCTGAAGCCTTTTGACATAAGCATCACATCCCCAAACTTTAAGAAATGACAGCTTAGGTTTGTTGTCAAACCAAAGTTCATACGGTGTCGTCTCAAAGAATTTTGACGGTGCACTGTTTAATGTGAATGCAGCTATCTCTATTGCATAACCCCAAAATGATAGTGGTAAATCGGTAAGAGACATCATAGATCGTACCATATCCAATAAGGCACGGTTACAATGTTCAGACACACCATTACGCTGTGGTGTACCAGGTGGCGTGAGTTGTGAAAGTATTCCATATTGCTTTAAATGAAGGCCAAACTCGTAACTCAAATATTCACCTCCACGGTCAGATCGTAGAAACTTTATTTTCTTATTACGATGATTCTCCACTTCACTCAGAATTTCTTTGAACTTTTCAAATGTTTTAGACTTTTGTTTCATTAATAAGATATACCCATATCTGCTCAAATCATCTGTGAAGGTCAGAAAATAACGATCCCCACCACGAGCATCAACACTCATCGGACTGCATACATCGGTATGTATTATTTCCAATAAGTCATTAGCTCGTTCCATTGTTCCGGAGAATGGAGTTTTAGTCATCTTGCCCATAAGACATGGTTCACAAGTATCAAATGATTCATAATCAAGTGATTCCAAAAGTCCATCTAAATGGAGTTTCTTCATGCGCTTTACACCGATATGACCTAAACGACAGTGCCACAAATAAGTTGCACTATCATTATCAACTTTGCATCTTTTGGCACTAATATTATGAATATGTGTATCACCACGGTTGAGATTCAACAGAAATAGACCACTCTTAAAGGGTGCATGACCATAAAAGAGATTACTCATATAAATAGAACAACCATTATTCTCTGATATAAATGAATAACTGTCTCGCACTAAACAAGATCCAGATATAATGTTCATGCTCAACGCTGGCACCAACTAACTATTATTCAGGTTTAAAACTAATCCCAAAGGTAGATGTAGAGGTAGCGTGCCGACGGTGATCACATCGACCTTGGAACCAATCCTGGCGCGTCTCGTCACCTCGTCCTTAGCCAATCTTCATTTAATCCGTAGTCCCTGTTTCGAGTTACAAATATGAGCAACCGAACTGGTATCAAATACCCAGGCCCTACTACGAGAATTAGTAAGGTACACATCAATAACATGTATATCAAATATACCTTCGTTCACTTTGCCATCCTTCTTATCCACCAAATACTTGGGGCAGTTTTGCTTCCAGTGACCAGTCCCTTTGCAGTAGAAGCACTCAGTTTTGAGCTTGGTTCCAGCTTTGGGTTTCTTCCCCTTCTTACCCTTTCCCTTTTTCTCGAAACTAGTGGTCTTGTTAACCAGCAACACTTGATGCTCCTTTTTGATTTGTACCTCTGCAGCCTTTAGTATTGCGAAAAGCTCGGGAATAGTCATTTCCATCCCTTGCATATTGTAGTTCATCATGAAGCCTTTGTATCTTGGTGGCAGTGATTGAAGAACTCTGTCAATGACACAATCATCTGGAAGAATAACTCCCAGCTGAGTCGAGTGATTATGGTACCCAGACATTCTGGGTATGTGCTCACTGACAGAACTGTTCTCCTCCATCTTGCAGCTATAGAACTTGTTGAAGACTTCATATCTCTCAACTTGAGCATTTTCTTGAAATATTAACTTCAACTCCTGGAACATCTCATATGGTCCATGCCGTTCAAAACGTCTTTGAAGTCTCGATTCTAAGCCGTAAAGCATGGCACACTGAATTATCGAGTAGTCGTCAACACGCGACTGCCAAGCATTCACAATGTCTTTAGTTGCTGGGGGGTACACCTAGCGGTGCATCAAGGACATAATTCTTCTATGCAGCAATGAGGATAATCCTCAAGTTACGGACCCAGTCTGTGTAGTTGCTACCATCATCTTTCAACTTAGCTTTCTCTAGGAACGCATTAGAATTCAAGGGAACGGTAGCACGGGCCATTGATCTACAACATAGATATGCAAAAACTATGAGGACTAAGTTCATGATAAATTAAGTTCAATTAATCATATTACTTAAGAACTCACACTTAGATAGACATTCCTCAAGTTATCTAAATGATACGTTATCCAAATCAACTAAACCATGTCCGATCATCACGTGAGATGGAGTAGTCATCAATGGTGAACAATTATACCTTGAAATTTAGTTAATGGATCATCTTATAATGCTACTACTGTACTAAGCAAAATAATATGGATAAAGATAAACATCACATGCAATCAAAATATGTGACATGATATGGACATCATCATCTTGTACATTTGATCTCCATCTCCAAAGCAACGTCATGATCTCCATCATCACCGGCTTGACACCTTGATCTCCATCGTAGTCTCGTGGTCGTCTCGCCAACTATTGCTTCTACGACTATCGCTGCTGCTTAGTGATAAAGTAAAGCAATTACATGGCGTTTGTATTTCATACAATAACTCGACAATCATAAGGCTCACTCCAGGAATCAGGCACTTTGCCATCAGCCATGGCTGATGGCAAAGACCTTTCTCGTCAGCCAGCTGACGGCAACAGATCCGACTGAATAGGCTACGGCAAAGGCCTCTTTGCCATATGCTGGTGGATGGCAAAGATGCAAAGGGTTTTGCCGTCTGCTGACAGACGACAAAGAGCCTGGATGACACACGTGGCAGTTCAGGACCGTTTAGTGGTTAATGACGTGCTTTGCCGTCAGCTGGCAGATGGCAAAGGCCTTTGCATCATTGTCGTCAGCCAGCGGACGGCAAAGATGCAAAGGCCTTTGCCGTCTGCTGGCTGACGGCAAATCTTCCAAATAGGCCAGCCCACTACACCCCAGGTTATACAGGTAGCTGCCACGTGGCAGCTTTGCCATCCGCTAGCAGACGGCAAAGACCTTAGTCGTCTGCCAGCAGACGGCAAAGTGGCTATATAGCCCTTGTTTTACCTGTTTTTTCTAAATTCATTCAATTTGAGAGAATTTCATATATATATATATATATATATATATATATATATATATATATATATATATATATATATATATATATATATACACACATTTCAAAATAATTTCAACAATCATACCAACAATAAGTTTCCAACAACATATACAACTTTCCAACAACATGAACATATACAAGTTTCCAACAACATACAATGGTTTCCAACAACATTTCCATACATACATATCCAACAAGTATGCAACAAGGTTCCATAAACAAAAATGAAGCACAAGCACAAGTAAAAGTTTGCAACAAGTTTCCATCAATGCAAGCTTCCTCATCTCAAACAAATCTGCAAATTAGGAAAGATGAAATTTAGAAGAAGAAGAAGACTAGCTATAAGAAAAAGAAGAAAAAGAAGAAGAAGAAGAAGAAGAAGAAGAAGAAGAAGAAGAAGAAGAAGAAGAAGAAGAAGAAGAAGAATAAGAAGAAATGCTATTTTTAACTAAGGTAGGTAAAATGCTATTTTTAGCTAAGGTAGGTAATGCTAAGTGTGTAGGTCATTTTAGAGCTAAGCTGGGTAAATAGGTCATTTTGGAGCTAACGTAGGTAGTTATGCCATTTTTGAGCTAACTAAGCATATTTATTCCTTTTGTAGGACAAAATGATAAGTGTAGGTCATTTTAGAGCTATCCTAGTTAAAATCGGTCATTTTGGAGCTAGCTAAGGTTATTTTGTCATTTTGGAGGAGCATAAACTAATTATATGATAGTTTGGAGCTAAACCATGGTCATTATGCCATTTTTACCTAAGTAAGCTAATTATGTCATATATGAACTAGGTAAGCTAAGTATAGATCATTATTTAGCTATCCTAGGTAGTAATGACATTTTTTTAGCTAACTAAGCATATTAAATCATTTAGGAGGAAAAAAAGGCTAAGTATAGGTCATTTTATAGCTATCCTAGGTAAAGTATGTCAGTTTGGAGCTAAGTAAGGTTATTATGTCATTTTTGAGGAAAATAAGCTAAGTATAGGTCATTTTGGAGCTAAACCAAGGTTTTATGCCATTTTTACCTAAGTGCGCTAATTATGTCATAAATGAAGTAGCTAAGCTAATTATAGATCATTATTGAACTATCCTAGGTTTTTATGCCATTTTTTTACCTAAGTGAGCTAATTATGTCATAAATGAACTAGCTAAGCTAGCTATAGATCATTATTGAACTATCCTAGGTAGTTATGCCATTTTCTAGCAAACAAAGCATATCAAGTCATTTTGGAGGAAAAAATGCTAAGTATAGCTCATTTTATAGCTACCCTACGTAGAATATGTCATTTTGGAGGTGAGTAAGGTTATTCTGTCATTTTCGAGGAAAATAAGCTAAGTATAGGTCATTTCTTAAGCTAAGTATGCATTTGTTAAGAAAATCACTTGGGAAAACTTACCATCATCAGGGAGATGAAGGACCGGTTGGGGTTGCGCCACCGAGAGACGGAGAAGGATCGGTCGATCCTTTTGGGAGGCGTGCTGCACCAAAGATCATTTCCAATGTTTAGTTAACATGATGCAACTGAAATGTGAATACTAGTGACTAATGTCCATTCAAATGAAACTCACCGTGTCCGCAATACCAATCTGGGGCATCGACGGAGGGGTCTGGCCGGTTTTCTCGCACACGGACTGCACATTTTGTTTTCACGAGTCAGTCATATTAGTTAGTAATAAAACGAACATTACGTGCATGATTTGGCTAGTATGCGGGAGAAACTTACCACGAGGAGCTCGTATATGGCCCGGTGACCCGCGTCCTTTCGGTTCCTCTCTGCCTCCAACATATTAGTCGTCCTCTCCACCATGTCCCTCTCCCTCTGCGCCGCGTGCCTGGTTGCCTCCGCCAGATGCTCCTGGGCCCTAGCCTCGACGACGAGCTCCATTGGCCGTGGTCGAGGCCTCATCTCTGGAAGATACCTCGTCCGACGCTTCTTGATCTCTAGGAGACTTCTAGGACAACGTATCAGTCCATCACCAGATAGCATCACGAGCTCAAGATCAAAAGGACTCTGGCTCGGGTTGAAGTCCTCACCTTTCATCTTATTCCCCCAGTCTCTGTACCTCACGAGCTTGTCGTGGGAGGAGATGTTGGTGAAGCTCTCCGGATGATCGAGGTCATCCTCCGAGAATGCCTTGACCTTCTTGAACGGGGCACTATGGGCCATGGCATAGAGGTCGTATAGCAGCGGCACCTCCTTCTTGTTGTGTCGCGCCTGAAAGAGAGGAACATGGTAAATTAGTAATTAAAGGGCTGAAGCTAGCATGAAGAATGAAATTGCATGAATCGTTAAGGGCTCGAACCACATACCCAGTGATCCCCGCACTCAAACATGTTGGAGCTCCCTTGATGGTGCGGGACACCTTGCATCTGGGCACGCTTGTCCCTGGCCTTTTTGTGGACGGCTAGCCATTGGAGAGAGCACCACTCGTCCACCAACCTCTCCCAACAGTCCATCTTATCCGCACACCATCTCGGGGGCACCTAAGTTAGACAAAGAGAAATTTCAGCGCTACGCCTACGAATCAAATCAAGGAAACTAAGTAAAAGCCTTAAGAATAGGTAATTACCTTCATGTACTTGTCCTTACTCAGATACTTGACGCGGCACTTCTTCTGCCTCCTGATGTTAGTCGAGGCGTAGTAGTCTCGAACAGCCTGCACCCGAGCCTCGTGCCATAAGTTCTGAAGTAGGCGCTTGCATTTGGCTTCGAGAACCATAGCCGCGTCCACCTCGTGTTCCTCAAGACACCTGTAGAAGGTCTGCAATCAAACAAGACAACACTAATCATTAGTAAAATCACTAGGTACTGTTGATTTTGAATTGTGTAAAGGAGAAATTACCCAAAACCGCAGTCTCATAATGTCGGCCACCATCTCGCACACGACACCGTCGACCATCTCCCCCGGCGGGGCCGGGGCAGCCTCGTACAGTTCCCAGGTTAGTGTTAGCTATGTAATCTCACCCTCACCGGGCAACCTGACCCACCCCGGGAAGTGGTGCCGACAAAGAGTACCAAGGAGCTGGTTAGGCCTACGGGCACCATTTGCATGTATCCAACCCCTGCAGTATGACAAGGCCAACACATTAGATATTAATTTGAAGAAACATGAAGGCAAAAGGTTAAAAAATAGTAAATGCACTTACTTCTCCCCGTTAGGTTGAATCAACCACCTCTGGTCGCGGGTCGCCGGCACAGATGGTAGCTTAGTACCACCACGCTGGTAGACCTTCTTGCCCTCCTCAACCAGCTCGTGGGGTGTCGAGGCGGAGTTGGGCTGTCATGTCGGGGGTCGAGGGCTCGGGGGTGTCGTGTCGAGGCGGTCTCGGGGTGTCGTGTCGGGGGACGGGCTGTCGGTGGTGTCGGGGGTCGGGGTGTAGGTGGTGTCGTGTTGGGGGTCGGGGACCAGCGATCTCTTCTTCTTGTTCTCCTCCTCCTCCTCCTCCTCCTCCTCCTCCTCCTCCTCCTCCTCTTCTTCTTCTTCTTCTTCTTCTTCTTCTTCTTCTTCTTCTTCTTCTTCTTCTTCTTCTTCTTCTTCTCCTCCTCCTCCTCCTCCTCTTCTTCTTCTTCTTCTCCCCCCTTTTTCTTCTTCTCCTCCCCTTCTTCTTCTTCTTCTTCTTCTTCTTCTTCTTCTTCTTCTTCTTCTTCTTCTTCTTCTTCTTCTTCTTCTTCTTCTTCTTCTTCTTCTTCTTCTAATAAATAGAAGTGTGATGATCATCATTATAGAGTCATATCTTGTTCTAGTTTTGAGTTGTAAATAAATAGAAGTGTGATGATCATCATTATTAGAGCATTGTCCCCAAATAAAGAAAAAGAAAGGCCAAAAGAAAAAAGATAGGCCAAAGAAAAAAAGAAAGGGCAAAAGAAAAAAAGATAGGCCAAAGAAAAAAAGAAAAATTTAATAAAAATAAAAAGGGGGCAATGTTACTATCTTTTTCCACACTTGTGCTTCAAAGTAGCACCATGTTCTTCATATAGAGAGTCTCATATGTTGTCACTTTCACATACTAGTGGGAATTTTTCATTATAGAACTTGGCTTGTATATTCCTACGATGGGCTTCCTCAAAATGCCCTAGGTCTTCGTGAGCAAGCAAGTTGGATGCACACCCACTAGTTTCTCTTGTTGAGCTTTCATACATTTATAGCTCTAGTGCATCCGTTGCATGGCAATCCCAACTCCTCATGTTGACATCAAGTGATGGGCATCTCCATAGCCCGTTGATTATCCTCGTTAGTGTGAGACTTTCTCCTTTTTTGTCTTCTCCACACAACCCCCATCATCATATTATATTCCACCCATAGTGCTATATCCATGGCTCACGCTCATGTATTGCGTGAAAGTTGAAAAAGTTTGAGATTATTTAAGTACGAAACAATTGCTTGGCTTGTCATCGGGGGTGTGCAAGATGGGAGCATTTTTATGTGACGAAAATGAAGCATAGCCTAACTATATGATTTTGTAGGGATGAACTTTCTTTAGCCATGTTATTTTGAGAAGACATGATTGCTTTGATTAGTATGCTTGAAGTATTATTATTTCTTATGTCAAAATGAACTTTTATTTTGAATCATTTGGATCTGAACATTCATGCCACAATAAAGAGAATTACATTGAGAATTATGCTAGGTAGCATTCCACATAAAAAATTTTGTTTTTATCATGTACCTACTCGAGGACGAGCAGGAATTAAGCTTGGGGATGCTTGATACGTCTCCAACGTATCTATAATTTTGATTGTTCCATGCTATTATATTACCCGTTTTGGATGTTTATGGGCTTTACTTTACACTTTTATATCATTTTTGGGACTAACCTACTAACCGGAGGCCCAGTCCGTATTGCTGTTTTTTGCCTATTTCAGTATTTCAAAGAAAAGGAATATCAAACGGAGTCCAAACGGAATGAAACCTTCGAGAGCGTCATTTTTGGAACGAACATGATCCAGAGGACTTGGAGTAGAAGTCAAGAAATAAACAAGGCGGCCATGAGGGTGGAGGGCGCGCCCCCTGTCTCGTGGGCCCCTCGGGCATCCACCGACCTACTTCTTCCTCCTATATATACCCATGTACCCCAAAAACATCAGAGGCGACCACAAAAAACTATTTCCACCGCCGTAACCTTCTGTATCCGCGAGATGCCATCTTGGAGCCTTTGTCGGTGCTCCGCCGGAGGGGGAATCAATCACGGAGGGTCTCTACATCATCCCCAAGGCCTCTCCGATGAGTTGTGAGTAGTTTACCACAGACCTTCGGGTCCATAGTTATTAGCTTGATGGCTTCTTCTCTCTCTTTGAATCTCAATACCATGTTCTCCTCGATCTTCTTGGAGATCTATTCGATGTAACTCTTTTTGTGGTGTGTTTGTCGAGATCCGATGAATTGTGGGTTTATGATTAAGTTTAGCTATGAGAAATATTTGAATCTCCACTGAATTCTTTATGTGTGATTAAGTTATCTTTGCAAGTCTCTTCGAATTATCAGTTTGGTTTGGCCTACTAGATTGATCTTTCTTGCAATGGGAGAAGTGCTTAGCTTTGGGTTCAATCTTGTGGTGTCCTTTCCCAGTGATAGTAAGGGCAGCAAGGCACATATTGTATTGTTGCCATCGAGGATAAAAAGATGGGGTTTATATCATATTGCATGAGTTTATCCCTCTACATCATGTCATCTTTCTTAATGTGTTACTCTGTTCTTTATGAACTTAATACTCTAGATGCATGCTGGATAGCGGTCGACGTGTGGAGTAATAGTAGTAGATGCAGGCAGGAGTCGCTCTACTTGTCACGGACGTGATGCCTATATACATGATCATGCCTAGATAATCTCATAATTATTCGCTTTTCTATCAATTGCTCGACAGTAATTTGTTCACCCACCGTAATATTTATGCTATCTTGAGAGAAGCCACTAGTGAAACCTATGGCCCCCAGGTCTATCTCTTATCATATAAGCTTTCAATCTACTTTTATTTGCATCTTTACTTTTCCAATCTATATTATAAAATACCAAAAATCTATCTATCTTATCATATTATCTCTATCAGATCTCACTTTTGAAAGTGGCCGTGAAGGGATTGACAACCCCTTTATTGTGTTGGTTGCGAGTTCTTGTTTGTTTATGTAGGTGCGTGGGACTTTTGAGGAGCCTCCTACTGGATTGATACCTTGGTTCTCAAAAACTGAGGGAAATACTTACACTACTATTGCTGCATCACCCTTTCCTCTTCAAGGAAAACCAACGCAAGCTCAAGACGTAGCAGGGTAGCGCAGGTGAGGTGAGGGAGAGAGAGAGATAGGGGAGAGAGGGATGGGGCGCGGGGAAACTGCCGTTTCTTGGTTAGGTTTAATTTCTTTGCCGTCTGCTAGCAGACGGCAAAGAGGGTAGCTAGTGGGGTGGGGCCAAGGGGAAACGGCCGTTAGGTTGTGTATTCTCTTTGCAGTCCGCTAGCAGACGGTAAAGAAGCTTTGTCGTCTGCTAGCGGATGGCAAATAAAATGGCCGTTAGGTGGTTGTCGTTCATGGGCCACCCTCCCTCTTTGTCGTCTGCTAGCGGACAGCAAATCGTCTTTACCATCCGTTAGCAGACGACAAAGAGCAGGCTAATGGCAAACACAATCTTTGTCGTCCGCTCGTTCTTTGTCGTCGGCTTTCTGTAAGATGATGGGAAAGACCTTCTTTGCCGTCAGCTAGCAGACGTCAAAGAGCTAGCTGACGGCAAAGATCCTGATTCCAATAGTGGCTCCTGCCAGTTGCCGATAACTTTTACCAAACATGATCATCTCATACAACAACGTATATCACATCATGTCTTGACCATATCACATCACAACATGTCATGCAAAAACAAGTTAGACGTCATCTACTTTGTTGTTGCAAGTTTTATGTGGCTGCTATGGGCTTCTAGTAAGAACCGTTCTTACCTATGGCACAATACCACAACGGTGATTTATCAACTTTGTTGTTTTAACCTTCAACAAGGACCGGCCGCACTCAAATTTGATTCAAGTAAAGTTGGAGAAACAGACACCCGCCAGCCACCTTTATGCAAAACTAGTTGCATGTCTGTCGGTGGAACCGGTATCATGAACGCGGTCATGTAAGGTTGGTCCGGGCCGCTTCATCCAACAATACCGCCGAATCAAAGTAAGACATTGGTGGTAAGTAGTATGACGATCACCACCCACAACTCTATGTGTTCTACTCGTGCATAACATCTACGCATAGACATGGCTCGGATGCCACTATTGGGAGACGTAGCATCCAATTTCAAAAAAAACCTATGCTCATGCAAGAAGGAGATGCATAACAACGAGAGGTGGAGAGTGTCCACGTACCCTCGTAGACCGAAAGCGGAAGTGTTTGCTTAACGCGGTTGATGTAGTCGAACGTCTTCTCGTTCCGACCGATCAAGTACCGAACGTACAGCACCTCCGAGTTCTGCACACGTTAAGCATGATGAAGTCCCTCGAGCTCTAGATCCAGCAGAGGGTCATGGAAGTAGATGAGTTCCGTCAGCGCCACGGCGTGGTGACGGTGATGGTTATGTGATCTGCGCAGGGCTTCGCCTAACCACCGCGAGAATATGACCGGAGGCGTAAACTGTGGAGGCGGGCGCCGCACATACGTTGGAACAATTGATGTGTTGAAGCCCCCCGCATATAAAGGAGGGAGGGAGAGGAGGCCGACCCTAGGTGCGCCCCAAGTAGGAGGAGTCCTACTTCGGGTCCTACTAGGATTCTCCCCCCTTCCTTTTACAGGAGGAGGAAAGGGGGAAGGAGATAGGGGAGGAGAAGGAAAGGGGGGCGCTGCCCCCTTTCCTTGTCCAATTCGGCCTCCTTCCCTAGTGGGGGCGCGCCATCCCTTGTGGGCTGTGTGCCTCCCTCCTATGGCCCATATGGCCCATATCTTTCACCGGGGGGTTCCAGTAACCCCTCCGGTACTCCGATATGTACCCGATACATTCCGGAACACTTCCGGTGTCCGAATACTACCTTCCAATATATAAATATTTACCTCTCGACCATTTCGAGACTCCTCGTCATGTCCTTGATCTCATCCGGGACTCTGAGCAACCTTCGGTCACGAAAACACATAACTCATATAATACAAATTATCATCAAACGATAAGCGTGTGGACCCTATGGGTTCGAGAACTATGTAGACATGTCTGAGACACCTCTCCAGTCAATAACCAATAGTGGAACATGGATGCTCATATTGGCTCCCACATATTCCATGAAGATCTTTATCGGTCAAACCGCTATGTCAACATACGTTATTCCCTTTGTCATCGGTATGTTACTTGCCCGAGATTCGATCGTCGGTATCTTCATACCTAGTTCAATCTCGTTATCGGCAAGTCTCTTTACTCGTTCCGTAATGCATTATCCTGCAACTAACTCATTAGTCACATTGCTTGCAAGGTTTCATATGATGTGCATTACCGAGAGGGCCCATAGGTACCTCTTCGATACTCGGAGTGATAAATCCTAATCTCGATCTATGTCAACCCAAAAAACTCCTTCGGAGATACCTGTAGAGCATCTTTATAATCACCCAGTTATGTTATGACGTTTGATAGCACAAAAGGCATTCCTCCGATGTCCAGGAGTTGCATACTCTCATAGTCGGAGGAATATGTATTTGACATGAAGAAAGTAGTAGCAATAAAACTGAAAGATCATTATGCTATGCTAACAGATGGGTCTTGTCCATCACATCATTCTCCTAATGATGTGATCCCGCTCATAAAATGACAACACATGTCCATGTCTAGGAAACTTAGCCATCTTTGATCAACGAGCTAGTCTATAGAGGCATACTAGGGACACAGTGTTTTGTCTATGTATGCACACATGTATCAAGTATCCGGTTAATACAATTCTAGCATGAATAATAAACATTTATCATGAATAAGGAAATATAAAATAACAACTTTATTATTGCCTCTAGGGCATATTTCCTTCACATCCCTCCCACTCTGGGGCTTAGCCGCGAGCCTGTCCTCGCCTAAGTTAAAAACTACTACGAGTGGAGAGCATCCCTCCTCGAGGGCTTAGCCGCGAGCTAGTCCTCGCCTAAGTTAAAAACTACCCCGAGTGGAGAGAATCCCTCCCACTCGGAGGCTTAGCAGAGAGCTAGTCCTCACCTAAGTTAAAAACTACTCCGAGTGGAGAGCATCCCTCCCACTCGGGGGTTTAGCCGCAAGCTCGTCCTTGCCTAAGTTTAAAGACTACTCCGAGTGAGAGCATCCCTCCCACTCGGGGACTTAGCAACGAATCAGCCCTCGCCTAAGTCCAAAAATCCATCAACTCAGAACATAAAATAAACTGGAAATTAAATATTCAGATAAATCTATCAAGTTCAGAAACAAAAGCAAAAGTACTTGGGTGACAGGCCCGAACGAGTTTAACGCTTACAAGATCACTCGGCATTCCGAGGCAATAAGTTTGGATTTTTTCACTTAGCAGGAGGACTTGCGGACTCAACAAAAGTGTCCAGATCAATGCCATCTGCGATCCGAGTGGCTGCGTCAATAAAGGTCTCCATGAAACTTTCGAATTGGAGCTTCTTTGTGTTTGCCACCTGAAGAGCCTTCAGTGTCTTCCTTAGCCTCCAATCTGTGGACACGAACAAGTGAAAGCGGCACATCGGCTTCGCATTGGGCAGCTGATTACTTCCATGCTTGCACACGACTTGGAACTTCATTGAGCCGAGTCATTAGTGACTTGAGGTCGTTCTGAACTTTATCCTACGGCCACAACTCTTTGTCTATCCTTGTCAGGGTAACCTTCAGTCGAGTGACATACCCCAAGACGCTGTCAATGCAAGCTTAAAGTGCAGCACATTCATAGTAGCAGCATCACCGACGAGTGACTTGGTGGGGTCCAGACCTGTCTCGATCCGTTCTGTCTCTTGCTCGAAATTCTGGCAGAATTCTGCACAAGGAAGAAACAATGAGTAAGCAACATTATTTTGGCAAAAAAATTGACAACACTCTCAAGTGTCCACTCGGGCAAGGGAGAATACCTTCAAGCACGATGTACATTTTCTGCGCAAGGTTCCCCGAATACTCCTCCAGCTCATCCCTCTTCCGAGTGAGTTGGTCCACCTTGTCGGTCAGGGCGATTTTCTCCTTGTTCAGCTGAGCAGCTTCCTTCTTCACCTCCTCAACAATAGTCTTCAGGGCCGCATTCTCCTCTTCGAGCTTGCCGACTGAATATAGCTTTTTCTCAACGGCTTCAGTCTTCTCTCGAGCGACCTTCTGCGCCCCCGCGAGTTCGTTGTCTTTCCTCTCCAACGCATGCTTCGTAGTGTCTAAAGAAAAAACATTCTACAGTTGTGCTTGGAGTTGACAGTTTTCACTATGCACATCTGTTCGAGTGGAGTCACTCGGTTCAAAGGACAGAAAAGAAAAAAAATGACAAACCACACAGTCAGCAGAATGTTACCTCCCATGGTCTTCACCTCATCCTGAGCCAATTTCAAGTTCTTCTTGGCAAGTTCTAGGTCCAGTTGGAGTTGGATCTCCTCCTTCTCCAGAGCAACATACTGGCTCCCAAGTTCACAAGATTTCTGAGATCAACAAAAAGACAGCTCGGTCGATGAAAATAAAGCTTTCAAAAGTATTTCCTCTACTTCCGAGTGGAGAAGAGAAAAATCCAAATTGCTACTACGAAAAGTGTTCTAAGACCCCCGCTGAATCAAACATCCGACAACGGTCTCGGGGACTACACCCAGTGGTGTACTCAGCGTGCATCCACTGGAGACGTTTCCACTCGGTACGGCCCGACCGGTTCGAGTATGTAGCGACCAGACCTCAAACAGTCTGATCCCTGGATCGGTAATGCTGACACGCACAGTACTTGAGGGATTTATAACAGAGTAGCAATCACACACTTATTACATCGAATGTCTCAAAATAAAACTTATTACAATAAATATGGCTTAAGGCCACCTAAATACGATAACAGCGGAAGGCTTGGAAGATAAAGCGAGTCCATCAACTCCAACGGCATCACTGAGTGAAAGATCACGACCTAAGGCACCTTACTCATCGTCTGAAAAGTCTGCAACATGAACGTTGCAGCCCGAAAATGGGTCGGCTCACGGAATATGCTGGCAATGTAACACATAGAGAGTAATGAACAGAATAATGCTATCACTACATGCATATGTGGCTGGTGGAAAGCTCTATGGTTACAGTTTTGCATAAAGCCAATTTTTCCCTACAGCAAAGGAACAAAAATTTTTTAACTATCATGGTGGTTGTTAAACATTGAGAAGGTTCCTCCAGCTCAATCCCAATTAAGCATCATCATTAACCCAATCAAATTAAATTAAGTAACATGATGAGATTCACATGATAATCCAAGTACTAGATACTCAAAACGTCCATAATCGGGGGCACGGCTAACCATGATTAGTTTATACACTTTGCAGAGGTTTGCGCACTTTTCCCCGCAAGACTCGATCTCCTCCGTTGAATTTCTCACACTACATGGTGTTTGAGAAACGGATGACCGAGACACAGTCTTTCAGAAGCATTAACTCTTTACTCTGGGTAGACAGTACCAACCTACATCCCCTACATCTGCTAGTCTACCACTGAAAGAGGTCACGCAACATACTCAATTATGCTAGAGCCTATAGTAGCTTGCGGCTGCACATGGAAGTTTCGAGCATGAATAATCTCATGATCCCTTTGAGCATGGGTGGCAGTCCATAGGAGAATCACACGGTACCCCGGGATTTCCAAAAATACAGGCAACACTGGGTTCCCCAGGTGCCTCAATCCATCCAGATGTAAATTAAAGTTGCCACCTTAAGTTGACCATTAATTAAGAGTACTCACTTCTGTCATGGATACACTCACCCAATCCACATCTACGAGCATAGCATAGCAATATAAGCAAACGTAGAAGTAACTCCAAAAGGTTTGATAACAAACAGGACAATAGGTACTACCTCATCTACTTCCCAAAACCCACATATTATTCAGATCCTAACCATGCAATGTTTGAGGGTTCATCTAATGCAATAAAACTGGGTAGTAAAGAGGTATGATCAAAGTGTTACTTGCCTTGCTGATGATCCGTGAAACCTAGAGACTCAGTGATGCATGTCACACTCCGTACTCTATCGCAAACAAACAAGCATACAATAAGCACTCCTCTAATGCACGGGTAAAACTCAAATAAGAGATCTAACCAGAAAATTCAACTTAAGAACGCCGGTTTGCAAAAAGAATCAAATCAAACGAAGCAACTAAACTCAAACAGCGAAAGAAACAAGCTTCGTTTACTAATCTGGACCAAAGTTAAATTTTACAGTACCAAAAACTTGTTTAAGTTGGTTAAACAGAAACAGGGTTTCGAGACGAAACTCTTGGTGCTTGAATTGCCTGATTCCGATAAACGAGCGAAAACTTATACTAAAACGAAAATCAGATCAGAAATCGCGATCGAAAATAATCGCCAAAAACCCGAGAAAAGAAAACTGATTTAACAAAGCTAACGAGCTTAACGTCACGTCTGCGCAGCTAAACGGTGAAAACCGTTTGTTAAAACGAACGTCCGAACGGGCGTTCGCTAAATAACTAAACTGGAAAAAAATAAAACCGATCTATAAAAAATAAACCGGGGTTCTAGAAAACCAACGGTTTTTGAGGAAAACCGGCATGGGGCGGGCTACCTCCGACGCGTCCGTGGGTCCAATGAGTGGCTCATGAGGCGGCGAGGGCGGCGGCGGGCGAGGCTACGGCATGGGGCGGCGACTACATGGCTAGTGTTAGGGTTCGGGGCGGGCTGCTTGTTGTTGGGGGCGCCGGGGTCGCTGCTTATAAAGGCCGGCCGAGGTTTCTGGCGGATACGCCCAAAGTCGGTTTTTTAGATAATTAGGCGACGCAGAAAAAGAAAGAAAAGAAATACTAAACAGACTCCAAAAATCCCGAAATAAATTTTCCCCGTCCTCTAAAAATAAGCAGGACAAGGTGAACATTTATTTGGGCCTAAAATGCAACTTTGAAAAATGCATATTTTTCCTAATTCAAATAAAATAGCAATAAAACTCTGAAATAAAATCTTATTTGATTTTAATATTAAACCTCCAATATTTCTTTATTTTGGGAAAGTCGTTTTATTCCCTCTCTCTTATTTTTATAAAATAAATATACGAAGATGAAATAATTAAAATCAAACGATCCTCTTTTCAAAATTTGAGAAAACTCAAATATGAAAATAACGAAATCCCCAACTCTCTCCGTGGGTCCTTGAGTTGCGTAGAATTTCTAGGATCTAACAAAAATGCAATAAAATATGATATGCGATGATGATCTAATGTATAACATTCCAAATTGAAAATTTGGGATGTTACAAACCTACCCCCCCCCCCCTTAAGATGAATCTCGCCCTCGAGATTCGGGTTGGCTAGAAAATAGGTGAGGGTGGTCCTTCCGTAGGTCTTCCTCTCGCTCCCAGGTGGCTTCATCCTTGGTATGGTGGCTCCACCGAACTTTGCAGAACTTGATAACCTTGGTGCGTGTGACTCGGCTGGCAAACTCGAGAATCTTGACTGGTTTCTCCTCATAGGTCAAATCGCTATCCAATCAATCGCTTCAAAGGGCAATCAGATTCTCGAGAGGAATATCGGCCATCTCCGCGTGGCACTTCTTCAACTGGGAAACGTGGAACACATCATGAACTCCAGACAATCCTTCGGGCAATTCCAACTTGTAAGCAACTTCTCCCATACGCTCCAAAACTTTGTAAGGTCCTACAAATCGTGGTGCTAACTTTCCCTTAACTCCAAAACGCTTAACTCCTCGAAGTGGGGACACATGAAGATAAACTCTGTCTCTGACTTCGTAACCTGACTCCTTGCGTTTAGAATCCACATATCTCTTCTTCCTGGACTGGGCTACCTTGAGCCTATCGCGAATCAGCTTAACCTTTTCTTCAGACTACTTAATCAAATCTGGTCCAAACAACTGACAGTCTCCAACTTCATCCCACAACAACGGTGTCCTGCACCTTCTTCCGTACAAAGCTTCGAAAGGGGCCATCTTCAAATTGGACTGATAACCGTTATTGTAAGAGAACTCTGCATATGGCAAATTGTCGTCCCAACTAGATCCATAATCTAGCGCACAAGCTCTTAACATGTCCTGCAGAATCTGATTGACTCTTTCGGTCTATCCATCTGACTGTCGATGAAAAGCTGTACCGAACTCTAGCCTGGTACCCAAAGTTTCGTGCAACTGATTCCAGACCTTTGAGGTAAACTAGGTTCCTCTATCTGATACAATTGTCCTCGGAACTCCATGCAAACATACGATCCTGGTCATGTATATCTTTGCCAACTTAGCACTGGTGTAAGTGGTCTTCACTAGGATGAAATGAGCTACCTTCGTCAAACGATCAACTACAGCCCATATCGAGTCATAGCCTGAACGTGTCCTGGGCAATCCCGTGATAAAATCCATGCCTAGCTTATCCCACTTCCATTCGGGTATCGGCAATGGTTGTAGCAATCCTGCTGGCTTCTGATGCTCTACCTTTACTCTCTGACATACATCACAAACTGCTACATACTCCACAATATCCTTCTTCATTCCGGTCCACCAAAAACTGTCCTTCAAATCCAAATACATCTTGGTAATTCCTGGGTGAATCGAATATGGTGAATCATGGGCCTCCTGCAGAATCAACTTCCTGATCTCCGGTCATTAGGCACATAAATTCGGTCATCAAACCATAAAGTATCATGCTCATCCTCACGAAATCCCTTAGCTTTTCCTTTGCTCATCTTATCCTTTATCTCCGTAATCTCCTTGTCGGTCTTCTGAGCTTCTCTGATCTTATCCATTAACGTAGATTGAATCTCCAAAGCCGCTACATAGCCTCTCAGAACTATCTCCAAACATAGCTCGCGAAGATCCTCGGCTAACTCCTTGGGTAACTCTCCGGTCAAGAGTGTGTTGACATGACCCCTGCGGCTCAACGCATCTGCTACTACGTCAGCCTTTCCTGGGTGATAATGCAATCTCATATCATAATCCTTAATGAGCTCCAACCATCTCCTTTGCCTGAGATTCAACTCCTTCTGTGTGAAGATGTACTTCAAACTCTTGTGATCCGTGTACACCTCACAATGGTTTCCGATGAGAAAATGTCTCCATGTATTCAACGCATGCACTACTGCTGCTAACTCGAAATCATGTGTGGCATAATTCAACTCATGGGGCTTAAGTTGTCGTGAGGCATACGAAACAACTCTTCCATCCTGCATAAGCACTGCCCCAAGTCCTCGACGAGAAGCATCGCAATATACTTCATAATCCTTGCACTGATCTGGCAGAATCAACACCGGTGATGTAACCAAACGTTTCTTCAACTCCTGGAAACTGGCCTCACATTCCTCATTCCATTTGAATTCGGTGTCCTTCTTCAACAACTCCGTCATGGGTTTTGCAATCTTCAAGAAATTCTCAATGAACCTTCGGTAGTATCCTGCGAGTCCAAGAAAACTATGGATCTCTCCAACGGTTGTGGGTGCTTCCCAATTTGTCACAGTGACAACTTTGGTGGGGTCTACTACTATTCCTTCTCCGGATATAACATGTCCGAGGAATCCAACTTCCTTCAACCAAAACTCACACTTGCTGAACTTGGCATATAACTGATGTTCTCTGAGCTTTCCAAGTATCAAACGCAAATGCTCCTTATGCTCCTCTTCGTTCTTCGAGTAGACCAAAATATCATCAATGAACACCACGACGAACTTATCCAGAAACTCCATAAACACCTTGTTCATCATGTTCATAAAATAGGCAGGTGCGTTAGTCAGACCAAATGACATAAAGGTATACTCATATAGCCCGTACCTTATGGTAAAAGTTGTCTTAGGTATATCCTGCTCTCGAATCTTCAGCTGGTGGTATCCTAATCGCAGATCAATCTTGGAAGATACCTTAGCTCCTTGCAACTGGTCAAACAGATCATTGATCATCGGGAGTGGGTACTTGTTCTTGATTTGCACTTCATTCAGTCCTCGATAATCAACAGCCATCCTCAACGATCCGTCTTCTTCTCCACTAGAAGCACTGGTGATCCCCAAGGTGACGAACTTGGGGGAATATAGCCCTTATCCAGTAACTCCTTAAGCTGCTTCTTAATTTCCTCCAAATCCTTAGCGGGCATCCTGTACGGTCTCTTAGATATCGGCCCGGTGCCTGGCAAAAGCTCAATCAAAAACTCAATGTCTCTATCCGGTGGCATGCCTGGCAACTCATCTAGAAATACGTCAGGGAAATCCTTCACCACTGGTACTTCCTCCTGTACAACTCCTGATAAGGAATTCACTTCAGTCCTCTTCGGCACATGCCGGGATACATACTTGATCCTTCTTCCTTCTGGGGAGGTAAGCAAAATCGACTTATTGGCGCATTCTATGTTCCCTCCATACTTCGATAACCAATCCATGCCTAATATCACATCCAGTCCTTGTGACTCCAATACTATTAGGTCTGAGGGAAACACGTAGTTACCAATCCTTAATGGTAACCGATCACACCATAGACTAGCCAAATACTCAACTCCTGGAGATGTTACTAACATGGGTGACCTAAGGTCTTGGGTTGGCAGTTTATACTTATCCATAAATCCCCTTGATATGTATGAATGCGATGCACCAGTATCAAAAAGAATGATAGCAGTAAATGACTTAACCAAAAACTTACCTATTACTGCATCTGGCTGGGCTTCAACCTCCTCCACGTTAACGTGGTTCACCTGTCCCCTGTTGAAAGGGTTAGGCTTCTTCCCAGAGCTTCCATTGCCATTTCCATTCTTTGCTTCAGGACATTAAGCGGCATAATGTCCAGTCTTCTGGCACTTGAAACAGGTAATGTGGCTTAGATCCCTCTTGGCTGGTGTTGATGGGTTGGTACGGTTCTGTCCATTGCTTCCTCCATTCCCATTGCCATTCTTGGGGCCACTATGGTTGTGCGAACTCCCTCCATTGTGATTGTGACCTCCATGGGTATGCTGAAAAGGTCCTCCCGAGTTCGGGGTAAAACGAGGCTTCTGCTGAGCTCCAGAATTGTACTTCCCTTGTCCATGCTTCCTCTTGCGGCTGTCAATCTTCTGTTGCTTCCCTTCAATCATGAGAGCTCGGTCTACCAACTCCTGGTAGTTTTTGAAGGTTGCCACCATCAACTGCATGCTTAGCTCATCATTCAGTCCCTCCGAAACTTCTCCGCTTAGTCGCATCCGTAGCAACGCTATCCGGGGCATAACGTGCTAACTTACTAAAATCATCCACATCTCGCCAATCAGACGTCCTCCTTGGCGCAAGTTGCGAAACTCACGCTTCTTCATGGCCATAGATCCTGCTGAAACATGGGCAGTACGGAAAGCCTGCTGAAACTGATCCCATGTGACAGTGTCGATGGGGTAAGTGGCTGTGAAATTTTCCCACCATGATGCTGCGGGTCCATCAAGATGGGTGCGGCAAAGCGCACTCTCTCCGCATCTGTGCATCCTGCAGTGGTCAACTCCCTTCCAATCTTGTGGAGTCAATCATCTGCAACTATCGGCTCGGTGCTACTGGAGAACATCGGCGGATTAAGCCTCAAGAAACGGGCTAAGTGATCAACAGGTGGTGGTGGTGGTGGGTTGTTGTTGTTGTTGTTGACGTTGTTCCCATGATTCTGATTCTGGACTAGGATCTGCATCAATGCATTCTGCTGCTCGATCAACTGAGTGAGCTCCGGTGGGAGGCAAATTCATTGTCGCGTCTCGGAGGCATCTGAGGGTTTAGAAAAGATGAGAGAATAGAATAGAATGAGGTCTAAAGAGAAGACAGTACCCATATGCACACGAGACAAATACAAACAAGGGCATACAACGGTCTAACTATCGTTACAAAAGTGCTCGGGCTATACTATATACATGGGGGAATACTACTACTGTTATGGTGGTCATCTAGAAAAATTGATCGGTCGAAGACTCCATGATATCTGCTCCAGCTTCATCAACAAATTCATCATCACTATCGTCAGGGTCCGAGTCGGTGTCGTCGATGATGATGTAGTTCTCCGGGCAAGTGGAATCGTCGTCATCTCCTCTTGGCGCGGGGTCTCCCATGAATACTCCGATCTTCTTTATCAGGTCGTCATTATTCTCCAATAATGTTATGATTTCCTCCTCATATCCATCGCATGTAGACTTGAGTTCTTCTTCCAGCTCCATGATCCGGGTCATTGCCTTCTTCAGATCTATCATGCATGCGCACATCTGGTTCTCCTGGCGACGAATGTGCTGGTTTATCTCCTGGATGGAAGCTGCAATAGATCTATCATCCCTGGTGCTGATCATCTCCCATTGCTCATCTCGGCGCCCACAAATCTGGTAGATAGTATCCTTGAGATCCTTATGGTAAATTTCTCCAATGCGTCACATGGTGATGTGGGCTGCCATGCTCTTTCCTAGACTCCAGGTTGGTGCATCAAAGGAAAACTCTATGGGCTCAGTGACTGGCATGAACGTCCTTCCTGGAACTTGAACTTGAATCATCCAACGCTCCTCTTCTGGCAAGGTGGTGATGTAGGTCCCGGTGAAGCTTGGTACTCCGATGTTCAGGTATCTAGTGACTTCCTTCAAGTGGCGTCCAAAAGGTGTATCTTCATCCGGTTGCGCGAACTTGTTCCTTGCATCCGCTATCCTAAAGAGTAGAAAAGGGACAGGAGTAAGAAACAAGAAGAGAGTAGTGATCTAGGGCTTCAGCTTAGTGGTCGTGTCCTACAGTCAGAGTGTGCTCTGATACCATCTTGTAGCAACTGGACCTCAAGCGATCGATCTCGTGCATCGTTGTCATCCTCGGATCGGTAATGCTGACACGCACAGTACTTAAGGGATTTATAACAGAGTAGCAATCACACACTTATTACATCGAATGTCTCAAAAGAGAACTTATTACAATAAATATGGCTTAAGGCCATCTAAATACGGTAACAGCGGAAGGCTTGGAAGATAAACCGAGTCCATCAACTCCAACGGCATCACTGAGTGAAAGATCATGACCTAAGGCACCTTACTTGTCGTCTAAAAAGTCTGCAACATGAACGTTGCAGCTCGAAAACGGGTCAGCACATGGAATATGCTGGCAATGTAACACATAGAGAGTAATGAACAGAATAATGCTATCACTACATGCATATGTGGCTGGTGGAAAGCTCTATGGTTATAGTTTTGCATAAAGCCAATTTTTTCCTACAGCAAAGGAATAATTTTTTTAACTATCATGGTGGCTGTTAAACATTGAGAAGGTTCCTCCAGCTCAATCCCAATTAAACATCATCATTAACCCAATCAAATTAAATTAAGTAACATGATGAGATTCACATGATAATCCAAGTACTAGATACTCAAAACGTCCATAACCGGGGACACGGCTAACCATGATTAGTTTATACACTCTGCAGAGGTTTATGACTTTTCCCAAGAAGACTCGACCTCCTCCGTTGGATTTCTCGCACTACATGGTGTTTGAGAAACGGATGACCGAGACACAGTCTTTCAGAAGCATTAACTCTTTACTCTGGGTAGACAGTACCAACCTACATCCCCAACATCTAATAGTCTACCACTGGAAGAGGTCACGCAACATACTCAACTATGCTAGAGCCCATAGTAGCTTGCGGCTGCACACGGAAGTTTCTAGCATGAATAATCTCATGATCCCTTTCAGCCTGGGTGACAGTCGAGAGGAGAATCACACGGTACCCCGGGATTTCCAAAAATATAGGCAACACTGGGTTCCCCAGGTTCCTCAATCCACCCAGATGTAAATTAAAGTTGCCACCTTAAGTTGACCATTAATTAACAGTACTCACTTCTGTCATGGATACACTCACCCAATCCACATCTATGAGCATAGCATAGAAATATAAGCAAACGTAGAAGTAACTCCAAAAGGTTTGATAACAAACAGGACAATAGGTACTACCTCATCTACTTCCCAAAACCCACATATTATTCAGATCCTAACCATGCAATGTTTGAGGGTTGATCTAATGCAATAAAACTGGGTAGTAAAGAGGTATGATCAAAGTGTTACTTGCCTTGCTGACGATCTGTGAAACCTAGAGACTCGTAGTAGCACGCTGCGCACTCCGGGTACTCTATCACAAACAAACAAGCATACAATAAGCACTCATCTAATGCACAGGTAAAACTCAAATAAGATATTAACCAGAAAGTTCAACTTAAGAACTTCGGTTTGCAAAAAGAATCAAATCAAACGAAGCAACGAAACTCAAACGGCGAAAGAAACAAGCTTCATTTACTAATCTGGACCTAAGTTAAATTTTACAGTTGCAAAAACTTTTTTAAGTTGGTTAAACAGAAACAGGGTTTCGAGACGAAACTCTAGGCGCTTGAATCGCCTGATTCCGATAAACGAGCGAGAAGTTATACTAAAACAAAAATCAGATCAGAAATCACGATAAAAAATAATCGTGAAAAACCCGAGAAAAAGAAAAACTGACGAACAGACTAACGAACGAACGTTCGCTGTGTGCGGCTAAACAGTGAAAACCGTTCGTTAAAACGAACGTACGAGCGGGCGTCCGCTAAATAACTAAACTAGAAAAAAAATAAAACCGATCTATAAAAAAATAAACCAGGGTTCTAAAAAGACCAACGGTTTTCTGAGGAAAACCGGCGGCGGCGGTGGGGTCCGGCGAGGCGGCGAGGGGCGGCGGCGGGCGGCGGGCGAGGCGGGCAGGCGATGGCGGCGGCGGCTAGGGTTAGGGTTAGGGGCGCGGGGCGGCTGGGCTGTCGGGGCGCCGGGGTCATGGCTTATAAAGGCCGGCCCGAGGTGTCCTGGCCGGGTACGGCCCGAAGTCGGTTTTCTTTTTTTTTAAATGATTCCAACGTGCAGAAAAAGAAAGAAAAGAAATACTAAACGGACTCCAAAAATCCCGAAATAAATTTTGCGCGTCCTCTAAAAATAAGCCAGACAAGGTGAACGTTTATTTGGGCCTAAACTGCAACTTTGAAAAACGCGTATTCTTCGTAATTCAAATAAAATACCGATAAAACTCCGAAATAAAATCTTATTTGATTTTAATATTAAACCTCCAATATTTCTTTATTTTGGGAAATTCATTTTATTCCCTCTCTCCTATTTTTATAAAAGAAATATACGAAGATAAAATAATTAAAATCAAACGATCCTCTTTTCAAAATTTGAGAAAACTCAAATATGAAAGTAACGAAATCCCCAACTCTCTCCGTGGGTCCTTGAGTTGCGTAGAATTTCTAGGATCTAACCAAAATGCAATAAAATATGATATGCAATGATGATCTAATGTATAACATTCCAAATTGAAAATTTGGGATGTTATAGAGTAGCCCCAAAAAAAGAAAGAAGAGAAAGCAGCATGTTCTCAGACCCCTGCCGAATCAAACATTTGACAGCGGTCTCGGGGACTACACCTAGTTGGTGCACTCAACGTGCCCCCACTGGAGACGTTTCCACTCGGTACGGCCTGGCCGGTTCGAGTGAAGAGCTTCAAGCAAAGATATTCTAAGACCCCCGCCGAATGAAACATTTGACTGGGGTCTCGGGGACTACACCCAGTGGGTGCACTCAGTGTGCCCCCAGTAGATCAGTTGCCCACGCGGCACGGCCTGACTAGCTCGAGTGGAAGAATTACAAAGTAAAAAGGAAACACCCAGTGGCTGTATAAATTCAAGACAAACAAATCCAATCGGAAATCAACTTACAATCGCACTTACTCGGACATTGTCTTGAAGGGCCGACCTGACATCATAAGCAGACTTGCTGGCTTCATACACTTCCTTCAATCGTTGCATCATCAGGCCGGCTTGAATCATAGCCTCCTTGCCAGCTCCTGTTTGGTCCTCTGGGACATGGTGCAGAGTGAACGCGCTCGACGCAGCAGCTGGTAGCACAGCCGAAGGGATCAGCACTTGTGTTTGATCAGTTAGACCTAAGGCAGGAGCAGTCGACACCAGAGGCTGAGTAGTTGAAACAAGGGCGGCAAAAGAAACACCAACTCAAGACGAACTACCTGGCTCTTGAAGGGCAAGTTCAGGCGGTGTATGGGACATTTGACCTAAATACGCTCTCCTACCAAGGCTTCGTGAGGTGGTTAAAGACCTGCCTCTTCCCCCTGTGCTTCTCGGATGTTCCTCCACCTCATCGTCCGGGAGAGTGATGTCGTCGTTGGCGCTGTAGTCACTCGATAGTGAGACCTTAGTCGACCACCAGGATAATTAGCAACACAAAGCAAGGTGTGAGCCGATCATACCTGCCCGAGAAGTGGCTACATCCGCAGTATCCGTGTCTGTGTGCTCATCGTCGATCTCCATGTGGGACGTCACGGAGGTAGGATCCCTGATATTTAGAATTCCACTTGATCAATAACAATGCAAAGATTCTGCGGTAGAAAGAAAAACAAAAATAAGAAACACTCATGTTGAAGCAATAGGCACAGTAACCTTTATCCTTGGCAGGGCCTTTAGAGGTTTGGGTGCAACAGTCTTGGCTTGTTTGGCAGTGTTCCCAGTCAGTTCTCGAGTTGGAGTTCGAGTGCGTTTTGGATTCCTTCCACTCGACACCACAGTCTTTCCACGACCAATCGCAGGGTTTGAGTCTGTTTGGAGCGGCGTTTGGTGCATGGCGGTGACTCAACTTCTAGGCTGGTTTTCGAGTCATCATTGTCGTCTTCACTATCGTCAGTGTATTCAATGTTGGCGCTCCATCCCTCGCTTTCCGCTCCTTCAACAAATTGTTCCCCGTTCGGAACGGGTGAGTACATATTCGTGAATGCCTGCAAGGCATGGATTCAAAGTTCAGTCGGATTCCAATACAGTTGCATGTTGAAAACAGAGATGATTCACTCGACAAATTATGTCTCACCTCTCCTGGTGGATGCTCGGCATCAAATGGCAGGATTCGTTTGGCGCCGCACGGATTGTCGCGGGCCCCAGTGATGCTCCGAAGCTACTGGGCCGCGGTATCCTCATCAACTTCTTTCGGATGGGTCCTGGCGGTGTCATCTGCTCCCGAATACAACCACATAGGGTGATCTCGCGCTTGCAAAGACTGAATGCATCGACTGAGGTACGCCTCGAGTAGATCCAGGCCCATCACTCCACCATGGATCAGTGCAACGACTGCGTCGACCAAGATCGCCACCTCGCCCTTCTCCTCCTCATCCAAAGTCAATGAGCGAGGAGCTTTGAGTCTCTCCAGAGAGAAAGGGGGAAGACTAGTCGGTGCACAAGGAGGTGGGATGTCTTTGCAGTAGAACCAGGTCGACTGCCACCCTCTAACTGAGTCGAAAAAGGTCATGGGAGGAAAGGCACTTCTACCCCTCATTTGAAAACCTAAACCCCTGCACATCTGGATCACATGGGTTTTTGCGTCACTTGGATTAGCTTTTTTGACCGACTGGGATCGGCAACTGAAAATGTGCTTGAATAACCCCCAATGAGGATAGCATCCCGGGAAGTTTTCGCACATGGACAAAGGCATCAAGGTACGATATAGTGTTCGGAGGGAAGTGATGGATTTGTGCACCAAAGAAAATCAAGAATCCACGGAAGAGCGGATTCGGAGGCAAAGAAAAACCTATTTCCACATGGGTAAGGAAAAGAACTCGCTCGCCGTCGCGCGGCAAGGGCTTGGATTCTCCCTCCGGCAGCCTCTAGGATCGGAGTACTAGCAGACCATCGGTGACGAGCCCCTCAAGGTCATCCGACGTGACTAACGATGGGATCCAATCACCCTGGATCCACCTGAGCGGCAGAGCAGAACGCGATCTTGACCCCTTCCTCCCCTTCGCTGCCGTCTTGGCCCACTCCAATGCCTTTGCCTTGTCCTTCGCCATCCCGTGGTAGTCGACGGGAGCTATCGAGGCGACGCCGCACTAAGATGGTTGGAGCAGATAGACAGGGAAGAAAAGGGAAAAGTGGTGGGCACTATTGCACGCATCGGCCACAGCGACTTATATCATCACATGATCGAGTGGCTGACTTGTGGGCCAGCGCAATCCCCAGAGCATCCCACAATTGACGTCGGCCCGATACATGGCGAAAAAGGCAGCACGAGAATCGAGGAGTCCCTCCTCTTTCGCCCCACTTACCGCGCTGTAGACGGCCTGCGTGCTTCTCCAAATTTCGAATCCCACAAAATTCGGGTCAGGCAAACCAATCGATCACGTCAGGGATACCCATATCCAGTCTAGACCGTGGCCTGCTACTTGTTTCACTCGGATGACTAGCAAATTGGAATTGATCTCGACGACTGGCAAAGGCTGAACAACTCAGATACCTGTGGATCTTTAAAAAATGCATCCGAAGCATTAAGTCAGATCCGGATCAACTTCAGCCCTTTTGCACTCAATCCCCGATCCATTTGGGGGCTAATGACGAGGACATGTACCTAGGGTAGGGTCCTAGATCTGACCTATATGCCCTACCCAAGGACACTGCACAAGAGGCAAGGCCTACAAAGATAGAAAGAAGATACCGACCAGAATCATCACAGGGGGATATCCACTTGATAGAAGATCCACTCTGATACCCCAATTTCACTCGACCGTCGTTATTCACTCGGAAGACAAGAATTCTCTCCAAGGACAGAAGACCTAGAGTCACCTCTGAATGGCAATGGTCGGGCATTCACTTCGTAGCCTTAAAATTCATTAAATACGGGTGTTACCAGTAATTTTTGTAGCATTATTATCTCATTGAACCCTTGTGTAATTGAGGACTGCAAGGGGTCGGCGCACTCTATATAAGCCACCCCTCCCATCGGGCACAACGGTTCACCCCCCCTATAACTCAACACTCCAATCAACACAGCCTCGGAGGCACCAAGACGTAGGGCTGTTACCTCCTCTAAGAGGGGCCTAAACTCGTAAAACTGAGTGTACAACCTCGCCGTAGCTAGACTCTGCCCTCTCCTACGTACCCCCTATATCTACTGTCAGATCTGTTCCCACGACAGGCAACACTCGGAATGGGTTGCTCTTGCTCAATCCTCGGCAAGAAAATCGACTAGGGATTGCGACATGATGGCCTTCTTGGCTTCAAACTTGTGTCCAGCGGGAGTAGCTCGATGGCCCACTTAGCCACTCGGCCAGTTGCATCTCAGTTGTTCATGATCCTAGATAGAGGGGTATCACTTATCACCATGACCAAGTGTTCTTGAAAATAATGCGCCATCTTCTTTGCAGATAATAGATTCCGTATACTAGCTTCTGATAATGTGGATGCCTGTGCTTGGAAGGCGTCAGGACTTCAGAGATGTAGTAGACCGGTCATTGGAGCTTGAAGGCTTTGCCTTGTTCTTCATGTACCACAGTGAGAACCGTGCTAACAACTTGGCTCGTGGCCGCGATGTATAAGAGCAAAGGCTCCTTGCTGCTCAGAGCAGCTAGCACCGGCTGGGTGGAAAGCAGGGCTTTAAGTTCCTGGAACACAGCCTGCGCTTCAGGGGTCCACTCAAACCTATCAGACTTCTTCATCAATCGGTAAAGCGGCAGGGCTTTTTCACCGAGTCATGAGATGAACCTACTCAGGGCCGCTAGGCAGCCTGTGAGGCATTGTACGTCGGTTGAGTTTGATGCCGAAAGTGTGTACGAAGTTTCAGCGAGGTCAGTCAGGAGGTCGGAACCTTTCCTGGACTTAATCACAATGTCATCCATATAAGCTTCCACGTTCCGACTTATCTTCTTCCGTAAGCAGTTCTAGATCATACGTTGAAATGTGGCCCCAACATTTTTCAACCCAGATGGCATCGCGATATGATAGAAACACCAGAATAGGGTGTTGAACGCTGTTTTTATTTCATCAGGGCCGTACAGTCGGATCTGGTGGTACCCGGAGTACACATCCAGAAATGAGAACCGCTCACATCTTGCAGTAGAATCTACTATCTGATCTATGCGAGGGGAAGGGAAAGGATCTTTCAGGAAGGCCTGATTGATGTGCCTAAAAACTACACACATTTGGATGGTCTTATCCTTCTTCGGCACTAGGACGATGTTGGCAAGACACTCGGAGTGGTACACCTCTCGAATGAATTCGGCGACCAAGAGCCGCGCTATCTCCTTGCCAATCGCCTTGCGCTTCTCGGTAGAAGATCATTGAAGGTGCTCCTTGACAAGCCTCTTCATCGAGTAGACGCGAAGTTTATGCTTGGCCAGCTCCCTGGGAACACCCGACATGTCGGAAGGCTTCCATGCGAAGATGTCCCAGTTCCCACTGATGAACTGGACGAGCATGACTTCCTATTTGCTGTCCAGGGTGGTGGAGATGTTGGTCGGGTAGCATTCAGGTCCTCGCGATGGATGTGCACTGGCTTCATCTCCCCTGCCGAGTGGAAAGCGGATTCCACAGTTGGCTTCTTGGACTTTAGCAACTCGCTTGAGTCCACCGCCTTTTTGTACTCATCCAACTCAGCCATCACCATCTGTTCATCACCAATCTAAGAGTCCTTCTGGAGACACTCCTCGGCTAACTTTCGATTTCTCGTGATAGTGATCACGCCTTTGGGTCCCGGCATCTTAAGCTTAAGATACACGTAACATGGACGTGCCATGAAATGAGCGTAGGCAGGCCTACCCAGGATGGCATGGTAAGCACTTCGGAAGCCTACCACTTCAAATGCCAGTCATTCCTTGCGGAAGTGCTTCTCTTCACCGAATACGACATCAAGGGCGATTTGTCCAAGTGACTTGGCCTTCTTCCTGAGTATTACCCCGTGGAACTGAAGGAAATATGCCCTAGAGGCAATAATAAAGTTGTTATTTATATTTCCTTATATCATGATAAAGGTTTATTATTCATGCTAGAATTGTATTAACCGGAAACTTAGTACATGTGTGAATACATAGACAAAAAATAGTGTCCCTAGTATGCCTCTACTTGACTAGCACGTTAATCAAAGATGGTTATGTTTCCTAAACATAGACATGTGTTGTCATTTTATGAACGGGATAACATCATTAGGAGAATGATGTGATGGACAAGACCCATCCGTTAACTTAGCATCATGATCGTGACAGTTTCATTGTTACTGCTTTCTTCATGACTTATACATGATCCCCAGATTATGAGATTATGCAACTCCCGAATACCAGAGGAACACTTTGTGTGCTACCAAATGTCACAACGTAAAAGGGTGATTATAAAGGTGCTCTATAGGTGTCTCTGAAGGTGTTTGTTGGGTTGGCATAGATCAAGATTAGGATTTCTCACTCCGTGTTTCGGAGAGGTATCTCTGGGCCCTCTTGGTAATGCTCATCACTATATATAAGCCTTGCAAGCAATGTGACTAATGAGTTAGTTGCGGGATGAAGTATCACGGAACGAGTAAAGAGACTTGCCGGTAACGAGATTGAACTAGGTATGATGATACCGACGATGGAATCTCAGGGAAGTATCATACCGATGACAAAGGGAACAACGTATGTTGTTATGCGGTTTGACCGATAAAGATCATCGTAGAATATGTAGGTGCTAATATGAGCATCCAGGTTCCGCTATTGGTTATTGACCGGAGATGTGTCTCGGTCATGTCTACATAGTTCTCGAACCCGTAGGGTCCGCATGCTTAACATTCGATGACGATTTGTATTATGAGTTATGTGTTTTGATGATCGAAGTTTGTTCGGAGTCCCGGATGAGATCACGGACGTGACGAGGAGTCTCGAAATGGTCGAGACGTAAAGATTCTTATATTGGAAGGCTATATTCGGACATCGAAAAGATTCCGAGTGATTCGAGTATTATTCGGAGTACCGGAGAGTTACGGGAATTCGCCGGGGGAATTCAATGGGCCTTATTGGGCTTTAGTGGAGAGAGGGAAAAAAGGGCCACGAGGTGGCGCGCGCCTCCCCCTGCCCAAACCGAATTGGACAAGGGGTGGGGGCGCCCCCCTCCTTTCCTTCTCCCTCTCCCTCCTTTCCTTCTTTCCTACTCCGAAAAGGAAAGGGAATCCTACTAGGACTTGGGAGTCCTAGTAGGACTCCCTAAACTTGGCGCGCCCCTAGGAGGGCCGGCCTCTCTCCCTCCCTCCTTTATATACGTGGGCAGGGGGCACCCCAAAGACACGCAAGTTTCTCTTAACCATGTGCGGTGCCCCCCTACACAGTTACACACCTCGATCATACCATCGTAGTGCTTAGGCAAAGCCCTGCGCCGGTAGCATCATCATCACCATCGCCACGCCGTCGTGCTGACGGAACTCACCCTCGTCCTCAACTGGATCAAGAGCACGAGGCACGTCCTTGAGCTGAACGTGTGCTGAACGTGGAGGTGTCGTGCGTTCGGTACTTGATCGGTTGGATGGCGAAGAAGTTCGACTACATCAACCGCGTTATTGAAACGCTTCCGCTTTCGGTCTATGAGGGTACGTGGACACACTCTCCCCTCTCGTTGCTATGCATCACCTAGATAGATCTTGCGTGATCGTAGGAAATGTTTTGAAATTACCGTGTTCCCCAACAGGAACTACATGTTACTCTTGCTGAGACACGTCATCGGAATGCCCATTGCTTCCAGCGTGTCGGTGTAAATGATGTTAAGCCCCCGGCCACTGTCCATTAGGACCTTGCACAGTAGAACTCCACCAACGACTGGGGTACCAAGGCCTGCCACCCAGGGGTTGGTATGTACGTCCGATGATCCATTGATTGAAGGCCAGGGGCATCTTGGCCTAGTCGAGGTATTTGGTGACAGTCGGAACTACCATGTTGACCTCTCGGTTAATGACTTTGAGGCGCATCTTGCTCTCGACATCAGTGAAGATCATCAGGACGTTCTCGAAATTGGGGTACCCGAAAGTACCTTTGCCTCTGTCATCGTCATCTTCATCCTTGTCCCCGGAGGGATGTTGCTGCATCTCTCGCTTCAAGAGCTGACACTCCCGACTGGTATGCTTGGGCAAAATCAAATTACCCTCCTTGTCTTTTTTTGTATGGATCTGGCAGGGTTGGTCGAATATGTCGCTCTTCTGGTTGACTTTCTTTTTCCCCTACGAGTCCTTCTTCTGCTTTTGGGAGCCTTTGTTCTTGCCCTGGCCGGCCAGAGCCGCAGCCTCAATGCTCCGTCCAGCGTCAGCCTTGTGCTTGTGCTTTTTGCCCTTGTTTTTCGACTGATGACTTTCGCCTGTCCAGTTTTTGCCGCTTCTCAATCGGTCTTCCCCTTCACCATTGGCGTATCGATTGCCTATCTCCATAGTCCGACTGAGAGTTAGGGTCTCAGTTCGACCGAACTTCATGTTCAGCTCACGGTATCTTACTCCGGCCTTGAAGGCGATGATGGCTTGGTGCTCGGTGACGTTCTCCACCATATTGTACAGAGTGGTCCATCGCTGGATATGCTCACGGAGAGTCTCGTTCTGTTTCTGCACACAGAGCAGCAACTCGGCCAAACCACCTGCTCTCTTGTACGTGCCTTCAAAAGTTTCGAGAAACACTCTCGCTAGATCATCCCAGCAGAATATGCTACCGGGCGGGAGTTGTGTTAGACAGGCCCGAGCGGAGCCCTCGAGTATCAGGTGCAAGTGTTTCATGGCCACGTTGTCGTTGCCGCCACCGATCTGGACTGCCACTTGGTAATCTTGCAGCCAAATCTTATGCTTGGACTCGCTAGTGAACTTGCTGATCCCCGTGGCTAATCTGATGTTGTCGGGAATCTGTGTTGCCTGTATGTAACGCTTGAAGCACTCGGGGCACGATTGTATGGAACCACTTGGGCTGTCATGATCTTGGCTTTCTCGCAGGGGACGACCCCTGTCGACCAAGCTCTGAGCAAGAACAGATCAAGCATTGAACAGAGGGTCTCGAGTGTCCCTCATATGATGAGCGGGATTCTTCCTACGATCGCCGCCATGTGTACGCCTGTCATCGTAGGGCAGATGCCCATACGCGCCGTTTCGCGGTGGAGGCATCAGGGCGCGATCATAATCATTGTCACGCCGGGGCGACTCGACTCGATCGTGCCTCCGATCTTCGTGGTGATCTCTTGAGGAGGAAGTGACTCAGCGCCCGCCGGAGCCGAGTGTGCTATGTGTTGACTGAACGGTTTCTACGCGCACTGATGCGTTGTAGATCCAATCTCTGGACTGGGACACTGTTGCATTCTGCGACAATGCCGTCTTTAGGAGTGCCTGGATCTGCCGAATCCCCTCCCCAGCTGTAGAGCCGGAGGGATAGATGGAATCCACGATCCGAGTGGCGGCTACCAGATTTTGCAATGGAGTACCAAGGACTTGATAGTTATGAGACTGGTCACTCGAGTAGAGCTCCCGGTTATGCCGACTGGAGCTGGGTTGACGATGCTCGTGTTCGTCCAGCTCCCTCTAAAGCCGCTTGAGGCGATCGCGCTCGGCCAAGGTGGACAAACGAGTCCACTCCATGGCCAACGCCTCGGGGTCGTCCCTATGACGGGGTTGTTCAGGGGCTGTTCGTTCCTCCGGCGGAGCTCATCCCGCTGTTCTCGGGTGAGAGCTTGGGGCACATACGGCTCGTGGCCCAGAATGCCACCGTCGGTGTTGACGTGGGACCTACCCGCACGGCCGTCCTTGGGCTCCGTGTAACCTGGGGGTACGCGGTGCTCGGAGTTGTCCGCCATGAGAATCTTGGCGGTCGACTCGATGCTTCCGGACTCAGACTCCTCAGAGGAATTGCCGAGTGATCCGTTGGAGAGGTCGAGGGTGGGCTCATCAAACTCGAGAGAGCGTGCTTGATCCAGCGTTGTAGCCAAGAACGCCCGGAACGCTTGCGATGACGCGCAATGGTGGGGTGGACAACCACTCGATACGGAGCCGAGGGCTGTCGGATAAGGAGTCCATAGGAGGAAGCACGGAAGGGTGTCGCACCGCGGACATGCAACACTTCTACGTCCAGCGGGGCTTCGTGCAACCACGCTGAGTTGTCAGCAATGAAGGAGATCGTCCCGAAATGGATTTCGCCGCCGACTGATATGATGAAGAAATCCACCTACACCGTAAAAATTTGCTAGACGCCTGGCCCCGCGGTGGGCGCCAACTATCGGGGTTATGATCCTGACAATGAGTACTAGGGGAACGAATAAGGGGCAGAGCCTAGCTACAGCACAGGTGTAACACTCGGTGTTTAACGAGTTTTGGCCCCTCACTCGGTGGAGGTAAAAGCCCTACGTCTCATGCCTTGAGGCTTACTTTGATTTGATAGGTATGTTTACAAAGGTTGCTCGTTGCCTTGCTGTGGAGTGGGGTGCGACTTATATAGAGTGTGCCGCTGCCCCAGGTCTCCCACACCGCCGAGGCAATTAATGACATTGAATGAGTCAGTTACTAATATAAATGAGCCTCTACTACAACAATTACAGGTAACGGTAGCTATGACTCTATTTAATGGATGACTTAGGATCCCTCGACCATTGCAGCTCGCACGACGTCCTCCTGCCTTCTATGTCCGAATGGTGGTCCATCAGCCGAGTGACGTGTGATCGTCCGAGTGTCGTCGAGCTGTCCGAGTGGACTTCTTGATGTATGCATCCGAATGTTGGCATGGTCCAAGGACCTACCTATGATAATGATAGGCCCCATGTGGATCCCAAATGATGGGTCCTTGACCCTACCTGTAATAGGTGACCACATCACCGTGCACGACACGGTCTCCGTCCACGTCCAGGACTGCCCGACTAGCGTCGAGTTCCATCCCGTCGGCTCCTCCATCGCCACCTCTGGCCACACCTCCTCCCTTATGTAGGCGTCGAGCTCGGGTAAGGCAATGTCGTCGGCTGCTGATAGGGCCAAAATCTCCTCGAGGCCCTCCCATTGGCGCTCATCGTGGGTGTGGAGGGACTCCTCCATAACCTGCCTCATTAGGTCCTCCTGCTCAGTGGCCAACATTGGCTCAGGAGGTGGATGGGACGGAGATGGCGACGGCATAGGAGTGAGGCCGCGAACCTGCCTGCGGCCGCGCGACTGGGGCACGCTGTGAGCGGGCGCGCGGTGGTCAGCACGCGGCCGCCGCGGGCTTTGTGGACGGCCTGCAAAGTAGGACTTCTGTCGGATGTCGTGCTCATCACGAAGCCACGTATCCCGGAGTGGTGAGTCCATGGTGTACCTCCAGTCGTTGATGAGGTCCGGGGGCAGGCGGGCTAGGCGACGATGGATCTCCTCCCGGTGGGCGCGACCGCTCACTAGGACTGGCGGGAATGGCACGCGATCCGCGAAGAGGTGCCAGTTGTTGGGGAGGTGCACGTCGCCCCATGGCAACGGTGTGCGCGTCTGCGAGGTGGGGCGTCGCCCGGCGCGATATGAAACGCGAGCGGTGGAGGCAGGGTTGGGGAGCGGCGACGACGACCGGACGACGGCCCGGCCTTATGGTCGTGCTGTTGGGGAACGTAGCAGAAATTCAAAATTTTCTACGCATCACCAAGATCAATCTATGGAGTAATCTAGCAACGAGGGGAATGGGAGTGCATCTACATACCCTTGTAGATCGCTAAGCAGAAGCGTTGCAAGAACGCGGATGAAGGAGTCGTACTCGTAGCGATTCAGATCGCGGTTGATACCGATCTAAGCGCCGAACCACGGCGCCTCCGCGTTCAACACACGTGCAGCCGGTGGCGTCCCACGCCTTGATCCAGCAAGGGAGAGGGAGAGGTTGGGAAGACTCCGTCCAGCAGCAGCACGACGGCGTGGTGGTGGTGGAGGAGCGTGGCACTCCAGCAGGGCTTCGCCAAGCACTGCGAGAGACGAGGAGGGAGAGGGGTAGGGCTGCGCCTTGGAGAGAATAACTCGTGTGTTAGGAAGCCCCAAAACCTCCACTATATATAGGGGCGAAGGGGAGGGGAGGCGCCCTAGGGTTTCCCCTAGGGGGGGCGGCGGCCAGGGCAGATGGGATCTCCCCCTTGGGTGACTTGGCCCCCAAGCCAGGAGGTGGGAACCCTAGATGGGGCGCCCCAAACCCCCTGGTCACGTGGGAATAGGTGAGGGGGGCGCACAGCCCATTAGTGGGCTGGTTTGCCCCCTTCCCTTGGCCCATGAAGCCCCACAACACTTGCCGGGGCTCCCGAAACACCTTTCGGTCATCTTTGGTCATCACCGGTACCTCGAACACTTAGGACTCCAAAACCCTTCGTCCAATATATCAATCTTCACCTCCGAACCATTCCGGAACTCCTCGTGATGTCAGGGATCTCATCCGGACTCGAACAACATTGGTAACGCGTACATACCTTCCCTATAACCCTAGCGTCATCGAACCTTAAGTGTGTAGACCCTACGGGTTCGGGAACCATATGAACATGACCGAGGCGTTCTCGGTCAATAACCAACAGCGGGATCTGGATACCCATGTTGGCTCCCACATGTTCCACGATGATCTCATCGGATGAACCACGATGTCAAGGATTCAAGCAATCCGTATGCAATTCCCTTTGTCTACGGTATAGTACTTGCCCGAGATTCGATCGTCGGTATCCCAATACCTTGTTCAATCTCGTTACGGCAAGTCTCTTTACTCGTTCCGTAACACATCATCCGTGATCAACCCCTTGGTCACATTGTGCACATTATGATGATGTCCTACCGAGTGGGCCAGAGATACCTCTCCGTCACACGGAGTGACAAATCCGATCTCGATTCATGCCAACCCAGCAGACACTTTCGGAGATACCCATAGTGCACCTTTATAGCCACCCAGTTACGTTGTGACGTTTGGTACACCCAAAGCATTCCTACGGTATCCGGGAGTTGCACAATCTCATGGTCTAAGGAAATGATACTTGACATTAGAAAAGCTTTAGCATACGAACTACACGATCTTTGTGCTAGGCTTAGGATTGGGTCTTGTCCATCACATAATTCTCCTAATGATGTGATCCCGTTATCAACGACATCCAATGTCCATGGTCAGGAAATCGTAACCATCTATTGATCAACGAGCTAGTCAACTAGAGGCTTACTAGGGACATGGTGTTTTCTATGTACCCACACATGTATCTGAGTTTCCTATCAATACAATTATAGCATGGGTAATAAACGATTATCATGAACAAGGAAATATAATAATAATAACTAATTTATTATTGCCTCTAGGGCATATTTCCAACAGTCTCCCACTTGCACTAGAGTCAATAATCTAGTTCACATCGCCATGTGATTAACACTCACAGGTCACATCGCCATGTGACCAACATCCAAAGAGTTTACTAGTGTCAATAAACTAGTTCACATCATCATGTGATTAAGACTCAATGAGTTCGGGGTTTGATCATGTTTTGCTTGTGAGAGAGGTTTTAGTCAACAGTCTCGCAACATTTAGATCCGTATGTACATAAATCTCTAGGTCATATTGTAAATGCTGCTTCCACGCTCCACTTGGAGCTATTCCAAATGGTTTCTCCACTATCGTGTTAAAGCTTGCATCGGCGTAACCCTTTACGCCGAACTCTTTATCACCTCCATAATCGAGAAACATGTCCTTATTACTCAAGGACAATTTTGACCGCTGTCCAATGATCCATTCTGGATCACTCTTGTACCCTTGAGTGACTCATGGCAAGGCACACTTTAGGTGCGGTACCACGGCATGACATCTTGTATAGAGCCTATGGCTAAGGCATAGGGGCGACATTAAATCCTTTCTCTTTCTTCTGCCGTGGTCGAGCTTTAAGTCTTAACTTCATACCTTACAACTCGGCAAGAACTCCTTCTTTGGTGATCCATCTTGAACACCTTCAAGATCATGTCAAGGTATGTGCTCATTTGAAAGTACCATTAAGCGTTTTGATCTATCATTATAGATCTTGATGCTCAATGTTCAAGTAGCTTAATCCAGGTTTTCCCTTGAAAAACACTTTTCAAATAACCCTATATGCTTTCCAGAAATTCTACATCATTTCTGATCAACAATAGTCAACAACATATACTCATCAGAAATTCCATAGTGCTCCCACTCACTTCTTTGGAAATACAAGTTTCTCATAAACTTCGTACAAACCCAAAATCTTTGATCATTCCATCAAAGCGTATATTCTGACTCCGAGATGCTTGCTCTAGTCCATGGAAGGATCGCTGGAGCTAGCATACCTTTTTAGCATCCTTAGGATCGACAAAACCTTTCTGATTGTATCACATGCAACCTTTCCTTACGAAAACTGGTAAGGAAACTCATTGTGACATCCATCTACCAGATTTCATAAATGCAGCTAATGCTAACATGATTCCGACGGACTTAAGCATCGCTACGGATGAGAAAATCTCATCATAGTCAACTCCTTGAACTTGTGAAAAAACTCTTCGCCACAAGTCGAGCTTCATAGACAGTGACATTACCGTCTACGTCCGTCTTCTTCTTAAAGATCCATTTATCTCAATGCCTTGCCGATCATCGGGCAAGTCCACCAAAGTCCATGCTTTGTTTTGATACATGGATCCTATCTCGGATTTCATGGCTTCTAACCATTTGTCGGAATATGGGCCCACCATCGCTCCTCCATAGCTCGTGGGTTCATTGTTGTCCAACAACATGACCTCTATTACAGGATCACCGTACCACTCAGGAGTAGTACATATCCTTGTCGACCTACGAGGTTCGATAGCAACTTGATCCGAAGCTTCATGATCACTGTAACACCCCGGATACAACTTTCCATATTCGTAACTCCGACTCTTGCCCTTTCCGGAGATGTGATTTATTATTTCCTTCGTGGTTGGGTTTTGTCATTGTTTTGCATTTTGTTCTTGTTATGCATCTCATCTCATGTCATCATCTGCATTTCATCCGCATGTTTTCAAAACTTGCATCCGTTAAATGTTCGTCAGTTCTCTCCGTTGTCCGTTCGAGTCCGGATACACTCGACGCTACCGCTGCACCTCCAAATATTATTTTATAAGTGGCATAATAATTTTCTCGGAATGGGTTGCAACTTGTCATGCGGTCTTATTATAGTGTAGACAGGCCGCCTGCCAAGTTTAAATCGCATTCGAGTCCGTTTGATAGCCCGTTAAACATAGCGGTACCATTGCGGTACCTTCGTCCGGACGTTTTGGTCTCCGGAAGCAGTTGTCGGGCTGCTTTTCTCCTCTCTCTCCTATCAGTCAGACCCTCTCGTCACAGCCCACCCAGCTCACCTAAACCCCTCTTTTCGATCGTCGGATCGCGATCGGAGGCTCAAACCCTCAAAACCCCCAGACCAAACCCTAGCCCTCTTTCCTATTTAAACCCCCTCCCTTCCATTTTGGGCAGCTACCTACCCTCCTCCTCAAATTCCGCGCCCCAACCAGCCTCCACCACCTGCGCCGCCCTCCTCCTCGTTTTCAGCGCCGACCAGCCTCCGCCGCCACTTGGCGCCGCCCGGAGTAGCCGCCACCGCGCCGCCGCTGGCAGCCATCCAGGCGTCGCCACGTCGCCTCTGTGCCCCTGGCCTCCCAGGCCGGGCCAGCCCATCCGCTGCCCGCCCGGCCGATCTGGGCCCAGCGCCCGCGCCCGCCGCCACCGCCCGCCCTAGCGCTCGCCTCCTCCCGAGCTCCTGGACCTCGCCGCTGCGGCCGCCGTCGCCGGTGCCCCCTGGCCGGCCAGCAGCGCCACCGGACCCCAGTCCGCCGCCTCTCTCTCCCTTCCTTTTTCTCTCTCTCTCCTCACGGTCCCTGCCTCTCTCTCTCCAGAGATGCCGCCACCGCCGGAGTTTCAAGCTTCGCCGCCGCCGCTGGATCCGTCGCCGGAGCCCTCCGACTTCCTCCATGGCCGGATCCGTGCGATCGCCGCCGGATCCGCTCGTTCGGCCCCTCCCGGCTTCCTCGCTCCTCCCCGACGTCCGGCCGCCGCCGCCTGCCTTGCCATGGCTCCTGTTCGTGCGGGAGCACGAGGGAGACGACAGCGCCCGCTTCGTGGGCTGCCGCGTCCCTTGCGCGTGGGCCCCGGCGCCCGGTCCCGGCAAGGCCGGCCTCCCGAGGCCCAGCCGACCTGCCCCTCCTCCTGCTCCACCGGCCGGGCCAAGAGCCCATGGTGAGACCCCAGCCAGCACACCAGCAGATCTGGCCCATGGCTTGTTTTTTTCAGTTCTGCGAATTTCGCTTTATCCAGTAATTTAACTGTTTTACAGAAAACCCCCTAAGCATCATGCATTTAATATCTCTCAAACTGTGCATCGGATTAAAATAATTTATATATGTAAAATGCTCAGAAAATTGTCTAGATTAATAATATGTCATTTTCATCCATGTTAAAATGTTTAACTTGCTGCTTATTTAAATTTGCTAATATGCCATGCTAAAATGCTTTAATTCATAACTAAATAACCGTAGCTCGGATTTTAACAAACTTTATATGTAAATGGGGTGGAAAAATGCCTAGATTAACATGGTCCACTTTATGTTGCTGTTTAACAACTCTAAAACTGTGTTTAGGGCAGAACAGTACCGAATCTAAAATATTGCTCATGGGGATTTTCCGGAATTGTTGTTTCTTATTTCCGGCCTCATTTAAACTTGCCTAAATAGTTAGTTTAATCATGCTCCACCTCTTGCCATGTTTAACAACATTTAATATTGTTGAGTACCTAACGAGAGAGAACTAAATAAGTGTTGTGGTGTTCAGTCAATATGCAACTCGTTGCATATTGAGCTCCACTTAACTTGTAGTGTTGTTTGTGCATATTGCCATGCCATGCATATTTAAACCGGACATGCATCATACTTGATTGTGCATCATGCCATGTTTATGCTTGTGCATTTATCATGTTGTTTGTTTCTTTCCGGTGTTGCTTCTCGGTTCCGGTAATGTGGCGTTTGTGAGGATTCGTTCGACTTCGTCCATTTGTCTTCTTCATGGATTCGTTCTTCTTCCTTGCGGGATTTCAGGCAAGATGACCATACCCTCGAAATCACTTCTATCTTTGCTTGCTAGATGCTCGCTCTTTTGCTATGCCTATGCTACGATGCCTACCACTTGCTATATCATGCCACCCACATTGCCATGTCAAACCTCTAACCATCATTTCCTAGCAAACCGTTGTTTGGCTATGTTACCGCTTTGCTCAGCCCTCTTATAGCGTTGTTAGTTGCGGTGAAGATGAAGTTTGTTCCTTGTTGGAACTTGGAGATGTTGTTCCTTGTTGGAACATGTTTACTTGTTGGGATATCACAATATATCTTATTTAATTAATGCATCTATATACTTGGTAAAGGGTGGAAGGCTCGGCCTTATGCAGTGTTTTGTTCCACTCTTGCCGCCCTAGTTTCCGTCATATCGGTGTTATGTTCCCGGATTTTGCGTCCCTAACGCGGTCGGGTGATTTATGGGACCCCTTGACAGTTCGCTTTGAATAAGACTTTTCCGCAAGGCCCAACATTGGTTTTACATTTGCCTCACCTAGCCTTTTTCCCTTGGGAGTCGCGCTCTCAAGGGTCATCTTTATTACCCCGGGCCAATGCTTGTCTAAGTGTTGGTCCAAACTAGAGCCACTTGCGGTGCCGCCCGAGGCAACTTGGGGTATCGTCGGTTGCCAGACGTCTTGCTCATCCGGTCGTGGCTCGAGGCGAGATCTGTGCGGCTACTATCGAGGGTGTCGGCACGCCGGGAGGTCTTCTTGGACTTGTTTTATTGCTGTGAAATGTCTTGTAGCCGGATTCGAGACTGATCGGGCTTCCGGGAGAAGGTATATTCTTCGTTGATCGCGAGAGCTTATCATGGGCTAAGTTGGGACACCCTGCAGGGTTTGAACTTTCAAAGCCGTGCCAGCGGTTATGTGGCAGATGGGAATTTGTTAATGTCGGTTGTAGAAAACCGAAGTTGATCTTAACTAAAATACACCAACGGCGTGTGTAACCGTGATGGTCTCTTCTCGTGAGTCCGGAAGTGAACACGGTGTTGGAGTTATGCTTGGCGTAAGTAGTTTCAGGATCACTTCTTGATCATAGTTGTTCGACCGTGCTTTGCCTCCTCTTCTCGCTCTCTTTTGCGTATGTTAGCCACCATATATGCTAGTCGCTTGCTGCAGCTCCACCTCACTACCCTGTCCTACCTTTAAGCTTAAATAGTCTTGATCTCATGGTGTGAGATTGCTGAGTCCCGTGACTCACGATACTTCAAAACCAGTTTGCGGTGCCGATGAAACCGTGCGGTGATGGACCCGAGCTCAAGGAGGAGCTCGTTGAAGATCTTGTTCTTTGTGTTGTTTCGTTTGATTGATCAAGAGTGGAGCCAGTTGGGACGATCGGGGATCTGTGTAGCATTTGGGGTAGTCTTCTTTTATTTTGGCTCCGTAGTCGGACCTTGATTGTATCTGTATGATGTAATGGTGTACTCATGTATTGTGTGAAGTGGCGATTGTAAGCCAACTATGTATCTCTTTTCCTTATGTATTACATGGGTTGTGTGAAGATTACCTCACTTGCGACATTGCTTTCAATGCGGTTATGCCTCTAAGTCGTGCTTCGACACGTGGGAGATATAGCCGCATCGAGGCGTTACAAGTTGGTAATCGAGCCTTCCCGACTTAGGAGCCCCTACTTGATTGTTTCTTGGCGTTGTTGAGTCTAGAATGGAAAATGTTTTGAGTCTTAGGATTATATATATCGGAGAGTAGGATTCTTTTACTCCCCGGTCCCTTCGTCGCTCTGGTGAGGTATCCGGCGTAGAGTTTTAACTCTTCTCTCCTCAAATTTCACTAAAAAATTTTAGGATCACGTGGGTATCTTGGAATCGTTCGATGGTTTTGTGGCGAGAACATTGTTCTTGGTGCCTCCGACATTTAGGGGTTGTGGTAGTGTCCCGGGAGTTGAGCTCCGAGGTGTTGTCGTCACAATTTTATCGTTGCGATTACGGAATACGAGTTTTACCGACATCGAAATCTCTTTTGTGCGTTGTTGGTGAGATAACCACGATAGCCCGATCTTGTGGCGAGTGGGGAATATTGCCATGACTTGTATAACGGATGTTTTTGAAGGTCGAGGTACACGATTTCGAGGATTTCTTGGTTATGTGTTGACGGATGGATACAATTTGGATCTAGGTATTGTTAGTTTGGGTGATATATTTTGTGTCCCTGTATCCCCAACACCAGATTGCATAACCAGAAAGTTTCGGGAGTTTATAGGTGGGAATTCTAGTAGCTTACATGATATCTTTCCGACGGATGTATGATTTGAGATTGGGGTTCAAAGTTTAGTGGTCCGCCCATTCACGGTCGATTCTGATGGTCGCGAGGCGTCTTAAAGAATCCTTGGCTATGCTGATTCGGGACGTCTTGTTTGTCATTCGTGACGTCCGCTATCGTCGTGTCCGTGTGGGCCCCACCACGAACACTTTGGCGAAATCTCTATCATGTGTTTGTTCCGCTTATTCGCAAGTCAAATCCTTTGTTTTGTTCCGTTTTGTGGTATTCGAGTTTGCTTGAAGTCAAGTGTTGATTCCATACCTTATTCTAAATGGTGTTCTCATATTTCTATGTGAATACTAATCCTTCTTGATCACCGAGCTTGTCATGTTAATTCTTTTCCAACGGCGTGCTTCTCTTCAAGTGAATCCGATCATTCCAACATTCGCAAGATCAATTCCAAGCTTTTTCTCAACGGTGTTCGTTTCATCCGACCCAAGTTGTTTTGATTCCCGCCCTCCACCCTTTTTCTTCAAGGACTCAGATTTCTTAATCAAGTATCCATTTTATTGAGTGAAGTTTCTTCATTCTTTTCCTTTAATGTTTTATCCGGTGATTTCTCATGAAGGCGCTAAGGAAGCTTTAACCTTATCATTGTTCCATTCTAATTTTCTTCTCCGTGGACTCAAGTCAAGTTTTCAGTGTTGATCGTATTCTTTTCATCATTTCAAATGCTTTCTCATGTCGGTGCACCTCTTAATCATCCACTTCTCGCTATTCAATTGTTCCGGAGTGTTGAAGATATCTCAGAAGATTCTAGTTGCCATTCTCAATTCACAAAAGTTCTTTTGAGGATGCTATCTCATTCAAGCCATTTAACTCTACCGGTGCAATATCTATTTCAAACAATTGTTCAACGATGGTTCTTTTGAGTGGGCCCTAACCCACAGGTCTTTTTCCAGGATCTTACCTGACTCTTTTATTTTCCTGGAGCTATTCCCAAATTCTTTGCAAAGTTTGGCGTAAGAATGAATTATCATCAGTCTTGGTTTTCTCCAAGATCTTCCAAATTTTTTTTTCATTGTTGGTTCAACCTTCCTAATTTTCATTCCGGAGTGCTTCAATAATTCATGGTGATGTTCTCATCGTCATTCTCGAATTTTGAAGACCGAAGAAGAGTTTCTCTTAAATCTCGCTCCTTTCTCTTCAAGATTTATGGTTCTAGCTTGATGCCATCCTCTCATAATTGTCTTGATTGTGAGAATTCTTTTAACCCACCCGGAGCATTTCAGGAGTCTTTTCAGTTTGATTCTTCGGAGCCCATCATCTCAGAATTATTCATTCAAGCGTTCAACCCTGGTTTTTCCAAATCTCACCAGTGCATCGTCGAAATATCCTCTAATCAGTTCATGATCTCTTCGTTCTAATGTATCTAAATTTTGTCAAGCATCTTTATTCGTTTTACAATTCTTCCCGTGAATTGTGCTTTCGCTCGTTCATTTTCAATTCTTACGGTGGTTTGTTCAAGAGTTCTCTTCCTTCGTTATCATATAGACTCATTCGTTCTTTCCAATCCTACCGTGGTTCGTTCAAGACCTTCCCAAGTTTGCGCCATATCTATCTTAATCTTTTCTACGGAATAAGTAGTATGCCAAATCCGTTGCTTGTCATCAATCTAAATTGGTGAAGGATACGCATAACATAATTCTTGTTCGTGTTTCATCCAAGTGTTTGATTCATTCTTCCGGAGTTCGTAATGGTATCAATTTCTCAGTTCTAAGTTGTTCATCTCTTCTTTCCGGAGTTTGTTCATCATATCACAATTTCGGTACGAGATGCTTCATCTTTTCTTTCCGGAGTTCCAACTTTTCTCGGTTATATCATTTCAAAGCTTCATCTTATCACTGCAGGGCTTCACCTTGTGTTTTCAACTTCTCTTTCTTTCTATCCCCCTTTTGGTTACCGGAGTTTATCATGGAGGTTCTACATGGTGGTTCGTCAAGGATTCCTTTCATTCTTCAATTGTTCTTCAAGTTTTCTCTCGGAGTTATGATCCGCCAAGCTATACTCTAAAAATAAACATGGTGCTCAACACATGTTTTGTTTTGAGGAGTTCAAGCATTCTTCTTCTTGCATTTCGAAGTGCAATTCTTTCTACCTTATCTCTTGAGGTGGTGTTATGTCATTCTCGACAATTTGAGTTCGTGTTTCATGATTCACATGTTGTCAAGAATGAGGTATTTTAAATCCATCAATCTCTTCATTGGACTTATCTTGGGCTATATTTCACCTAAAGCTTTCCCTAAGGATTGTTGCTATTTATGGTGCTTATTAATGACCCAAGTTCTTCAGTTGTCCTCCCGGTGAAATAAGTTTCTCGTCTCCTTGTTGATATCAATCCAATCGTTTGTTTCTGTTGGTGGCAGAAGCTCGCCTCATAATTTTGAGATCTTTTCCATAAGCCCACTACAAGCTTATCCTTTCGTTGTTGGTTTTCCAACAACTCCGTTCAATTCTTCTTTGCAAGGATGCTTTTCAAGCTCATTTGTGGCAGAAGTTGGCATTTTCTTCTCCAATCTTTTATTTCAATGATCCATCTTCTATTCTTTCTTCCGGAGGCATTGTGATGTTGCACTCTTCGACCCATCATCTTCTTTTGTCAAGATCATGTTCTTTTTCTTGCTTATCCATTTAACCGGAGTATCATGTTTTCATTCGAGTTCTCTCATCTTATCAAGTTTTGCCTGCTTCCTCAACCGGAGAGCTGTCTGAAATCTTTCTTACCCCTTGTGCTTTTTTTCAATAGTTCCGGAGGCAGTGTGTTGTTGATTTCATCAAGTATCATCCCATCTCCTCAAGTTCATGTTATATTCCTTCCATGTTCAATCGGAGTGCTGCCCGAATTCTTCCTCTCTCATCTTGTTTTAAAAGGAGTGGTTTCGAATTCTATCTTGTCCATTAAACTCTTGATTCATGCCTTTTCAACCTTCAAGTTATCGTAATGTTCCTTGTTCCTCTTTTCTAACGGATTGTTTTCAACCTTGTTCATCTTCGTTGTGTTCTTTCTTTCATTTTGCTCAACCTCTCAAGGTTCATGGTTTCACTCGTTTGTCAAAGAAGCAACTTAGTTTTACCTCTCATCTTCCTCGTCCTTTTCCCCGGTGCCATCCTAGATCTGGGGCGAGATCCTCTCGTAGTGGTGGAGTGTTGTAACACCCGGATACAACTTTCCATATTAAGTAACTCCGACTCTTGCCCTTTAGGAGATGTGATTTATTATTTCCTTCGTGGTTGGGTTTTGTCTGTTGTTTTGCATTTTGTTCTTGTTATGCATCTCATCTCATGTCATCATCTGCATTTCATCCGCATGTTTTTCAAAACTTGCATCCGTTAAATGTTCCGTCGGTTCTCTCCGTTGTCCGTTCGAGTCGGATACACTCGCACGCTACCATGCACCTCCGAAATATTATTTTATAAGTGGCATAATAATGTTCTCGGAATGGGTTGCAACTTGTCATGCGGTCTTATTATAGTGTAGACAGGCCGCTTTGCCAAGTTTAAATCGCATTCGAGTCCGTTTGATAGCCCAACCGTTAAACATAAGCGGTACCATTGCGGTACCTTCGTCCGGACGTTTTCGGTCTCCGGAAGCGATTGCCGGGCTGCTTTTCTCCTCTCTCTCCTATCAGTCCAGACCCTCTCGTCACAGCCCACCCGCAGCTCACCTAAAACCCCCCTCTTTTCCTGATCGTCGGATCGCGATCGGAGGCTCCGAAACCCCTCAAAAACCCCCCAGACCAAACCCTAGCCCTCTTTCCTATTTAAACCCCCTCCCTTCCATTTTGGGCAGCTACCTACCCTCCTCCTCAAATTCCGCGCCCCAACCAGCCTCCACCACCTGCGCCGCCCCTCCTCGTTTTCGGCGCCGACCAGCCTCCGCCGCCACTTGGCGCCGCCCAGCAGGTAGCCGCCACCCGCGCCGCCGCTGGCAGCCATCCAAAGCGTCGCCACGTCGCCTGTGCCCCCCGGCCTCCCAGGCCCGGCCAGCCCATCCAGCAGCCCGCCCGGGCCGATCTGGGCCAGGCGCCCGCCCCGCCCGCCGCCTAGCGCTAGCCGCCTCCCCGAGCTCCTGGACCTGCGCCGCCGACCGCCCGTCGCCGGTGCCCCGCCGCCGGCCCGCGCTGCCACCGGACCCCAGGTCCCGCCGCCCTCTCTCTCCCTTCCTTTTTCCTCTCTCTCCCTCACGGTCCCTGCCTCTCTCTCTCTCCGCAGGATGCCGCCACCGCCGGAGTTTCAAGCTCGCCGCCGCGCGCTGGATCCGTCGCCGGAGCCCTCCGACTTCCTCCATGGCCGGATCCGGCGATCGCCGCCGGATCCGCTCGTTAAGCCCCTCCCGGCTTCCTCCGCTCCTCCCGACGTCCGGCCGCCGCCTGCCTTGCCATGGCTCTGTTCGTGCGGGAGCACGAGGGAGACAGCGCCCGCTTCGTGGGCTGCTGCGTCCCTTGCGTGTGGCCCAGCCCGGTCCAGTGGCAAGGCCTCCCCCGAGGCCCAGCATTGACTGCCCTCCTCCTGCTCCACCGACCGGGCCAAGAGCCCATGGTGAGACCCCAGCCCAGCACCCAGCAGATCTGGCCCATGGCTTGTTTTTTTCAGTTCTGCAATTTCGCTTTATCCGATAATTTAAGCTTTTCTGAAAACCCCTAAGCATCATGCATTTAATATCTCTCAAACGTGCATCGGATTAAAATAATTTATATATGTAAAATGCTCAGAAAATTGTGTAGATTAATAATATGTCATTTTCATCCCATGTTAAAATGTTTAACTTGCTGCTTATTTAAATTTGCTAATATGCCATGCTAAAATGCTTTAATTCATAACTAAATAACCGTAGCTCGGATTTTAACAAACTTTATATGTAAATGGGGTGGAAAATGCCTAGATTAATATGGTCCACTTTATGTTGCTGTTTAACAACTCTAAAACTGTGTTTAGGGCAGAACAGTACCGAATCTAAAATATTGCTCATGGGGATTTTCCGGAATTGTTGTTTCTTATTTCCGGCCTCATTTAAACTTGCCTAAATAGTTAGTTTAATCATGCTCCACCTCTTGCCATGTTTAACAACATTTAATATTGTTGAGTACCTAACCGAGAGAGAACTAAATAAGTGTTGTGGTGTTCCGTCAATATGCAACTCGTTGCATATTGAGCTCCACTTAACTTGTAGTGTTGTTTGTGCATATTGCCATGCCATGCATATTTAAACCGGACATGCATCATACTTGATTGTGCATCATGCCATGTTTATGCTTGTGCATTTATCATGTTGTTTGTTTCTTTCCGGTGTTGCTTCTCGGTTCCGGTAATGTGGCGTTTGTGAGGATTCGTTCGACTTCGTCCATTTGTCTTCTTCATGGATTCGTTCTTCTTCCTTGCGGGATTTCAGGCAAGATGACCATACCCTCGAAATCACTTCTATCTTTGCTTGCTAGATGCTCGCTCTTTTGCTATGCCTATGCTACGATGCCTACCACTTGCTATATCATGCCACCCACATTGCCATGTCAAACCTCTAACCATCATTTCCTAGCAAACCGTTGTTTGGCTATGTTACCGCTTTGCTCAGCCCTCTTATAGCGTTGTTAGTTGCGGTGAAGATGAAGTTTGTTCCTTGTTGGAACTTGGAGATGTTGTTCCTTGTTGGAACATGTTTACTTGTTGGGATATCACAATATATCTTATTTAATTAATGCATCTATATACTTGGTAAAGGGTGGAAGGCTCGGCCTTATGCAGTGTTTTGTTCCACTCTTGCCGCCCTAGTTTCCGTCATATCGGTGTTATGTTCCCGGATTTTGCGTCCCTAACGCGGTCGGGTGATTTATGGGACCCCTTGACAGTTCGCTTTGAATAAGACTTTTCCAAAGAAGGCCCAACATTGGTTTTACATTTGCCTCACCTAGCCTTTTTTCCTTGGGAGTCGCTCTCAAGGGTCATCTTTATTACCCCCGGGCCAATGCTTGTCTAAGTGTTGGTCCAAACTAGAACCACTTGCGGTGCCGCCCGAGGCAACTTGGGGTATCGTCGGTTGCCGTCGTCGCATTGCTCATCCGGTCGTGGCTCGAGGCGAGATGTGCGGCTACTATCGTGGGTGTCGACGCGCAAGGAGGTCTTCTTGGACTTGTTTTATTGCTGTGAAATGTCTTGTGGCCGGATTCGAGACTGATCGGGCTTCCGGGAGAAGGTATATTCTTCGTTGATCGCGAGAGCTTATCATGGGCTAAGTTGGGACACCCTGCAGGGTTTGAACTTTCAAAGCCGTGCCAGCGGTTATGTGGCAGATGGGAATTTGTTAATGTCGGTTGTAGAAAACCGAAGTTGATCTTAACTAAAATACACCAACGCGTGTGTAACCGTGATGGTCTCTTCTCGGTGAGTCCGGGAAGTGAACACGGTGTTGGAGTTATGCTTGGCGTAAGTAGTTTCAGGATCACTTCTTGATCATAGTTGTTCGACCGTGCTTTGCCTCCTCTTCTCGCTCTCTTTTGCGTATGTTAGCCACCATATATGCTAGTCGCTTGCTGCAGCTCCACCTCACTACCCTGTCCTACCTTTAAGCTTAAATAGTCTTGATCTCGCGGGTGTGAGATTGCTGAGTCCCGTGACTCACAGATACTTCAAAACCAGTTTGCAGGTGCCGATGAAACCGTGCAGGTGATGGACCCGAGCTCAAGGAGGAGCTCGTTGAAGATCTTGTTCTTTGTGTTGTTTCGTTTCAGTTGATCAGTAGTGGAGCCCAGTTGGGACGATCGGGGATCTGTGTAGCATTTGGTGTAGTCTTCTTTTATTTTGGCTCCGTAGTCGGACCTTGATTGTATCTGTATGATGTAATGGTGTACTCATGTATTGTGTGAAGTGGCGATTGTAAGCCAACTATGTATCTCTTTTCCCTTATGTATTACCTGGGTTGTGTGAAGATTACCTCACTTGCGACATTGCTTTCAATGCGGTTATGCCTCTAAGTCGTGCTTCGACACGTGGGAGATATAGCCGCATCGAGGGCGTTACAATCACTATCATTAGTTTCCTCTTCAATAGTCGTAGGTTCCACAGAAACATCTTTCTGTGTTGCACTACTCTCCGGTTGAAGTGAGGGTTCGTCAACCTCGTCAAGTTCTATCTTCCTCCCACTCAATTCTTTCGAGAGAAACTTTTCCTCGAGAAAGGACCCGATTCTAGAAACAATCCCTTTTGCTTTCGGATCTGAGACAGGAGGGATACCCAACTGTTTTGGGTGTACTATGAAGATGTATTTATCCGCTTTGGGTTCGAGCTTATCAGCCTGAAACCTTTTCACATAAGCGTCGCAGCCCCAAACTTTTAAGAAACAACAACTTAGGTTTCTCCAAACCATAGTTCATACGGTGTCGTCTCAACGGAATTGCGTGGTGCCCTATTAAAGTGAGTGCGGTTGTCTCTAATGCCTAACCCATGAACGATAGTGGTAATTCGATAAGAGACATCATGGTACGCACCATATCCAATAGGGTGCAACTATGATGTTCGGACACACCATGACACTATGGTGTTCCAGGCGGTATTAATTGTGAAACAATTTCCACAATGTCTTAATTGCGTGCCAAAACTCGTAACTCATATATTCATCTCTATGATCATATCATAGACATTTTATCCTCTTGTCACGAAGATCTTCAACTTCACTCTGAAATTACTTGAACCATTCAATAATTCAGACTTGTGTTTCATCAAGTAAATATACTCAGTATCTACTCAAATCATCTGTGAAGTAAGAACATAACGATATCCACTGCGTGCCTCAGCACTCATTGGACTGCACACATTAAAATGTATTACTTCCAACAAGTTGCTTTCTTGTTCCATTTTACTAAAAACGAGGCTTATAGTCATCTTGCCCATGTGGTACGATTTGCATGTCTCAAGTGATTCAAAATCAAGTGAGTCCAAACGGTCCATCTGCATGGAGTTTCTTCATGCGTATATACCAATATGACTCAAATGGCAGTGCCACAAGTATGTGGTATTATCATCACTATCTTATATCTTTTGGCATGAACAAGTGTATCACTACGATCGAGATTCAATAAACCATTCATTTTAGGTGTAAGACCATTGAAGGTATTATTCAAATAAGCAGAGTAACCATTATTCTCCTTAAATGAATAACCGTATTGCGATAGACATAATCCAATCATGTCTCGCTCAGCATAAACACCAAATAACAATTATTTAGGTTTAACACCAATCTCGATGGTAGAGGGCGTGCGATGCTTGATCACATCAAGCTTGGAAACACTTCAACACATATCGTCGACTCACCTTTAGCTAGTCTCCGTTTATTCCGTAGTTTTTATTTGAGTTACTAACACTTAGCAACCGAACGGTATCTAATACCTGGTGCTACTAGGAGTACTAGTAAAGTACACATTAACATAATGTATATCCAATATACTTGTATCGACCTTGCCAGCCTTCTCATCTACCAAGTATCTAGGGTAATTCTGCTCTTAGTGGTTGTTCCCTTATTACGAAGCACTTAGTCTGGGTTTGGGTTCAACCTAGGGTTTCTTCACTAGAGCAGCAGCTGATTTGCCGTTTCATGAAGTATCCCTTCTTGCCCTTGCCCTTCTTGAAACTAGTGGTTTCACCAACCATCAACAATTGATGCTCCTTCTTGATTTCTACTTTCGCGGTGTCAAACATCGCGAATATCTCAAGGATCATCTATCCCTGATATGTTATAGTTCATCACAAAGCTCTAGCAGCTTGGTGGCAATGACTTTGAAGAAACATCACTATCTCATCTGGAAGATTAACTCCCACTCGATTCAAGTGATTGTTTTACCCAGACAATCTGAGTACAAGCTCAACGATTGAGCTTTTCTCCCTTAGTTTGTAGGCTAAGAAAATCGTCGGAGGTCTCATACCTCTTGACGTGGGCACGAGCCTGAAATCCCAATTTCAGCCCTCGAAACATCTTATGTGTTCCGCGACGTTTCGAAAAAGTCTTCGGTGACTCAATTCTAAACCATTCAACATTACCGAACTATCATGTAGTCATCAAAACGTATATGTCAGATGTTCGCAACATCCACAAAACACGTTCGAGGTCCAGCACACCGAGCGGTGCATTAAGGACATAAGCCTTCTCTTGTCGCATAATTACTCTTGTCAACTTTCAACTATATTTTCTCTAGGAACATATCTAAAACAGTAGAACTAAAGCGCGAGCTATGACATAATTTGCAAAGGGATTTTGACTATGTTCAGGATAATTAAGTTCATCTAATGAACTCCCACTCAGATAGACATCCCTCTAGTCATCTAAGTGATTACATGATCCGAGTCAACTAGGACGTGTCCGATCATCACGTGAGATGGACTAGTCACCATCGGTGAACATCTTCATGTTGATCGTATCTACTATACGACTCATGCTCGACCTTTTGGTCTCTTGTGTTTCGAGGCCATGTCTGTACATGCTAGGCTCGTCAAGTCAACCTAAGTGTTTCGCGTGTGTAAATCTGGCTTACACCCGTTGTATGTGAACGTTAGAATCTATCACACCCGATCATCACGTGGTGCTTCGAAACAACGAACTTTCGCAATGGTGCACAGTTAGGGGGAACACTTTCTTGAAATTTTAATGAGGGATCATCTTATTTACTACCGTCGTTCTAAGCAAATAAGATGCATAAACATGATAAACATCACATGCAATCAAAAAGTGACATGATATGGCCAATATCATTTTGCTCCTTTGATCTCCATCTTGAGGCTCCATGATCATCATCGTCACCGGCATGACACCATGATCTCCATCATCATGATCTCCATCATCGTGTCTCCATGAAGTTGTCTCGCCAACTATTACTTCTACTACTATGGCTAACAGTTTAGCAATGAAGTAAAGTAATTACATGGCGTTGTTCATTGACACGCAGGTCATACAATAAATTAAGACAACTCCTATGGCTCCTGCCGGTTGTCATACTCATCGACATGCAAGTCGTGATTCCTATTACAAGGACATGATCAATCTCATGCATCACATATCATTCATCACATTCTTTTGGCCATATCACATCACATAGCATACCCAGCAAAAACAAGTTAGACGTCCTCTAATTGTTGTTTGCAAGTTTTACGTGGCTGCTATGGGTTTCTAGCAAGAACGTTTCTTACCTACGCAAAAACCACAACGTGATATGCCAATTTCTATTTACCCTTCATAAGGACCCTTTTCATCGAATCCGAACCGACTAAAGTGGGAGAGACTGGCACCCGCTAGCCACCTTATGCAACTATTGCATGTCAGTCGGTGGAACCTGTCTCACGTAAGAGTACGTGTAAGGTCGGTCCGGGCCGCTTCATCCCACGATGCCGCCGAATCAAGATAAGACTAGTAACGGCAAGTAAATTGACAATATCGACGCCCACAACTGCTTTGTGTTCTACTCGTGCATAGAAAGTACGCATAGACCTAGCTCATGATGCCATTGTTGGGGAACGTAGCAGAAATTAAAAATTTGCTACGCATCACCAAGATCAATCTATGGAGTAATCTAGCAACGAGGGGAAGGGGAGTGCATCTACATACCCTTGTAGATCGCTAAGCGGAAGCGTTGCAAGAACGCGGATGAAGGAGTCGTACTCGTAGCGATTCAGATCGCGGTTGATACCGATCTAAGCGCCGAACCATGGCGCCTCCGCGTTCAACACACGTGCAGCCCGGTGACGTCTCCCACGCCTTGATCCAGCAAGGGGAGAGGGAGAGGTTGGGGAAGACTCCGTCCAGCAGCAGCACGAGGGCGTGGTGGTGGTGGAGGAGTGTGGCACTCCAGCAGGGCTTCGCCAAGCACTGCGAGAGACGAGGAGGGAGAGGGGTAGGGCTGCTCCTTGGAGAGAATAACTCGTGTGTTAGGCAGCCCCAAAACCTCCACTATATATAGGGGCAAAGGGGAGGGGAGGCGCCCTAGGGTTTCCCCTAGGGGGGGGCGGCGGCCAGGGCAGATGGGATCTCCCCTTGGGTGACTTGGCCCCCAAGCCGGGAGGTGGGAACCCTAGATGGGCGCCCAAACCCCCTGGTCACGTGGGAATAGGTGAGGCGCGACAGCCCTTAGTGGGCAGTTTGCCCCTTCCTTGGCCCATGAAGCCCCCAACACTTGTCGGGCCTCCCGAAACACCTTTCGGTCATCTTGGTCATCACCCGGTACCTCGGAACATACAGACTCCAAAACCCGTCGTCAATATATCAATCTTCACCTCCGGACCATTCCGGAACTCCTCTGATGTCCGGGATCTCATCTGGGACTCTGAACAACATTCGGTAACCGCGTACATACCTTCCCTATAACCCTAGCGTCATCAAACCTGAAGTGTGTAGACCCTACGGGTTCGGGAACCATGCAGACATGACCGAGACGTTCTCCGGTCAATAACCAACAGCAGGATCTGGATACCCATGTTGGCTCCCACATGTTCCACGATGATCTCATCGAATGAACCACGATGTCAAGGATTCAAGCAATCCCGTATGCAATCCCTTTGTCTACCGGTATAGTACTTGCCCGAGATTCGATCGTCGGTATCCCGATACCTTGTTCAATCTCGTTACGGGCAAGTCTCTTTACTCGTTCCGTAACACATCATCCCGTGATCAACCCCTTGGTCACATTGTGCACATTATGATGATGTCCTACCTAGTGGGCCCAGAGATACCTCTCCGTCACGGAGTGACAAATCGATCTCGATTCATGCCAACCCGCAGACACTTTCGGAGATACCCATAGTGCACCTTTATAGCCACCTAGTTACGTTGTGGCGTTTGGTACACCAAAGCATTCCTACGGTATCCGGGGTTGCACAATCTCATGGTCTAAGGAAATGATACTTGACATTAGAAAAGCTTTAGCATACGAACTACGATCTTTGTGCTAGGCTTAGGATTGGGTCTTGTCCATCACATCATTCTCCTAATGATGTGATCCCGTTATCAACGACATCCAATGTCCATGGTCAGAAACCGTAACCATCTATTGATCAACGAGCTAGTCAACTAGAGGCTTACTAGGGACATGGTGTTTTCTATGTACCCACACATGTATCTGAGTTTCCTATCAATACAATTATAGCATGGATAATAAACGATTATCATGAACAAGGAAATATAATAATAATAGCTAATTTATTATTGCCTCTAGGGCATATTTCCAACACGTGCCTCGTCTTGTGGCCGGGGAACCATCGCCCTGGGAGAGAGATCCAAACTTTTCTGAATTTTTACAGTGTGCATTGGAGTCAACGGACAAGGCTTGTTCGGCTGCAACCTTTTCTGCTAAGTTGTTGAATGTGGCGGGTGCTCTACAGAACTGGAACCGAGCATCTTTTGGTTCGGTAAGACTGGAACTTCGGCAGCTACGGCGCCGTTTGGAGGTGCTGCGGTCGGTGCCAACTAGGACTGCGCCTAGTCCGAAAGAAAAAGACGTCGAGATGCGGATGGTAGAGCTATGCTTCCGGGAAGAGATCATGTGGCGTCAGAGAGCTAGAATTCAGTGGCTCGCCGAGGGGGGCATCAACTGTAATTTTTTTCACTAGAAGGCTAGTGCACGCAGGTCAAAAAACCGGATCATGGAACTACAACGTGCTGATGGGAGTTTATGTACTGATCCAGAAGAGATGGCAGCTATGGCTACAAGCTTTTATGAGAATCTTTATTCTTCAGAGAACACAATTGGCATGGAGGAGGTTCTCTCTCATATCCCTGTGAAAGTGGATGGGTTAATGAATAGCAAACTAAATGCAGATGCAGAAGAAGGAGGAGGTAAAAACTGCTTTATTCCAAATGTTTCCCACTAAGGCTCCCAGTCCGGACGACTTTCCATCACACTTTTTTCAGAGGCATTGGGATTTATGTGGTGATGAGTTGACTGAGATGGTGCTGCGTGTTCTGAGTGGTGATGATTCCCCAGAGGAGATAAACAAAACGTTCATTGTATTAATTCCCAAGATTGCAAGTCCAAAAACTTTTGGACATTTCGACCGATCAGTCTCTGCAATGTGATCTTCAAGGTTGCATCGAAGGTACTGGCTAACCGGCTAAAACTCATTCTCCCCGACATCATTTCCGAAGAACAATCTGCATTTGTACCAGGCCGTCTTATCACTGCCAATTTCATTTATGCTTATGAGTGTTTGCATTATATGAAAACAAGGAAGCTAAAGGGTAACAGGTTCTATGCGCTGAAACTTGACATGATGAAAGCATATGATAGGTTGGAGTGGTCGTATCTGAAGGCAGTCATGTTAAAACTTGGGATTAGTCCATGCTTTACGGAGACTATCATGAGGTGTGTTACATCTGTATCATTTTCAGTAATGTTTAATGGTGGAAAGTTGGATGAGTTCAAGCCAACTAGAGGTATTCGGCAGGGGGATCCCATCTCTCCCTACCTGTTTTTGCTCGCGGCCGAAGGTCTTTCTTGCATGCTCAAGTCAACCATCCCAGATGAGGTGATCCATGGTATTACAGTGGCTCTGGGTGCACCACAGGTTAACCACCTCTTGTTTGCGGATGATAGTTTACTCTTTTTTAATGCTTCTAGTGATATGGCCAGGCGAGTAAATTCCTTACTTCAAAAATACTGCAATGCTTCCGGACAACGCATCAATAGAGATAAGTCTTCCATCTTTTTCAGTAAGGGATGTTCTCAGACTTTGAGGCAGGAAGTGAAGCAAGTCCTGGATGTTCAGAATGAAAAATTGTCTGAAAAGTACTTGGGGCTCCCGTCTGATGTGGGCAGAGAAAAGGAGGGTTCTTTCAAGTATTTGAAGGACAGAATTTGGAAACATGTACAGGGATGGCTGGAAAAAGCACTCTATGTTGGAGGCAAGGAAGTTCTCATTAAATCAGTGGCACAAGCTATCCCGACATACTCTATGGCATGTTTTAAACTTCCTAGAGGGCTTTGCTTGCATATCAATGGGCTTTTATAAAAAATTTGGTGGGGGTCAAAGAAGGGTGAACGAAAAACGGCTTGAGTCTCTTGGGAGGTCATGGCTCAACCAAAATTTATGGGAGGTATGGGCTTTCGCGATATTGAGCTTTTCAACTTGGCGTTACTTGCTCGCCAGGCTTGGCGCCTCTTGCAGGACCCTTCTTTGAGTGGCCGGATTCTCAGGTCCGTTTACTACCCCACGACTTCTATTTTGGAAGCAGAGTTAGGTAACCATCCATCGCAGGTGTGGCGATCCATTGTGGAAGGGAGAGATACCCTCATGTTGGGCCTTATCAGGAGGATTGGCACGGGAGAGGATACCAAAATCTGGCAGGACAATTGGATCCCTAGGGATTATAAATTGAGACCGGTGTGTTCTAAATCTTTGAATCCGCCTCAGAAGGTCTCGGAGCTGATTGATCATAGCTCGGCTTCTTGGGACACGACTGTGCTAGATGAACATTTTTTCGCTATGGATAAGGAGGCTATCCTAAACATTCCTTTAAGTATTAGAATGCAAGAGGATTTCTGGTCATGGCACTATGAAAATAGAGGGGTGTTCACTGTACGCCCAGCATACATATTATTGGCTGCTACAAAGAAGCAACGCACAGACTGGTTAGAGCATGTTCCGGGGCACTCTAATATTGATTCTGATCGGAAATTCTGGATGAAGTTATGGGACCGATATCCCTTCGGAAATCAGGGTCTTCGCGTGGCGGCTCGCGCAAACCTCCCTACCCACAGGTGAGGTCCAAAACCATAGAAAGATGGCGGACACAGCAGCTTGTTCAATCTGCAATGCGGATTTTGACACGTGGCGTCACTCTTTATTTGAATGCAGAATGGCAAAGTGTGCCTGGGCTCTAGCTGATGAGGACCTTACGGATACTATCATTTCTAATCCCTCGGAGGATGCTAAGCTGTGGATGTTCTGGCTCCTTGATACACTTCCTTCGGCGGACATAACCCGTGTTCTCGTAACCATGTGGGCGATCTGGTGGGCATAAAGACGTGCTATTCATGATGATCAGTTTCAAAGTCCTATGAGTACTTTTTGTTTCGTCAACAAATACATACAGGAGCTAGAATCCTTTCCGGCACGCATGCACAGCAAGCCCAGGTTTCCATTTGCAACTCCCAGCAGCATGCATGCAATTTCGGAGGATCTGCATGGGGTTGTTTCACGTGTCCAGAAAACTACTTGGCAGCCACCTGATGAGCATGACGTGAAGCTTAATGTTGACGGCGGGGTTTCTCGAGATGGAACCAGAGGTGCATCAGTTGCGGTGTGTAGGGACAAGCAAGGCAAGTTCATTGGGGCATCAGTGACCGTTTTTTATGGCCTCATCGAAGAGGCGATTCTTGAAGCGCGTGCATGCAGCGAAGCGGTGGCGCTTGCCACGGACTTACAGACCTACTTCATATGCATTGCGTCAGACTGCTCCGAAGTCGTCTCCAACTTCAACTCTGAAGCACCATGCCAGTATGCTACTATCCTTCGGGAAATACACCAAGGGCGCGAGTTTTTCCAAGCTTTCAAGCTTATCCATGAGAAGTGGGAGTTCAACACAGATGCCCATAATTTAGCTAAGGTAGCTTCCTCACTACCTTTCGGGTGCCATGTGTAGCTCTCTAATTTGCCCGATATTACCTGTATTCTTATGAATGTTTTAAACTCTGAATAAAAGGATGCAGTTCTCAAAAAAAAAAAAATTGAGCCTTAGGTCATTGACTCGTTTGTTACAGAATGTCAGAATAGCAATCAAGTGACCTGGTAGGGGAAGAAAAGCTAGTAGTATTATAGGTGTCTGCCCCAGATGTCTCGGTGCATGATGATTCCCAGTTTGCACCGTGCTAATCTAGACATTTAGGTGCCATCATCGGTCGATGAATCTAGGTGTCTCGGTTCTGTTTTTCTCAGCTGTGGCTCAGGTGGATTCACAAACGAATGGTTGTATCAGGCCAACCAAGCAATAATAAAACCAGTTCACAGACGCTTTGAGTGATAATAACAAACGGTAAAGAGGACAGCTTGGTCTTGTGCTGTACGGGCCCACGCGGCAAGTTAAGTGCAGCGCGGCGCCAAAGCTTTGGTGACCGATGCCGTTGTGTTCTCCCCATTATTGGAAGAGAAATGAATGATCACTGGAGGACGTTTAAGAAAGCATCCCCAACTGATTTCAGAAAGAAAAGAAAAAAGGCATCCCCAACTGCATTTGTCCACGGAGGACAGGAGCTCTCCTTTGACTTGGCTTCCACCAGCGTTTGCCGAACGGAAAGTGGGCGATCCCTTTCGCCATCGCAGAGCCGGGGCGAAGGAATCGCGCGTCCATCGCCCCTTGCACGAGCGGGTCATTCAGTCAGTCAGTCAGGCATAGAAAAAAGAGAGAGAGACGCCGGAGCTGCAAAGTTACGGCGCGCACGCACGCACGCTTTCCCTCTCGGATCAAACATGCCATTCGCTCGCTCGTTTGATCCGAGAGGGAAACGGCATGTGGGCTCTGTGTGGTGCTTAGGCCAACTTCACCGTGCGACTCTATCATGTCCGGCCCCGTTTGTTTGGGGTAAAATGTATAAAAGAGGCGGCCCAGCGTGCGGGAGCAAACGGACTTTATTCGTTTTGTGTCCGCTTTCGACCCATCCGCGGCCCAAGTTTGCGCCGCTTTTGAGGTGAAACGGACATCATGCGGACGCGCGGGTCGTCTGCATGTGTCCTCCCCTGGCCCGCCCGTCGGTGCCACAAGGCAGGCCTTTTTCTATCCGGCCCCCTCCCTCCCTCCGGTCGCACCCCCTCCACTCTTCCCCATTCTTCCCCTCGCTGCCGCCGCCGCCGCCGCTGCCATTGCAGTCGTGCAGTTCGGACGCGAGCTCACCCAACCCCTTCCCCTCGGCGCCGCCGAGCTACCCAACCACGGCCAACTGGTTTGCGCACCCGCCGGCCGGTTTTGGGGCGGATCCGGTCGGTCTTGAGCTCGGCAAGCTGTGGGAGGCCGGGCCACACCATGGACTGGCCGGGCACCTCGCCGGAAGGCCTGGCGGCAGGCCGCAAGGCCACATCTGACGATGGCTCCTCCTCTAGCCGCTTCGGATCTGCACCGTCGGTAGTCCGCCGGCAGATACACAAATGGCGGTCGGCCCGGCTCGGTGCTTGCCCAAAAGCTCGCCGGCGCATCGTTGCCACTCATTAAGTGCGACCACTGCCCAAGGATGGTCGTAATGTAGCGTGTCTAACGCCGAACATCCGGATGGGTGTTCATCAAGTGCTTAAACGATGGGGTATGCGCTTTTTTTAGCTTCGGTTTGTGCTCTAGATTTGACTAGTTGTGCTAACTTTAAATTTTGTTGAGTAGAATGGATACAAGTTTTGGTATTGGGAAAAAGAGTACATCGATATATTGATAGAGCGAAATTTAGTACATGTTCGTGCACTTTTAGCTAGCACAAAGGCTGTAAATGAGACAAGTGCACTTGTTGCTAAATTAGAGGCTAGACACGAGACTAGGTCTGAGGAAGCAACATCTACTTCTGGCTTGAAGAAGAAAGGAGGATGCCAGATCGAGCCTCCTCCACAGATCAACAACGAGTGCATCGAGAAGGCCCTAACCCAACTCAAGGGAGCAGTTATGGAAATTGAGTATCTTCTAAAATGTATTCTTGTGATTTTTGTTTTTTTTGGTCTTGCTTTACTAGTCAAAATGTGATGATGTATTTTTCATGTACCAAAAATGAATGATAAAATAAAGTTAAGGACTTGATCAGAAAATAATACGCGGACAGGATGCGGCCAGGATGCGTCCACGTGCTGGGCGCACGGCCACCGCATACCAGGACAGGCCCGGACACGATCCCAAATCCATACCCAAACGGACAGAAACCGAACAAAACGGATGTCCGTTTGGGGTCGCGCGATGGAGTTGGCCTTAGGTACGGCCCTTCTCCAACGCGCAAGCTTTTTTATGTGTTTGGGTGATTGATATGATCGGACCATGTGAACAGAACTCCGTCGTGACCACAGTTGAGACCTTATCCGAGCCATCGAGACATTACGATATGTAGGAGCATGTACATGCGGACCTCTCAAATTCGTTTCATACGTCCGGGCAGACCGTCCGGTTACTGCTATCACGATTTTTTGACCCAGACAGGCACTCAAACGGGTCTTAAACGCCTGGGTTGACCGGCATCCCCATATCCAACCCAAATATAGGGTAGATATGGGGCGCCCGGGCATACCCGTCACGTCGGCCTGACAGCATGGTCCCACACGAACTCGCCGAGAAACCTGACAGTACAACGGGCGCCTCGATCGTCGCCGCGGTGCGAATGTCTCGTGGCGCCGCTCCGGTTCCCAGCCCAAGGCCGTAGCCAACTATTCAAGCCGGTCGGCGCCCCTAGCCCTAGCACATCCGCCTCTTCCATCCCTCCGTCGTCACTCGAGCCCGTTAGCCATGCCAGTGGCGGAGATAGGCCTGGGGCAACTATGGCAATATCCCCGGGCCTAGCAACAACTTCCCTTATAATTCCTTTGTACAAAGTATAGAAAATCACATAAATTTATTAGTCAACATAGTGTAGCCCCAGGCTTAACCTGCTGCTAGCTCCGCCACTGAGCCATGCCCCCACGCCGCCGCTACTACACGATCCAGCACCGTCTCTTCCTCCTTGAGCAGGTCCGGATCCGTAGAGAAGCGGGGCTACCTCTGGAACCGGACGAAGATTTCGAGGAGGTGGAGGAGGAGTTGACGGCGGAGGAGGATGAGGAGGAGGAGCAGGAGCCAATAACGGACGAGGAAGAGGAGGAGGAGCAGGAGCCGACAGAGGAGGCGCCGCCGCTGGATGTGGGGGAGGAGGAGGCGTCGGTGATGGAGGAGGGCGTGTGGCGTGTGGCCGGGGCAGCACGTCATCCTGAACTCCATCCGCTCGGAGTCGGCTGCGGAGGCTGGGCGGCCCAGGCTCCGGCTCCGGCGCAAGCGACTCTCGCCATCTCCGACAATGACGAAATTTGAGTAGCATAGAACGTAGTACGTAGCTATATGTTCTACATGCTTTTGTATGAACTTAGGGATGAATATGGGATAGAGTTGTATGTGGAGAAAGAAATTGTGACGTGCCCGGTCAATATCCGCGGACGCGTCCGGTCGTGTCCGCGGGCGTTTGAGGGGTCGAATTTGCTGAGTCCAGCTGAGATGCACTGAGTACGGACGTACTCCTCCGGAGAATGAATGGGCCGTGCGTGACCACACAGCTGCCCGCGCCGGCAGGGCGGACCGCCCAACGACTCGTGGCGATCATGTGAGGCTGATGAGCCAACGAATCACCCTCCGCCGGTTTTCCAAGCCATGGTACATGAAAAATCCCAGTGCGAGCAACCACCTTCCTCGAGACCCTATACCCTACCCGGAGTGGAAAATATCTTTTCTTTCTATGCGTGGTGTGATAGCATAGCATAGATTGTTAAATATAAAGCGACCAACACACTCTCCTCTAATAACATGCCCATGTGATGCGTGCCCCTATTATTATTCATAATATCGAGCTTGGGGTTGGGTTGGGGATCTACCCGTCTAATAAGCACGGCCGGATCGGAATAATTATTCATACATACACTGGCATGTCATAACCGACCAGCTCTTGGGCCTACGCGTACCCTACCATTACCAAGTTGCTCTCCAGCCCTTGTCCCCTTGGTGCATCTGGGCTACTACGCTCGTGCAGCAGTGCCCATGGCGAATGATACGTTGGCAGCGTGCGTCGTTGCCGTTGCCGAGTGCCGACTACCACCACGTCGTCCCGTTTACTTACTACTGCTGGTGCGCGGCTAGTCGATCGGCCTCGATCGCACGTACGAGAGGACCACACATGCAATCGCAACCAACCACAGCATCGCATTCCTTGCTGCATGGCTTGGTTTTCCGCTGCGAGATCTATCTATCTGACGGGCCTTGTGTCTTGCCAGCGCCAGCATGTGGCCACTGTTTTCCTTTTCGTGCATGCAGATGCGATGCAGCTCATGTGGTGGATCCCGGCCGGGTCAGTGCATGCATGCACTGCAACTTTGTGGGTGATGGGCTGTAACTTGTAAGCTCGATCACTGTGCATGCAACACTGGTCTGGTACTGGTATGGTAGTATGCTTTGTTTGGCATGCAGACGTTCACACGGCGGTTAACAAACCAGTCATTTACTCTCATCAAAGCTCGATCAAGATGGGCCCTGCATGCACTACGTACTACTAGCTCTTTGGCTAAAGCGCGGGGAACAGATATGTACATGGTCAATTGGGTCGATCGTTTGATCTATTTTCTGGTATGTTCAGCACGTCGACGTGCACGGAGCCGGTCCACGTCTACGGGCGGAGCCGCGAGCCTCCCCGCTGCCGCCGCGGCCGGTGCCTGCCGGTGCCGGGCACATGCAACTGGCTGTCCGGCGACGCCCCTCCCTGACCCCTGTCGCGCTCGCTGATTTCCTGCGCCCGCCGGCCGGGCACGTCCGCCCCGCCTCCGCGCGTGACCCGTCGATCTGGGGTTCGCCCGTGAGAGCTCGCTCTACACCTGCATGCACGCGCCCTGGCCTCTCCAGCACGTACGCATCATGCATAGTGCTTGGCCGCGCTTCGCAAAAAACCATTCCGGTTTCCATCTCCTTGGTCGTCATCGCCAGGACCCATGTACGTACGTATACCCCGTTGTGACCACTACACAGCTGAGCCTGAGCTGACGGTGCGTGCATGCTGTTTGCAAGTCTCTTTACTTGTTCCGTCCGCAACTAACTCATTAGTTATATTGCTTACAAGGCTTATAATGATGTGCATTACCTAAAGGGCCCAGAGATACCTCTTCGACAATCGGAGTGATAAATCATAATCCCGATCTATGTCAACTCAACAAGTACCATCGGAGACACCTGTAGAGCACCTTTATAATCACCCAGTTATGTTGTGACGTTTGGTAGCACACAAAGTGTTCCTCCGGTATTCGGGAGTTGCATAATCTCATAGTCATAGGAACATGTATAAGTCATGAAGAAAGCAATAGCAATATACTAAACGATCAAGTGCTAAGCTAACGGAATGGGTCAAGTCAGTTGATGTGATTCCGTTAATCAAATAACAACTCATGTCTATGGCTAAGAAACTTAACCATCTTTGATTCAACGAGCTAGTCAAGTAGAGGCATACTAGTGACACTCTGTTTGTCTATGGATTCACACATGTACTAAGTTTCCGGTTAATACAATCTAGCATGAATAATAAACATTTATCATGATATAACGAAATACAAATACTTTATTATTGCCTTCAGGGCATATTTCCTTCAAGTTGATTACCAGCTACCGGCAACCTGGACTGCCTACCTCAGTATGCGTCAGGAGATCCGAGACCCACAGGTGCATCACCAACTGCAGCAGGATCTAGTGGAGCACCTATGAAAAATCAAAGGCGACGCCGGGCTCGACGTGTGATGAAATACAAGTTTTTATTTGTTGAACTATATAATTTGTATTGAACTATTTGTTGTTGCACCATTTTGTTGAACTATTTAATTTTTTATGATGAACTATGTGATAAAAAATTATGTTGAGAATTCAACGCCGAACCACGCGTGAACAGAACTGCGCCGTGACCACAACACAGAGCCATCGAGAGGTTACGAGATGGGGAGCTGTACATACGTACTCCGACGCGAGAACGAATAGGGCGCGCGTGACCACACAGCTAGCTGCCCGCGCAACGACTCGTGGCGATCATGCGAGGCTGATGAGCCAACGAATCACCCTCCGCCGGTTTTCCAAGCCATGGTTGAGTACATGAAAATGTGAAATCCCAGTACGAGCAACCACCTTCCTCGAGACCCTGTACCCTACCGGCGACTGGAAAAGATCTATTCTCTTCATTGACGAGGCGTGCTAGCATAGCATAGATTGCTAAATAAAGCAACCAACACACTCTCCTCTCTAATAAACATGCCCATGTGATGCGTGCTCGTATTATTATTCATAATACCGAGTTTCGGGTTGGGTTGGGGGTCTACTAGTCCAAGTACGGCCGGATCGGGATAATCATTTCATACGCTAGCATGGCATAACCGACCAGCTCTTGGGCCTACGCGTACCCTACCATTACCAAGTTGCTCTCCAATCCCTGTCCCCTCGGTGCATCTGGGGCTGCTACGCTTCTGCAGCAGCAGCGCCCATGGCGAATGATACGTTGGCTGCGTGCGCTGCCGTTGCCGACTAGTACCACGTCGTCCCGTTTACGTACTGCATGCTGCAGGTGCGCGGGCTAGTCGATCGGCCTCGATCGCACGTACGAGAGGACCACCCATTCCTTGCGCATGGCTTTCCGCTGCGAGATCTACCTATCTCACGCCTGACGGGCCTTGTGCAGCATTCATCTTGCCAGCGCCAGCGCCAGCATGTGGTGTCTGTTTTCCTTTTCGTGCATGTGGTGGATCCCGGCTGTAAAACTCGATCACTGTGCATGCAACACAGGAGTAGTATGCTCTGTTTGGCATGCAGACGTTCACACGGCGATTAACAAACCAGCCATTTACTCTCATCAAAGCTGGATCAGGACGGGCCCTGCATCCATGGCATGTGCTCGTACGTACTACTAGCTGCATGGCTAAAGCACGGGGAACATAAATGCCCTACAATTTATTTAATTACATGGTCAATTGGGAGAGGTGAGGTGCCTGCGTCCTCCACAGCGCCATTGCGAGAGGCGGCACCTGCATGCACGCGCCCTGGCCTCTCCAGCACGTACACATCATGCATAGTGCTTGGCCGCGCTTCGCAAAAAACCATTCCGGTTTCCCTCTCCATCGACCATCGTCATCGGCAGGACCGACGTAGGCACGTACGTATACCCCCGTTGCGACCACTACACAGCTGAGCCTGAGCTGACGGTGCGTGCACGCCGTTTGCTTTTTCACCACCGCCAGCGAATTATTTCTTTCGGAAAAGCAAAATAAAACCGACGGGACGGGACGGGACTTGACGGACGATCGAGGAGGTGCAGTGCTGGCTATGACTATGCGTGTCCGACCGGACAAGACGTCACTTGCCAATGCCATCCACCTCTGATTCTCTCACGTAACTATGTGCTACGCACGTTGCACAGGAACACTAACAAGAGTAGAGTACCCGGTACTTACTTTTTAATAAAATGTCCTTTTCCGAGGGGTCGCTTAGAGAATTCTCCTATCAAAATATGCCGCCAAGGGCTAGTCCTGGCTGGTCTCGTTTTTATTTATTTATAAAATGTCCTTTTTGACGGGAAAATGCTATTCTCCTCCAAGAGCAGTACGTACATGGCATGGCACGTACAGTAGAGCCTGGACGAAACAGGATTCGCGGAGCTTTACGGTAACACGTACCGTGCCATGCCGAGCCATATATACCTCCTTCCTCACAAGCCGTACTCTTGTAAGTTGTAACGTCGTTCAGCTTTCGTCAAGAGATGGCATAGCCCCTAGCCAGTACGAAGATGGAAAAAAGATGGGGAGAGCAAAAGCACAACACTCTGATGAAGAATAGAAGAATAAAAGGAGAGCAGCAGCACACACTCCTAACGTCTGGCTACATGCAAGCACCGCAGAACCACACAGACGCAACATTCTTCCTCCACGTATAGGCAAAAAGGAAAATGAAGAGATATTTCATATCTTCGTACGTGGCCATCTCCCCCCTACGTGCACGCATCCAATTTTGACATGCAATATCTGTTTTTCTTTTCTTTTCTTTTCTTGTGATAAGAAAATTAGATAGAGCTGGGTGTCAACCTCAGAGCAACCAACGTTGAGTGGGGCAAATGTGTGCGACGGAAGGACTGATTAGGGAGGGCACCTCCATCTCATTGAGATTTAAGTGGTGTATCTTAACGCGCATGCATGATATGTGCTCGGATTCGGATAGGAAGCAGGCCGTGGAAAGGCATGGATCGGCGAACCGACCGGACCAACCCTGTCGCGGTCGAACAGAAATTATTCGCCCATCCGCCATCACAGGGCCATCATCATTCCAAGCCCATTTGCTCCCTCGAAAATGACCCGGCGGCATTTCTCGCGATCTTGGACCGGAGAGCATGGGTCTACCCCTCACCGTTGCATGACTGCAATCGTTCGTTGGGGACAGTTCAGGTATCACCGGAGAGTATGTGCTGGAGGCCGTATGCCAACCACATTCATAATTCTTTCTCATCTTAGTTAAAAACCAGCGTATTTCCCAAAGAAAATAGCGCACAATTTTCGGAGAGAGATACTGTCCAAGATCGCCAAATTTCTGAGCCAAAGCCGTTTGAAAACTCTACCACTGCTCGGTTCTGAGCATGTTAGTGCACAGCAACCCCCTGCGCAGCATCTCGAACCTTTCAAAATATAAATCCGACGGCATGCATGGTCCAGCCAGCGGAACAGCACAGCACAGAGAGCGCACCCCTTTTCTCGTCGGAGCTCTGCGGCGGCTCGGCGGAAGACGGGGGTTTCATTCGTTGGTTGGTTCACGTGAGGAGGCCCGCAGCGGCAGGCCGCAGGCATATATCGGGGGAATGCGGCCAGAGCGCCGTAACCCGTGAAGCCGCGGTTAACTACCGATGATTTACGAATATCCGGTGCGGGTTTCGATCTGCGAATCGATGGATCAGATCGCGGGAAAGGATCGGGGATCGCGGCAAAACAAAGTGCTTCGACCAAGACATCCGCGAGTGTGACCACTGACCACCGCCGCTGAACACAGTAAGGCGCGTATAATGAAGATCTTGCGGGTCGCAGAAAAATAAGCAAAGTTTTACGAAGCGGCGGCGCTTATTTCTACGGGAGGGACGCTTAATTGGCGTCATCGCGTAAATAGCGCGGTCTTAAAAACCCCGTTTATTTCTTTATGCACCTCCTCTAAGTATCTTTCATTATACAAGGCCTAAGTAGTCCCCAGCGGAGCAGAGCAGAGCGGCGACCCCATGCAGTGCAATGCAGCAGGGCCGCGGCGGACAAGGACGCCCGGACAAGCCATCACCTTTAGGCTCCGTTAAACAAGTTTTTTTCCCAAGTACCAACTAACCGCGCTTGCTTAGTTTAGTTTAAGCATCCCAAGAGATAGAGAGAGGTGGCCAGGCCGACCGATCGATCAGGGAATCTCAATCACTTTGAATAGCTACTGTGCCGGGCTGGGCTCAGATTGCCGCAGAGCGAGCAGTGGTATCAACTATAGTAAGCAGTGTGCGATCGATTCCTTGAGTTCTCTGTCAAACTGTAGAGTACTCTCTCTGTTTGCACACCTGCCTGCGGTGAATCGGACGGACCACATGCGATGCAAGTGGCATGTGTTTTGCTGCCAGGATCTCCAGACGTGGCCCTCGATCGGCGCTGCGTTACAGATGGGGTCAAGTCGACGATCTACTGAGGGCAGTAAACGTGACGAGTTGTTGGTTGCATTTCGTGATGAAAATTCAGCATCTGAGTGAAACGGCAGATCGAATTGCCGAACAAACCGGTGGCCACTCACCTGAAGACTGCTCGCCGGCAGCAGCTGGCTCGACTCGCCCACCTCCCGTCGCCAACGCTGAAACTCCGTCGCCGCCTCGATAACGCCATTAATTCCTCATGACATCCGTTCGTTCGTTCGTTAGTTAGTTACGCCTGACGGAAAAGATCCTGAATCAAGCCGTCAGGCCGTCGAGCTTGAACCAAGTGCAACTTTCAGGCCTCGTCATGGACCGCGATACGGTTGCCTCCGGCGATGCAGTCGCTCGCTCCTGCGCGCGTTGGGCTGAGCTGTTAGGCAGGCCGGTACGCGCTGACGCAGAATCGGCCCGGCTGCATGCACTCACCTGCTTTGGGCTGTTCACGTGTTCCCGTCACTGATCTTTTTGTTGCACCACGCTACTAGTCCTCTCCTAGGACGTGCAGGCGATGAACGGGTGATCGGTCAGTCGGTTGCCGAAGTTAGGCCGAGGCTTTGGGATAAAAAAACGTACGGGAGGGAAGCACTTGTCACCTGGCCTTTGGTACAGGCAGTGAGCATAATATCTTATTATCTTCAGGTGGGTAACAATAAACAAATGGCGCACAGAGAACAGCTGCTGATCGATCGATCCGGGTGCCTTGACCGGCCGCAGCGCCGCCGGCGGCCAGCCCGTGCGACGGCGACGTCGCTCGCGTGCACCGGCCGGCCGTGCGCCGAGTGCGTCTCCTCATCATTTTTCAGAAGCGAAAAAGGGGCATCTTGGGCTGGCCTCTGACTTGTCCTCCACCATCGGTTGGCAGCAGAGCATGTGTAGGCTGATGGGTCGAACGGGACCACGTCATCCCCACTTGCACGAGCGGAACGGGTCAGGGATGAGAAAAGGAAAAAGAGCTGCCGCAGCGAACAAGTGCGGCGTTGGCGGCGCCGCCGGCGACGCACACGCATCCCAACCGGCTGAGATTCGGCCTGAACAACCACCGGGTAAGATGCGCCGGCGCCTCACTCGCTCACGGTGGGTGCCCATGCTGGGACCGCAACGGAACCGCGTCGTGACCACAGTTGAGATGAATAGAGAGCGTGACCACCGAACTGCGACCACGGCCGCTACTAACTCACGCCAGCCGGACGGAACGAACGAGCTGCTCATCTTTATCTTCATTGATGGATTCGTCTCAGGCCTAGCCCCCGGCCGTTTCCAGTGAGGGCGACCAGGGGCACGTAATGGGCCGTGGTGTATGTGTACCATGTTATTTGACTTACGAGCAATCTATGACACTAGTGGCTGGGGCGCCACCTGATGGCGCCTCTTGAGACGGTTTTGTGGGCACTTGCATTGTTTGAGTGCCTTGGCTCGTTCTATGCGTCCATTTTACGTAGCAGCACAATTTTGTCATGTGCAACTTTAATGAAATCTTTATGCTTTGACTAAGACATGTAAAGAATCATGCATGATTAAAAAATAATAGCATCATGAATATCTTAATATTCAAAGTGTGGCTTACACAAACCATTTTAAACCACAAGATCGGAGTAATAAATAGAACCCAATTAGCATTTAGTCTTTGTGGTTGTCCATCACTAACATACATGCACGAGCTAGCGAAGGACACAAAGGAAAAACCTCAACATGTAAGGTTATATGCAAAATAATAATAAAGATCATTCAATCCCTCCATTGCCTCAACCTGAATAACAAGGTTGATTTCTGGATTAAGCTTAAGTGGGAGTCTTTGTAGCGCAAAGTAAGAATGCAAAATTATGAAATTAACAGAGGATATATTTCAGTTATAAGACAACATGTAAGTTTTGTGTGATCTAACTTGAGGACAACAATTACATGTCAAAAAAGGTTTCGAGCTTTCGAGTTTCGATAACTCACCTTCACTATTGTTCCTAAAACTGCATCAGTGTAACCAATCATTATATCAAAATACAAATTGAGACCTTCTCTGTGGATGCCTTGTTTCGCTTCAACATGGGCGAATATATACAAGTCACCACTTACACCCTCCATAATAAGATAGAAACATGTAACAACTAACAATAACAATAATATCTTCTCCCAGTAAGTGGGTCATAATAAACTTAACTGAAATGTGAGTAATGTTTCATCCAGACTGTATTACTCTACTTAAAGCATACAAATTGACAAGTATAAGAACTTTGTCAATTGACAGACATCTCAGTACTTCTAGCATTTGATAGAAAAATAAATAAATATAGCCAGGTCTAAGTGAGGGAGTCCTGGATTAGGGGGTGTCCGGATATCTGAACTATCACCATTGGCCGGACTCCAGGACTATGAAGATACAAGATTGAAGACTTCGTCCCGTGTCCGGATGGGACTTTCCTTGGCGTGGAAGGCAAGCTTGGCGATACGGATATGTAGATCTCCTACCATTGTAACCGACTCTGTGTAACCCTAACCCTATCCGGTGTCTATATAAACGGAGGGTTTTAGTCCGTGGGGCGGACAACAATCATACATAGGCTAGCTTCTAGGGTTTAGCCTCTACGATCTCGTGGTAGATCCACTCTTGTACTACCCATATCATCAATATTAATCAAGAAGGAGTAGGGTTTTACCTCCATCGAGAGGGCCGAACACAGGTAAAAACATCGTGTCCCTTGTCTCCTGTTACCATCCGCCTAGACGCATGATTCGGGACCCCTACCGAGATCCGCGGTTTGACACCGACATTGGTGCTATCATTGGGAGTTCCTCGTGTCGTCATCCTTGGGCTGATGGCTCCTTCGATCATCAACAACGACGCGGTCCAAGGTGAGACTTTTCTCCCGGACAGATCTTCGATTCGGCGGCTTTTGCTGCGGGCAATTCACTTGGCCATCTGGAGCGATCGAAGCTACGCCCGCCATCGGTCGATTTGGGAGTTTGAACTACACGGCCGACATCCGCGGAGATTTGATCTTGACGATTCGAGCCACGCCAAGCAGCGCGCCTTGTCTCGATGGGCACGATCTAGCTCTGCCGCGAGCGGTGCCACGGAGGCCGCATCCGGCGTCGCTCCGACCCTTAGCTCGAGGCGACTCCGCCGATCGAGGACGAGTGGTTGGACACCGCCTCGGGGGCTACGATCTCTACGACGATTGAGCCGAACTCCATCCTTTTCCTTTGCGAAGACCGTGACTCCAAGGTGCCGGACTCCTCTCCGGACTGCGAACCCTCCGCGCCCGCCAATCAAATCCTATTGGGCGCGGTTATGGAGTTCATCGCGGACATCTTTCAAAGACTCGCCCTTTGGCGACATCCTGAATTCACTAAAGTCTCTCTCTTTATCGGGAGAGCCTGGCGGACTACGGTCGGGAAGGTTGAGATGCGGATGAAGAAAAATTCAACGCCCACCCACCGCCCACTTTGTAGCCACCGCCGAAAGCTTAAGCGGCGTGCTCGATTTCGACTCAAGACATCGGCGGTATGGACGGCGATGTAGGAGACAACCATGAACCAGCACCTATAGGATCTTGGACAGCCACCTCATCCCACGATGTATACATGATGGATACACCTAAAGGAAGTGACGACGAGGAACAACGGGACACTACGAAGGATAAATCCCTCGGCGGGCCAAAGCGGCAGCGTAAACGCCGCACCAAGTCCGCCTCGACAAAGGCGGCAGCCACACGAGACCAGATGAGCGAACATGCCATCGAGCAACCGTCCGAACAGGACAACTTGGATAAACAACCCGTCCCGGCGAAGATAATGATCCGGACGATCTCACACGGACAAATTGTTGGAGCGAAGAGCCTCCACAAAGGCTCGTCGCCATCGCGCTGTAGCGTAACTGAAAAAGCGAAGCGGAAGCTCAAAACAGCGGAAGATGCACTCGAGAATCGATGGAGCAAAGTACTCAACACCATAGAGAAATACTGACGATCGCCAAACAAAGAGCTACCCAAGCGCAAATTACTGCCCGAATTCGATGAGGAGGCCGAGAGCCCCGCAATCAAAGAACAAAGAGGCCGTCCGGTCGGATAGAGCGACCACATAGCAAACATGGAGCGGCAAGCGGCGCGCAGACACAAGCCGCACGCGATCCGCATAAGGATTCGCATCAAAAGGATGGCCCAGTTAGGTCCATCTATGGGCCGAGAAAGCAAGCTCTTCCAAGCAATGCAACACGCCAAATATCCGAACATCACGGCACACCCAAATATAGGGGTGCCGCACACCCCCTGTGTGTCACCGATGAGGTGCTTGAAAGTGCGTTATATCGACTAGAGGGGGGGTGAATAGGCGATTTTTATGAATTTTACAAATTCTTCACTGAGGAATTTGCAGGTGAGGAAATTCCTTAGCGAAGAAATACATGCAGCGGAATAAGTACTTAGAAGTAAGCATAACAGATTACAAGCATTGTCATCATGATGAAATGAAGACAATCACAGAGTACGTAAAGCGTAATCACAGGATAACACAAGATGAAGACAAAGCAGATGAAGAAATTGAACTGAGGAAATTGAGAAAGTCTTGATCAAAGTCTTCAAACACAGATATGACAAACACTCAACACAAGAATGAGGAAATGAAAGGGTTGAGGAAATAGAACCGATTAGGTTGGTGAAGACAATGATTTGGTAGACCAGTTCCAACTGCTGTCTCGGTTATACGTCTGGTTGGAGCGGTGAGTATTTAAACTCGAGGACACGCAGTCCGGACACCTAGTCATCGAAAGCACGCAGCTCGGGACACCAAGTCCTCACCGTATTCTCCTTGAACTAAGGTCACGCAGACCTCGTCCAATCACTCGTGGTAAGTCTTGAGCGACTTCCAAACCTTCACATACTTGGTCACTCGGCGATCCACAATTCCTCTTGGATGCTCTAGACCGTGGCGCCTAACCGTCTGGAAGAAGCACAGTCTTCAAAGGTAAAAGCGTCGGATCCACGCGGGATCAATTTCTTGATGATGCTCAATCACTTTGGGTTTCTTTGGGTTTGGTTTTGGGTTTTCCTCACTTTGGGTTTTCCTCACTTGATGATTTTCGCTCAAAGTCCTCGGAGGATGGGTTGCTCTCAAATGACAAGTGTCAAGTTCTCTCGGAGCAGCCAACCAACTAGTGGTTGTAGGGGCGGCTATTTATAGCCTAGGGAGCAGCCCGACATGATAAGACATAAATGTCCTTCAATGATATGACCGTTAGGTGGAGATATTTTGGGACGGTGGCAAGACAAAGAACGGTCGGAAATTGGAATATCAAATTCCTCGGGGCTATCATGTTCCTCATGTGTAGGCAATCAGCTGGCGAATTCCTAACTCCTCGGTCGAACAAATTCTCGGTGACGGAAGAGCTTCGTCTCATCCTTTGAAGAAATTGACTGAATCTGTATGAGATTTCAAAAGCTTCACTCGAAGGGTTTGGTAGGTGTAGGATTTTGAGTTGAGCATCAAATGGAAATTTTTCCTTAGTATTTCCTCGACCCCTTTAACGAGACGGTGTTTCCTATGACTCAAGAAAGAGAAAATGAAACTACGAAAACAAAAGTCTTCACGCTTCATGTTCCTCAAGCGATTACCAAGTCTTGAGAATCACACCAATTTCTTCACTTTCAAAGTCTTGAGAAAGTCTTGAATATCAAATTCTTGATTGAAGAAATTCATTTTAGGGTCGACTTTCCTTTGTAAATATCAAACTCCTCATAGACTTATAGGCCTGTGTACACTTACAAGCGCATTAGTTACTTAACCTATAAGTCTTCAATACACCAAAATCACTAAGGGCACTAGATGCACTTACAATCTCCCCTTTTGGTGATTGATGACAACATAGGTTAAGTTTTCAACGGGATAAACATATGAAGTGTAAATCTGATAATGAGGATTTTGATGCAAGATATAGAAGAACTCCCCCTGAAGGTGTGCATAGTGAGGAAATTGCTTTTGAGGCAATGCACATTTGAAGAATTGAATCATGGAGATCTCCCCCTATATCTTGTAATTCATACATGCATTTGACAGATAATATGAGGAATTTGAAATGCATGATGAAATATGGTGCTTGATGATATGCAGAGCATGCAAAATAATGCATAAAGAGTATCAGAGCCCAATGCGTATGAGGAATTTGAAACTTTTCATAAGTATCAAATCCCAAATCGATTTGAAGATTTTCACCGAGCTCATGAGGATCAGAGCATAACAAGGATCAACGCATATCAACACTACTTAAATCAGAGCATAGAGCAAAAGCATAATGCATCAAAAGTATCAAAGCACCATCGGGTTTAAGATTACAACTCGATCCAATAAAAGGTTTCAGAAGAACGAGAGTTGTAACTTAATAGAATATTGTATATAGACAGAAACGAGACCCGCTTGAAGACTAACTCAAACAGAAACGAGACCCGCTTGAAGACTAACTCAAATTTCTCCCCCTTTGTCATCGAATGACCAAAAGGATCAAAACTGAGGACTAACGCTCTTGAGGAAATTCAAGTTGAAGACGGAGCGCCCGACATTGTCGGGTTGTTCGTTGAAGTAGGACCAGCAGCGATGTCTTCCAAATCTTCATTTTCATCGATTGTCGCGAGATGAAGAATAGGAGCTGGCCACTAAGGAAGGAACTTTGACTTTCTTGAATTTCTTGGAGGAGGTGCAGACCGTCAAATTCTTCCTTGAGTCCCATTGATTTCAGTTCTTCTTCATTGTAGACATGTGAAAGAACAGCCCAGAGCGCTTGAAGGTTTCATGAAGATAGTAGTGGGTTTTCTTCTTTGCATTGTGAGTTGAGGTCATGTTGTAAAGAAGAGTACCAAGCGACGTTTGACCCACTTGTGATTGCGATCAACCTTCCGATGAAGGCGAGGAGTAACTCACGATCAGTCATCACCACAGGTGCGATAGCTTGAGGACTATGCTTAATCGAGGTATTCTTCTTTGAGTCATGTGTGGCGAGTCATCATTGGTGGAGTAGGATGCTGCTTTGGCACTGTCCATCCAATGGACGTGTGCCTTCATCTATCACAGCATAGCCTTTCCCTTTTCATCGGTGAGGTAATTGGCCGTTTGAGGACTTCAATCGAGGCGGTAGCTGTAGTGGTTCAAAGTATCGCCTTGTAATTCGGTGAAGATCTTGACTGATGAATCTCATAATCCAAGGCGCATAAGGCTTCACTCAAAAGGTGACATGGCAATGTTAGCGAGTCCTCATGAAGAAATCATGGAAATTGACGGAACGCCATGGATGATGTTGAAAAGCATATTCTTCATGATGCCAACGACTTCTTCATCGTTCGAGTCGTGGCCCTTGATAGGACTCATAGTCTTCGTCGAATTCGATAGGCATCGAGGAACATATAACAATTCCTTGACGAGGAATTTGGTCCTGGAGCTTGCCTTGGTTTCAAAGGCTTCATCGGCACTTGCATATAGTGATTTGAAAGTTCCTTTTCTTCATAGATCGACGAGCTCCATCAATCGGAGGATCGAGTGGAAGGGCACGAAGCAATTCACTTCTTGGTGCCTTGTAGTGGGTGTTTTCGGTCATCAATCCAAGACCCATGAAGTTACATCTTCAGCGTCTCCGGTGATGTGAAGTGTTGCATAGAATGAAGAATTAGCTCTTCATTCCAATCACAAATATCGGTGCAAAAGTTTAGAAGACCTGCATCGTGAAGAACACTTAGGGACGGGCTCAAAGCGGTGGCGACTCCATATCCACATGAGGAATATGGGCATGATCGAAGATTTTGTCCTTGTTGAAAAGCACCGAGGAATAGAAGTTTGCTTGGTGGCAGTCGAGCGCCTCTTCCTAATCCGAGCAGAATCATAAGGATTGTATTCAGTGAAGAACACGTGCTCAGCAAAGAAATCTTCAGCCTTGAACTTTTGCTTGGTTGAGAACGGATTCTTTTGCTTGGGCAGAGGGGTGTCAGTGAGTTGCATCACCACCTCCGGAATCACAAGTTCAGGTTCTTCAGCCTGAGGAATTTCTTGTTCCTCAACAGGTGCAGTCGGAGGATTAGCAGCAGCAGCAGCAGTTTCATCAGCACTAGCGGCTGGAATTTCTTCATGCACAGAATCAGTGGGTTGATTTTCTTCAAAGTCCATTTGGACTGTTTGTGCAGGAGAGTGAGGAACCTGTTGGAGCGGGGTGAAGAGAGGAGTATTGGGATGCTGACTTTCCCAAAAGTCATCATTTATCACGGGAGTGGTGCATCCAATATCCACATCTTCATTTTCAATTTCCCGGCACCAAGATGAGGAATTTCATGGTCGATGAGGAAATAGCTGGGGTTGAAGGATTGCTTCCACTTCAATTTCTTCATCAATTTTCTCGACGAAGCAAAGAGATTGATGTTCTTCATCGAGATCCGCTTGGGATCACATAATCTTCTCCAAAAGGAACTACTTCCTTTGATGGTATGGAGGAGATTGGAATAGCATCAATTGGGTTTTCAACGGAGCTGGTCATTGGCTTCATTTTCTTGCAGTTGAAGAATCGACGCGGTGATGCTTTCCTTTTCTTCACAGCAGCTCGTTCCAGCCTTGGTTTTCTTCACATCGAGCGGATGGAAGAATTGGAGCTGGAGTTGGCGCAGGAGGAGCTGAGGAATTTGGTGCAGATTCTTGAGAGCAAGCGATGCAGTTCTGTCTTGGAACAATTTCTTCAGCGCACCACTAGTGGGTGCCTGGCGTTTCGTCGTGGCTGGAATTTCTTCATCAGCCCGGAATCAGCATTTTCTTCAGCGAAGTGAGCTTGGCGTTCTTGGCATTTTCTTCATTAGGCTGAGCGGAGGCTTCACTGAGGATTTTCATGTTGCAGTGTGCAGCAGCAGTTGTGAGCTTCTTCGTCGGATCGGCGAATCTGGTCTTGACTACTTGCCAATCAGCATAGTATGAGTCAAAGTCCTTACTGAGGTTCTGAATTTCAGTTTGGATTCGAAGGAGTTCCTCAGGTGTCATCTTGACAACATTTTTCTTCAGGAACCTTTCCTTCCTGTATTGAGCCTTCTTGATCTCCGTCGCCTTCTCGAACTTCCATTTTCTTCAGCGATGAAGTGAGTCAACATATGACTTTGACCAGGTGTCAAAGGAAGATCGAGCAGAGGGTATTGGGATCGTTGTGCGAGGTCGATGAAATCGAGGACTTTCTTGGGTCCAAAAGCAGTGGCACAGCTGTTCCCTTAGCTCTTGCGGCTCTAACTTGGCGATCTCGATGATTTCTTCAAGTTCTTCATCGGATGCCTCATCATCGAGATGTACGTGAACTATAAGCTGTTTCTTCTTTGGGCTAGGCGAGGACCACGTCCAGCGGTTGCTTTTGTCTTCAGCAGTCGGGCGGATGAAGAATTGGGGCAGGTGAGGAACTTGCGAGAGATGCGTGAGGCAATTGAGAAACCAGCAGTCCTTTGGCATGTGGCAGGTGCTGGAACGAAGGTTTGGACGGAGCAGGTGAGGACTTTGATGGAACAAGCAGCGGTGTGAGGAATTTCTCTTGAGAATTTGCTGGAAGGAGCTCTTGAGAACTTGGCCGTGAGGGCACGGATGAAGAAGCACTTGGCTTATTGGCAGACTTCTTTTGCATCGATTTCCTCGGTTTGACCGAGACCTCAAGCAGCAGCGTGGCAGAATCCTCATTGAATTTCTTCACGCTTCCTTTGCTTGCTTAGCCAACTTAGCTTGGCGTTTAGCCCATTCATCGGAAAGTCCTCACGCGTTTGGCGCTAGTGGGATCAGCTATTTGTCCTGGTGCCAAAGGAGCTCTTGGGCATGGAGGATTTACGCGAATTTCTTCATGTACTTAGGTGTAACATAGCGGTATTCCTTCCATTCCGTGCCCATCTCCGTTCAATTTTCGAATGCGCACCTTGCGTTGGTTTTTGCTTTCCTCATCCGGTGTGCAATAGTCAGCATATATTTCCTCGTGGATTTGAATCTGTCATGACCTCGGTTTCTTTCCTCCCTTCTGCGGCTTCTTGCCATCTCGCCATTTTCTTGGTGAGGAAATTGAACAATTGAGTTCTCTGAAGAAGTGTGCAGTTTTCTTCGAGGAACGCTGCAAATGAGTTAAGTTGATGAGAACCTAGGGTTCAGCAGCAGACATTTGTACCTGTGAACAGAGTATAGGTGCGAGGAATTTGAAGAGGTCATATCGTTCTCGGAGGGTTTTCAAAAGAACATGTTTGAGGATTTTGACCGGATGAGCCTTGAAGAATTTCAATAAGCGTTCTTTGTCTTAGGTTCCAGAGTTGTATAGATCGAAGATCCACACAATTGAGGAATCTTGAAGAAAATCATTGCTTAGAGAAATGAGTCAAGAGATTTGAGGTGTTCATATGTGTGAGGAATTTGAAATAAACACCTTTGAAGAATTTGAAGAAAATTTGAGAATCAAAGCGAGTAAATAAAAGTAACTTTTAATTTACCCGAAGTGAAGAACACGACGAACTGAGATGAACAGTTTAGAAGTTAAATCTGTTCAGATCTTCTCCGCCCTAACTTGGCAGAGGAAATCAGCTACGGCGACGGCGGAGTGAAGAAATTCCACAGTCGGGCGCGAGTACGTCGGCGAAGAGGTCAAGGCGGTGAAGCTTTTCCTCACCGGCTGACGATGGAGAAGCGGCGGCGCTAGGGTTTCGAGGAGCTCGGCGGGAGAGGAGTCGGCGAAGTAAAAGAGTGAGGAAGGAGAGAGGGTATTTATAGCCACGGTGAAAAACGGCTTGTCCAGAAGATTTAGGACGAACGTGCCTGACCGCTTCCTTCTCACGACATGTGTCACCCACGTCTTGTGTAGTGGAGATCGTACGATCGTGGGTGAATAAAATAATGCATCGTGGGATGCGGAGCGGTTTGATCGGTAAAAGCGAAGGTTTGAATAAGATTTGTTTTAAAAGTTCGTTGCAATTTCTTGGTATCAAGGACACAAGTGAAGATTTTGAGCGAGTTTCAAAGTAGAACGCACATGAAGTATTTGTGAATGGATTGGGTTGAGTATAGCATAGAGAGGAAGGGTCGATCACATTCACTTAGCAGAAAAAACGACTTGAAGAAATAGCCATAAGTGAATGCTGTAGAGGACATAAATCCATATATATATATATATATAGCCAATGAAGAAAGACGGCGGAAACAGTGAAGAATTTGCAAAGTTGAAGAATTTGAAAAACTGAAGAATTTGAAAAGCTGAAGAATTTCAAAAACTGAGGAAAAACTCAAATTGAAGATTTTCAACTTTGGTGGTGGCGTAACCCACCGTATGAGAATGATGATTTCAGACACCGCGTATAATTGTCGTAGGGTTCTGAGAATCAATTTCTTCATTAATTTCTTCACATTTAGAGTGTTATTCTTCATTGATTGAAGAAAAACGTTTCTTCATGTGTTGCACATCTAAGTCAAGAATTTTGCATAAGTGTTAGGATGTGTGTCCTTTTCAAAGAACATTCGAAGATTCTAAGATATTTAGCTCACACCGCAACTTGCTAAATCTCTTCTCATCCAAGGGCTTAGTGAAGATATCAGCTAGCTGTTCTTGATCTTCACGTGCTTTCGATGGAGATGTCGCCCTTCAACACATGATCACGAAGAAAATGATGGCGAATTTGAATGTGCTTTGTCTTGAGTCTGAACTGGGTTGTGAGTAATCTTGATGGCACTCTCATTGTCACAATAGATAGGCACATTCTTCACATTGATGCCGTAGTCCTTGAGGTTTGCTTCATCCATAGTAATTGAGCACAACACGAGCCAGCAGCAATGTATTCAGCTTCCGCAGATGGACGGTGATACATGATTCTGTTTCTTCGAGGACCAACGGACCAAAGATCGTCAGAAATGACAAGTACCAGATGTTGACTTGCGGTCCACACGATCACCAAGCATAGTCGAGTCGAATATCCAATGAGATCAAAAGTAGAGCCCTTGGGGTACCATAATCCTAGTGTTGGTGTGTGAGCTAGATATCGAAGAATATGCTTCTGACCTTATGGTGTGATTCCTTGGTGTAGCTTGAAATCGGGCACACATGCAAACACTAAGCATTATATCTGGCCTAGATGCACATAAGTACAATAAAGAACCAATCATGGGCGGTATACCTTGTGATCGAAGTCAATACCATTTTCATCGATTGCATAGATGGCCATTTGTGGGCATAGGAATTTTGACGCCTTTGCAATCTTGCATGCCGAATTTCTTGAGGACATCTTTGAGGTATTTCTCTGAGATATGAATATGCCATTGTGTTGTTGGCGAATTTGAAGACCTAAGAAGAATTTCAACTCTCCCATCATAGACATTTGATATTCTTCACTCATCATATAGGCAAATTCATCACTATAACGTTGGTCGAGACAGCCAAAGATAATATCATCAACATATATTTGGCACACAAACAGTTCACCATCATATGATTTAGTAAAGAGAGTAGGGTCGAGTGAACCGGTGTGAAGCCATTCTTCACGAAGAATTCCTTCAATGTATCATACCACGCCGAGGGGCTTTCTTGAGGCCATAGAGGGCCTTATTTAGTCTGAAGACTTTGTCGAGATTCTTTGGATCTTCAAAACACGGGGTTGAGCAACATATACTTCTTCCTCAAGCTTACCATTGAGGAATGCACTTTTCACATCCATTTGATATAAAGTGATATTGTGATGGTTAGCATAGGCGAGTAATATCTGAATAGACTCAAGTCGCAGCAGTGCAAAAGTTTCATCGAAATCAATTCCTTCAACTGCGTGTAGCCTTGAGCTACTAGTCGTGCCTTATTCCTCACCACAAGACCATTTTCATCTTGCTTGTTGCGGTAGATCCACTTTGTGCCAATGATATTATGCTTGCGAGGATCTGGACGTTTGACCAGTTCCCAGACGTTGTTGAGCTTGAAAGCGATGTAATTCTTCTTGCATGGCCTGAATCCACTCGGCTCGAAATGCTTCATCTACCTTAGTGGGCTCTGTGATAGAGACAAAAGCATAGTGCCCACAAAAGTTAGATAAATGTGAAGCTTTTGAGCGAGTGAGAGGACTGGCGCTTCAATGTCATCAATGATCTTGTCAACTTGCACTTCTTTTGCAAGCGAGGATGAGCTGGTTGTCTTGAGGAATTTGACCATTTTCCTCGGCACCATTTTCTTCAGCATTTTCTTCGGTGCATCAGCTCGGCGTTCTTGGCGTCTGAGAATGAATTCTTCAGCAGTTTCTTGATGGGAATGACATCCTCGGTTGCCTTGAACTGATGGAATCCTCGGTGCTGGTTCATCTAACACGAAGGTAGGTGCTCTCTTTGCGAGCCATTAGTTTCATCGAACCACACATCTACTGATGTCAACAATCTTGTGAAGTGCGATGTTGAAGACTCTGAGGTGTGCGAGTCCTTTCCGTAACCAAGCATAAAACCTTCATGTGCTTTCGGTGCAAATTTAGAGGTGTGGTGAGGATCTCTAATCCAGCATTTAGCACGAAGACTTTGAAATAACTTACATTGGGTTTCTTGTGCGTGAGGAGTTCATAGGCAGTCTTCTTGAAGAATTTGTGAAGATATACTCTGTTGATGATGTGGCACGCAGTGTCAATTGCTTCAATCCGTAAGCGACTAGGCGTTTTGTATTCATCAAGCATAGTGCGAGCCATCTCCACAAGAGTTCTGTTCTTGCGCTCCACGACGCCATTTCTTTGAGGAGTATAGGGAGCAGATAACTCATGAGTAATACCAAGTTCATCAAGATAATCATCAAGACCGAATTCTTAAACTCAGTTCCATTGTCACTTCGGCGTGCTTGATCTTCACACCAAAGTTGGTTGAAGCCCTCGAGGAAAATCGTTTGAAGATTTCCTGCACTTGATTTTTGTAAGTAACAATGTGTACCCAAGTGTAACGAGAGTAATCATCAACAATAACAAAGCCATATAGTGATGCTTCATTAACGACACCTGAGTAATGATTGGGACCAAAGAGGTCCATGTGAAGCAATTCAAGGGACGAGTAGTGGTCATGATAGTCTTCATTTGGATGCTTGGCCTTGGTCATTTTTCCGCTTCACGGGCACCGCATAAGTGATTCTTGAGGAATTTGACATTTTCAATGCCAATGACATGCTTCTTCTTCGCAAGCGTGTGCAAATTCCTCATGCTGCGTGACCAAGTCGTCGATGCCATAGCCAGCCTTCGAAGCTTTTGCAAGTAGGCACACGGCTGGTTGTGGTCTGTGGAAAAATCAACAATATACAAGTCTCCTCTCCTAAAGCCTTGAAGACTTTGGAATTGTCACTTCCATAATCACAACACAACGATACTTGCCAAAGATAACTACCATATCAAGATCACAAAGCATTGAGACCGACATGAGGTTATATCCTAAAGACTCAACAAGCATGACTTTGTCCATGTGCATGTCCTAGATAGCAACCTTACCAAGTCCCAATACGACTTTTGCCTTTGTCGGCCAAAGATGATATGCTTGAGATGTGACGGTGATAAGGAGCATCCATCAATAGATTCTTGTCACCGGTCATGTGATTTGTACATCCACTATCGAGAACCCACTCGGTGGCTTTGGGTTGATCATCCTGCAGATGAATTAGTACAACTTACGATCTCATATACTTCATCGATGAAGAATATGATATCAAGTTCATCAGATGAATTTCATCAGTCAGTATCAATTAGATAAGCAGTATGAGGGCGTGTGAAATGAAAGTTCATTTCATCATGATTGGCTGCGTCCTTTCGTGCACTTTGTCGGGCCCCAACAATTTCTTCAGACGTTTAAGACACGCCGGAGACCTGACCCGCAGAAGAGATTAGTTCTTTTCTTCACCACCCACATCGAAGGGGTGGCAAAGAGTTCATCATTCTGCGAGCACCATATGAGAATGGTGGCATAGAGGCCAAACCATTTCGTTTCACATAAGAGGGTTAGGGTAAGCATATGAATAAGCAGAGAAATTCTTGAGGACTTATGAACATATTGGTTTGAAGAATAATGCACATATTCATAGCCCTTAGCTCTACCTGCGAAGCGAGTTGTTAGCACGATGATAATCATATGAGGACTTTGATCCTTTTGAGGAATTTGATCCACGTGAGGAATTTGGTCCGTATGAGGACTTGGATCCATATGAAGAATTTTGTCCATATGAAGAATTTGATCGGGGTTCCTTTTCTTCACGGTGGTGTCATGAGGACATTCACTTGAAGACTTTCAAGACATTTCTTGGGAACCCAGATTTTCTTCATAGGGGACCGTTCTGCAGATTAGTTCCAACATATCTAGCAAATACTTCACCATTACGATCTTTGAACAGTTTATAGTTTGAGTCAAATGACTCATCATCGAATGAGGAAATTCACATGTAAAACCAGATAAGGTAGATGGATCAACTGGAGGTCCCTTTGCAGCAACCCATGAGGTTTTGGGATACCGCTCGGGCTTCCGAGACGTTCCATCAGCATTGAGTTTCCTCTCAAAGGCAATACCCTCTTTCCTAGGGTTCTGTTGAGGATCTGCTTTTAAGCACATCACAAAGAGTCGATGCCCTTTGAGGCTTTTGTACATGCTGTCATGTACAATTCCTTCAACCCTGCATCGTCGGTGATACTAGCAATGTCCTCGGATGAGGAATTAGTGATAGCAGAGGCAGGTGAAGAATTTGTAACAGATTGAAGCATTTGAACATTCAGGTGAAGAATTAGCAGATTCACGTTCAATGCATTTTAAGCATGGAGGAACAAATTCTTCTTGAGAAGCGCTGATTTGTTGAGCAAGTTTAGAGTAGCTGGGCTTGAGATCCTCATCAGATTCATTTTCACTAGATTCAGAGGAGGTGTAATTGAGTACCTTGGCACCTTTTGCCATGAAGCATAATGCGATGATGATGATTACGGCTCGAAGTCATCGTTTGAGAGATTCCTTGAAGTCCTCAAACCAGGGATCATGACGAGTTCGATGACCTTCATAAACATCGAGATTCGGTCCCAGATAAGCTTCGCATTGCAAAGATGCATAATGCGCTTGAATTCATCTCTTGATAGGCGCGAGCAGATGATATCCTTCGCCATGATATCAAGTCGAGTGAATTTGCGAATATCATCGGTGTTCGCCGCCTTGCATAGATCAAGAAGGCCAATTTGATGACGGTCCACAGCTCGCTGTCCATTGCCATGAGGCGTTTCCTCATCATGGCCTTCCACTTGGGATAATCGTGACCGTCAAAGATAGGGCATGTCACTTTCTTCATACCCGCGGTCGACATAACTAAAACTCCAGGTGGTTAAACCAAAATCACACGTAACAAGGAGTACCTCGCTCGATACCAATTGAAAGTGCGTTATATCGACTAGAGGGGGTGAATAGGCGATTTTATGAATTTTACAAATTCTTCAACGAGGAATTTGCGGTGAGGAAATTCCTTAGCGAAGAAATACATGCAGCGGAATAAGTACTTAGAAGTAAGCATAACAGATTACAAGCATTGTCATCATGATGAAATGAAGACAATCACAGAGTACGTAAAGCGTAATCACAGGATAACACAAGATGAAGACAAAGCAGATCAAGAAATTGAACGAGGAAATTGAGAAAGTCTTGATCAAAGTCTTCAAACACAGATATGACAAACACTCAACACAAGAATGAGGAAATGAAAGGGTTGAGGAAATAGAACCAGATTAGGTTGGTGAAGACAATGATTTGGTAGACCAGTTCCAACTGCTTTGTCTCGGTTATACGTCTGGTTGGAGCGGTGAGTATTTAAACTCGAGGACACGATCCGGACACCCGATCCATCGAAAGCACGCAGCTCAGACACCAAGTCCTCACCGTATTCTCCTTGAACTAAGGTCACGCAGACCTCATCCAATCACTCGTGGTAAGTCTTGAGCGACTTCCAAACCTTCACATACTTGGTCACTCGGCGATCCACAATTCCTCTTGGATGCTCTAGACCGTGACGCCTAACCGTCTGGAAGAAGCACAGTCTTCAAAGGTAAAAGCGTCGGATCCACGCGGGATCAATTTCTTGATGATGCTCAATCACTTTGGGTTTGTTGGGGTTTGGTTTTGGGTTTTCCTCACTTTGGGTTTTCCTCACTTGATGATTTTCGCTCAAAGTCCTCGGAGGATGGGTTGCTCTCAAATGACAAGTGTCAAGTTCTCTCGGAGCAGCCAACCAACTAGTGGTTGTAGGGGCGGCTATTTATAGCCTAGGAGCAGCCCGACATGATAAGACATAAATGTCCTTCAATGATATGACCGTTAGGTGGAGATATTTTAGGGACAGGTGGCGCGCAGACAAAGAACGGTCGGAAATTGGAATATCAAATTCCTCGGGGCTATCATGTTCCTCCTTGTGTAGGCAATTCAGATGGCGAATTCCTAACTCCTCGATCGAACAAATTCTCGGTGACTGGAAGAGCTTCGTCTCATCCTTTGAAGAAATTGACTGAATCTGTATGAGATTTCAAAAGCTTCACTCGAAGGGTTTGGTAGGTGTAGGATTTTGAGTTGAGCATCAAATGGAAATTTTTCCTTAGTATTTCCTCGACCCCTTTAACGAGACGGTGTTTCCTATGACTCAAGAAAGAGAAAATGAAACTACGAAAAACAAAAGTCTTCACGCTTCATGTTCCTCAGCGATTACCAAGTCTTGAGAATCACACCAATTTCTTCACTTTCAAAGTCTTGTAAAGTCTTGAATATCAAATTCTTGATTGAAGAAATTCATTTTAGGGTCGACTTTCCTTTGTAAATATCAAACTCCTCATAGACTTATAGGCCTGTGTACACTTACAAACGCATTAGTTACTTAACCTATAAGTCTTCAATACACCAAAATCACTAAGGGCACTAGATGCACTTACGGTCTTTGGATCACGAATTCGGTGGATTCAAACCCGTAAACATAGAGGCATACTGACGGAACAACATTCCTGAGTGCGGATTGAGGATTACATCCTCCACATACACATGGATAGAGGAGATGATCTCCACGCCATAAAATACTTACCCCTCAAGCTCAAAGGGCCAGCCCGGCATTGGCTCAAAAGCCTCCCTGAGAATACCATTGGAAGTTGGGAAGAGCTCGAGGATGCTTTTTGGGCAAATTTTCAAGGGACTTATGTCCGTCCTCCGGATGCAGACGATTTAAGTCACATAACTCAACAACCCGGAGAGTCAGCCCATAAATTCTGGAACAGGTTCCTCATAAAAAGAACCAAATAGTCGATTGTCCGGACGCCAAGCCTTAGCAGCTTTCAAGCAGAAGCGTCGAGACGAATGGCTCATGGACACCTCGGCCAGGAGAAGCCGAGAACAATGGCTGCATTAACAAGCCTCATGACCCGCTTTTGCGCGGGAGATGATAGTTGGCTGGCAAGATGCAGTATCAGCGACCCAAGTACATCCGAAGTCAGGGATGGAAACGGAAATCCACGACGCAGCAAGGACCAGCGCCGGACAAAGGGAAACAGCCCGAAGAGCACAACAGTCAACGCCGGATTCAGAAGCTCCCGGCAGAATCATAAAAAACTGCCCCTCAAGGACAACAACGACGAGCTATCCAACCTAAACAAAATCTTGGACAAAATATGCCAAATCCACAGTACTCCCGGGAAGCCTGCAAACCATACCCACAGAGATTGCTGGGTCTTCAAGCAGTCCGGCAAACTCAATGCCGAACACAAGGGGCTCGACACACCAAGCGAGGACGATGACGAACCCCACAAGCAGAGCACCGGAAAACAAAAGAATTTCCCACAAAAAGTCAATACAGTGAACTCACTTCAAGTGACAAAAGGGAAAAACAGAGCGGCGCCCATAGAAACACGCGCCGCACGGTGTATCCCAGCAGAGTCCCAACGATGGTTGTCAAAACCAATCACCTTCGATCATCAGGACTATTCCGGAAGTATCCGGAACGCAGGATGGACTGCCTTGGTATTAGATCCTATAATCGACGGACTCCAATTTACACAAGTCCTAATGGACGGAGGTAGCGATCTAAACCTGCTATATCAGGACACAATCCGCAAAATGGGGATAGACCCAACCAAAATTAGCCATAGCAACACCTCCTTCAAAGGGGTAATGCAGGCCTATATGCCCATTATGCGGGCTCCCTCATGCTAGAAGTTGTGTTGGCTCATCCGACAACTTCCGCGCAAAAGTTAACCTTCCACATCGCCCCATTCAAAGTAGCTATCAAGCACTCTTTGGGACGTGAAGCTTTCGACTGCTTTAACGCAATACCGCATTATGCATCTCTTACACTTAAAATGCACGGTCCACGCGGCATCATCTCATTAAAAGGGAGTATCAAGTGTTACTTGAGCACGGAAGAACGTGAGACTGCCTTGACAGCCCCACACTAATCCGGCTCCGCTAATCAAAGCACCTGAATAGGTCATTCGAACCCCGGACATGGCTAGACGAGTCCGGCGTAAACATATAAACGCCTACTAGCGGCATACCCCCGTACAAGGGGCTGCACGCATGTACAACAAGAGATAATAAAGCTCAATTTTATTTACTTTTCGAACAGTACTCTGTTTATTTAATATAAAGTACATTTTTCGCATGATCTTTTTTTTTCTTTTCAACTAAGTTCTTCTCTTTTACAGATGAACACCGTGCTACACCCGTCCAGGATACGGCACAATGGAGACACAGGCGCAGACGTGCAGTAGGGACTCGTTGCAAGGATTCTTTTCAGATTAACACCCTGCGTAAACCTCTTTTACTGTCTCTTGTTGATACACATCCCCCGATTTCTTGCTATAACCGAGGAGGAGGCTGGCGTTTTGGCATCGGCCGCACCAGAATTTTTGCGCGTACCTGGACACCAGGGGCTTAGGGCATTATTCTACCCGTTTTCATAAAGACGGAATACCTTAGGGAGTGTTCGGCGTCTCGAGTTAGGCCTTATATGCATCAGCTCCGAATCATGTCTTTGGTCAAATGTTGGGTTTGCCCGGCTCCTGTGTTTTGCTGTCTTACGTTCCGTTCTATCGGCTGACGCGGCACCAGGAGAACTACTGCGATTGTGCCCCAATTCAGCCAGGTGAGCACCTCAGTAGAGAAAGCCGAAAACTGACTGTCATGATATAGTGTGAGACTGGTCAACCACTCGATGACCCACCGAAATGTTTAGAATTCCCCCACATTAACGAAGGACCGTTTCCCGGTCAGGCGCATACGCGCCCCGAATTCGGGAGAGCGTGGTGCCCCTAGGGGCTATATAGTAGCCCCACCATCGAACTCCTATGGCTAAGTGAAAGTGATAAAGCATTATAGTTCGGTTGCCTAGTTTGCTACGCTATCACCTCCTTTACAGGACCAAGACGTTGGATTAAGTGTGAAAATGCGCCTTTTTGCAAACACCCCCGCACTATGTGCGTGGGGGCTGAAGCCGAAGACTGGCATCTTTTAGGTTATATACATATATACATCAACGGCCGCACAGGAGGTGTTTTAATACTTGAACGCACAAGTATAAAAAGCTCTTATATTATATTGAAACATTGTTTTCACAAATCATACATGTCATTAAAACATATCCTTGAAAGCATCTGCATCTCTATTAAGCGAGCGCCTGCAGACTTCCTCAAAATAGTGCTCGGCGGTACTGCTTCTGTCCGAATCTTGGGATGCAACGTCGGTGGCCTTCATCTCCGCCAAAGTATGTCTTGACATAGGCAAGAGCCATCCGCGCACCCTCTATGCATCTTGACCGCTTCATTGCATCGATATGCGGCACCGCACTAAGGGCTGTTGCACCAAGCCAAAATAACTCTTGGCTCGGGCCTTTTCGCCACAAATGAGTCACGACAGCCTTCATGGCAAGTCCGGACAACCTATTCAGCTCAGCCCATTCGCCAAACGATCGATTAATGAAAGTGGGCGCTCCGGACTATTGAAGTGCGACCAAAAAGCTCTTCCATTCCGTAATCCTTTTGACCTCGGAAGTGTTCGGCGCGTCTCATGCACTTTCGCCGCCAAGTCCAGATAAGCATCCTCCGCACCCACAGCCGGTCCAATTGGCGTATTTTAGGATCCGTGAATTTCCTCCGCATCGAAAGGGCTTTCCGGCCGCAATATCTCCGCCCGACGTAGCTCCTCCTTCATAGCTCTCATTGCGAGCGAGTATCCTTGGCCTCGGTGGCGGCCTTTTCAGGTCCTCTTGTTTCGCTCGATCTTCTTTTCAAGAAGCTCGAGCGGTCGATAGCATTCTGCAATTTCACGGCCAGCTCGACCATTTCTTTCTTGCTACGGCGTGAGCAGCCTGTTAAACTTTTAGCTCTGCGGCTGCCTTTAAGGCAGCCGCATCACTTTTTCAGCTTGCTCCTTGGCTCGGCGAGCTCCGCCAAGGCTCTCCATAGCAGCGGCACCATCGCATTAAGCATACATATTGTAAGGCATGGGCGTCAAGCTCCCTTACCAGGTGTGCGGAGAAGCTGCATACCTTGTGACTTCGTCAAGCCGCTTATGAATAAGCGTGATGTCCGCATCTGCCACGTCAAGTTGCCGCTTGATTCGGCAAATTCATCAGCCCGGCTAGCCACGGACGCCGCCACCTACATAGGAAGAGCGAATATTATACTGGGTTATGATCCTCGGCGGCCGTCATTTTGACACCGCACCAAGTCTCGGGGCTACTATCTATCAGGCACATTTTATATGCAAAACGTCGGAAGGTACATCATTTTGCGTACCTCAAAACCCGTCAGTAAGCTTACGACGGCTTCATGCAATCCGCTCTCAGCGAATGAAATACTTTCAATCACCGTACCCATTAACGTACAGTGATCTTCCGAGATAGACGCTCGCCCGAGCAGATCCTTCAGCTCCTCCGACCGTACACCTGTTGGTGCCGGACTCGTCCGGTGGCCTTTTTCGAAGGCTGAACACGGAAGGCTTTGAGGGGGCATACGACTGCCTTCTGGCCCCGCCGGATTTGGAGAAGCCCTCTGCGACGACACCTCAGGGTCGTCCACCTCGCATAACGGTACGGCAGACGGAGGCGTTTCGCTCTCCATCATCTCCGGACCAAGATCCCCTGAAGACGAGCTCTGCTGTGAAGGGCTGAGATTGAACTACAAGGTAAACTTTGGTTACCTTCGAAATAAAAGCGGGATGTCTCTCTTTTAAAATCGCGCCCCCTTTACTTACGGCTCGCTGGAGGGCTGATCTCCTTGGGGAAATAGTGCGGCCGGGGCATCTCCCACCGCAGGACCCTCTGGTGAAGATTTCTTCCCGCGCTTCGAGGCTTTGGTCTCCGGATCTTCAGAAGCGGTCCTCTTCTCCCCTTGGAGGGAGGGATTCTCGATTCCCCCTTTCTTGATAGCCTCCTTCACGGAGGTAGTAGTTCCCTTGTTCCCCCCTTCGCCTTCTTCAAAAGGCACAGCCTCTAGCATCTTGGTTAATCCGGATCCGGCGTGGTCTCAGGGAGGGGGGCCGGACACCTGATCAGTTTTGCTCTTGCTATCCACTCCTGCTTAAAGGGTAGCTCTTTTAAGGGCAAGTGTATGATAAATATGCGGATAGCATGTCCGGGTACAGGACTACTTACTTGAGTATCCGGCCGATTGCAGCTCAGACCCGCGTCCTCGGTTAAGTTCGGACACATTGCTTGTGATCCGAAGAACAGTTGGTACATCTCCACGGGCGTTACGCCCATAAAATGTTGGAGAGCTCGTGGTCCCTCCGGATTAAACTCCCACAGGCGGAGGGGGCGACGTTTGCAGGGCAAGGTGCGACGAACCAGCATGACCTGCGCTACTACGACCAGATTGATCTCTCTCTCTCTCTCTCTGAGGTCTCGAATACGGCCCTGCAACAGAGGTACGTCCTTGGACGGTCCCCAGTCGAGCCCTTTATTGACCCATGACGCCCGCCGCAGTGGAGGACCCGAGCGGAAGGCAGGTGGCGCCGCCCATTTGGTGCCCCTGGGAGCGGTGATATAAAACCACTCTTGTTGCCATAAATTGAGCTCCTCTTGAAAAGAGCCCTCGGGCCATGGAGCGTCCGCATTCTTGCTTATAACATCCCCTCCGCACTCTGCCTAATGCCCCCGTACCATCTTCGGCTCCACTTTGAAGGTCTTGAGCCACAATCCGAAGTGAGGGGTAATGCGGAGGAAGGCTTCACATACGACAATGAACGACGAGATGTGGAGGATGGACTCCGGATCCAAGTCATGGAATTCCAGCCCATAATAAAACATGAGCCCCCTCACAAAGGGGTCCGTCCGGAAGCCTAAACCCTGAAGGAAGTGAGACACGAATACCACGCTCTCACCAAGCTCGGGAGTGGGAATAACCTGCCCTTAGGCAGGCAGCCTATGCGAAATTTCGCCGATTAGATACCTGGCGTCTCTCAGCTTAGCACATCTTCTTCCGTGACGGAGGAAGACATCCACCGGCCGTGCAGGTCGGAGCCGGACATCGTTGAAGGTCCGAAGCGCCTAAATCTGGAGATTTGGGTGTTTGAACTCGAAGCGAGGGGCGGATTCGATTGAGATTGAAAGAAAGGAGCAGGCCTTGGTCTCGTTATAAAGAGGTTGAATACCAAGAGCCCTCCCCGTGACCGTTCGGGACTCGCCTTCGATGGAGGAGGCGTGCCTACGGGCACGACTGGGTTACCCACGCCCGTATTGATGAGGATCCCAGAATAAAGGGGGCACGATCTCCGCTCTGACAAGGCGTGCGAAGAAACCGCCTCGCTTCGCGCTACTGAGGTGGGACAGTAAAAATGATTCGTATAAAGGCCTGGCCGTGGTGTGATGTCACGCCGCGAAATACGTCAGCAGATCTGTGCAAAGTTTATTCTCTCTACGGTAGTATGTGGAACTTTTTTTGCAGAGCGGGACACTATCCTTGTGCTCAAAATCTTCTATGAAGTATTCGGAGGAGGAACCCGCCTTGCAATGCCGGAGACAATATGAGCGCCGGATTCGTCGTCATTGAAGCCTCGTTCAGGGGCTACTGAGGGAGTCCTGGATTAGGGGGTGTCCGGATAGCCAAACTATCACCGTTGGCCGGACTCCTGGACTATGAAGATACAAGATTGAAGACTTCGTCCCGTGTCCGGATGGGACTTTCCTTGGCGTGGAAGGCAAGCTTGGCGTCACGGATATGTAGATCTCCTACCATTGTAACCGACTACGTGTAACCCTAACCCTATCCGGTGTCTATATAAACCGGAGGGTTTTAGTCCGTGGGACGAACAACAATCATACCATAGGCTAGCTTCTAGGGTTTAGCCTCTCGATCTCGTGGTAGATCCACTCTTGTACTACCCATATCATCAATATTAATCAAGCGGGGTAGGGTTTTACCTCCATCGAGAGGGCTCGAACACAGGTAAAACATCGTGTCCCTTGTCTCATGTTACCATCCGCCTAGACGCACAGTTCGGGACCCCCTACCCGAGATCCGCCGGTTTTGACACCGACACTAAGTTTACAGCAAGATCATGAGATCATGGTATGTTAGGTAGCTACATATATCCATGAACCACCTTTCAATATTATTTTTTTATGAAGAAAACAGACAGTACAACCCCAGACTACAATGTCAGCAAGAAATTATTAGTAAAAAGGCAATGTTACACTTCAAATCATAGAATAAGAACAATGAATTATTGATAAAATTATAACGAAATTAAGAAATACAGGTTAGTAATGAGAACCCTAACCAGTAAGGAAAACAGTCAGTTTCGCACATTCTAACTTGCAATCCAGAAATTAAGATTTCGCAGAGAAAGAACTAAATAGAGACAATGGATGGAATACTACCCGTAATGAATCAAGCTAATAACACACATAGTGGTAGTTCTGCCATGTAAAAACAAAGGGATCTAAATCCTGTTATATATGTACAAATGCATGCAATGTTTCTACTGCATGTAAGAGCTAAAGATAGCTAACTAACCCTTGTTTGGAGATGATACCGAGTAGAACTATAAGCCAAACAACACGGAAAAACTGCAAAGAAATAGATGTAGGCTACCAACCTAATCTGCATCCGTTGACACAAAAAGTATGGCTAAAACTTGACATCACAAAATTGCAAGAGAGGCTAACCATGGCAGAAACTTATTGATCAATTTATTCCTTTGATATTAGTCTGAAGCATTGTGCTATAACTAGACATCACCAGCCTACAGCCCTACAAATCAATCACATACAAGATAAATTCCAAATCTTTTTAGTAATGGTATGGTGCAGTTTGAATACCAAGATTACATTCTAAAGTACAGGCGTACAACTCAATATGTAAACTTTTTTTGGAAAAAGATATTCCCTCTATTTTGCTCCCTTTCAGCAACAACAAATCCCTAATGAACATGTAAAGCTAAACATCTCAAAGATCCAGATCCTAATTGCCTTAATGTTTAATTTGTGAACAACAAATCGGTCATACTTGTTGAATCAATGTGATCTATCTGCGTTGCAAAGAAGGGGGGAATGAGATTGATTTGTTGAAGGTACCATTCTCACTTTTGTCCTCCTCACGGCGATGCTTGTGGCTGGCGGCGGCGTGCTGAACATACTTGCTGCAAACCAAGACAGGGAGCTCCCTTAGTGCTCCCCGACAGCGACACCGTGGGATAGACTCGCCTCCTTCCTCGATTTCCCTATCAAGGGGTAGAAAGAAATCATCATTTCCTACTGTATCAAATGTCAATTTGACAGTCATCATCATGTCTTACATCATATTTAAGCGAACATATTAGGTACATAATTAACCATTCAACTATTTTGTATGGGTGTTTTTTGAGGCATCAACTGCTTATTTAGCTTTTCCTCGCCACGACATGATAAGATTTTCGCCTCAATAATTTTGATTGCATAATCTCCATTTGTATTCATATAAAATGGCTCAATTTATGGCTCGCTCACTTCTATTGTAACTTGTCTTTTTAATTGCTCTCACATCCTATTCTTTTTGCACCGACTTAACTTTGTTACTGCATTGACATATATTGTTGCTTGCGTCATTTTCTATTGAATTCACAACACCACTTTGCTCCTATCATAATTGCCTCGTTGAGTGGATATACAACTCAGCCAAGTTCCAAAGATGCAAGCTTAGGTTTTAATTATTTGGAAAAACGTGGTGTAGTGGCCTCCCTAATTAACATGGAGATTCGCTTCAAAATCATCGAGATGCTTTGTAGCATCAATGGAGACGTTTTCCACTATTGCATTTGAAGCTTTCCTGAACCACTTAAGTATTGAACTCCTAGTTGATCCTGATAAGAAGTTCAGGGAAAAAGATACCATCATGAATATTTAGTAACTTGACTTCAATAAATCCTTTATTTTCCGTTAATTAATCCAGTTAATGCATACAATACAACTTAGGTCCTCCTATTTAGTACAAAACATGATGAAAAATAATAATCAGATTTCGTATACTGCAAGCTCATGTAAGACCAGCTTAATCACTTGTGATATATAGATCAATCACCTGAGCCGCCGTCGACGACAAGGGGACGCTCCTGACATGGTCAGAACCAACGATTATTAACAAATAAGCACCAAAGCTTGCTGAGTTAAGCCCGAGCCTGGGCCTCCATACCGGCGGCAGCGTGGCGCGAACGACTCCGCTAGGCCATTGCATGTCCAACCCCTCGCAGTCTTCATCGCTCGGAAGCACTGAATCGAACAGCAGCCCAATCAAATCAACACATCTTGAGATCAAGAGGGTATTTTGATACAGAGGTAGTACAGAAGATCAACAAATTAGAGCAAAACAGAGGAACTGGAAGCACATAATGTAACCAAAAATACTGAAAGGCAAGCAAGCTTTACCAAAAATAGGGCTGCTCTTTTACCTGCCCACAAAAGGATGCCATTTCATGTCTGTCAGTAGGATCTCATGTTTGATCTACATTTTTTTATTCACTGAATTTGTAGAACACTTGCGAGTTAGTATCTAGCAAAATAAATATTTTTCTACCTCAAATTTGTAGATCAATATCCATGCCTAAATTAAGATTGCTTTTCTTTATGAAGATTTGTGCTGCTCTAACGTTCCTCAGTTTCCATGTTCAATTATCATTAATTCCAAGTAGGAATGAGGACAACCTTGAGCAAGGATATGGGGCAGAGCTCCTGCATGACGTGTTCCTACAGAGATGTAGGACACGGCGAGCACCTAGCAAGGTGTCACAACCCTGCGGCTGGCGACGATGTGTCGGCACCCTAATCTCTGAAATGAAACAAAGGACCAATGGATTAGTTCAAAAAACATTTTAGGATGGAGGGAGTACTATTTACAGTGAGTCATTCAAAAGAAGCAATACACTGGCTACGAAAAGACAAGGCTACCCACTTGAGACAGAGAAATAGTAATCAACATTAACTTACAGCAAGGCAAACTGTATCTTGGCTCCAAATACTCTGTTATATAAACAAAAATTGTGAGGAGCTACTGCTATTCAAAGATGTTGTTGTTTAAAACCTATACTAAACAGTTTAGTGTCTAAGAGAAAAATTACCCAATAGACAAACTTACGGTATGTCGGTATCAATCCCAAAAGTTCAAGTTTTATGCACGCACATCAATCAAATGTTAGGCACTACTAAGAAAGGCTCCGGTGTTACTGCAACAGTAAGAAACTGCACAGGAAAAAACTTAATTATACTTGAGCTTCAGGAATCTAACTCAACTGCGATGTAGACACCCTTTTAGGCGTTGATCTTGTACAGATCATATACTAACAGCATGCATAATCAATTAGTAGTAACATGTCACAGTCCTAAACATAAATAGATGGCAAAGATGATGGCACAAATTACTTTATACGTCGAAGCATGCTACGTCGTACCCAGCGAGGTTGTTGAAGACGCCAATGGCAGTGCCAAGGGGCGGGATGGACTCGATGAAGCACTGGTCCTCCATTACATGATTCACTGGGGAAAATCTGGTGGAAGAGGGGAGTAGGAGCAAACATTAAGCACCAACCACAACAAACAGGATCACTAGGGAAGCAACCATACATGGGGGAAAAATCTGAAAATAAGAGCATAAAAAACAAAGAGGATGATGTGAACCAACCATGGATTAGTATTGTATAGCTCATGATCTAGATCTTCCTCTTCCGAGTCATCTTCCTCCTCAACCCGCATCACAAAGGCCTTCATTTTGGACAAACAACTACTGTTAGTACAACTGAAAAAATAGAGAATTGTGAGGATCCAGTTGAAGCACATTTACGAGAAGGACACATATTACTTCTATAGAAACATTTTTATTTGGAAAATGCTCAGGAAAAATGGCAAACCCCTGCTAGTGTCAGTCCTTATACAGATCGGTGTGTACTTTTTAGAAACCTTTCAAGCATGATAATCAAATAGTTTTTTTTACTCTTTTAGTATCTTCTTCGAGACTTCCATGATTTGACCAGTACTTTCCAAGTAACCTGGAAAACAAGCAACAGAGCCAGGCCACATCAGGAATGTAGTTCTAATACATAACTCCGAAAAAATACTACCATTCTGATGGATATGAGAATGAAATCGTTACCATTCAATCCAGCAAACATCAATGCAGCCGAAGCTCCCGCGATTAGTCCACCTTGCCTACTTCCATCCATAGTCACTACAAAAAAATACAATTCCGTGATGATACGTGTTTGTCACAGTAGGTCGCGTTTTTTGTCATGCATGTACATCCATGACAAATTTATGACAGAATCAAGATAGTCATACCCGTGTTGTCGTAGAAGTGTTCCATGACATTACCAAAATTATCATCACGGAAGTGTCCACTTCCATGACGATAAATCGCGCGTCACAGAAGTGCTTTCGTCAAGGGTGACCGACACATGGCATCCACCGTAACGGAACGCCGTTAAGCTATTGGGTCCGGTTTTGGATCCGATAACCCGTTAACAACCCCGACCAATGTTGGGGAACGTAGCAGAAATTCAAAATTTTCCTACAAGTGACCAAGAACTATCTATGGAGAAACTAGCAATGAGGGAAGGAGAGTGCATCTACATACCCTTGTAGATAGCTAAGCGGAAGCGTTCAAGAGAACGGGTTTGAAGGAGTCGTACTCGTCGTGATCCAAATCATCGGAGATCCTAGTGCCGAACGGACGGCACCTCCGCATTCAACACACGTACAGCCCGGTGACGTCTCCCATGCCTTGATCCAGCAAGGAGAGAGGGAGAGGTTGGGGAAGACTCCGTCCAGCAGCAGCACAACGGCGTGGTGGTGGTGGAGGAGCGTGGCAATCCTGCAGGCTTCGCCAAGCACCGCGGGAGAGGAGGAGAAAGAGAGGTAGGGCTGCGCCAACAGGAGAAGAACTTCGTGTGTTGGGTTGCTCCTTTGCCTCCACTATATATAGGGGGAGAGGGAGGGATGCGCCCCCACCTAGGGTTCCCTCCCTAGGGGCGGAGGCAGCCCCAATCCACATCTGGGGTGGCAGCCAAGTGGGGGGGGGGGGAGAGGGAGGCGCACCACGCATGGGCCTTTAGGGCCCATCTACCCTAGGGTTTGCCCCCCTCTTCTCTCTAGGCGCATGGGCCTTGGTGGGGAGGCGCCCCAGCCCACCTAGGGGCTGGTCCCTTCTCACACTTGGCCCATGTATGCCTCCGGGGCCCGTGGCCCCTCCCGGTGGACCCCCGAACCCCTCCGGTGGTCCCAGTACACTAGCGGTGATGCCCGGAACACTTCCAGTGGCCAAAACCATACTTCCTATATATCAATCTTTACCTCCGGACCATTCCGGAACTCCTCGTGACATCCGGGATCTCATCCGGGACTCCGAACAACATTCGGTAACCACATACATCTATTCCCTATAACCCTAGCGTCATCGAACCTTAAGTGTGTAGACCCTACGGGTTCGGGAACCATGCAGACATGACCGAGACGTTCTCCGGTCAATAACCAACAGCAGGATCTGGATACCCATGTTGGCTCCCACATGTTCCACGATGATCTCATCAGATGAACCACGATGTCGAGGACTCAATCAATCCCGTATACAATTCCCTTTGACTAGCGGTATTGTACTTGCCCGAGATTCGATCGTCGGTATGCCGATACCTTGTTCAATCTCGTACCGCAAGTCTCTTTACTCGTTCCGTAACACATCATCCGTGATCAACCCCTTGGTCACATTGTGCACATTATGATGATGTCCTACCTAGTGGGCCCAGAGATACCTCTCCGTACACGGAGTGACAAATCCCGATCTCGACTCGTGCCAACCCAATGCAGACACTTTTGGAGATACCGTAGTGCACCTTTATAGCCACCCGATTGCGTTGTGACGTTTGGTACACCCAAAGCATTCCTACGATATCCGGAGTTGCACAATCTCATGGTCTAAGGAAATGATACTTGACAATAGAAAAGCTCTAGCATACGAACTACGATCTTTGTGCTAGGCTTAGGATTGGGTCTTGTCCATCACATCATTCTCCGATGATGTGATCCGTTATCAACGACATCCAATGTCCATGGTCGAAGCTGTAACCATCTATTGATCAACGAGCTAGTCAATTAGAGGCTTACTAGGGACATGGTGTTGTCTATGTACCCACACATGTATCTGAGTTTCCTATCAATACAATTATAGCATGGATAATAAACGATTATCATGAACAAGGAAATATAATAATAATAACTAATTTATTATTACCTCTAGGGCATATTTCCAACAGTCTCCCACTTGCACTAGAGTCAATAATCTAGTTCACATCGCCATGTGACCAACATCCAAAGAGTTTACTAGTGTCATTAAACTAGTTCACATCACCATGTGATTAAGACTCAATGAGTTCTGGGGTTTGATCATGTTTTGCTTGTAAGAGAGGTTTTAGTCAACGGGTCTGCAACATTCAGATCCGTATGTATTTTGCAAATCTCTAGGTCATATTGTAAATGCTGCTTCCACGCTCCACTTGGAGCTATTCCAAATGGTTGCTCCACTATACGTATCCGGTTTGCTACTCAGAGTCACTCGAATAGGTGTTAAAGCTTGCATCGATGTAACCCTTTACGCCGAACTCTTTATCACCTCCATAATCGAGAAACATGTCCTTATTTACTCCAGGGACAATTTTTGACCGCTGTCCAATAATCCATTCCTGGATCATTCTTGTACCCCTTGACTGACTCATGGCAAGGCACACTTCCGGATCCATCTTGAACGGTACACAGCATAGCATACTATAGAGCCTACGTCTGAAGCATAGGGGACGACATTCGTCCTTTCTCTCTCTTCTGCCATGGTCGAGCTTTAACTCTTAACTTCATACCTTACAACTCAGGCAAGAACTCCTTCTTTGAGTGATCCATCTTGAACACCTTGAAGATCATGTCAAGGTATGTGCTCATTTGAAAGTACCATTTAGCGTTTTTGATCTATCCTCATAGATCTTGATGCTCAATGTTCAAGTAGCTTAATCCAGGTTTTCCATTGAAAAATACTTTTCAAATAACCCTATTTGCTTTCCAGAAATTCTACATCATTTCTGATCAACAATATGTCAACAACATATACTCATCAGAAATTCTATAGCGCTCCCACTCACTTCTTTGGAAATACAAGTTTCTCATAAACTTTGTATAAACCCAAAATCTTTGATCATCTCATCAAAGCGTACATTCCAACTCCGAGATGCTTACTCCAGTCCTTAGAAGGATTGCTGGAGTTTTGCACATTTGTTAGCGTTCTTCAGGCTTGTCAAAACCTTTTGGTTGTATCACATACAACCTTTCCTCACGTAAAACTGGTAAGGAAACTTGTTTTGACATCCATCTGCCAGATTTCATAAATGCAGCTTATGCTAACATGATTCCAACGGACTTAAGCATCGCTACGGATGAGAAAATCTCATCGTAGTCAACTCCTTGAACTTGTGAAAAAACTCTTCGCCACAAGTCGAGCTTCATAGACGGTGACATTACCGTCCACGTCCGTTTTCTTCTTAAAGACCCATTTATCTCAATGGCTTGCCGATCATCGGGCAAGACCACCAAAGTCCATGCTTTGTTCTCATACATGGATCCTCTCTCGGATTTTATGGCCTCGAGCCATTCGTCGGAATCCGGGCCCACCATCGCTTCTCCATAGCTCGTAGGTTCATTGTTGTCTAGCAACATGACCTCTAAGACAGGATTGCGTACCACTCTAAAGTAGTACGCGTCCTTGTCGACCTACGAGGTCCGGTAGTGACTTGACCCAAAGCATCATGATCACTATCATCAGCTTCCACTTCAATTGGTGTAGGTGCCACATGAACAACTTCCTGTGCCTTGCTACACACTGGTTGAAGTGATGGTTCAATAACCTCATCAAGTCTCCACCATCCTCCCACTCAATTCTTTCGAGAGAAACTTTTCCTCGAGAAAGGAACCGTTTCTAGAAACAATTACTTTTGCTTCCGGATCTGAGATAGGAGGTATACCCAACTATTTTGGGTGTCCTATGAAGATGTATTTTTTATCCGCTTTGGGTTCGAGCTCATCAACCTGAAACTTTTTCACATAAGCGTCGCAGCCCCAAACTTTTAAGAAACGACAACTTAGGTTTCTCCAAACCATAGTTCAAACGGTGTCGTCTCAACAGAATTACGTGGTGCCCTATTAAAGTGAGTGCGGTTGTCTCTAATGCCTAACCCATGAACGATAGTGGTAATTCAATAAGAGACATCATGGCACGCACCATATCCAATAGGGTGCAACTATGATGTTCGGACACACCATCTCACTATGGTGTTCCAGGCGGTATTAATTGTGAAACAATTTCCACAATGTCTCAATTGTGTACCAAACTCGCAACTCAGATATTCATCTCCATGATCATATCATAGACATTTTTATCCTCTTGTCACGACGATCTTCAACTTCTCTCTGAAATTACTTGAACCATTCAATAATTCAGACTTGTGTTTCATCAAGTAAATATACTCAGTATCTACTCAAATCATCTGTGAAGTAAGAACATAACGATATCCACTACGTGCCTCAGCACTCATTGGACTGCACACATCAAAATGTATTACTTCCAACAAGTTGCTTTCTTGTTCCATTTCACTGAAAACGAGGCTTTCAGTCATCTTGCCCATGTGGTATGATTTGCATTTCTCAAGCGATTCAAAATCAAGTGAGTCCAAACGATCCATCTGCATGGAGTTTCTTCATGCGTATGCACCAATAGACATGGCTCGCATGTCTCAAACTTTTCAAAAACGAGTGAGTCCAAAGATCCATCAACATGGAGCTTCTTCATGCGTTTTTATACCAATATGGCTTACATGGCAGTGCCACAAGTAAGTGGTCCTATCATTACTATCTTATATCTTTTGGCATGAAAATGTGTATCACTACGACCGAGATTCAATGAACCATTCATTTTAGGTGCAAGACCATTGAAGGTATTATTCAAATAAACAGAGTAATCATTATTCTCCTTAAATGAATAACCGTATTGCGATATAAATAATCCAATCATGTATATGTTGAACGCAAACGCCAAATAACAATTATTTAGGTTTAACACCAATCTCGATGGTAGAGGGAGCGTGCAATGCTTGATCACATCAACCTTGGAAACACTTCCAACACATATCGTCAGCTCACCTTTCGCTAGTCTCCGTTTATTCCGTAGCTTTTATTTTGAGTTACTAACACTTAGCAACCGAACCAGTATCTAATACCCTGGTGCTACTAGGAGTACTATTAAAGTACACATTAACATAATGTAATCCAATATACTTCCGTCGACCTTGCCTGCCTTCTTATCTACTAAGTATCTAGGGTGGTTCTGCTTTAGTGTCCGTTCCTCTCTTACAGAAGCACTTAGTATCGGGTTTGGGTTCAACCTTGGGTTTTCACTAGAGCAGCAACTGTTTTGCCGTTTCATGAAGTATCCCTTCTTACCCTTGCCCTTCTTGAAACTAGTGGTTTTACCAACCATCAACAATTGATGCTCCTTCTTGATTTGTACTTTCACGGTGTCAAACATCGCGAATATCTCAAGGATCATCATATCTATCCCTGATATGTTATAGTTCATCACGAAGCTCTAGCAACTTGGTGGCAATGACTTTGGAGAAACATCACTATCTCATCTGGAAGATCAACTCCCACTCGATTCAAGTGATTGTTGTACTCAGACAATCTGAGTACGAGCTCAACGATTGAGCTTTTCTCCCTTAGTTTGCAGGCTAAGAAAAAATCGTCGGAGGTCTTATACCTCTTGACGTGGGCACGAGCCTGAAATCCCAATTTCAGCCCTCGAAACATCTCATCTGTTCCGCGACGTTTCGGAATCGTCTTTGGTGCCTCAACTCTAAACCGTTTAACTGAACTATCACGTAGTTATCAAAACGTGTATGTCAAATGTTCGCAACATCCACAGACGACGTTCGAGGTTCAGCACACCGAGCGGTGCATTAAGGACATAAGCCTTCTACTGTCCGCATAATTGCTACTATCAACTTTCAACTATATTTTCTCTAGGAACATATCTAAAACAGTAGAACTAAAGCGCGAGCTACGACATAATTTGCAAGAATCTTTTGACTATGTTCAGGATAATTAAGTTCATCTTATGAACTCCCACTCAGATAGACATCCCTCTCGTCATCTAAATGATTACATGATCCGAGTCAACTAGGCCGTGTCCGATCATCACGTGAGATGGACTAGTCATCATCGGTGAACATCTTCATGTTGATCGTATCTACCATACGACTCATGCTCGACCTTTCGGTCTCTTGTGTTCCGAGGCCATGTATGTACATGCTAGGCTCGTCAAGTTAACCTAAGTGTTTCGCGTGTGTAAATCTGGCTTACACCCGTTGCATGTGAACGTTAGAATCTATCACAACCGATCATCACGTGGTGCTTCGAAACGATGAACTTTCGCAACGGTGCACAGTTAGGGGGAACACTTTCTTGAAATTTTAATGAGGGATCATCTTATTTACTACCGTCGTTCTAAGAAAATAAGATGTATAAACATGATAAACATCACATGCAATCAAATAGTGACATGATATGACCAATATCATTTTGCTCCTTTTGATCTCCATCTTCAGGGCTCCATGATCATCATCGTCACCGGCATGACACCATGATGTCCATCATCGTGTCTCCATGAAGTTGTCTCGCCAACTTATTACTTCTACAACTATGGCTATCGGTTAGCAATAAAGTAAAGTAATTACATGGCTTTGTTCAATGACACGCAGGTCATACAATAAAGACAACTCCTATGGCTCCTGCCGGTTGTCATACTCATCGACATGCAAGTTGTGATTCCTATTACAAGAACATGATCAATCTCATACATCACATATCATTCATCACATTCTTCTTGGCCATATCACATCACATAGCATACCCTGCAAAAACAAGTTAGACGTCCTCTAATTGTTGTTTGCATGTTTTACGTGGCTGCTATGGGTTTCTAGCAAGAACGTTTCTTACCTATGCAAAAACCACAACATGATATGTCAATTGCTATTTACCCTTCATAAGGACCCTTTTCATCGAACCCGATCCGACTAAAGTGGGAGAGACTGGCACCCGCTAGCCACCTTATGCAACAAGTGCATGTCAATCGGTGGAACCTGTCTCATGTAAGTGTACCTGTAAGGTCGGTCCGGGCCGCTTCATCCCACAATGCCGTCGAATCAAGATTGGACTAGTAATGGTAAGCATATTGAACAAAATCAACGCCCACAACTACTTTGTGTTCTACTCGTGCATAGAATCTACGCAATAGACCTGGCTCATGATGCCACTGTTGGGGAACGTAGCAGAAATTCAAAATTTTCCAACGAGTCACCAAGATCTATCTATGGAGAAACTAGCAACGAGGGAAGGAGAGAGCATATACATACCCTTGTAGATCGCTAAGCAGAAGCGTTCAAGAGAATGGGGTTGAAGGAGTCGTACTCGTCGTGATCCAAATCACTGGAGATCCTAGTGCCGAACGGACGACACCTCCGCGTTCAACACACGTACAGCCCGGTGACGTCTCCCATGCCTTGATCCAGCAAGGAGAGAGGGAGAGGTTGGGGAAGACTCCATCCAGCAGCAGCACAACGGCGTGGTGGTGGTGGAGGAGCCTGGCAATCCTGCAAGGCTTCGCCAAGCACCGCGGGAGAGGAGGAGAAAGAGAGGTAGGGCTGCGCCAACCGGAGAAGAACTTCGTGTGTTGGGCTGCTCCTTTGCCTCCACTATATATAGGGGGAGAGGGAGGGCTGCGTCCCCACCTAGGGTTCCCTCCCTAGGGGCGGCGGCAGCCCCAATCCCCATCTGGGGTGGCGGCCAAGTGGGGGAGAGGAGGCGCACGGGCATGGGCCTTTAGAGCCCATCGCCCTAGGGTTTGCCCCCCTCTTCTCTCTAGGCGCATGGGCCTTGGTGGGGGCGCCCAGCCCACCCGGGGCTGGTCCTTCTCACACTTGGCCCATGTATGCCTCCGGGGCCGTGGCCCTTCCCGGTGGACCCGGACCCCTCCGGTGGTCCCGGTACACTACCGGTGATGCCCGGAACACTTCTGGTGGCCAAAACCATACTTCATATATATCAATCTTTACCTCTGGACTATTCCGGAACTCCTCGTGACGTCCGAGATCTCATCCGGGACTCCGAACAATATTCGGTAACCACATACATCTATTCCCTATAACCCTAGCGTCATCGAACCTTAAGTATGTAGACCCTACGGGTTCGGGAACCATGCAGACATGACCGAGACGTTCTCCGGTCAATAACCAATAGCGGGATCTGGATACCCATGTTGGCTCCCACATGTTCCACGATGATCTCATCGGATGAACCACGATGTCGAGGACTCAATCAATACCGTATACAATTCCCTTTGTCTAGCGGTATTGTACTTGCCCGAGATTCGATCATTGGTATGCCGATACCTTGTTTAATCTCGTTATCGACAAGTCTCTTTACTCGTTCCGTAACACATCATCCCGTGATCAACCCCTTGGTCACATTGTGCACATTATGATGATGTCCTACCGAGTGGGCCCAGAGACACCTCTCCGTTACACGGAGTGACAAATCCCAGTCTCGATTCGTGCCAACCCAACAAACACTTTTGGAGATACCCATAGTGCACCTTTATAGACACCCAGTTACGTTGTGACGTTTGGTACACCCAAAGCATTCCTACGGTATCCGGGAGTTGCACAATCTCATGGTCTAAGGAAATGTTACTTGAGATTAGAAAAGCTCTAGCATACGAACTACACGATCTTTGTGCTAGGCTTAGGATTGGGTCTTGTCCATCACATCATTCTCCTAATGATGTGATCCGTTATCAACGACATCCAATGTCCATGGTCAGGAAACTGTAACCATCTATTGATCAACGAGCTAGTCAATTAGAGGCTTACTAGGGACATGGTGTTGTCTATGTACCCACACATGTATCTGAGTTTCCTATCAATACAATTATAGCATGGATAATAAACGATTATCATGAATAAGGAAATATAATAATAATAACTAATTTATTATTGCCTCTAGGGCATATTTCCAACAACCAATGGGGATTTTCCACGTGTAAAATCATCATTGGCTGGAGGAAACACGTGTCGGCTCACCGTTGGGACAGATGTCATCCACTCATTGGACATTAGGCGCCTATGATACGTCGACACGTGGGACGGCCCAACAGAGGCCCATTCCTGTGAAAAGGCCGGCCCGTTTAACTTGGTCAAAACATGGTGGGCCGGCCCTTGTAAAGCCTGTTAACGGCCTGTTCGGATATAGCCCATTTACAGCCCGCTAACCCAAGGCCCGTTACGCCATATCCTAATTAGGCCCAGTAGCGTCATCTGGGCCACCCAATATGATTCCAGCCCGTTTTCACTTCTGGCCCATGTATGGCCCATGACGTCTTTCGGCCCATATGAGGCCCTATGTTACTCTTGCCTATTAACGACCCGTGGTGGCGGCCCGTAATGAGCAAATGTGTTACTTTACACCCATTAACGGCCGTGGTGGCGGCCCGTAATGAGCGATGTATCACTTTATACCCATTAAGGGCTCGTTATTACATTGGGCGTTTCAGCCCATGTTATCTTCGGCCTTCTCGAGCCCATTTATTCTTGGGCTCATTTCAAAGATTCGTTTACTTACGGCCCGTTCTCGTCATTTTTTGCTTATGGGCCAAATTCAGCCCATGGTTACAGTCGGCCCGTTTGTGGTCCGTTAACACGTTGGGCCGTTTTCATAGCGTCATGAAATACGTCCTATTAACGATGGCCCGTTATGGTCGGCCCATGAACGGACGATTCCAACTCTAGCCCGTTTACGACCATAACGCGGCCTGTTATTGGCCCATGTTTGGCTAATCGATCATACTGCCCGTATAAGGCCCATTGATGATACGGCCCGTAGAAGGCCCATTATTTCTACGGCCCGTAGAAGGCCCACTGTTTCTATGGCCCATAGAAGGCCCACTATTTCTACGGCCCGTAGGAGGCCCAGTGTCACTATAGTAAACATTAGCCCATGGTTATTGTGGCCTAGTTTTAAAAAATAGGTTATTGCAGCCACTAGCAAACCGCGGAAAAAGAACTGCAATGACTACAAGCAAACAAATAAACAAGACAACAAGGAAATAAATAAGCAAGCAACTTACGCTAGGCTATCACGGCTATCACACATATTACATCCACTGGGCATCAAAGTTCGCAACCAGTTCAAATAAATGCCCCGACAAAAGAATATACAAAACTGAGAGCACTTCAGAAGGCACTAGGCATGGCTAGGTCGGCCCCCCCAAACAGCTGAAGAAGCTGAGTAGACCTCAGTTGTGTCAACGGTAGATGCATCAACACTAGATTTAAGGCATGATGGTGCGCACGGCAGTCCTCTGACATCTTCATTGCATCTTTGACTTCAAGTCGGAGCTGAGCTGAAGCAAGACTTTCCGCTTTAAATTGAGACTAAAGAAGTCAAACTGATTGAGGCAGCGACTGCACAGAGGTTGTCTCACACCCTTTGGTGAGTAGCTTCAACTCACTTGTCTTCATCAAGACAGGACCTTGGGGTCATCTCGCTGTCCTCAAGATGGTTTGGCTCACTATCTTCCCTAAAGTTCTGCTGGCGTAAGAGATACGACTACAAAGAGAAACAAGGAGACACGTATCAGGTTTCAGAATTATATAAGCAAATAAATGGATCTGTTGTGCATAAGGAACATGTTTTTACAACTACAATTTGAAACTGGTAGTTGTTGCAAACATCCAATCAGATGTAAACAGCAAAGCAAACAGTAGTGGAGGCAATGATGCCTATCCAAATCTATACTAGAACAAAGTTTGAAGGCTTGAGAAGGATGAATTTACATTACATGTTAACACGGGCTGGACAAAGCCCTTCTCCATGTTGATGGAAGGATAATTCAATAAATTCCCCAAAGAAAATTCTTTATAAGCGTTGCCATTATTCTACATTTTGCAAAGAGTAAATATAGATCAAATAATATTGGAAGAAACAGTGGATAATGAAGCTCAAAGTGCGATCGATGATACATAATCAAATAGCAATTAATTAAGTACAACGTTACAAGGCAAAAGGAGAGAGAGTCTTGACAAGAGCAATGCAGAGCCCATTATTGTTTTGAGATCGTATGATCCTTTGAGCAAGGAGATTCATCTGAAATTAGTTTTCATACAAGAGAGAAGGTAAGGCACAAGCAGGAATTTAGGAGTTCAAATTTTGAATTGATATCATAGACGATTACTGACATTTGGGCTCCCAGCAGTTCTAATAGGGTTTGGCCTTTGGAGTAGGGGTAAAGTGTGGTACAGTTGGGCATGTGTTTTCTATGGCTGCTGATCTATCTAATTTAACAGGTACCACTACCTTTTCCAAATACCTAGTTTGTACTCCTTGAGGATCTGCACTCACCCTCTTCCTTTTGGACATCTATCACAAAAGAACAACATTTGTTGGAAAAACATAGTGTGACGACACATGGAATAGGTACAGAAAATGGATAGTTATGGCATATACTCATATATGATGCTTAAACTAAGCAGATGGTGTAACAAGTAGAAGAAATGCAAGAGGTCAGATGCAAAATATGTGCGACCAATACAACTTTGCAAAGTTAGAGCAAGCACCTTGATGGGTGAATAAGATAGGCCATCCTCCACCATGCTAAGTTTGTTAGCCAGTGGATCGTTCTGCAATATTCCTCTCGTGTGCCCATTCTCATATTCATTTTGATAATGTTCAATATCTGACATGCATGAAAACATAAAAACAAGTGAGATTTTCTTTGTAATGCAGTAGTGATTCTAATCCAATACTGCCTCCCTGTAAACCCCTTTGTGATATCTCTGCAATTCTTTTAAAAGATGCCATGCATGCTGTAATTTGTTGTGTGCATTAATATAATGTGGCCTACTACTCAAAATATGAGAGCTCCAGAAGTGATGACACTTCACGGATGATAGCTTCAACATATAGTAAAGAAAAACAAGTCGACTGACACTGTGATTCAAAATATACTAAGGAGAACAACTCGACCTGACCAAATCGACCGCAAGAGAAGAGTATCATTTTAAAGAAGAGCGAGAAGAGCAAGCAGATTGAAGATATTACAAGTGTTTCAATACAATGTCGGTTGGCCACCCATGATGAACCGAGGCGCCAGAGAAATACTATTCTTTCCGGTCTCTCCATATGTGGCTCACATGCATTTGAAACTAAAGTAGGAACATTTATCTAACCAATTAAACATCTCTCAGTTTTACTAATATCAACAATAATATCAGATATGAATTTGTACAACTAAGCTTGTTTAGCTCGATGGGTGGAGCAGTGCTATTACGACACGAACCACGTAGGCTGATTGTGGTCATCATAAAATGGGGAAAACATAAGCATGATCGATGCAGTGTTGACCGTGGCGGTGGGATGGCAGATCTGAAGCGCAAACCGCGCAAAGGGTAGTTAGCAACCGATGTTTGCTTTGAAATAACAACTAAGATTTGGTATGGACAAGAAAGTACGGTCAACAAGTGACAAAGAAATGCAATTATGTTGTCTCTCTATATGTCGCGACATGCATTTGGAAACTCAAGTGGGACCTTTAGCTAACCAATTAAATGTGTCGGTTAACTAATATCAGTATCATATCACCAATCATATTTGAACAACTAAGCTTTCGAATTCTGAGTGTTGTGTTGTTTAGCTTGAAGGGTGGAGTAATGCTAGTACGACAGAAAGCACCTACAGAGATCATAGTAGAGTAGATAAAAGGGGAAACCCTAAGCATCAAGAGAAAAATCAGGAAAGTGGAACTAGCTGGACCAGTGGGTGGCGCACATGCTTTTCGAAACGAATATAGGAACATTAGGTGACCAATTAAACATTCTCTGTTTTAGTGATATGAGCATCATATCAGATTCGTATTTGAACACGTAAGCTTTGGGTTGAGGTCTTGAGGAGCAGTGCTAGCACGACACGAAGCACCTACGATGATGGTAGTGAATATAAAGGGGGGAAACCATAAGCTTTACGAGTATAGTGCCCGTGCCATGGCGGATCTGAAGGTGCAAACCGGACAAAGCTACTTCGCAACCAATGTTTGCTTTCAACTAGCCACTATGATTTGGTACGGACAAGAAAAGTAGAGTAAACAAATTACGATCTATTTTACGGGTGAGATCAATAACTTAAGCACATATGGAAGAGTACCACCTCTCTTGCGACGCCGTGTATGCCTATGCTGATATGTTGAGGGTGCTGCGGGTGCGATGGCTGTCGGCGGCGGGGAAGAAAACTTTAGATGGCAGACGACCGGGTCGGGGGATATATCCTGTTGCCGTGGACGAGGCGGTCATAGGAGCGGCAACGGCAAGATGGACGATGGCGCCGATGAAGCGAGAGGAGGCGATGAAAGGATCCTGGTCCAGCGCCGTGGATGAGAGACGTCCATCTCTTGCGATGGACGAGCAGGGGTAGGGTAGCGGCTCCGGCAAGGCGGAGGATGGGGTGGCGGACGGAGGAGGCTGGCCGCAGTGCGGAGGTTGTCGTGCCGCCGCCGGTGTATGAATGGGGAAATGGAGGGGAGGTGGGGGGGATGCGATCTCAAACTTTGGGACGCGCTTCTCTGAAATGGGGGAAGTTACGAACTTATCCCCCGTTTAAAATTTCAGACATCGCGTCGGTTGGGGATAGGACGGTAATCTCGCATCTCCCAAGTATTTGCCGGTAACTATTTCGGGCGAGGAGAGGGTGTTTTGCCGCCCACGGTTGGCACCCACGGTGTATGAACAAGGCTGACAGGTAGGGCGGTTGTATCACGTCTGATGGAAGTTACACATCTACCCCTATTTAAAATATTAGCCTACATCGATTTCGGACGTGGAGAGTTTGTTTTGCTGCCCACCGTGTATGAATGGGGAAATGGAGGAAGAGACACATGTCTTTCGGACGAGCTTGAATCAAATGTGTTTTGCCACCCATGTTTGGCGCCCACCGTGTCTGAATGGGCTCAGAGGCCGTCATGTCACGTCTGATTGAAGTTACTAGTCTACCCCTATCAACAGCAGTGTAAATCATGTCGATAAGGATGTCAAGTGTCAGGGGTAGACAGTAATTTCCATCTCGCAAACACTTGCTTCGGGCAGCCCACAAATTATAGTGGGTGTTTAGCCGCTTCATTCAAAACTTGGGAGAATTAGCATTCACGTTTGCCACAGGACACGCAAACTAAATTCAAATCCAGTTTGTATTCGATTACAAATATCCACAGATAATTATACGTTTTGTTATTTATTTGTTCAAAACCACAACTAAGATTTATTCCACCTTTATATATGATTATGATTTAGAAATGCCGTGATCTTCGAATTCAGTAGGTTGGATACACTCTGATTCAAACAGTTATTTCATCCAATACAATATACTCACACGAAAAACAGTTCACCTTATGTCAATCATACAAGTACTGAGGATTACCTCGCCTAAAAATTCGGATCATTACAACACATGGACAACATGGAATTCCGGACAACATAGGGGGTCTTGCAACATAATCCATTTAGAGACATGACACAACAAGCAAGTAGAATAATCTAATGACAATTTCAACTGGTATCTAAAGAAGAACCGGGATTACCTTGGGCTTCAGATAGTAGAAACAGCAGGACCTCCTCCGTCTTCAAATGCAACATTCTTACTTCCTCCAATTCTTGGGTTGCTTGCATAATGCGTGCCGCTAATTCCGTAATTTCCAGCCTCAAGATAAAGATTACCTCATTCATGGCAGCCACACCATCTCTTTCTGCCTCTAGTAGAGCCTCAAGCACTATAACATCTGTGCTTAGACTGCTCTCCAGCGGTGTTGCCTCTGAACTACTACCATCTGGTAACATGGATGGCGCACTGCTTCCACAAATAGATTCTGGGGTTGTACATTGTGTCCTAGTGTGAACGGCATCCTGAAAGGTTTCCGCTGGTGAAAGATCGTGGATGTCGCCTAGAGGGGGGGGGGTGAATAGGCGCTTTAAAATAATTACGGTTGAGGCTTGAACAAATGCGGAATAAACCTAGTGGTTAATTTGTCAAGCACCAAACCTACAACAACTAGGCTCACCTATGTGCACCAACAACTTATGCTAAGCAAGAAAAACTACTTAGGTGATAGCAAGATATATGACAAGAAACAATATGGCTATCACAAAGTAAAGTGCATAAGTAAAGGGCTCGGATAAGAGATAACCGAGGCACGCGGAGATGACGATGTATCCCGAAGTTCACACCCTTGCGGATGCTAATCTCCGTTTGGAGCGGTGTGGAGGCATAATGCTCCCCAAGAAGCCACTAGGGCCACCGTAATCTCCTCACGTCCTCGCACAATGCAAGATGCCGTGATTCCACTAAGGGACCCTTGAGGGCGGTCACCGAACCCGTACAAATGGCAACCCTTGGGGGCGGTCACCGAATCCGTACACTTTGGCAACCCTTGGGGCGGTCACGGTACCATCAAATTGCTCAGGCGATCTCCACAACCTAATTGGAGACCCGACGCTTGCTTGAGCTTTACACCACAATGATTGAGCTCGAACACCACCAACTGCGTCTAGGGCCCAAGCACCCAAGAGGAATAAGCTCAAGGGCACCAAGCACCCAAGAGTAATAAGCTTCTCAACTTGTAACTTCCACGTATCACCGTGGAGAACTCAAACCGATGCACCAAATGCAATGGCAAGGGCACACGGAGTGCCCAAGTCCTTCTCTCTCAAATCCCACCGCAGCAACTAATGCTAGGGAAGAAAATGAGAGGAAGAACAAGAAGGAGAACACCAAGAACTCCAAGATCTAGATCCAAGGGGTTCCCCTCACATAGAGGAGAAAGTGATTGGTGGAAATGTGGATCTAGATCTCCTCTCTCTTTTCCCTCAAAAACTAGCTAGAATCCATGGAGGGATTGAGGGTTAGCAAGCTCGAAGAAGGTCATCAATGGGGGAAGAACACGAGCTCGAAGAATTGGATCTCAATGGGGAAGAAGACCCCCTTTTATAGGTGGGGAGAAAATCCAACTGTTATCCCCTCACTCAGCCCGCACGACGCGGTACTACCGCATGGAGCTGCGGTACTACCGCGGTCGGCTGCGGTACTACCGCTGCAGGTTGCGGTACTACCATGAAAAGCTGATACTAGCTGAGATGAAGGCACATTGCAGGGCAACGAGCAGTAGAACCGCCGAGCGGTACTACTACTGGCTTCTGGTACTACCGTAAGGCAGGCAACACTAGTCGCAGAGAAAGCACGGAAGTAAAAATTACTTCCGCACCTACTTCCGCCGAGGAGGACCCACGCAAAAATCCGCACGCGGTACTACGCGACACGAAGAGCGGTACTACGCACAGAGGGCGGATGTAAAAATTACATCCGCCCTACTTCCGCTCATCTTTGCTAAGCTGGCGAGCCCACGGTACTACGCTACCGCGATGCGGTACTACAGCGTGAGGACGCGGATGTAAAAATTACATCCGCCCCTACTACCGCTCGGCAGCTGCGCTGGCGGATGCTGCGGTACTACCGCTCCCACAGAGCAGTACTACGTGAGCACTGCGATACTATCGTAGGGGACTGCGGTACTATCGCAAGGGCCTGCGGTACTATCAAGAAGGGCCTGCAGTACTACCGCTCGGAGAGCAGTACTACCGCATGCCCCAGATTAGCAACACTAGGAGTCCTTCATTTTGCAGAGAAGACAACAGAGGGAAACAATAAAACCAGAACTGCCATAACTTTTGCAAATGAGCTCCGAATTGAGCAAACTCAAGCTTGTTGGATACAAGACAACGAGTAGCATCAAAACAAAGACAGGGGAGGTATGCCTAACAAGCAAAGGAGTGAAACTCCAACAGAGAAGAACCGGCATACCCTCCAACACCGAAAACATCATAGAAGACGCATGTGAACTCCGTTTTTGATGAACTCGAGCTTGTCATAAAAATGACCATAAGCTCCAAAACTCGCAAGGAGAAGAACCAAACAAGAACCAATAAAGATGATGCAAGGATGCAATGGTTTGAGCTCTCTACGAACGATACGATCAAGCAACTCATCGAGAGCCCCCCTTGATAGTACGGCAATCGATCCTATAACCCGGTCTCCCACAACTACCATGAGACCGGTAAAATAGAAAACCTATCAAGGGCAAACCTTTGCCTTGCACAAAGTCCACTTGAGCTAGGTTATGACGATCTTGACTCCCTCAAGTTGGACCACCTTTCTTGATTGCGTTGGCTCGATGAAGACTAGTTGATTGCTCCCCATACTCCACTGTGGGTGAGTCACTCTTCCGCTCATCTTCACAAGTCCATTGTCACCACAATGGATGACAAGCTTCAAGCACTTGATCTCTTCGTTATGCATCACTTGAACTTGCACTCCGCAACCTAACCCCACAAAGAACTCTCACGAAGACCATGGGTTAGCACACAAAGCGTAATGGACAATGCTAACCATACCATGGGATCACTTGATCCCTCGGTACATCTTGTGCGCTTTGTGTGTTGAATCTTTCCAACTCTCTTCATTTGGATGATGTCTTGAAGGTGGACATGAATGATCACACAATCTTATTCTTCAAGACATGCTTGCAATAAGCTCAACACTCACATGACCAGTCTTTGGATAATTCCTTAATAGCACCGCGGTCATCACAAACTCTCCTTGAAACCAACAAATGGACTCCAAGAAAAGCCTATGGAAAAACCCTTCAAATATAACTCAAGGCAACCATTAGTCCATAGAGATTGTCATTAATTACCAAAACCAAACATGGGGGAACCGCATGTTCTTTCAGCTGGACATAAGTAAGAGATAGTTATCGTATGATCCAGGCAGTAAGCTTACATGGTAAACGACGGACGAATTATTGCCGAGCATGGCAAACTATATTTAAATGGTTCAAGCAGCAAGTCGAAAATAAATTAAAATGGTAAGATGAAAGTTGAAAGGAGTGTACAACCGCTATATTTAAGTTGCCAAGGCATCTAAGCAGTTGAAATAATCTGAGAAAGCACTTAACGGTGTGGCCTCATATAAACTACGAAGACAGTCTTGTGATGAAGTTGAGAGGAAAAGTTAAGGACTCAAATGAAATAGGCATGCATTTCTTTACGATAGTACAGAGAGCAATCGCTGACTTATGGCCCAACTCAGGTATAACGTAACAACAAACAAGCATTGAATCAAGCAATACAAAGAAAGGCACAACTAAACTATTTGTAATTCGGTAGGATTACACGTTGAGGGCACAAGCCAAGAAAGCAGCCCACTCGCATTACATTTAACATGTACTAAAACACACTGGCTTACCATATGTTGATGTGAAGCCTAGCTGCTATTGCAATGTTCTTTGAAGATATCGTCAGCATCCCGTGGTTGCAAATCTAGTTGTTGTAGTTTATTCTGCACCATCTATTTAGGTAAAATTAATTTTAATCGCATGCACTGGTCCGAATTGATCATCAATGGTTCATCTAAACTAATGAAAGAAGGGTGTTTGCATACACGACAATATATCTGCTTCCCTCTATTTTTATGCTTGTTCGAGGTGCCGGCACCAAAAGAACAAATATTTTGCTTGATGGGGTTGGCAGCTCCATAATTAATAGAAGCATCAAATTAGTCATGCAACTTGGGAAGATCAAGAACACACAAACAAGTAATGAACAGAGGCTCGGAGCAAAGTGATGTAATAGCTAGCATCAAAAATGTAGGGTAAAACAAACAAAAAGCAGCGGAACCACATGCTAGTTTGCTGATGTGTAATTAAGCATAGAGAACATTAAGCGATCGATGGAACCAACAGGTGGCATCGAACGAAACTAAGGCATATTAACTATATGTGCACCGGTATGTAATTTAACACATGTAACATGTTCATCGCGTAAGTATGTCCCTACAGTGCAAGCGAGAATAACGCGTCTCATGAAAAACTGAATGATGCCCTCAAGAAATTCAAAGGTGCGGTGCTTATGCTAGGAAAGTGAACGTAGGCGCCGGCCGTTGGATAATAATACCTGATTCTCGGCGGCGTATGGGTATCGTTGTCATACTTGATAGCTAAGGATCGTCGATGGTGCTCGTGTTGCCGTTGAGTTTGGGCCGGTTGTCGCCGTCGCTGAAGCTGCTCCGGTGCCTGTCAACATACAAGAAAGCTCATATGTGGTAAGTGAACAGTTGCACGATAAAGAGAAAAACCGAAGGATTACAAATCGAAATAACCTGATGAGGCTGCGGCGTCGGTAAAGCAGGGCCGGTGGAGTTGAATATGGCGTCCGTGGAGCAGGTCCGGTGCAGTGGACGAAGGCTTCGGCGGGCGCGTTGTATAGTGCTTTCGGTGAGGCAGATCTGTTGCGTCGGACGAGGGCTTGTATGAAGGGCCAGCGAAGGGGCGGACGAGGGAGTCAGTGAAGGGCCTACGCTATGGTGGAGGGCACGGGTTAAGCAGATCCGGTGCGGTGGACCATGATGGCGGTCAAGGAGATCTGGAGCGGTGGACAAGCGAGTCGCTTAAGCGGCTCCGGTGAAGTGGTGAGTTGGCAGTTGGGGTTCCAAGGGGCGGAAGGTAGATCCGGCGGGGTGTGAGGTCCACCGCTGCGGCGGAGGACTAGATTCGGCGACTTGCCATGGTCGGGGGTCGGGGTGGGGAAGGGAGGGCTCTGGGAAGAATGTTGGGGCAAAGAGGGAAAACAATGGAGTTACCAAAGCAGCCCTTTTCCGCTCATGTGGCAGGGTAAAACAGGAATATCGCAGGGCTAAACTTTCGGGCGCGTGATATTTCGATGTGAGCGGGAAGTTTGATAGCTTTTGGTGCCTAAAATTATAAGTATTCTGCTCTCGTACGGCCGACTATGATATCATGGCCGACAATTTGTTTGTTTTGCATGCAAAAAAATGTGCAAGTTTTGAAAATCAATGTCTCCAACTCGAAACTTAGATTGTCCATTCAATTCAAATATGGATCATTGAGCTACTATAAGCAAATACTATCATATGGTCCAATTCAAATGAAATTCCAAATGTGTTTATCCTAAATATGATGACAAAAGCAAAAATGTGTATGTGTATGAATAAAGTGGATGATTATAAAGTTTGAACATGCCCGTATGTGTATATCTCTAGGTTTGATATATGAATTTGAAATCACGAAATCCCGGCTTAAAAAATGTACCTCCGTTTAAATGAATTACAAAAGCTAATGATGGAGTCGAATTCCAAAATTCCAATCTTAGGTTTGTAATTCTGGTACATCAAGGTATATCACGCATGTTCAAAAGTATCGTTATCTCATAGTACAAACTATGAAACAAATGGATCAACCATGAGTGCACAATATCTCAATTACGCTAAAGTCCCTCAAATATAGAAACCTCACTCTTTATCTGAAGTCAACCCCCCCCCCCCACCACACACACACACACACACACACACACACACACACATAGAGAAGTCGTTCTCTCCCCCAAACACCAACACACGAGCACATTAACACCACTCTCTCTTGTAAAGTCCGGACCCCAACATAGGTCTCTAACACTTTGTCTCTCGGGCATGCACACATCTCTTCCCTCACTCTCTAGGTCTCCCGCTATCTCTCTTACCCAAGCACACACACTATGTAGAGTGTATATTTCCCATACACACAAAACGTCGCCCCCAAACGTCTATCTCCCTAGTTATGTGGTTCTCGCGCACTCACCTCACACACCACCCCCACTGCAAACAAGCGCACTTTGTCTCCTTGTGCACCACTCTCCTCTTTTTATCTCTCCCACATGCGGACCTGCCCCAGCTCTTTCCCTGCATACATATATGTCGTGATTCTTTGCATAGCTCCCTAATGTATAATCGTTCTCGATTTCGCACATTGTTCTCTACACCATCTATTCTAGATCTCTCATGAAGTCCCTATCACACACACGATGACTCGCTTCCCTTGCATCTCCGTTCATAGGCCAATTACGGACAACATCAACATTGTCTCCCTATCTATACGCCATTTATGGACACAAACGACCCCTCCCGCCCCCTCTCTTACTCTCTCTCTCTCTCTCCGTCGCTAGCTCTCTCTTTCTCTCGCTCTCACACCCCTCTCCCACACACACTCAATGTCTCTTCCAAATAGTCTGCTCCCCCAGCCCGCACCCGTGCTATCCCGCTACTACACATGTCACACCATTCCCCCTTCCCTTATACTAGGTTTACATCATCAGTGGTCTCTCTACTCCACGTACACTCTCTCCCTCTCACACACAAACGCGTGCACAAACACACAAAAACACGCACAAATGCCCATTTATCTGGATCCTCATCTCTCCCCATGTCCGCATGTGTATCTCACACACTCACTCTCTAATTATGTATATGTGTCTCCACGTTACACAAACAAAGCCCCATGTACATGTCTCTCTCTATCCTCCACACACATAGACACAAAGAATGTGTTATCATTGCCTCAATCTCTAACATATCACACACACACACACTCTCTCTCTCTCTCTCTCTCTCTCTCTCGCAAACACGCTCATCAAGGGTTTCCCCGTGAATAACTTACCGTCTATTCATCAACAGTCGTGGCAGTACGGCGAACACGAGACATGAAAAAGAATAAATCTACACGTGCTTAGACCACCTCGTATGACTACTAGGACTAGAGCAAGCCAAAAAGCGCGCAGCCGTCACCCCCTCCTTGTCGGCGACGGGAAAATCTTTGTTTTACGTAGTCGAGAAGTCATTGTGCTAAGGCCCCACATGCCGAGGCATTGAATAGAATGTAGATGCTAGTTTACGAAAGCAAGTATCGATAATATGTTTGTATCTCCATACTTATATTTCTTCTCTTATAAAAAACCGAGGTGGTGATGATGGTACGTGTGCCATCTTGCAATATAGCCCGTCCGATCTATATCTGACGGATGGAAATTAAACTAAAAGATACCCGCACCCCTCTCCACATTTGCAGACAAGGCCTTCCCTCGTTCATCCCTATCTCCAACAAACCTCATTGTTGAGCAATTAAGAAAGGAAGCCTCTGGAACAAACTGGCACTCGGTGGGCTGCCGGCGTCGTCAATCCCCATGCCTCCGCTCAGTCCGACCACCAACCACCACCACACCCCACTCCTCTTCACCTTATCTCATATTTCTCGAGATATCATTAGTTTTACACATGGGATTACTCCGCAAGGGTGAATCACAACAAGTGTTTTATAAAAAATGCATCTTGATGTTCCGTGCAATGCACGGATCTTGCTAGTACTCCTACACAAGACTAAGTTGGTGATCTTTGGTGTGTACGCCATCCGTCATTTCGACCATTAGATCTACATCTAACAATTGTGAGGTAAGTTGTTGCCTTTTGTCACCAACATCCCACTTGTCTACCAATTTGCAGAAAAACCCATAATTAGTATCTTAAAACCAACCACATCCCTCCCCGACCTCACCAAAGCAGCCAAGGAATATATTCTAATTGAAACATATGTATATCAAAATTAGAGTGTTTTGTACCAAGTTTGTGTATAAGTATTATTCTAATTATGATTCGTTGCAACGGACATGAACATTGCTAGTATTTCCAACCATGCATTTTTTCCGAGTATTCCATAGTTTCGAGTTTTCCATCAAGATATTAGTCACTCATGGTTGATATTTACTTTCAATCATGTACACATATGCACTATGTAACTAGCCTTGCTTATTGGCTTCCAAAGCTTAACTTTCATTCCTACTTATAATATGTAGAGTATTTAACCAAAAACTACCACTTTCAACCAGACCTAGGAAGAATCTATTGTACAAAAAATAGCAAAAACATACCCAAAATTTCTTAATCCACGCCAAAAACTACTACCTCGTACTCCTACCGATTAGGTTCGTTTAAACCCATTTATGACAGGGTTGGCCCACACGTCCGTGCTGACGAGGCAGCTTAAACCAACACATTTTGTTTGACCGTTCACACGGGGGACCCACATGTGATGCGTGTTCGTCGGTGGCGCCGGCGATGAGCGAGTTGGCCGCCGCTCCGCCGGACGGGCCAGAAGCCGTGCTGGCCTCCGCACGGGTTGGCAGGCTGGCCCGAGCATGCCTCACGAGCGAGCAAGCCGCTGCGCTGGCCTTCGCTCGAGCCAGATGGCTGGCCTGAGTGCGGCGCTGCAGCAAGCAAGCCGCCGCCGCTGCCGTGCCGATCTAGCTAGCAAACCTTGCGCACAAGCGGTGGGCGGAGCTATCTTGGCTAGCTAGCGTCATGAAGCGCCGGACGGAGCTGGCATCCGGGCTGCCGCAACATGGGCTCCGCACCGTCGGCGGTTCTGACCTCGCCTTTTGCCGGCGGCGGTAGCTGCGTCCCATGGCCGAGGATGACTAGGTGGACGGGCCGGAGGTAGGAGGTCACTCGAGGATTTTTGTTGGTAAGAGCATGTACAATGGTTGATCAGGTACTCTTATCTTAAGTCTGCCACGTATGCAAGTGGTAGTAGTTTCTTGGCATTTTAGTGGTTTCTTGCATTATTAGGGGTTTCTTGTAAGGAACAATGTACGTACTACTAGCGACAAAAGGCGATTCTAGGTTGCGTTGTACTCCAACGAGTACTACTAGTGGTCGCGGAGTGTATACCTCGTTTGTGGGTTCGATCCGCCGAACGCATGCAGCTGCCTTAAAAAATTAGTACTACTACACTTCACTGCGAGCCATATTTTACGGGTAGTTTGAGTTTTGAAGTCAAACGGACATGCGGCCCCACAACTGGGTGCTTTGGACAGCCTAGCCACGTGAGCGGGTTTTCCTTCCCAAACATCCGATGGCTCGCGTGCTCGCCCTAGCCGCACCTCGCTTGCAGCTTCCTCATCAACTAGTAGCATATTTAAACTAGCGCCTCCCAATTAAGCCCAAGGAGCCGGAAAAGCTGGCGGGGCATGGGAACTGTGCAATATGGCTTCGTGACGTAAAGTGCTCTACTACTACTCAGAGCTTGTGGCGTTACGCATGGACTTCACTCCATTATCGGCTCTACTATAAAAGAAATTCCTCTTGACGTGTTTTTTTAAACGGAGGCAAAAGCTTTGCTTCATCTCATTCATAAAGAAGGAACTACTAACAAAGTTCGACGAGATCCATTACACCTCCACAAATGGAAACGAAAAGCCTAGTCTCGCTATATCAAATAAGAGCAAGTACAATAGAGCTGAGTCAGCGGGCTATAAGGAATAAACTAGTATATTTCTGCTTAGTTGGAAGAAAGAGAAGAGGAGAGAGAAGGTAAACGGGCTCTTCGTGAAGAGCCATCTCTAACACGTGCTCCTAGGCACTTTGTGAGAATGAAATATGGGCCACATAATAAAGAAATAGTACACTCTTTTGATCTACTATTATACATGTTGACTATAAGATGGGCTGTAGTTGACATGACACTGGCTTATAGCCAGTAGCTGGCTATACTATTAACCATGCTCTAACTCAAATGTTCTGCCCCCGCAGTAACCGTCGCTGATAAACCGGCTGCTAGTGTGTGCGTGAGAGGAGCGGCTGAGTAGGCCAGCTACTCCTACGTGAGAGGAGCGGCTGAATATAGCAACGAGAGTACCCACTAGGCCACTACGCAGGTGTACTTCCCCTGCATTGATAGTACAACGATGGTTCTAGAGAACATTAGTACCCTCCACTTCCAACTGTAGCTCCTTGACCCTGAGATTCAAGAGTTCAAAACTGGTGCATTATACTAGACTAGACTAGAAGTACAGTACATCGCACTACTAGTTGAGAAAAGTAGTCTTGGTATCTTTCTGATGCAATACGTACTCTCCGTCACATAATGTAAGACGTTTTTTGACACTAGTTGGCGTGTACAAAAAATGGCAAAAACATACCCAAAATTTCTTAATCCACGCCAAAAACTACTACCTAGTGCCAAAATTTTCTTACTAGTGCTATTATTTACAGTATAATGCAATCCCATAACGTTCCATAATGCTAGTACTAGTAGTAAATAATAGCCTCACCCCTTCACTAAGGAACGATCTACAGTTGGAAGGGACGAGGCCCTGCGGTTACTACGCTCTTATCTCCTCCTCGCCAGTTCCCCTCCCCCCGAAGAGAAGGAAGTTCGTCGCTGCTCCCATGGATTCGCCAGACGGTTCTCCTCCTCGTTAGGGCTGGGAGACCTTGGACGACGATCCTCTGGGAGAAATTGCACGCCGCTCTGACTCCTCACCACCGCAAGACTCGGTGCTTCCTGCACCAACTTTTTCAAGACGCTGCTTAAACAGGCTTGGGAAAAGGCCATGCTTGTTGGTCTTCCATGCGTCCTCGAGGAGAAGGTTCTTCTATGGGACAATCCTTCGAACAGTCCACCGCTCCCTGGCCATGGTTGCACGTTGACTCCGCTAGAGTTGCCGTCGTCGAGAGGTAGTCGGATTTTGTCCGATGAGCAGGTCAGTAATGGAGTTTGATCATGTAGTACTTAGTTATTCCATTTCCATCCCGTAATTTCTCCGCTGCCCACCGTCTAATATACTCCCTCCGTTCCAGAATATAAGGTGTATTGGTTTCCGTGCAAGTCAACCATTGGATTGTTTGACCAAGATTATAGAATAAAATAACAACATCTGACATACCTAATAGATAAAATGTGAAACTACTTTTCATGATGGGTCAAATGATATGAATTTCGTATTCTAGATATTGATATATTTTTCTAAAAACTCGGTCAAACATGCACTCGTTTGACTTTTGAAAAAACAAATACACCTTACATAAAGGAATGGAGGGAGTATATGTCTAGGTCGGTGCCAACGAAGATTGGCTGGCATACCTCCGACCGGATACCACCATCATTTTGCACAACATCCACAGCAGTGCGGCCGTTCCGGTAGACCCCTTCTCCACCATTGGGATCGGCGTTCCGGACTGGTTGGGCTTGAATATGTATGATGATGCCTACATGAGATTGAAGAAGATAGCAATTGCGGACCTGCCGACAAAGTGACGCGGCTACGACGATTACTATCTCATCGCGGTGTTCGACATAAGGATTGCCATCAATGCAAGACGCAGCGATGGCAGAGGTCTGGCGCATGTTGGCGCATTTACAGATTTGTACCCCTACACGTTCAAGACGCCGTGCGCCATCTAGGCCGCATCTTCGCGGTGACAAGCCGGGGACTTGTTTCATCTGGTTGCCATCCCACGATGCGGGAGATTACAAACGGAATGCACAAACCTTCATTTGCATCCCTAACGGTACTCCATTATTTTGCAGGGACCAGTCATCCCCCGATCAAAATAAGATCGCCGATCCTGGATGTGCATTTGCATCCGCGATTCAGTCTAACCTGGAACCTTGTAGCTGACTTTGGCATATTGGGATCAACTATCTTAGCAGTCGTTACCAATGGTACCACTGATGTGCAACATGGTCACACAATCCACCACGATCGGACCGTCACCATCTACCCAGGTATTCCATTTTTTAACCCTCTCGCCTTCTCTTTCATTGGTGTACTAGTAGTATACTTAGTAGTACTAGTAGGAGTACTTTTTACCTTGGAGGACGCGTATAGCTAGCTAGGCCCTTGAAGACTTGAACCCACTAGCTGCGACCATTTTTGTTTTTCCATGTCTTACTATCTCATCCATGTAGCCAAGATTGGCTATATATAATAAGCCGGTTATTTTACTTCCTATATATCGGACTAGTACTATTTGCTGCACAGTATTACTGACCTCCATATTTGAGCACAACATTATTATGCATGGACCTTGACTATGTACGTCACCATGTGTCCAGATCTGGGATGCCGCGTGTACCAGATGAACGGCGCCGAGTTCGACCCCTGTGATGCTACGTGGGTGCCGAGGAACACTCTTGGAGAGTACTCGCTTTTCATCGGGGACAGCTACCCCATTGTGAAGCGGATGCCACCTTCCGTGCACAACACGGAGGGCCTGCTGTTCATGAAGCATGGTTGTGTCTTCATTGCGCACCGCCGGATGAGCGACATGCTGGGACACGCTATCCCTGATTTATGCCGCTTCAGCTTGGATGAGTCTCCATCGTGTGGAATCATACTAGAAAGCTGCGACAATGATTCCCATTGCCCACCGCTATGGAATGTGCCATCCATGAAGAACACCTGGGACTGGAACCTGGAGGAGGACATGCATGTAGTCCGTCTATAACGTGTAAGTGGAGTACGGTAATTGTGAACGGTAGCGCTGTGAATATATGTAGACTAGTCTTGCACAAATTTATCACATGAATTGGAGATGAACTTGTGTGGCATACTGGCATTTGTCCTTTAGAATTTATTACTAGTAAATGTGTTATGTGTACGTGCAACTTGTGTGGTTGTTGCACGGGCTCCAACACGCTCTTTGGGAAAAAAAAGGTGGGACGACATTGGATATACGTGACGTGGCGGCATCATACAGTAGCATCGTTCGCTATAGTTGTAGTACACTCCTACTAGGATGATAACTCCAATAAAACCTTGCGCTTGGCTCTTTGCCTCTTCAGGAGGTTCAACAGTTCGTACTCGTGTGAACCTTGCACTTGGCTCTTTGCCTCTTCGGAAGGTCCAACAATGATGATACTACAGTACAGTATGCTTCTGGCAATCTGACACCTATTGAACGGTTGCACGTTCACCGCGAGGGCAAGGGCGAGGGCGAGGGAGAGGGAGGGAGAGGGAGAAGGCGTTGTACCCAAAACCCTCTCCTCGTCCTGCGAACTACCGCGCGCGTGGGCGAGGGAGAGGCGTAGTAAGCAAGCTTCTCCTCGTTCGGCAAGTTAACGGGACACATCAAAGGAGTACTAGTACTAGTAGTAGTCCATACTACGTCCTTTCCGATTAATATGGCTTAATTTGAAACGAGAAAAATACACTGGCGGTCAACGTATGTAACAATACGCTCTTTACGGTCACTATATATAGTTTTGAGGCGATTATACGATCACTAGCTCATCGTAGAGCACCGTATTGCACCCTACTGACCGGACACATAGTCGACGTGGCACTTTGTTGACTGGTTAAATAGTCACCTGGTTTCTGGGTCCCACCTGTCAGTTGGCAGAGCAAAGAAATCAGTTAAACAAAACTTTACGCAGGCGTGACACGAGTCCAACCCTTGCGCGCGAACCGCTCTGGCTGTGTATGTGAGTGCATGCACGTGTCCTCCCTCGGTCTTCCAACAAAGAGTGTACATCGGCTATAAAACAAAGAGTGTGGTACATAATGTACATCTACACTTCCAATGCATTTAGCCTTTAATCTAAATCGATATTGATTGACTAAGGCTGGTCATAGTGGGGAGTAACTTATACTAGTGTCGCGCAGATGACACTAGTTTAAGTTACTACCTCCATAGTGCAAAGTAACATACTAGTAGTGTCATAGATGGTTTCATTTATTAGCTCATAGACTCATTTTGCCTCGGGAAGCTCTATGTTACAGTAACATATTATGTTACCACAAGCACCTCTTCCCTCATTAAATACCTGTCACATAAGCAAAATTGTCTTGGAATGTGTTAAGTTACTATCTAAGTTACCCCCACTATGGCGAGCCTAATGCACCAACTTGTGCTGTAGGTATAGGCTACATGTCTATCCTTAATTACAGCATGCAACGGCCTTCATTTAATCTTCTTATCTCAATGGTCGCATGCACACATAAGTCTGCTACTTTTGGGCGTTAATTATGCCCTTGTCAATGTGTAAATCTCTAAATGTACAGTCTTTCACGGACGTAGGGAGTAGGTTGAGCACTTGAGCGTGAGCTGTGTGTGTTGCGTCTTGTGCTGTGTGCCACATGGGTGCGTGAGTGTTGCGTGCGTCCATGTGTACGTGTGAGTGTTGCATGTTGCATGCATGCATGGGGCTTACTCCCTGCCGTTGACATGTTCATATTTGAAGCTTCCTCTGTTCCCTCCATATGGTGATACTCCCTCTGTTCCCAAATAGTACGGAGTAAAATCCTCCCTCTGTTCCCAAATACGGAGTATTTGTCTTTCTACAGATTTCAACAAGTGACTAGGTACGGAGCAAAATGAGTGAAGTGAGCGTAGAGGCATAGGGATACTGTAGAGAGGAAGTCCTCGCGATCCATTATTCCCCATCTCGGTCAGAGAGAACTATTCAACTAGTCTTCGCAGTGAAGTGACAATACACGCAGCAGCAGATGGGACACGTAATTAATAAGCTGAACCAGCGTGTTGTTGTTACTAAATCAGCCTTACCCGATCTTGATATCATGTTTGCGATGAGAACGCTTCCGCAAATACGCCTACGCACCTCTGTCCTCCATTAACTGACATATGGGCCCTCTTGTGGTAGACCCACATGTCATCGGTGTAACTATTTACACTCCGAAGGACGGTATATCCTAGTAGTAGTACTAGTAGAAGTGAGATTTAATGCACTTTCTTCCCCGTCTTCCACTCTTCTTCCTCCTCTCTTCTTCTTCCTCCTCTCTTCCCCATCGTCGGCAGCACACCATTTACCCCCGCTCACTGCTCGCCCGCCTGCGCCATCTTCCTTGGTAGCTTGCGCGTACCATATCCCCCCGCTCACTGCTCGGCCACACGAGGAGAAGCTTCTTAGCTCGCCCGCCCGAATCCACTTCCCCGCTGGCTCGCAGGCACCGAAAACCCCAATGGCAGAACCGACTGACACACAGAGCCGCGATTGGAATTACCTCCCCGATGTTCTCTTGGAGCAGATCTGTAGTCGTATGGACCTACTCAGCACCGTCCGTCTGGCCGCATGCTCGGTGTCTTTGTACCGTCTACTCATCTGCAACCGGCCGACTCTTTTCAAGACACCCTGCTTGCTGATGCCCGATCCTGGCAGGTGGCCCAGACACCGACTTGATGATCCTACGGAGGTTGCCGTGGTGCCCCTCGACATGTTACCACTACCCGTCCACTTGTCCTTCATGCATGGCCACTACTGGGCGGGCATGAAGGCCAACTGGATCGTCCTCATCCACCACACCAGTAGTCCGTGGCGTCTCGTGGATATCTAAACCCAGCGAGAGATCACCCTTCCATCGTTGGATAGCGCCGACATCGAGCCTCGTGGCCCGCCGGACACTCCTGCCTACTACGCACGAGACGCGTCAAGCTTTTGGCTCGACCACTGTTTGCAGAAATTTGTAATCTGCGAAGTGCCCACACCATCAGAAGACTACATGGATTACAAGCTCATTGCCTTGTTCAACATGGGATTAGTCTATCTGGAATCCGGACACCATACATGGTTATGGCTCATCATCAATCTGTTGAGGCAACATTTACATCGATGCTATAGTGCACGATGGCATCGTTTACTGTGATCGGCCGCATGCATTGGCTGCCTATCTTTGGTGGAATCTATCGTCGTGTAATTATTCTATCTCATCTCATATTTACCTTATGAATCATTGCTGTTTATTTGTTACAAATTTAGAATGCATAGCATGTCTATAACCACATCATTGCTATGTGTTCCTCTCATTTCCTAGATTTTTATTACCACACATGTTATTGTTAGAGTTGATATGAGAACAATTGGCATCTAATGATTGTTAGAATACATATTATGAGCATAATATCATGATTGCTATATGTTACTCTTGTTTACAAGATTTTTATAACAACGCTTGTTATTGCTTAGAGTTGATATGAGAACAGTAGTAGTAAGTGCTATGGTAGAATATGAGTAGGCACTGTCATAGCTGTTTTCCTCTCATTGTTACATGATGTTTGAACCATGATGTCGGTGTCAAAACCGACGGATCTCGGGTAGGGGGTCCCGAACTGTGCGTCTAGGCGGATGGTAACAGGAGACAAGGGACACGATGTTTTACCCAGGTTCGGGCCCTCTTGATGGAGGTAAAATCCTACGTATGATTGTTGTCCGTCCTACGGACTAAAACCCTCCGGTTTATATAGACACCGGATAGGGTTAGGGTTACACAGAGTCGGTTACAATGGTAGGAGATCTACATATCCGTATCGCCAAGCTTGCCTTCCACGCCAAGGAAAGTCCCATCCGGACACGGGACGAAGTCTTCAATCTTGTATCTTCCTAGTCTTGGAGTCCGGCCGATGATGATAGTTCGCTATCCGGACACCCCTAGTCCGGAACTCCTCGGTAGCCCTGAACCAGGCTTCAATGACGGCGAGTCCGCGCGCATGTTGTCTTGGCATTGCAAGGCGGGTTCTTCCTCTGAATAATTTATAGAAGATTGTGAACACCGGGATAGTGTCCGCTCTGCAAAAATAAATTCCACATACCACCGTAGAGAATAATATTACACAAGATCAATCTGGCGGCGATACGTGGCGTGATGTCGCACCACCACCAAGCCTTTACTCAAATTGTTTTTATTGTTCCACCTCGTACGTTTAGTGAAGCGGTTTCCTTAGCACGTCTTGTCGAGCGTAGATCGTGTTCCCCTTATTCGAGATTCCCATCAATACAGGCGTGGGTAACCCAACGCGCCATTGATTGTGGCGCTTGGGGGATAAGCGAGTTTTACCAGGCCGGCGGGGACACATGTTTTTGTCCGCCCATATATGGGGATAAAGATCCAACCCTTTTACCTGCGCCTTCTTCCTCCTTGGCTTATCCATCTCCGCGAACTCGAGCTCCAGAACCCAAATCCGCACTTCTTACCTCAACCTTCTCCAACTATGTCCGGAGCGGGAGGCAAGTGGATGGCCTCCTCCGTCATGAAGGGGAAGATCCAGAAGCTGCGCGACGCGGATATTTGTCCAGCAACATTGCGCATCGGCTCCCCGATGAGGGAGAGCTCGTTCCCAACCCCAGGCCCCATGAGAGGGTAGTATTTCTTCCCCATTTCCTCCGCGGACTGGGCTTCCCGCTTCATCCCTTTGTCCGGGGGCTCATGTTCTACTACGACCTAGATTTCCATGATCTGGCCCCGAATTTCATCCTCAACATCTCGGCGTTTATCGTTGTGTGCGAGGCCTTCCTCTGCATCCAGCCCCACTTCGGCTTTGTGGCTCAAGACTTTCGTGGAAACCATCAAGGGGTGGCAATCGGGGTGGTTCTACATCACCGAGCCGCGTGACCCTGATTGGGCAGCGGCCCCCGAATTCACATCTGGCATCCCTACACGGCTCACCTCCTGGAAAGAGTGGCGGATTTGGGGGATTCGGAGGAGCTGACCGGACTCCAAGCCTGTATCCAGAGGCTGGTGGACAAGAAGCTCAAGCTCATCAACGTAGTCCAGGTCATGCTCATCCACCGGATTCTCCCGTGCCAGCGACGGGGCTTCAACATGTGGGAGTTTGATCCGGTGCAGCACGGACCTGGCGGGCTCTTCGACACTACGCACGAAGATGTCGGAAGGTGCTGTTCAAGCGCCAAGCTCCGCATACGCTATCAAGATCGCGGATTCCGCTCGCAGCGTCCAGCTGACGAGGTAGGTGATTCCACCACTTGTTTTCCATAGTTTGGCTCTATGCGGGATCTAAACTCCCTTTACCTTTGACGGGAATGGCTGGCGAAGGCCGAGCGGATTATCTGTCCGACCCCATTGCGGAGGACCAGCGGACGCCCGCCTAACGGCAGGGCTCTGGCTCCGGCACCCCACGTGGTGCGGAGAAGAAGGCCAAGAAGACGGCCACGGGACTCGGAAGAGTTCCGTTTTCAGGTGCTATCGGATGATGAATCCGAGGCCGACTCCTCCACCAAGGCGAGGAGGAGAAGAAGAAAGCCTCTCCCGGTGAAGGAGGAAAAAGGAAGGCCTCCCAACAAGGGAGGCGAAGAATCTAGAAGGAAAAACTCTTCCCCGGACTGCTCCATGACGCCCGGACGCACGACGAGGACTGGCTCCAAGGGCCAAGCCTGGCGAGATCGTAAGTATCCGGACTCCCGAATAACTTCAAGGTTTTTTATTTTCGCCACATAATCTCTTTCTAATGCCGCATACAACCCTGCAGTCCGCCCAAGGATGATCTTCCCGTTTCGTTGAGCGGGTCCTTGGGTGCGTCGGATATGGATTCCCTTCCGACTGCCTCCACCCCCCGTGCCACGGATGACGCCGAGGTGGGATCCCAGAAAAGGAGCCACCAGGAGGAGGAGGCCCCGGAGGTCTCACAGGACACCCTCCCGGACTGCGCACCGGACTCAGCCCCGGAGGCCACGGTGGCTCCGAGTCCGTGGCGACCCCGCCGAAGAAGGGCAAGACCATGACGCCGGCTGCCTCCGTCCAACGGAGGTGCGGATAATTTCTGGAGGCGCTCAGCGGCGCCTACATCGAAGAGGAACACCGCCTGTTATGAGTGCGGTGATTGAAAGGTTCAGCTCGCCAAGAGCGGGCTGACCGAAGCTGCAGTAGCCTTCTAACGAGGCTTTGAGGTAAGAATTTCAATATATGTAAAATGGTACCGCATAGACGGTAGCCCCCGATGCTCGGTTCGGTGTTGGAAAGAAAATCCGGATGAGGATCTTTAGAAAGATAAACGCAGGAGTCATAAAAGTATGTCAATATGGGATTGCAGGTTGTGCTCTTGACCTCCGCCGACCGACTGCGGAGGTCAATACTTTAAAGGAAAACCTCGGCGGTCCGAGAACGAGCTCGGCCATGCCAAGCAGCTCGAGGAAAAAGAAGGTTTGTCATACCTTATGAAAATTGTACCTTACAGAAAAGGATTTGGTTGCAAGAAAAATGACAAGGATAACGTGTATATTGCAGGGGCCACTAACGAGGTGGCGACCTTGAAGGAGGCGGTGGCTGCGGCCGAATGCAATCTTGACATGAGTGCACCGAGCGAGAGAAGCAGGAGGCGCGGGTGGTGGAGGTGCAGAAGAGCTCCAGGATCTCGTGAAAAAACATGAGAGCTTGGGCGTGACTCAAGACTCGAGTGCGAGCTTGCAACAACTCTTGAGAGTGCCAAAGCCGCTAAGGCGAAGCCTACAAGGCCCTCCGGAGGTTGAGGCGGTGAAGAAAATAGCAGCGGTAAGGAATTTTTCATGCAAAGTAAGCATGTGAGTGTTAATTACTGTTGCTTACCCGAATCGGAGCTCTCGAGGCGTTCGCAGATCTTCCTCATGGCGTGTCCGATGCTACCGCATTCTACCGGGCTGAGGAGGGAGCTCGGCAGAGAAGGTCTTACGGTCTCGGTATCTTTGAGGCGGACATCCAGTGCCCCTTAGCGACCAGTGAAGCAGTTGGTCGAGCTCCACAAGGCGGCGAATAGGCCATGAAGGGCCTCATAGTTGGTTGTGGCCTAAGGAGGCCATGCACAGGAGCTACTTGGCCTGGTGCGGCGGCTAATGGATGCGTGCCCGTGGGTTGAAGTTATCAAGCATTCCGCTTGTATTGAGGTGCGTCGGGCCCTTGCCCGCGCAAAGTGCACTGGGCAAGATGGATGCCCGAAGCTCGTGGCGGACCCGCCACCGGAGGGCAAGGAGCATCGCACGCCCGAGATGTATTATAAGAGTGTCTTTGAAGGCGCCCGCATTATTGCGGGTGAGTGCTCCAAAGATGTAATATTTGAGTAGACTCGCATTTTGTTATCTGTCGCTGAAAACATAGTTCATATCGCTAAGCAACGCTTGTTAATTTAAAATATTACCTTACGTGCGGCTGTTTATCAAATCGAGAGATGGCAAGTCGTCGGCTTCAGCCCCCATGCCACAGTCTTTGGGGTGTTGGGATAAACTTGGCGCTCTTGTTCCCATTTTGGGTCCATCTAGGAGGCGCTCAACACAGCGAACAAGGCAACCGGACTTATAATGCTTGAACACTCTCCTTAGCCATAGAATTCTATAATTTTAAATTTGGTGAAGCCCTAGTCTTGGAAGGCGAATTTGGGGCGCCATCACGCCTTGGCGGACAATATCGGCTCCTCGCTCTAAGCGGCATAAGTCTTTAAGGACTACTTAAAAACCTCTCGAACAGCGACGGTCTCTCGCCTCATCATGACGGTCAGTTTAGCTTTCTCATCGAGGCGTTAACCCAGCTCAAGCTGAGGCGGAATCGCAGTGGTTCTCCAGTGCTACCTTAGCCGATATAGCGGGCGTAAGGTACCAAAACATGGGAGCAGGCAAACACAACTATTGACCCAAGACATGATTCGGAGCTGATGCATATAGTGCTATAAGTTCGGGGTGCCGCACTTGTGAAAGTGTTCGGACTTATTATACCATAATGCGGGGAACATAAGCCCCTGGTGTATATTAGCCGTACCAAAGTGTACGGATGCAACATGCCGTGAATGAACATATGTATGAAAAAGAAATGCAATTATAAGCAAAAAGGTGCTGCATTGCTTTATTCAATAAGTGCTGCTACGAATGCAAAACGATACAAATAGTGTGATAAGCAAGGTATGGGACTGTTAAACATGTCCCCCTCCAGGGGTAGGCTGCAGATTGGTGTATAAAAAATGCTCGTAATGGAGACCACCTGTATATTCATTGTAGCCTTTATCCTTCCCTGGCTGTTGCATCGTGAGTTGGCAGTCTGCTGCGGACAGGCCCTCGACAAGCGGAGTCCTGTGGGTAAAAAGTAAAAGTAAAAGAAAAGAAAAGGAGCGACACACTTGAGAGCCCCTGGTGTGGTTGAGCCATGATGCTGGGTTTATCGTGGTCGTGCCCTCTCCCCATGCCCATGGTATCTTGAGCGTAATGGTGTACGCGAAGGACCTGCTGACGTTTCGCGGGGGCTGGGGTTGGGGCCGCCTTCGCTCTGGCGATGCTCGGGCGTGCGGTGGTCTTGTTTTAAGTTACTCCGGCGCGCTTAGCTGTGTCCGCCGCTTAGCAGACGGACTCGAGAATTGCCTTAAGAGGCTGCATTGCACTTCGCCGTGAGAGCATTGTATGTTCCTCCGTGCGGAGAGAACGTTCAGTGTTTCCGTTGACCGTGATGACTCCTCGAGGTATCAGGTATGCGTAGTGCGGCAGCGCGTTGAACTTGAGCTTGAGGTATGCGTAGTGCGGCACCGCGTTGAACTTTGCAAACGCGGTATGTCCGAGCAAGGCATGATAGCCGCTGCGGAACGGGACTATGTTGAAGATTAACTCCTCGCTTCGGAAGTTATCCGGGGATCCGAAGACCACTTCCATGTAATTGAGCTGTACAATTGGCTTCTACACCTGGTATGGCGCCTTTAAAGGTCGTTTTGGTAGGTTTAATCCTTGAGGGTCTATGCCCATTTTGCGACCGTATCCCTGGTAAAGCAGGTTCAGGCTGCTGCCGCCGATCCATCGGGACTCGGTTAGGTGAAATCCATCGACGATTGGGTCTAAGACCGGTCTGGCGAATCCGCCGTGGCGGATCTTTGGTGGGGTGGTCCTTCGGTCAAAAGTGATCGGGCGGGGAGGACAATGGATTGAACTTGGGCAAGCTGGCTCCATCGCGTAGACATCCACGAGTGCGCTTCCGCTCCCTTTTGGGTATGTGCGTTGCGTATATCATGTTCACCGTCCGCTTTTGTGGGGGAAACCCTTTGTCCTCTATTTTTGGCGGTTGGGTCTCGTCCTCGTCATCGCTATGCAGCCCCTTGTCATTGTTTTCGCAATTAACTTGCCTGCTGGCTTGAATACCCAACAGTCCTGTTGGTGTGGTCACTGGCTTTTCGGGGTGTCGTGTATCGCACAAGCGGTCGAGTATTCGGTCCAAATTGACGGACCGGAGTAGTTCTTTTGAATGGCTTTTTCGCTGACGGGTTTAGAGCCTCTGAATCCGGCATTGACTGCCGTATCCTCAATATTATCGCCGTTAATGCGGCGTTTGTTTTGTTACGACGCGGCCTGCCATTTCGGTCCTTGAAGTCCGGATTGCCAGAATTTTTGCTGAGGTTATTGCTGCGTGCTAGCCAGCTGTCCTCACCCGCGCAGAAGCGGGTCATGAGTGATGTGAGGGCTGCCATGGATTTCGGCTTTTCTGTCCTAGGTGCGGGCAAGCCATTCGTCATGGATGTTATGCTTGAAGGTCGCGAGGCCTCCGCATCCGAATAAATCGACGATTTGGTTTTTCTTGGTTAAGAACCGTATCCAGAATTGTCTGGCCGATTCGTCTGGCTGCTGAATTATGCGGCTTAGGTCATCAACGTCTGGTGGTCGCACATAAGTGCCCTGGAAGTTATCGAGGAATGCGGCCTCCAGGTCCTCCCAGCTCCCAATTGACTATGCTGGCAAGCTGTTGAGCCAATGTCGGGCTGGTCCTTTAAGCTTGAGGGGGAGGTATTTGATGGCGTGAAGATCGTCAACGCGGGCCATGTGGATGTGAAGGAGATAGTCTTTGATCCAAACCGCGGGGTCTGTTGTGCCATCATAGGATTCAATATTGACGGGTTTAAACCTTCTTGGATTTGATGATCCATTACTGCCGTCGTGAAGCATAGTGGGTGTCTTGGCGCCTACATCTTTGGCGATATCGCGACGGAGCTCAAAAGAGTTTTTTGTCTGTTTTGTTCGCCCGGCGGACTTATCGTGTCCGGCGTGACGGTTGTAAATCACGCACCGTGGGCATACGCGATCCATAGATCGATCTTGATTGTCTTGCCTTGTCCTCAATATATCTCGCAGGTCGGGCGTTCCCACGTGGCCGTGTGCTTTTGAGCGATGCGCCGGGTGCGGTTCTAGTGAAGGGCCGAGAGGCCTCTCTGTCGCAACCACGGGTGGTCGGTCAGCCGTATTGTCTCCCCGGTGATGCGGGTTCGTAAGCCTCCTCCTCTAATCGGGGAGCAGCTTGCGTTTAGGGTAGCTTTGGAGGGCATTCGAGCTCATGCTCTTGACGCGAGGACTTGATCCATCTGCCGGCTAGCAGATCCCTGATCAGCTCTAAGTTGTTGCTGCTTTTTCTTGAGGCTATTCGCCGTGGCCATAAGCCTGCGTCTAAAACGCTCTTGTTTGACGGGATCCTCGAGCACAGCAATTCATTGTCGTCGAGGCTTGCTTCGTCTTGGAGGAGGCATATAATCCTCTACCTCTTCTTCGCCGCTCTCGTGAGGCTGGTGTCTCCATCCTCCTGCGCTGGATCTTCTTTGGAGTGGATTGTCTTCGGCACTGTCCGGTGTATTGTTACCTCCGGTGCCGGAATCTTCATTCTTGCTGTGGCGGGATTTAGAGCCGCGCCGCTGACGCCGGCGCTTGGGCATCTTCTTGGAGGGGTCATCCTCCGTTGTTCTATCACCGTTCCCATCTTTTGGGATGTCCACCATATATATGTCGTATGATGAGGTGGCCTTCCAGTGCCCTGTAGGCGCTGGGTCTTGTTCGTCTCCGGCATCGTCGTCCATACCGTCGATATCTTAGGAGTCGTAGTCTAGCATGTCGGTTAGATCGTCAACAGCGGCTACAAAGTGGGCGGTGGGTGGGCTTTGAATTTCTTCGTCGTCCGCATCCCAACCATCCTGACGGCAGTCCGGCCAGGGCTCTCCGGATAAAGAGAGAGACTTTAGTGAATTCAGGATGTCGCCAAAGGGCGAGTGCTGAAAGATGTCCGCGGCCGTGAACTCCATAACGGGCGCCCAATCGGATTCGATTGGCAAGGGCGCTGAGAGGTTGAGTCCGGAGAGGAGTCCGGCACCGAGTCGAGGTCTTCGCAAGGACAGGGATGGAGTTCGCTCGATCGCCGTAGAGATTAGAGCCCCGGCGGTGTCCAACCACTGCGTCCTCGATAGAATCCGGCTCGAATTAAGGGTGGGCGGATTCGTCGCGGCCTCGTGGGCCTTTGCTCGCCGCAGAGCTAGATCATGCCCATCGAGACAGGTGGCGGCGGCAGCTACGGCTCGAATCCGTCGAAGATCAAGTCTCCGCGGATATCGGCCGTATAGTTTAAACTTCCAAATCTGACTCGACGGCCAGGCGTAGCTTCGATCTGCTCCGGATGGCCAAGTGGATTGGCCCGCGATGCAAAGCCGCCGAACACGAAGATCTGTCCGGGAGAAAAATCTCACCTGGACGCGTCGTTGTTGATGATCAAAGGAGCCATCGGGCCTATCGGTGATGACACGAGGAACTCTCAATGAAAGCACCAATGTCGGTGTCAAAACCGGCGGATCTCGGTAGGGGTCTCGGCTGTGCGTCTAGGCGGATGGTAACAGGAGACAAGGGACACGATGTTTTACCCAGGTTCGGGCCCTCTTGATGGAGGTAAAACCCTCGTCCCGCTTGATTAATATTGATGATGTGTGTTACAAGAGTGGATCTACCACGAGATCAAAGAGGCTAAACCCTAGAAGCTAGCCTATGGTATGATTGTTGTTCGTCCCCACGGACTAAAACCCTCCGGTTTATATAGACACCGGATAGGGTTAGGGTTACACAGAGTCGGTTACAATGGTAGGAGATCTACATATCTGTATCGCCAAGCTTGCCTTCCACGCCAAGGAAAGTCCCATCCGGACACGGGACGAAGTCTTCAATCTTGTATCTTCATAGTCTTGGAGTCCGGCCGATGATGATAGTTCGGCTATCCGGACACCCCCTAGTCCGGAACTCCCTCACATGACATGTTGCTAGAATATGAAAGCCATTGGCTTATTTTTTTTAACTTGGGTTATGATTATGACCACGGCATTGCAATTCTCTGTCTATGATATGTGTCACTGTTATAATAATCTTAATTCCACACATACTCTGAACATGATTGTTTATTTTTGTCCTTTTGGTCTCCAATTTGAATTGTTGCATGATACGTCCATTTTGCATCATGCTTTTATATCGATATTTATCACATTATGGGCGGTTATTTCACGTTATGTCACAATACTTATAGCTATTCTCTCTTATTTTACAAGGTTTACATGAAGAGGAGAATGCGGCATTTGGAATTTCAGGGTGGAAAAGGAGCAAATATTGGAGACCTATTCTGCAGAACTCAAAAGTCCTGAAACTCCACGGAATATCTTAAAATAAATAAAGAAAAATCATCGCCAAAGATGAAGGCCAGGGGGCCCACACCCTGCTCACGAGGGTGGGGGGCGCCCCCCCTCGGGCACGCCCCCCTACCTCGTGGGCCCCCTGGTGGCTCTCCGACGCCCATCTTCTCCTATATGAAGTCTTTCAATGATAAAAAAACATGAAGCAACCTTTCGGGACGAAACTCCGCCGTCACGAGGCGGAACTTTGGTGGAACCAATCTAGGGCTCCGGCAGAGTTGTTCTGCCGGGGACACTTCCCTCCGGGAGGGGGAAATCATCGTCATCATCATCACCAACGCTCCTCTCATCGGGAGAGGGCAATCTCCATCAACATCTTCACCATCACCGTCTCATCTCCAAACCCTAGTTCATCTCTTGTATCCAATTCTTGTCTCCAAGTCCGGGATTGGTGCTAGTAGGTTGCTAGTAGTGTTGATTACTCCTTGTAGTTGATGCTAGTTGGTTTATCTGGTGGAAGATCATATGTTCAGATCCTTTATGCATATTATTACCCCTCTGATTATGAACATGAATATGCTTTGTGAGTAGTTACGTTTGTGCCACGAGGACAAGGGAGAAGTCTTGCTATTAGTAGTCATGTGAATTTGGTATTCGATTCGATATTTTGATGAGATGTATGTTGTCTAGCCTCTAGTGGTGTTATGTGAACGTCGACTACATAACACTTCATCATTATTTGGGCCTAGAGGAAGGCATTGGGAAGTAATAAGTAGATGATGGGTTGCTAGAGTGATGAAGCTTAAACCCTAGTTTATCGTTGCTTCGTAAGGGCTGATTTGGATCCATATGTTTCATGCTATGGTTAGGTTTACCTTAATACTTTTGTTGTAGTTGCGGATGCTTGCAATAGAGGTTAATCATAAGTGGGATGCTTGGTCAAGTAAGAACAGCACCCAAGCACCGGTCCACCCACATATCAAATTATCAAAGTACCGAACGCGAATCATATGAACGTGATGTAAACTAGCTTGATGATATTCCCATGTGTCCTCGGGAGCGCTTTTCCTAATATAAGAGTTTGTCCAGGCTTGTCCTTTGCTACAAAAAGGATTGGGCCACCTTGATGCACTTTATTTACTTTTGTTACTTGTTGCTCGTTACAAATTATCCTTTCACAAAACTATCTGTTACCACTTATTTCAGTACTTGCAGAGAATACCTTGCTGAAAACCGCTTATCATTTCCTTCTGCTCCTCGTTGGGTTCGAAACTCTTACTTATCGAAAGGACTACGATAGATCCCCTATACTTGTGGGTCATCATTGCAGCAGACGCAAATGCGCTGGCCTTCATGATTCCAGGACCTGGAATCATACCAGCCGATGGGTGGTGGTTTATCGCTCGTTCAACTGAAGGCGGTCATTTGATGCTCATTCGCACGTACCAAATTGACCAAACCATTACATCAAACCACATGCAGTACAATGTGTGGGGCGTTCGTGACATTGATGGCTATGGATGCTTCGTGTTCGAGAAAGATCCCAGCTCCGTTGGGCCAGGCATATTCAACTAGAGGCGGGTTTACAGCCTCGGCCACCACTCCTTGTTCCTCGGGCTCAATTATCCGATCATACAACCAATCATCGATCATATCACCAGCGATGATTACTGTGCTATGCAACTTCCATTCGCGAGGGGGGGCTGTGTTTACACATCATACCATGGGTTTCATGAATCAATCATATCCAGAGATTAAATCGACACGCTTGTTGCGTGTAATCTTCAGTGTGTGAAAGGCATCAAGCTTCCATGCGATGGATGGGTTTTGCAAACCCGACATGCGGCGATGTGGTTCATGCCAACAGCAAATATGTACAACTTGATTCGTGCTGATATCTAGACTGAGCCATGTATTCTGCTGCTGTAGCACGACCTCTTTTGTTGGATATTATGTACATATATTTTTGCGGCGATGTTAGTTTGAAGGTAAGGAGTCAGGTATGACACCTAAGTTTGATTGTGTTAAATCTTTTATGGATACATATATTTTTCGTAGGTTTAGCACTAAATATGGACTTGACTCTGAGATAGTAGCTTCTTTCTGCGAATCTTTTGCTACTTATGTTGATCTCCCCACGGAGAAGTGGTTTAAATATCATCCTCTCATAGAAGTAAAAGTAGCTGCACCTATTAAAGTTGAAGAAAAGACTGTCACTTATAATGATCCTATTGTTCCTACCTCTTATGTTGAGAAACCACCCTTCCCTGTTAGAATAAAGGATCATGCTAAAGCTTCAACTGTTGTTCATAAAAGCAATATTAGAACTTATACACCTCCTGAGCAAGTCAAAGTAGAACCTAATATTTCTATTGTTAAAGATCTCTTGTCCGATAATATTGATGGGCATGTTATTCAGTTCTGTGGTGAAACTGCTAGAATTGCTAAATCGTGTGCTAAAGATAAACATAGACCTGTGGTAGGCGTGCCTGTTATTTCTGTTAAAATAGGAGATCATTGTTATCATGGTTTATGTGATATGAGTGCTAGTGCTAGTGTAATACCCATTGACTTATACAAAGAAATTATGCATGATATTGCACCTGCTGAGTTAGAAGATATTGATGTTACAATTAAACTTGCCAATAGAGATACTATATCTGCAATGGGAATTGTTAGAGATGTTGAAGTCTTGTGTGGGAAAACTAAATATCCTGCTGATTTTCTTGTTCTTGGTTCTCCACAAGATAGCTTTTGTCCCATTATATTTGGTAGACCCTTCTTGAATACTGTTAATGCTAGGATAGATTGCAAAAAGAATGTTGTTACTATTGGCTTGGATGATATGGTTCATGAGTTTAATTTCTCTAAATTTAGTAAACAACATCGTGAGGAAGAATTGCCTAGTAAGGATGAAATTATTGGTCTTGCTTCTATTGCCGTACCTCCTAGTGATCCTTTAGAACACTATTTGCTAGACCATGAAAATGATATGTTCATGAATGAAAGAAGGGAAATAGATGAAGTATTCTTTAAACAGGAACCTATTCTGCAACACAATTTGCCTGTTGAAATCCTAGGGGATCCTCCTCCACCCAAGGGTGATCCCGTGTTTGAGCTTAAACCGTTGCCTGATAATCTTAAATATGCTTATCTTGATGAAAAGAAAATATATCATGTTATTATTAGTGCTAACCTTTCAGAGCATGAAGAAGAAAGATTATTGAAAACTCTCAAAAAGCACTATGCCGCTATTGGATATACTCTTGATAACCTTAAGGGCATTAGTCCCACTCTATGTCAACATAAAATAAATTTGGAAGCGGATGCCAAACCATTTCGTGATCCTCAACGACGTTTGAATCCTAAAATGAAAGAAGTGGTAAGAAAAGAAATACTCAAGCTTCTGGAGGCAGGTATAATTTATCCCGTTCTTTGATAGTCGTGGGTAAGTCCTGTCCATTGTATCCCTAAGAAGGAGGTATTACTGTTGTTCCTAATGATAAAGATGAATTGATCCTCAAAGAATTATCACAGGTTATAGGATGGTAATTGATTTCCATAAATTAAATAAAGCTACTAAGAAAGATCATTACCCTTGCCTTTTATTGATCAAATGCTAGAAAGATTATGCAAACATACACATTATTGCTTTCTAGATGGTTATTCTGGTTTCTCTCAAATACCTGTGTCGGCTAAAGATCAATCAAAGACTACTTTTACATGCCCTTTTGGTACTTTTGCTTATAGACGTATGCCTTTTGGTTTATGTAATGCACCTGCTACCTTTCAAAGATGCATGATGGCTATATTCTCTGACTTTTGTGAAAAGATTTGTGAGGTTTTCATGGACGACTTTTCCATCTATGGTTCCTCTTTTGATGATTGCTTGAGCAATCTTGATCGAGTTCTGCAGAGATGTGGAGAACCTAATCTTGTGTTGAATTGGGATAAGTGCCACTTTATGGTTAATGAAGGTATTGTCTTGGGGCACAAAGTTTCTGAAATAGGTATTGAAGTTGATAAAGCCAAGGTTGATGCTATTGGAAAGATGCCATGTCCCAAGGACATCAAAGGTATAAGAAGTTTCCTTCGTCACGCCGTATTTTATAGGAGGTTCATTAAGGACTTCTCAAAAATTTCTTGGCCTCTGACTAATTTATTACAAAAGATGTACCATTTGTCTTTGATGATGATTGTGTAGAAGCATTTGAAATACTTAAGAAAGCATTAGTCTCTGCACCTGTTGTTCAGCCACCTGATTGGAATTTACCCTTTGAAATTATGTGTGATGCTAGTGATTATGCTGTAGGTGTTGTTCTAGGGCAAAGAGTTGATAAGAAATTAAATGTTATCCATTATGCTAGTAATACTCTAGACAATGCTCAAAGAAATTATGCTACTACCGAAAAGGTACTTTTAGCAGTTGTATTTGCTTATGATAAATTCAGACCCTATATTGTTGATTCTAAAGTAACTATTCACACTGATCATGCTGCTATTTAATATCTTATGGAAAAGAAAGATGCAAAACCTAGACTTATTAGATGGGTTCTCTTGCTGCAAGAATTTGATTTGCATATTGTTGATAGAAAAGGAGCTGAGAACCCGTTCTGAGACAAATTATCTAGGTTAGAGAATGTTCTTGATGACCCACTACCTATTGATGATAGCTTTCACGATGAACAATTAAATGTCATAAGCACTTCTCGTAGCACTCCATGGTATGCTGATTATGCTAATTATATTGTTGCTAAATTTATACCACCTAGCTTCACATACCAACAAAAGAAAAAGTTTTTCTATGATTTGCGACATTACTTTTGGGATGACCCACATCTTTTCAAAGAAGGAGTAGATGGTGTTATTAGGCGTTGTGTACCGAGCATGAACAGAACAGATCCTACATAAGTGTCACTCTGAAGCTTATGGAGGACACCACGCTGGAGATAGAACTGCACATAAGGTATTGCAATCTGGTTTTATTGGCCCTCTCTTCAAGGATGCCCGTAAGTTTGTTTTGTCTTGTGATGAATGTCAAAGAATTGGTAATATTAGTAGGCGTCAAGAAATGCCTATGAATTATTCACTTGTTATTGAACCATTTGACGTTTGGGGCTTTGATTATATGGGACCTTTTCCTGCCTCTAATGGATATACACATATTTTAGTTGTTGTTGATTACGTTACTAAGTGGGTAGAAGCTATTCCAACTAGTAGTGCTGATCATAACACCTCTATTAAAATGCTTAAGGAAGTTATTTTTCCGAGGTTTGGAGTCCCTAGATATTTAATGACTGATGGTGGTTCACATTTTATTCATGGTGCTTTCCGTAAAATGCTTGCTAAATATGATGTTAATCATAGAATTGCATCTCCTTATCACCCATGATCTAGTGGTCAAGTAGAATTGAGTAATAGAGAACTCAAATTAATTTTGCAAAAGACTGTTAATAGGTCTAGGAAGAATTGGTCCAAGAAACTTGATGATGCATTATGGGCATATAGAACTGCATATAAAAATCCTATGGGTATGTCTCCGTATAAAATGGTTAATGGAAAAGCATGTCACTTACCTCTCGAACTAGAACATAAGGCATATTGGGCTATTAAAGAGCTCAACTATGATTTCAAACTTGTCGGTGAGAATAGGTTATTTGATATTAGCTCACTTGATGAATGGAGAACCCAAGCTTATGAAAATGCTAAGTTGTGTAAAGAAAAAGTTAAAAGATGGCATGACAAAAGTATACAAAAGCGTGAGTTGAATGTAGGTGATTATATATTGCTATACAACTCTCGTTTAAGATTTTTTGCAGGAAAACTTCTCTCTAAATGAGAAGGTCCCTACGTTATCGAGGAGGTCTATCGTTCCGGTGCCATAAAAATCAACAACTTCGAAGGCAAAAATCCGAAGGTGGTAAACGGTCAAAGGATCAAACATTATATTTCAGGTAATCCCATAAATGTTGAAACCAATATTATTGAAACCGTAACCCCGGAGGAATACATAAGGGACACTTTCCAGACCGTTTCAGACTCCGAGAAGGAATAGGTATGTGGTACGGTAAGTAAACCGACTCCGAAACAATTTTTAAGGCAATATTTCTCCTTTTTGGAATATTTAAAAAATAGAAAAATAAGTAGCAGTCCGGGAAGGACACGAGGGTGGTGGGCGCGCCCCCTACCTCGTGAGCACCTCGTGTGCCCTCCGGACTCTGTTTTCTTGCACGATACGTATTTTGGTCGGTAAAAATTCATTATATATTCTCCCAAAGGTTTTAGCTCCAGTATCACGCAAATCTCTCCTGTTCTTGTTTCGAGCTGTTTTCTGTCAGGGTTTTCAAGGCTAGGCATCATACCGTCCCCCTCCTCCAACAATGGTGACAACGATGCTTGGCTAATGAAGATAGATCTGAAGAGGGAAGAACCCATGAAGGTCAATAAGGATGAAAGGATCAAGAGGGCCACGGAGGACCAAGCTCCGGGAGCAGAAGACACCCTTCAACTTGATCACAACTTTCTCACCCCAACTAAAATCGAAGCTTTCAAGATGATTTGAGTTAGCTCGTATTCAAAACAAGTATCTCACAAGTGAAAATATTTTGTTGAAGGAGCATATCGTTGCACTCAAGGGCATTATCCGCAAGTTGGAGGACCTCTTACGCTCGATGTGCGACTATCCATCACCTCCACCTTCACCAGCAAAGGAGATATAATCACATGGGTATGGGCACTCCCCTTGGCACCTGCCAAGCTTGGGGGAGGTGCCCCGGTATCGTATCACCATCACAACTCCTATCTTTACCGTTTTTCTTAGTTCGATCCTATTAGTAGTATCTTGATCTAGTAGAATAAAGTTTATGGCATGATCTAGTTTTGAGTTTTGCTTTATGATCCCTCTATGTAATCGAGTCCGTGAGCTATATATATAATAAAGTTTAGTGTTGAGTCAAGGGCTTAATTATTTTGCCATAATCTTGGGTGAATAAAAGAATAGAAAGAAGAAAAGAATAAAAAGAAACAAAGAGTTCATATTGATCTTATTGAGAGTAATGACTTCACATAGGAAGAGTATGATGATTAAAAGTTGTTGGGAGTTGGCAAATATAGCTTTGGTCATCATTGCAATTAATAGGAAGTAATAAGGAAAGAGAGGTTTCACATATAGATATATTATCATTGACATCTTTTATGATTGGGAGCACTCATCAAAATATGACATGCTAAAGAGTTGATGTCGGACAAGGAAGACAACATGATGAGTTATGTTTTCTTATATCTGAGATAAAGTATGTTGTCATGGATCCTCTAACATGTTGAGCTTGCCTTTCCCACTCATGCTAGCCAAATTCTCAGCACCAAGTAGAGATACTACTTGTGCTTCCAAATACCCTTAAACCAGTTTAGCCATGAGAGTCCACCATATCTACCTATGGATTGAGTAAGATCCTTCAAGTAAGTTGTCATCGGCGCAAAGCAATAAAAATTGCTCTAATTATGTATGATTGATTGCTGTGGGAGAAATAAGCTTTATACGATCTTGTGATATGGAAGAAATAAAAGCGACGGACTGCATAATAAAGGTTCATATCACAAGGGGCAATATAAAGTGACGTTCTTTCGCATTGAGATTGTGTGCATCCAACCATAAAAGCGCATGGCAACCTCTCCTTCCCTCTGCGAAGGGCCTATCCTTTATTATCCTCTACCTTATGCAAGAGTCACGGTGATCTTCACCTTTCCTTTTTCATTTTATCCTTTGGCAAGCCCAGCATGTTGGAAAGAACATGATATACATATCTAATTGGATGTAGGGGAGCATGAATTATTATTGTTTACATTACCCTTAAGGTAAAAGGTTGTGGGACAAAACTATATGCCCCTATCTTTCTGTGTGTCCGATTGAAACTCCATAACCACAAGTATTGCCTGAGTGTTAGCAATTATGAAGGACTAAGTGATAGTTGAGTATGTGGACTTGCTTTTAAGCTCTGACATATACTCTTTCCGATGTTATGATAAATTGCAATTGCTTCAATGACTGAGGTTATAATTTGTTGGTGCTCGATAAGGTTTCTGATTCATACCTTTGCATTGTGAAAAGATCATCACTTGAACATAAGTAATCATATGACAAAATCTATATATGTTGCTGTTATGAGAATAATCATGATGCCTTCATGTCCGTATTTTATTTTTATCGTCGCCTCTATCTCTAAACATGAGGACATATTTATTGTTATCGGCTTTTCGCTTGAGGACAAGCGAGGTCTAAGCTTGGGGGAGTTGATACGTCCATTTTGCATCATGCTTTTATATCGATATTTATCGCATTATGGGCTGTTATTTCACGTTATGTCACAATACTTATAGATATTCTCTCTTATTTTACAAGGTTTACATGAAGAGGGAGAATGCCGGCAACTGGAATTCTGGGCTGGAAATGGAGAAAATATTGCAGACCTATTCTACGCAACTCCAAAAGTCTTGAAACTCCACGGAATATCTTAAAATAAATAAAGAAAAATCGTCGCCAAAGATGAAGGCCAGGGGGCCCACACCCTGCTCACGAGGGTGGGGCGCCCCCAGGCGCGCCCCTACCTCGGGGCCCCTGGTGGCTCTCAGGCGCCCATCTTCTCCTATATGAAGTCTTTCGACGAGAAAAAAACATGAAGCAACCTTTCGGGACGAAACTCCACCGCCACGAGGTGGAACCTTGGCGGAACCAATCTAGGGCTCCGGCAGAGCTGTTCTGCCGGGGACACTTCCCTCCGGGAGGGGGAAATCATCATCATCATCATCATCATCATCATCACCAACGCTCCTCTCATCGGGAGAGGGCAATCTCCATCAACATCTTCACCAGCACCGTCTCATCTCCAAACCCTAGTTCATCTCTTGTCTCCAAGTCCGGGATTGGTGCTAGTAGGTTGCTAGTAGTGTTGATTACTCCTTGTAGTTGATGCTAGTTAGTTTATTTGGTGGAAGATCATATGTTCAGATCCTTTATGCATATTATTACCCCTCTGATTATGAACATTAATATGCTTTGTGAGTAGTTACGTTTGTTCACGAGGACAAGGAGAAGTCTTGCTATTAGTAGTCATGTGAATTTGGTATTAGATTCGATATTTTGATGAAATGTATGTTGTCTAGCCTCTAGTGGTGTTATGTGAGCGTCGACTACATAACACTTCCCCATTATTTGGGCCTAGAGGAAGGCATTGGGAAGTAATAAGTAGATGATGGGTTGCTAGAGTGATGAAGCGAAACCCTAGTTTATCGTTGCTTCGTAAGGGCTGATTTGGATCCATATGTTTCATGCTATGGTTAGGTTTACCTTAATACTTTTGTTGTAGTTGCGGATGCTTGCAATAGAGGTTAATCATAAGTGGGATGCTTGTTCAAGTAAGAACAACACCCAAGCACCGGTCCACCCACATATCAAATTATCAAACTACGAGCGAATCATATGAGCGTGATGAAAACTAGCTTGATGATATTCCCATGTGTCCTCGGGAGCGCTTTTCCTATTATAAGAGTTTGTCCAGGCTTGTCCTTTGCTACAAAAAGGATTGGGCCACCTTGCTGCACTTTATTTACTTTTGTTACTTGTTCCTCGTTACAAATTATCCTTTCACAAAACTATTTGTTACCACTTATTTTAGTACTTGCAGAGAATACCTTGCTGAAAACCGCTTATCATTTCCTTCTGATCCTCGTTGGGTTCAACACTCTTACTTATCAAAAGGACTATGATAGATCCCCTATACTTGTGGGTCATCATTGCAGCAGACGCAAATGCGCTGGCCTTGATGATTCCAGGACCTGGAATAATACCAGCCGATGGGTGGTGGTTTATCGCTCGTTCAGCTGATGGCGGTCATTTGATGCTCATCCGCACGTACCAAATGGACCAAAGCATTACATCAAACCACATGCAGTACAATGCGTGGGGCGTTCGTGACATTGATGGCTATGGCTGCTTCGTGTTCGAGAAAGATCCCAGCTCCGTTGGGCTAGGCCTATTCAACCTGAGGCGGGTTTACGACCTCGGCAACCACTCCTTGTTCCCGGGCTCAATTATCCGATCATCCAACCAATCATCGATCATATCACGGCGATGATTACTGCTCTATCACAACTTCCATTCGCGAGGGGGCTGTGTTTACACATCATACCATGGGTTTCATGAATCACCATATCCGGTGATTCGTCGACACGACTTGTTGCGGGTAATCTTGATTGTGTGAAAGGCATCAAGCTTCCATGTGATGGATGGCTTTTGCAAACCCGACATGCGGCGATGTGGTTCATGCCAACAACAAATATGCACAACTTGATTCGTGCTGATATCTACACTGAGCCATGTATTGTGCTGCTGTGTACGACCCTCTTTGTTGGATATTATGTCTGTTGTTAGTTTGAAGCTTTGCTCTGGTTTGAAGGATAGATACCTTCCTGGGATCAAGTGCATCCTAACTCACTGCGTAGGATGTCTTGATAATGATGATGGAGATCTTTGTGCGAATATATATATATATATATATATATATATATATATATATATATATATATATATATATATATATATATATATCGATGAAGCTTCAAGTGCGTACTTGTTAGTTAAACCTATGTATAAATTGTGACATTAAATACGAGTAGTACAAGAGCAGTACTAGTATCGTCGGTCAAATTATTCATCATGTCCACACATTGAATTGGCGTGACAACACGCTGCTGGCGTGAGGTGACACAAGAATCGGCGTGTTGGGTATTCGGACTTCAGATTTGGAGTACCACTTATCGTGAAATATTTCATCATTCACTTAAAACGATCGATTGATCATACATTGACTACCACATAACTAGAATTACCGATGCAAGTCGAAGAAGGATTGGCCGGTGCTTCCGGCAGGCGTCAAGTTCGATCCCACGGATCAGGAGCTGATCAAGCACCCTGAGGCCAAAGTGAGTGCTGACAGCGCGAGATTTCAGTCTCTCATCGATTTGTACATACCAACCATCGACAGCGAGCACAGCATATGCTACACCCAACCTGAGAAATTTCCAGGTAAGACACCGATCCGCCATCTACTTGCACAAACATATTCCTTTGTTTATAACTCTATTTTTCTTTTTAGACGTAGACCTGGTGAAGCAATTACAATTTGACAGTTAATAAAAAGTGAAACAAGTGACTGCAACATGCCAAAGATGTTATGAAAATGCCAACTACGTACACTAAAACCTGTTGAGGGAGTCCTGGATTAGGGGGTGTCCGGATAGCCGGACTATAGCCTTTGGCCGGACTCCTGGACTATGAAGATACAACATTGAAGACTTCGTCCCGTGTCCGGATGGGACTTTCCTTGGCGTGGAAGGCAAGCTTGGCGTCTGGATATGTAGATATCCTACCATTGTAACCGACTACTGTAACCCTAACCCTATTCGGTGCCTATATAAACCAGAGGGTTTTAGTCCGTGAGGGCGAACAACAATCATACCATAGGCTAGCTTATAGGGTTTAGCCTCTCGATCTCGTGGTAGATCTACTCTTGTACTACCCATATCATCAATATTAATCAAGCAGGAGTAGGGTTTTACCTCCATCGAGAGGGCGAACCTGGTAAAAACATCGTGTCCCTTGTCTCCTGTTATCATCCGCCTAGGCGCACAGTTCGGGACCCCTACACGAGATCCGCGGTTTTGACACCGACACATGTATTCCACAATACTGCAGGTATCACACCGAGTGGCCTAAGGAAGCAATTCTTCGGCGCAATTCGAGGCGTTCAAAAGGGCACGTGGGCTGCGTCGCAAGATCTGATGAGTGCGGCATGCACGCGATGTGGCACAAGACCGACAATACCTTGCGGTGATGGTCAACGGCCGCAGGCGGGCAGCAAAAAGGTTACAGTGCTGCACACCAATAAGAACTTCGCCCAGCAGAGGACCAATGGGTGATGCACCAGTACCACCTCGGGGACTGGAGCAAGAGAAGGGCGGAACTGGTCCTCTGCAAGATTTTCTACAGGGCGAACACTAGGGCCATAGTAAAAGATTATAAGTTAGTTAGGTATTGGTAGTTGTACTACCTTGTCGTCCGCAAGTTGGTATTGTTGTTAACGATCTTTTGGTATGAACTTGCATTTGCATCCAACCATCATGCCGAGGGTCGGCGTGGATATAAAGTTGAATCATTTGTTTCGAAACGAATTTTCAGATACCTGATTTTTATTTGATGGGTAGCATAAGCACCCGCCGTTCGAATTCCCAGTTCTCCATTTTTTTTGAAATAAGTGCATGCACTTATTATCACAATAAAAAAACATATCCGTGCTGCATCCCAGTTATCAGTCTGTACTTGCAGAATTCTCTCGTTTATTGAGCACGTATATTTTTTTTAGGTCGAGCAAGTTTCAACTGGGCTGCAGACTGCCTAGGGTTGGTTTAGTTTTTAACATGCCCAGCCCATGACGACAACGGGGCACAAAGATCCAGCAGGTATCTACTGGCCTCTGGCTCGCCAGCATTAGTTATATTTTGTCTTACAACATCCGCATGCAGTTTTTTTTACTGAATCAAACACACATCCCAGTTCTATTTTCCTCTTGAAACGCATGTCCTACATCCGTTTTCTAATCTCTACCTATAGTTTTACTAGTTCATATACACGTATCATTATATTCAAAACACATGAAATTCCCTTTTCATATTTACATGTTTATTTTTGTTTGTTTTCCCACCCCGCGCTGATTTTTTTACCACGGGTTTTCCCTTAAACCAACTCAATTGTCCCACGTCTTATTTGCTCACAAAAACAAAATGATTTTTTTTGGCAAATCAATAAGTTCTTAAAAAAATGTTTATCATTTCGGGATTACAACAGTTCGGACACCACCAAAATATGCAAAATAAGGTTCAAATTTTTTACCGTGGTCCTGGGCAGAAAATGGGATGTAATAAATTACTTAAGAATTAGCAAATGAGCTGCAAATAATTAAAAATAGCAAATGGGCTTTATGTTGTCTGCCACAGATTTGGAGGCTGACTTGTGGGCTTACCATGTTCATGTGTACACAAGGTTTCGCAAAAAAGAAACTTAGTCAACAGTCGACTCTACCAGCGTCAGACCATTAGATGTCAATCTAATGGTAATCGTGCTTCTTGATCTCGATCTTCCTGCCTTTGACCGACCAAACCAGCGCCCGTCGGAACGCGTGCTCCGCCTCCGTGGCGGCGGTGCTGCGGGTAGGCCTCATAGCCCCATCATACTGCATCCCCTGGCCTGTCTATCCTCTACTCACCCACACCTCCTGTTATTTTCCGGCGGCGGCAGCCGAACCAGTCAACCCTCGTACTCTCCACCGCGTGGGCAGCCACTGTCGTGTCTTCCCCGGCTCCATGTCGTTCCCTTCGTAGGTGTAACACCCTGGATGTAAACTTCCCCTTTTTGGGCTATATATCAATTTGGCCTCATCCAATTCTTGTGGGTTCTTGTCATGCTTGGCCTCTTGTTGTTTTGGTCATGTGGGTTTTCTTTTTATTTGTTTGCTCCTTTTACCATATTGCATTTGTGCCTATTGTCATCTTGCATTTTCCCTTCTTGTCATGTGGTTGTGGTGTTCTCTTGCATGTCATGTTGTGCATGTGCCATTCTCATCTTGCATTACCATCCCCTCCTTCCCTATACTTCTTTCTCTTTCAAATGCCATATATTTTTCCCTCCTTCAATTAATGTTCATCTCCTCCCTAAAAATCTTGCTTGTTGCACTAAACCTCTCTGCCCAAAATCTCCTCATTTGAAGTTGTTATGGTCAGGTTCAAAAATGGCACAAGTTTGAAGCATTTCCAAACTTGCATTATTTTTCTACCTTTAAAAATGTCCATTTCAAATTATTTAAATAGAGGAGAATTCCAGGAGTGTGGGGATATTTTCCTTTCACTCTAAATCTTTTCTTTTCTTTCTGCACTTTCTTTCTCTTCCTTTTTATTTTTGAAAAAGGAAAAGGGAGAAGAGGCAGCAGCAGCAGCGCAGCCCAGCAGCCCCTCTCCACCTGGGCCTCGGCTTCCCGAGCCGGCCCAGCTTCCTCAGCCTCGCAGCCCAGCAGGAAGGCGCGCCAGCCCGCACGCGTTCCTCTCCCTGCCTTCGCGCACCCACGCGCGCGTCTACCCCCGCTGGATCCCGACCACGTGGCATCGCCGGTCCCGCCTGGCAGCGAGCGCCCGGTGCCTCCGCACCCGCCTTTTCTCTCCCTCTCGTCGCCATCGCCATGGGGACCCCGGAGCACGAGAGAGCACGAGCACGTCTCCGTCGCCCTAGCCCCCTTCTTATTCCCCTCCGCGTCAAATCGAGCCTAGGGTTTCCCCTCTCCCTCTCGCCGCCGCCGCCAGGTAAGCGGATCCCCAAGATCGCCGCCCCGCTCGACCCCGAGCGCATCTGGGAGCGCGTCTCCATCGCCGGCGTGCTCTCCGGCCACCCCGACCCTGCGTACCGTGTCAACCTTCTTCCTCGTCGTCGTCTACGACCACGACGTCGTCTCTGAGTCCCGGGCGCCAAGTACACCGACGCCCTGAACCTGTCTTCCTCTCGGTCAGAGTCCCCGGCGATCTTCAGAGCTTGATCTCGTCGCCGTCAGCCCGTCTCCGTCGCCGTTCTCGTGTCCTAGGGTAAGGAGGTATAACCCCCTTCCTCCCTGCTCCTTCCTGTCGTCGTTAGGTCACCGTAGAGTAGGGCCGATCCTTGTTCGTGTCGCGCCCGGCGTGCTCCGGTGTGGTGTAGTTTGTTTGGGTTCGGTGTAGCTTGCCGCGCGTGTAGTTGCCGCTAGCCACGCTCTGGCTTGGTCCGTCCTGTTCCCGTGGAGTTCCCCTCGTGTGTCCCGTCGTGTTCGAGGGCACGGAGTCCCTCAACCGCCGTTGCCTCGCGGCATCGGTGCATGCTCCTCTGTTCTTAGATCAGGCAGGGTAACTAGATAAGTGCAATGGCTTCCCGCTTCCTACCAGATCCCTACCGTAGCCGAGCTGGTCGATTGGCAGCTCTACCATGGCGACACAGGTTCGAACCCAGTAGCGCCACTCCCCCTTTTTATCTCTGTTATTTTCGTTTTCCTTGATTGCTTCTCCTCTGCAGCAGCAGAGATCAGGTCGAGCCCTTCCTCTGTCAGACTCACCGCACCAGCCCAGTGGTAACAGGGAAGGTTTCCAGGGGAGACCCGGTTGAATCCCCACAGGGCTCTTTTCTCCCCTTTTAGAACCCATGGTCACCCTGTCTCTATGATGATGTGGGGCCCTCTTGTCGACCTCAGCCTCCCCTTGTGCATTTATTTTTTCTGTTTTCCCTAGTTTCCTTTTCCAGCATTGCTTCTGTCATTTTAGGCATGTCCAAATCTGGACATTTCCAAATATGGAAATTGCCATACATTAGTTTCCTTTTAGGCAGGTTTTAACTTGTTGTTTTTGTGATGTTTTCCCTAATGCAACCCTAACATATTATATATGTTTTTGGGGTAGAAAAATCACACCAACTCAGTGGTGTCATTGGTTTTTGCATTTGGGCAAGTTTGTGATCATGTCCTTTTGCTTCATGGTTAGGTGTTGTTTTCATTGTGCATATTTAGTTGATTTGTGCTATGAGCTAGTTTTGTGCACATGCATGGTTTTGTTTCTTCATGCTGTTATCGTAGGTTTCTCACCATTCTTGTTTTGCCCGTCATATCCAATCCGTGCATCCGTTTCCGGTGATCTCTATATCGATTTCTACCGAAATCATCTCATCTTTCCGATGGCATGCTTGGTTAGCCAAGATGATGCCTGGTTTTCCATTTACCTTCCGGAGTGCACATACGCTTTGCATATCACATCATTGCATTTCATGTCATGTTGCATCATGTTGATTGTGCATTGCACCGTGATTTATTGTGGTTCCTTGTTGTTGTTGCTTTGGGTAGAGCCGGGAGACGAGAACGCTTACGAGGAACCTGTTGAGAACGTTTTCGAGGATCAGGCTTTCGACAACTCTGAGAACATTGCAGGCAAGATGATCATACCCTCGAAATCACTTCTATCTTTGCTATGCTAGTTGCTCGCTCTTTTGCTATGCCTATGCTGCGATGCCTACCACTTGCTATATCATGCCACCCATATTGCCATGTCAGCTCTAACCATCCTTTCCTAGCAAACCGTTGATTGGCTATGTTACCGCTTCGCTCGGCCCTCTTATAGCATTGTTAGTTGCAGGTGAAGCTGAAATTTGTTCCTTGTTGGAACATGGAGATGTTGTTCCTCTTTGGAACATGTTTACTTGTTGGGGATATCACAATATATATATATCTGCTATGTTTAACACATCTATATACTTGGTAAAGGGTGGAAGGCTCGGCCTTATGCACAGTGTTTTGTTCCTCTTGCCACCTAGTTTCCGTCATGCCGGTGTTATGTTCCTTGATTTTGCGTTCCTTACGGTTGGGTGATTTATGGGACCCCCTTGACAGTTCGCTTTGAATAAGACTCCTCCAGCAAGGCCCAACTTTGGTTTTACCATTTGCCACCTAAGCCTTTTCCCCGGTTTTCGCGAGCCGAGGTCATCTTATTTTAAACCCCGGGCCAATGCTCCTCGAGTGTTGGTCCAAACTAGAACCACTTGCGGTGCCACCCGAGGCAACTTGGGGCATCTTCGGTTGCCGTCGTAGTGTTCATCCGGATGTGCCACGAGAGCGAGATATGTGCAGCTCCTATCGGATTTGTCGGCTGTCGGTGGCTTTGCTGGTCTTGTTTTATTGCTGTCGAAATGTCTTGTAGTCCGGATTCGAGATTGATCGGGTCTTCCGGTAGAAGAATAATCCTTCGTTGACCGTGAGAGCTTATAATGGGCTAAGTTGGGACACCCTGCAGGTAATATCTTTCAAAGCCGTGCCCGCGGTTATGAGGCGAGATGGGAATTTGTTAATGTCGGTTGTAGATAACACAAAGTTGACCTCAATTAAAATACACATCAACGCGTGTGTAACCGTGATGGTCTCTTCTCGGAGTCCGGAAGTGAACACGGTGTTGGAGTTATGTCGGCGTAAGTAGTTCAGGGTCACTTCTTGATCAATACTAGTTTCACGACCGTGCTTTGCTTCTCTTCTCGCTCTCTTTTGCGGTGTAGCCACCTTATATGCTAGTAAACTTGCTGCAGCTCAATTTTACTACCATGTCCTCCTAAAGCTTAAATAGTCTTGATCTCGGGTGTGAGATTGTTGAGTCCCGTGACTCACAGATACTTCAAACACGATTGCGAGTTCCGATGAGGCCGGTGCAGATGATTCCACCGAGCTCAAGTGGGAGTTCGACGAGGCGTGGTCGTTACTATGTTTCGTTTCGGATGATCGATAGTGGTGCCCGGTTGGGACGTCTGGGATCTGTGTTAGCGGTTGGGGTATCTTCTTTATTTTGGTTCCGTAGTCGGACCTTGAGTGTACTCTGAATGATGTATGTTTAATTATGTCTTGTGTGGCGTGGCGATTGTAAGCCAACTATGTACCTTTCTCCATTAAATTATTACATGGGTTGTGTGAAGATTACCTCACTTGCGACATTGCTTTCAATGCGGTTATGCCTCTAAGTCGTGCCTCGACACGTGGGAGATATAGCCGATCGGGCGTTCTGATGAGGCCTCGGCGCCGTCCACCGCCCTGGTGCTCTCGGGCGTGGTCAGCGATGTCCATCCAACGGCCGAGTGCTTCTTGAACCTCTGGTCTTCTTGCCCCGACCGCCCAAAGCAGCGCCCGGTCATGCCGCATGCTCACGGCTCCGTGGCGGCTGTCTTTGCCTTGAGCCTCACCGTCCCATACTATTCCCACGCTGGCAGGCCATCCCTCCACTCACCCCTCCTCTGTTATTCTGCGGCGATGGCAGCCTCACACATAACCAAGCGGTGAACCCTCGTGCTCCTCTTGGCGCGGCACCGCTGCCGCGTCTTCCCGGCTCCGCGTCGTCCCCTTCCTAGGCCTCGCCGTCATCCACCGCCGTGGTGCTCTCGGCGTGGCGTGGTCAATGTGGTCAACGACCGACTTCCATCGAAGAAAATCTTGTCGTGGAGAGGTTGTGATTGGGTCCACGGCAGCCGCAAGGAAGTGCCTCCTTATTACGCGCAAAATAATTATTCCTCCACGACAGCGAGGACCCATCGGACGGGCCACAGTATTTCGGAAAACGTTTCCCCCCTGACTGCTGGGACCCACCGGACGGGCCACCGTATTTCGTGAAAAAAACGTTTGCCCCTGACTGCTGGGACCCACCGGACGGACCCCCGTATTTCACGAAAAAAACGCTCCCCCCGCTGTCAGCTCGGACCCATCGGAAGTGCCTCCTTCTTACGCACAGAAGAATGAATACTCCCCCTGCTAGCTGGGACCCACCATGGTGGGAGGCTGACTTGTGGGCATACTAAGTTGACGGGGACGGAGGGCTTTGTCAACTTAGTCAATATGAAAGATTCTAGCTCCAGTGACCGTACGATGTCCATCCAACGGCCGTCATGCTTCTTCAATCTCTGCTCTTCTTGCTCCAGCCGCTCAAACAAGCGCAGGCGGGACTACCTGCTCCCTCCTCCCCGCGGCCGGCTGTGCTGCCACGCAGCCCTCACCGCCCCACCGTATTCCCATCGCTGGCCTAGCCATCCCTCTACTCACCCACACCTGCTGTTATTCTCCGGCGACGGCAGACGAACCAGTAAACCCTCGTACAGTCGTACTCCCCTCAGCGTGAGAAACAAGCGCCGAGTCTTCCTCGCCTCGCGTCGTCCCTTCCTAGGCCTCGCCGTCGTCCACCGCACTGGTGCTCTCGGGCGGCCTGGTCAACGTGGTCAACAACCGACATGCATCCGAAGTGGATTTGTCGTGGAGAGGTGACGATACTGGGTCGACGGCCGCACGAGGGAAATGCCTCCTTATTACGCGCAAAATAATGATTCCTCCACGACATCGGGAACCACCGAAGGGCCTCTGATTTCGCGAAAAAATGTTACCGCCACGACACTCGGACCCACCTGACTATATCTTTGAGCAAGCAAGTGCCTCCTTATTACGCACAAAAAAAATGAATACTCCCCCTGTTAGCTGGGACCCAGTATAGTGGCAGGTTGACTTGTGGGCCTACTAAGTTGACGGGGACGGAAGGCTTTGTCAACCTAGTCAATATGCATGATTCTAGCTCCAGTGACCGTACGATGTCCATCCAACGGCCGTAGTGCTTCTTCAACCTCTGGTCTTCTTGCTCCAACCGCCCAAACCAGCGCTGGTCGTGCCTCGTGCTCCTGCCTCCCGTGGCCATCTGCGATGCGGCGGAGGCGTCATCGCCCCCTACTACTCCCACCGCTGGCCAGGCCATCCCTCTACTCACCCACACCCCCTGTTATTCTGCGGCGACGGCAGCCTCACACCGCAGCGAACCAGTGAACCCTCATACTCCTCTACGCGTGGGCATCCACTGCAGCGTCTTCCCTGGCTCCGTGTCGTCCCTTCCTAGGCCTCGCCGTTGTCCACCGCCCTGGTGCTCTCGGCGCGGCATGGTCAACGTGGTCAAGGAACGGCTTCCATCGGACATGGTCTATACGTGGAGAGACTGCTAGCTGGGTCCACGGCCGCAGCAAGGAAGTGCCTCCTTAGTACGATCAAAATAATTATTCCTCCACCTAAAAGCGGGGACCCACCGGACGGGCCACCGTATTTTGCGAAAAAACGTTTCCCCCCTGACTGCTGGGACCCACCAGCTACATCTTCGCACACAAGGAAGTGCGTCCGGGCAAAAACAAAACAAAATGATTCGCCCCACCGCTGGGACCCACCAGCTACCTCTTGCGAGCAAGGAAGTGCACGGCGGTTGGGACCCACCTGGTCGAAGCGCACGTGGCGTTGTCATTCGGTCGGCGGTATGCGTACATCTTTGGTCGATGTAGAGCGGCGCACATGTCGTAGTAGAGGCGCGCGCGTGTCGTAGTAGAGGCTCGCGACGTAGCATGTACACGCACGTCTGTTGGCGAGGTGCAAGAAAGAAAATCTGACCCACGTCACGTACATACGGGCAGGGTCTCGAACGCCTACTCGCGCATCCGTACATGGCTGGGTCGGAACCGAGAAACAGCGTCGTCATCGTGTTCATGGGGACGCAACGGAATGCGTCGTGTTCATGGGGAGGCAACGGAATGCGTCGTGTTCATCGGGAAGCAACGGAACGCGTGGGAGCCAACCGGCTGGGTCGGAACGGAATGTGTGGTCGTGTTCATCGGGAGGGCTTGGATGGAACATGCGACATGAGGCCTGGCGTACAGCACAACGGAGGAAACGGCCTTGTGTTCGACCGGCCACGTTCGAAACAGGATCCTGTTCATCGGGAGGGGTCTGGCGTACCGCAAAACGGAGGAAACGGACCTCCTACGGTCGAAACGGGGTCTGTTGATCGGGGCAGGTGTGGGGTACCGCAAAGCGGAGAAGCGGACCTCCTACGGTCGAAACAGGGTCCTATTCGCCGGGAGGGGTGTGGCGTCGCATAAGCAGGACTCCACGGGATACTATTCATCTCCACCGTCGACCTCCTCCGGCCTCCACGGGCTCTGTTCATCCAGCCTCCACCGCGCTACTCCACGGCTACTGTTCAACCACCCCTCCACGGGCACCCCGCCACCGTCTTCTGTTCATCCAGCCCTCCACACCACGGGGTTCTGTTCAACCACCCCTCCACCGTCTACTGTTCATCCAGCCCTCCACACCACGGGTCTGTTCATCCGGAGGCAACGCCACCGCTCACTTGTTCATCAACCCCCCCATAGCGCTTACTATTCATCAATCGATCGGATTGATTAGCAGCAATAGCGAAGAATCGCTCGATCGGGTTCGATTAACAACCATCGATCGATCGCTCGAGTTCGATAACGATAACTGCGGTGCAATCGCTCGGGTTCGATTAGAGCCCAACGCCTCGCTTCGGGTTCGATTGGAGCTAACGCCTACACACACGCAGCGACGTGTCACGAGAAAGCAGCGCATCGCTTCGGCCCCGACCTCCCACCATAACGGAACTCCCCGAAATTTCCCCCGCCCCCTTGCTTCTACCATGTTTTTTCCCGTCATGGACGGCCCAAAGAATGTCATGCAGCTGCATCTCCAGCCCGCCCAGGACGAAAAGCCCATTTTCTGTCATGATTTTTTGTCATAGAAGTAGGAGCCCACCACATCTATGATGATACCGGGTTTTGTCACAATTATCGTCATAGAAGTGTCATATGTATGACAGAAAAAAATTCGTTCGACCCAAAATGTCACGGATGTGTCTCTTTTTTTGTAGTGGGTTAGCGCACCAGTTCATTCAGTCACTGAGCAACCAAGGAAAATTAACACCCTATATAAGTTTTGGAATATTTGTCAACTGGGCATGTAAACATAAGCAAACATTATCACACAAATGAACTTCTAGATGCATGAGTAATATGCAGCTGTGTGCCACAATTACCAGAGGCATCTACTACATAGGAAAAGGGGGTGTCAATAACAAAATATTCATCAGTACATTTAAACAATTGACTGGAACATTCCACGACAAAATCCTTTCTTTTTTGCAATAGAAATAACAGTGTCAAGTTGGGGGAATGTTGAAAGTAAATATCTGATTTTGTTATATAGTTTGAAGAAGATGGGAGACTTGCCAGTAAGAAAATCATGTTGAATTTGACGCAAACAAACATGTTGGTGTCAATCATAAAAAGTATACATATAAACATGGAGTTTTTCGTTGCTACTTAATAATTAATAATCAGTCTTGGCACTTCACTAAATGTTAGACTAACAACAAATAAAGTGATAGACAAAGATCACTTGATAATTTACCAATCGATGCATAGATGGTTTGGTGCTGAAGATGGCTTTTATGTTATTTGTTCGGCACCAGCGGATGCACCTCAATTGCATCAGTATGCTATGCCTGAACCTATTACTACATGACACCAGAACACATGTATATGAGACACACTTAAACAACCATTAGCAGGTAGAGAAGGAAGATGGATGAGTACCTGGGTGACGGTACGGAGGTAGAGGGGGCGTGGCCTTCTTGCCGTCGATGGCCGGATCTGTTTCCGGTGGCGCTTCTCCGTGGACTCATCATCTCCCTCTCCCTCCTCTCTTCATCTCGCCCTCCTCTCCCCTTCTCTGGCTGAGGACGACGCCTCGGACAGGCCACCTCCAATATGTCCGCAACTTACGCTCGAGGGAGAGGGGAAGAGAAGGAGAGAGGGCCGCCGCGCACTGACCTTCGATTTGTAGCCGCCGCCTCGATTTGCAGCCGCCGCGGACGCCCTTGAGCACAGTTGGCTGCTCCCCCTCCCCGCGTCTTAACGTCACCACTTCTCTTCTCGCCTGAGACAGCAGCCACGCCGGCGACCTAGGTCTGGCAGATCAATGGAGCCGACGGGGCTCTGACAGGTGTTGCGCGCCGATGGGCGAGGAGGACGCCGCCGCCGCCGTCTGCCCATCTCCTCCCATCCCCGCTCCGCTCTGCTCTGCCCGACATGCTGCTCGATCTAGTGCGAGGGGGAGGAGAGGTCGCTGATGGTGAGGAGAAAAGGGGTTGGAGAGTCGCTGTTGGGGAGGGTGTGGCTGATGGCGGCGGCTGCAGGGAGCTCGCCGGTGGCGGCGGCGGCAACAAGGCAGAGGGAGAGGAATCGGGGAATTGGGATTGGGGGCCAATCCCTTTCTCTCATCGCTAGCCAATCCCTCTGTCTCTCTTTTTTCTCGAAGTAAACCTTTTTGTCTTCTAGCTAATCCGACGTGGACGTCGCCAGGATGCGCCCTTTGCCATCGTTATTGGGTTGTATTAGCTTTGCGAGCCAACCTATACACCTATGATTGGATGGTTAGGAGTATAATCTTATCCCAAGCCCAACAAGGTTCAGATTCTAAACTTGACATTTGGTGCTCGTATTTTCTTCGAATTATTGCAGGCTTTCCGACGATGTTTGTTCGGTGGGAGGAGACGTTCTCGACGACTTAGAGGCGCCTGTGGTGACTTTGTCAATCTCAAGATGCTATGCTGGCTCGCCCAAGAGAACGTGCTCACGGAGATAGGGTGTGCGTGTGTGCATTCATATGAGTGAGTGTATGTCCAGTTTCGGAGTTGAGGGTTGTAAATCAAACCGAGTGTGGTTAGTTCAGGGTTGAAATGTGGACTTTTCTCAACAGGAAAAAGCTTTGATCTTGTATGACTTTGTTGCGCCTATGAACATTAACAGGCAGGCAGGCCTCGCCCGACTCATGCGGTGCACCGCGCGGGGCGGTGACATGGGCACGACCGAAAACACTCCATGACGGTGGCCCCGGCCACACCTGCGGCCCAAACGTATGGACCCCTGAGGGAAGTCGCCCGGTGTGTGTGCCGTCCAGGCAGACCGGGCGGCACGGAGAGCCTCAGGGAGCCAGCAGCAGGAAGCGAACGCAAAACCGACTCCACGGAGGCGCCGAGAAGGTTGATACTCCAGGATCCTTTATAGGAATATTTTCTGGCTTTGAAAGACTTTTATTTCCTTCATTGGATTTCTCTTTATGTGCTGATGTATGAACTGAGGTTTAATTTTAATGATGGAGTCCTGGAGAGCCTACCTGTTAGTCTAGAGATAGGTGCTCAAAGTTTCTAAAGTTTGACTTTGATGAATCGAAGGGTGAGCCTTTTGGGGGCAATGAATAAATTCTATTAACGCAAAATGAAGCATCAAGCACATCTGGATACAAACACAATGAGAATACATCCGGACTCTCCACAGTTAAGAACTTGGGCTGCACAAAACCAACAATAATGCATGCAAATGGGGCTTGTCTGCCTAGACGTGGAGATTCTTCATTGCCCGGATGCGGAGGGGGTGGCATGCGTGAGCGCGGAGAGGCTTGGCCTGCCCGGACCCTTGCCGTCGCAGGTTTTGGCTGGACGTGCAATGTCTGTTGCCCTCCTAGGTTGGTCCTAAAAAGCGCTTCGTGTGCTCGGTCGTTTGGCACGGGCTCCCGTATCCTTCTTTTCTTGCCGAAGCACGTGAGCTTCATGTCACTTCGCTCCCTCGCTGTTGGGGATATAACTACTGAGTATAAACCGCCCAGGAGGGGTCGGGTTATACCCATAATGAGTTATTCATGTTGAAGACCATGAATACAACGAGTATGGTGCTTTACGGAGGAGATCTAACATGAAGGCCTAGGGCCCAAAGGCGGATTAGGGCCCGTAGATGTAAACCGCCATATGGTTTATGACTTGTGTTGTAAGACAGGCAAGGGTAGATACCGAGCCGGACACGTTTATGAGCCGGCCGGGATTCTGTAAACTGTCGGGCTTCAACCTGTGTATGTAAAGGGACGACCCGGCGGCGGTTCAAGGACAACCAACAACAACTCGAGAGCCAGGTCAAGCGGATTCGCTCCCTGGTCATCGAAACCCTAGCAATTCCACATCAACTGGATTAGGCTTTTACCTTCACTGCAAGGGGCCGAACCAGTATAAACTCCTCGCGTCCTTTGTCCCGCTTTAACCCCTTTAAGCTAACCCGTCACGACGGCTCCATGACTAAGTCCTCACACTAGGACATCTATCATGACTAACCCATGATAGTTGGCGCCCACCGTGGGGATATCGCACAATGGTTTCAAGTTCTTGGAGGGCAGCTTCGAAGGGCTCAAGGGATACGCGGTGGGCCGGATGACCAAGAGTCATTGCGGCAAGCTCTACATCGACGATGCAGGCTGGGGCCCCGAGACCGACTCAAGTGAGTACGGGTACCGGGTCCCCTTTGGTGGTGTTCATGTCTTCATTGGCAAGACTGGCAAACCGGGCCCTGAGCTGGACATTTGCACCGACATCGTCGGAATGGCTCAGCGTGCGAGACCTGCCTAGGTTCAGCCTGCCATGAAGTGTGCCTTCGTGGGAGTCATCCATGGAGCGGAATCTGAGGACAGATCAGTATCTGGTGGTGAAACCGTCGTTTACTCCGATGACGAGTCATCTACTGGAGAAACCAAGTCATTGTGCCAACTGCAAGATGGCCGGTTTGGGGGCTGTTCCGATGGCGAAAGTATTACGGACCCCTTCGATCTGCCGAGCCGAGTTGCGATCTTCATGGCCGGTACATAGTTAGCACAACACTCTTCGACCGCAGCATCGATGATCTCCGGTTCAGCGGTGGCGATAGCAGCTGGGACAGGAGGCCCTGCGCAACCGTCGGCTCAGGTTTTGTCTGATTTATTCGACACTTAGGCCACACTGCTGGCGGCTGAAGTTAATCCGGCGGATCAGGATCAGCATAACGCAGAAGTTGCGAAGGTGAAGGATCAGATAGCTCAAGCCAAGGCAGACCTGGCAGCTGAGAACACCAGGATGGCTGCAGAGCAGGCCGAGTTGGATAGACGGGCTTATCGGCTTTGTTGGATCAGAACGCGTCAAATGATGTAATGAGGAGAAGGTACCGGTCTCACCTGCCTCCGGTTTATGAGGCGAGGAATCTCTTTAACACGCCAGGAGCAGGAACCAGCAACTAGCCAGTGGTAAACCGGGTAGAAGCATCTGGAACAGGGGCGCCAGTTCAACCGCGCACAATGGATCCGCCTTGTCAGAATGTCCCGTCACAGTACGTGTCAACGCCTCCGGGCCATTACTCAAACCCCTTGGATAACATAATCGCTGCCCCTTCACGATTGGCGGCCGTCCTGGTCGAACGTGTCCCCATAGCGGTTGAGACGCGACGGGCTAGGGAGCTCCTTCAGACAGCTTTGACTCAGCAACGGGCTTATTTGTATAGCCGCGAGAGGATTCATTCCACCCCCCGCCCAAGCCGGAGTCACAGTAGGCACACTGATGAACCGCCCGTGTCAAGCAGTGCGCGGAACCGTAACCCGCCCCAAGGGCATAACCCGGCGAGCAGTGGTGCTAATGCTCAGGACATGGTGGATCATGGTAGAGCACGTCGAGAAGCCAAGTTAGCGGCGTATTACGCGGCCCGTCAGCTTACTCCGGTTCGTCCAACAACTTCAGTGGAACAAGGAGTTACCTCCAGTTCTTTGGGGGTGCCGTGTCTCACCCCGGCTCTACGTAATGTATGGCTGCCCAAGGATTTAAGGGTCCTCGTAAAGTGCCCAATTACACTGCTGACTTACCCCCCGAGTCATGGGTCGAAAGCTATGAGATGGCATTGGAGATGCTGGATGTGGCCACAGGGGAGTTAGCAACAGCAACAGTCGGGTTACCAGAGCAACCCGAAGCAATTGAATAGTGGGCAATATCATGTCTTCACCACTAGTATGTGCAAGCGCGATCAGAAGCTTCATAAAAGGGCAGTGAACTCCATTGAACCGGCAGTGCCCCGTTACTTGCGATGGTCTGAATAGCCCATTGTCTAGAGTCGGGAGGATCATGCGCCCTGGGTTGATAATCCGGGTCATCTGGCATTGGTGGTGGCGCCTCAGGAAAATACCATCGCTCGTCCCCAACCGCCACTCATAAGGAGGACAATCAAAGAACACCTCATGTTTCAAATTTGTTACATAACGTTTACCATACGTGCATGCTGTGGGACTTGCAAACTTCAACACAAGCATTTCTCAAATTCACAACTACTCAACTAGCACAACTTTGATATTATTACCTCCATATCTCAAAACAATCATCAAGCATCAAACTTCTGTTAGTATTCAACACACTCATAAGAAAGTTTTTACTAATCTTGAATACCTAGCATATTAGGATTATTTAAGAAAATTACCATGCTATTTAAGACTCTCAAAATAATCTAAGTGAAGCATGAGAGATCAATAGTTTCTATAAAACAAATCCACCACCGTGCTCTAAAAGATATAAGTGAAGTACTAGAGCAAAACTATATAACTCAAAAGATATAAGTGAAGCACAAACAATATTCTAATAATTTCAAAATCATGTGTGGCTCTCTCAAAAGGTGTGTACAACAAGGATGATTGTGGTGAACTAAAAAGCAAAGACTCAAATCATACAAGACGCTCCAAGAAAAACACATATCATGTGGTGAATAAAAATATAGCTCCAAGTAAAGTTAATGATGAACGTAGACGAAAGAGGGGATGCCTTCCGGGGCATCCGATAGCTTTGGCTTTTTGGTGTCCTTATATTATCTTGGGGGTGACATGGGAATACCCAAGCTTAGGCTCTTGCCACTCCATGTTCCGTAATCCATCTTAATCTTTCACCCAAAACTTAAAAACTTCACAACACAAAATTCAACAGAAATCTCGTGAGCTCCGTTAGCGAAAGAAAATAAAAGACCACTTCAAGGTACTGTAATGAACTCATTCTTTATTTATATTGGTGTTAAACTTACTGTATTCCAACTTCTCTATGGTTTATAAACTATTTTATTAGCCATAGATACATCAAAATAAGCAAACAACACATGAAAAACAGAATCTGTCAAAATCAGAACAGTCTGTAGTAATCTGTAACTAACGCAAACTTATGGAACTCCAAAAATTCAGCCAAAACAGGAATACCTAGGCAATTGTATTATTGATCAGCAGCAATTGGAATCACTATTTTATCACGTTCTGGTGATTTGTAACAATTGTTTTCGTGAACAGAAAGTTTCTGGAAATTTCTGCAAGATCAAATAACTATCACCCAAGAAGATCCTATAGGTTTAACTTGGCACAAACACTAATTAAAACATAAAAAAATCTAACCAGAGGCTAGATCAAAGATTTATTCCTAAACAGAAGAAAAAAGAAAAAAACTAAAATAAAATTGGGTTGCCTCCCAACAAGCGCTATTGTTTAACGCCCCTAGCTAGGCATAAAAGCAAGGATAGCTCTAGGCATTGTCATCTTGATTCTTAATTCTTTTAGCGGAGTTATGCTTGAATCCGGGAGGTTCTTTACGTTTCCCTTCATATTCAGAATCTTGAGATCTAAAGAGTCCAACAGCTTATTGCAAAGGGTAATCAACATATTCATGCGGTGGAGATTCCCACTAACACTCTTAAGAGGTTCAAGAGACTTTTGTAAAATCTTAATTACTTCGCAAATTTTCTCAAAAACTTGCGTTTCCTCTTGGGTATGATGAGGCCCCTTTTGTTGAGGTAGAGTTCCAACTATACCTTCTATAATTTCATGCGCAATACTGAGATCAATTTCAATAAAATTGCCTTTGGCAACGCAATCCAAAAGTTGTCTATGAGACATATTTAGTCCAACATAAAAGTTGCGAAGCAAAATTCTAAAATTCACCTCTAAGGTACAATTACGATAAGATTCCATCATTCTAAACCAAGCATCTTTTAAGTTTTCTCCATGTCTTTGTTTGAAGTGAAGAACCTCAAACTCGGGGGACAAAGGAGCGGAAAGAGGACTAGCCATAACGACAAGCAAGCGAAAAAGAGGCGAACAAAAAAGAGAGGGCGAATAAAACGGCAAGGATGAAGTGGGGGAGAGGAAAACGAGAGGCAAATGGCAAATAATGTAATGCGGGAGATAAGGGATCTTTGATGGGTACTTGGTATGTTGACTTTTGCGTAGACTCCCCGGCAACGGTGCCAGAAATCCTTCTTGCTACCTCTTGAGCACTGCGTTGGTTTTTGCTTCAAGAGGAAAGGGTGATGCAGCAAAGTAGCTAAGTATTTCCCTCAGTTTTTGAGAACCAAGGTATCAATCCAGTAGGAGGCTACGTGCGAGTCCCTCGTACCTACACAAAGCAAATAACTCCTCGCAACCAACGCGATAAGGGGTTGTCAATCCCTTCACGGTCACTTACGAGAGTGAGATCTGATAGATATGATAGGATAACATTTTTGGTATTTTTGTGATAAAGTTGCAAAGTAAAATAAAAGCAAAGTAAAAAGCAATGGAAAATAACAAAGTGTTGGAAGATTAATATGATGAAGATAGACCCGGGGGCCATAAGTTTCACTAGTGGCTTCTCACAAGAGCATAAGTATTTTACGATGGGTGAACGGATTACTGTTGAGCAATTGACAGAATTGAGCATAGTTATGAGAATATCCAGGTATGATCATGTACATAGGCATCACGTCCGAGACAAGTAGACCGACTCCTGCCTGCATCTACTACTATTACTCCACTCATCGACCGCTATCCAACATGCATGTAGAGTATTAAGTTCATGAAAACAGAGTAACGCCTTAAGCAAGATGACATGATGTAGAGGGATAAATTCATGCAATATGATAAAAACCCCATCTTGTTATCCTCGATGGCAACAATACAATACGTGCCTTGCTGCCCCTACTGTCACTGGGAAAGGACACCGCAAGATTGAACCCAAAGCTAAGCACGTCTCCCATTGCAAGAAAGATCAATCTAGTAGGCCAAACCAAACTGATAATTCGAAGAGACTTGCAAAGATAACCAATCATACATAAAAGAATTCAGAGAAGATTCAAATATTGTTCATAGATAATCTTGATAATAAACTCACAATTCATCGGTCTCAACAAACACACCGCAAAAAGAAGATTACATCGAATAGATCTCCATGAGAGAGAGGGAGAACTTTGTATTGAGATCCAAAAAGAGAGAATAAGCCATCTAGCTACTAACTATGGACCCGAAGGTCTGAGGTAAACTACTCACACTTCATCGGAGAGGCTATGGTGTTGATGTACAAGCCCTCCGTGATGGATGCCCCCTCCGGCGGAGCTCCGGAACAGGCCCCAAGATGGGATCTCATGGGTACAGAAGGTTGCGGCGGTGGAATTAGATTTTTGGCTCCGTATCTGATCATTTGGGGGTACGTAGGTATACATAGGAGGAAGAAGTACGTCGGTGGAGCAACATGGGGCCCACGAGGGTGGAGGGCGCGCCCTCGGGGGGTAGGCGCGCCCCCTACCTCGTGGCCTCCTGGAAGCTTCTCTTACGTAGGGTCCAAGTCTCCTGGATCATGTTCATTCCAAAAATCACGCTCCCGAAGGTTTCATTCCGTTTGGACTCCGTTTGATATTCTTTTTCTGTGAAATTCTGAAATAGGCAAAAAAACAACAATTCTGGCCTGGGCCTCCGGTTAATAGGTTAGTCCCAAATATAATATAAAAGTGGATAATAAAGCCCAATATTGTCCAAAACAGTAGATAATATAGCATGGAGCAATTAAAAATTATAGATACGTTGGAGACGTATCACTCTGGAGGTTGTGTTTGGAGATGATCATGATTCAAGATCAGAAACGTTGACTTTTGAAGTGATGAAAATCAAGAGCCCTTATCATGCCCTGTTTGGGCGGCTGACTTATGCTAAGTTCATGGCAAGGCCCTGTTATGTTTATCTGCAGCTCAAGATGTCGGGTCATAAGGGAACCATCATGGTACATGTGAGCCGTAAGATAGCTTTGGAATGTGAAGAAGGTGATGCGGCCTATGCTGAGTCGGTTTGTGCAACAGAGGAGTTGAAGTTCTACAAGGACAATGTTGATCCAGCGGATATGACTTCTTTGAAAAAGCCAACTACCGAGCATGATCCGGCCTTGAAGTTTAAATCGGCTGATGAGACTATGATGGTTGACTTTGTTCCTGGCGATTCATCCAAGCAGTTTAGCATCAGCGCTAACCTGGATCCAAAATAGGAAAGCGCGCTCATCGAGTTCATCCGTGAGAACCGGGACATCTTTGCATGGAAAACTTCTGACATGCAGGTGTACCGAGGGAACTCGCTGAGCACACTCTTAATATCGATCCCAGGTTTAAACCGGTCAAGCAATTTCTCCGCCGTTTCAATGACGAAAGGCGCAAGGCCATTGGTGAGGAGGTAGCCCGGCTCTTGGCAGCAGGGTTTATTGTGGAGGTTTTTCACCCTGAGTGGTTAGCTAACCCTGTGCTAGTACTTAAGAAGAGAGGCACTTGGCGCATGTGTGTGGACTACACCGATTTGAACAAGGCTTGTCCACCTGATCCCTTTGCTCTCCCTCGTATTGATCAAATCATCAATGCTACGGCGGGTTGTGAGCGTTTGAGCTTTCTGGATGCTTATTCTGGTTATCATCAGATCAAAATGGCAGTTAAGGACCAGGAGAAGACAACTTTTATAACTCCCTTTGGAGCCTTCTGCTATGTATCTATGCCTTTTGGGCTCAAGAGTGCCCAGGCGACTTATCAACGCTGTGTGCAGAATTGTCTTCATAATCAGATTGGGCGCAATGTTCATGCTTATGTGGATGATATTGTGGTGAAGTCCAGAAAAGAGGAGACATTAATAGATGATTTTAAGGAAACTTTTGATGATCTCCGGGTCTATAAGATGATGCTTAATCCGGCCAAGTGTGTTTTTGGTGTACCGACAGGCAGGCGCTTGGGATTTCTGGTGTCTAACAGGGGCATTGAAGCTAATCTGGAAAAGATCAAACCTATTACGTCTCTGGCCAAACCGGCATGTATCAACGATGTGCAACGTCTGGCGGGTCGTATTGCAGCGCTGAGCCGGTTTATCAGCCGGTTAGGGGAGAAAGCTATCACTCTGTATGAGATGATGAAGAAGACAGATAATTTTGTCTGGAGTGATGCTGCTAATGCGGCATTTGAGGACTTGAAGAAGCAGTTAGCTGAGCCACCTGTCATTGCGTTTTCAGTCGATAAAGAGCCACTGTTGTTATATGTGGCAGCTAATGCCCGGGCTGTCAGTGTGGCCATTGTGGTGGAACGCAAGGAGGCTGGAAAGGAGTATCCGGTTCAACGGCCGGTTTATTATATCAGTGAGGTGCTTATTGAGTCCAAGCAGACGTACCCACATTGGCAGAAACTGGTGTATGGAGCTTTCATGGCGAGCTGGAAGTTTAAATAGTATTTTCAGGGTCATCCTAGCACTGTGGTCAGTTCTGACCCTTTGGGAGATATAATCCAAAACAGGGAAGCAACTCTCCGGGATGCCAAGTGGGCCATTGAGCTTGGACCTCATGGGTTAAAATATATGCCTCGTACGGCAATCAAGTCCCAGGCGCTTGTGGGTTTCATCAATGACTGGACAGAGTTGCAGGCGCCGGAAGAAAAGCCTGATCATACTTATTGGACTATTCATTTTGATGGGTCGAGGCAATTGGAGGGCTCGGGGGCTGGAGTCATGTTAACTTCCCCACGAGGTGATAAGTTTTGTTATTTTCTCCGTTTAATGTTCCCTTGCACTAACAATGCAGCTGAGTATGAAGCTTTACTCCATGGTCTTCGAATGACTAAGGAGATGAATTTAAGCCGGGTTAAGTGCTTTGGTGACTCGGACCTGGTGGCTCAACAAGTGTCTGGTACTTGGGATTCCAAGGACCCGCTCGTGGCAGCGTATCGTCGAGAGGTGGCACTACAAAAAAAATACACTTCCGTGATGATACGTGTTTGTCACAGTAGGTCGTGTTTTTTGTCATGCATGTACATCCATGACAAATTTATGACAGAATCAAGATAGTCATACCTGTGCTATCGTAGAAGTGTTCCATGACATTACCAAAATTATCATCACGGAAGTGTCCACTTCCATGACGATAAATCGCGCGTCACAGAAGTGCTTTCGTCAAGGGTGACTAACACGTGGCATCCACCGTAACGGAACACCGTTAAGCTATCGGGTCGGGTTTTGGATCCGATAACCCGTTAATGACCCGACCAATGGGGATTTTCCGTGTAAAATCATCATTGGTCGGAGGAAACACGTGTCGGCTCATCATTGGCACGATGTCATCCACTCCTTTGGATGTAAGGCGCCTATGATATGTCGACACGCGGCACGACCCAACAATGGCCCATTCTCGTGAAAAGGCCGCCCGTTTGACTTGGTCGAATCTTTGGCGGGCCGGCCCATGGAAAGCCTGTTAACGGCCTGTTAGCATATAGCCCATTTACAGCCCGCTAACCCAAGGCCCGTTAGGCCCTATGCGAATTAGGCCCAGTAGCGTCATCTGGGCCATCCAATATGATTCGAGCCCGTTTTCACTTCTGGCCCATGTACGGCCCATGACGTCTTTCGGCCCATATGAGGCCCTTCGTAAATCTTGGCCCATTAGAGGCCCGTGCTGAAACTGGCCCGTAATGAACAGTGTATTACTTTACACCCATTAACGGCCCGCGGTGAAACTGGCCCGTAATGAACAGTGTAACACTTTATACCCATTAACGGGCCATTATTCCGTTGGGCCGTTTCCTGCCCAAGTTAACTTTCGACCTTCTAAGGGCCCATTTATTCTTGGGCTCATTTGCAGCATTCGGCTACTTACGGCCCGTTACTTTCATTTTATGCTTGTGGGCCAAATTCAGCCCGTCGTTACAGTCAGCCCGTTTGTGGTCCGTTAGTCTGTTGGGCCATTTTCATAGCATCACCAAATACGGCCTATTAACGGCCCGTTATGGTCCGCCCATAAAACGTACGATTTCCATTATAGGCCCGTCTACGGCCCATTAAAGGCAAGTACAAGACCCATAAATGATTCGGCGGCCCATGGATCCTACATGACGTAGAAGGCCCATGGATCATGCGAGACGTAGAAGGCCCATGGACACTGCGAGACGTAGAAGGCCCATGGATCCTGCTAGACATAGAAGGCCCATGGATCCTGCGAGACGTAGAAGGCCCATGGATCCTACGAGACGTAGAAGGCCCATGGTCGGGCGAGTTAGCCACCGTTTGAACGATATAGCATATTCAAAGAATTATCCTACTCAATACTATCACCTCTAAAAAGCATACACTATACAACAAAGAGATCAAGGCATAGAAAGGTAGAGTAATGCTACACTATACAATAAAGAAATTACAGCCGATTATACCCACTGGGCATTTTGGTACGGCACACGTGATAATAAAGCATACACAAACAACAAATTACATACACTGGGGAAATACAGCTCATACATCAGGGACGCGCATCAACTTAACTCCATTTGAACTATAATCTCTTTAGAAAATAGGATTGGCTGGATTCAGATAGCACAAATTTCAGCCTGCAAAATCTCCAATTCCTTCATGGTTACCTCGGTGTCTTGTTTCATTTTTTGACTCTTGCATCTAATACCTGCATGTACAGTCTCAACTTGTTGATTATACGTTGACAATCATGTACACGTTGTCTTGCCACCTCTAGTTGAAGCTCGAGAACATCAGCACATTCCAATTCCAATCGATAATCATTCGGTAACGGCCATGCCGCACTACTCACATATTTTTGTGTTGATGTCACTTCATCCTGAAATGTTTCTGTAAGTACACATGACTAGGGCAAAAATATAGTTGCAACAATGAAGCGAACAAGACACTATTTTGTACTACATGGCAAAACAGGACTAACAATAATGTTACACGTCACTTTCACAAAAAAAAATGTTACACATCATGAAGCATAAGCAGGTGATATTTTAAAAATTATAAAAAATATAGTCTGTGCAGCCTGCATATAGAAATCCCTCTTAGCTCACCAGAGGAGCATGATGTTGGGGCCCAATTTAAAACACAGACAAGTTACAAATTTAGACAGCATGTTGCGTATAAGTAAGCAAAAAGTTGGCCATTCTGTACCTCAATTAAAGTCTTAGGGAGCATAATGAACAGCAGAGGGTTTCATACAAACATACTACAGCAGGAAAAACTATGCAATCATTAGCGTAGTATAAACTAGATTGTGAGCCTCATGCAATAATAGTTGGTTAATAGACTTCAAAGCTTCAGACACACTTCGGCAGAGTAATTAAATGGAAGGCCTTTAATTATGTCAACTTATAGTGATACAAGTACCGAACATCAGGCATAATTATTTGGGCATCTCATTAAGTGAGGATAAATAAAGCAATTGAAAAGAGAAAATTAACTATGCCTGAAACAAACAAGGAATTGAACTGAGCGCAGCTCCTACTTCTCTTGCAAGGCTCCTTCCTAACATCTTGTACTTGGAAATCCTCAATCTTATCTTCATTGCACCCCCTCTGCAAGGTGACACAAACTAGTTACTCGCCTCCTTGAAGATAAATATGCATACTTTCCAGTCTGTGAACACAAAAGGATGAGATTATAACAAAACAACACCACATAATGAAACATGCCGCATCTCTTGCACTTGCACACAATGAAATGAGCATTTACTATGTCTGCACTATGTAAAAACTAGGCATACCTTCGAACTGGATCTCTAGGTACTCTTGGAGAGCCTACTGTAGTGTACAGCCAAACCTTTATGTCACCTATGAGTTAGACAAGGCCCCACTACAGCAGCCCTAGTGTGTAAATCGTTGACAAGCTCTGTTAAAGTGTTAGGTCAAGAACAGCAAGTAATCAAAGTAAACAGTCCTAGTATGGCTGGCTGATGCAAACAAGCAATTGAACAGATGTGTGATCAAATCTTACATATCAAGAAAAGAAACAAAGAAGGAGGCTTAAAGACCATCACTTGACTGACCAGATTTAAGGGGCATTTAAACATCATGTGCAACGTATGAACTAACATAAACATTGCATATTCCGGATTCTACAATGGAATGCACATGTATTAGGTTATGCCATGTATGATGATGCCTAAATGTACAGATAGCAGGCATGAGTGATTCATCATTGCACGCACAATTGAATTGAAGGTTAAGGGCTAGTTCGATTCCGCTTTTCAGGGCATATTGTCAAAATAAGCCATAAAAGATGTAAAGAAGTCATTTTTGAGTTATGGGCTTGGGCTTAACTAATTTCGCTTTGGAGGGGGGTGTTTCCGGTAGAACCTCACTAAAAATTGAAGGGGAGGGGAATAGTGAAATGACTCTGTTGTATGCCTATATTACACTCAAAATGCAACTGGTGACGCCCGTGTCTCACCTGACCCTCAAGTAAAAACAAACACGCAAGCATTCATTGCCCTGCCCGCTTGCATCTCCTCTCCCTTTCCTCTACTCGATCCCCGCCTGCAGCACTAGGGTTCCTCCAATGAGCCGTCGCCATTGGTCCCATCTGGCCCGGTCTCGACGATGCTATGTCCAGCTAGGCTACATGGTCATGGTAGAGGCAAATCTCCCTGACTGCTCCTCCCTCTGGCGCCGCCCCTCATTCTCATGGTCTCCAGCAGCTGCTCCACCGTGGTTCGTCCAACGCACTACTCCGGCGGGCGCTGCACAACTACGTTGATGCGACACTGCGGCAGAAGGCACCTTGTTCCCCCTCCCCTCCTCCCAGGCCATGGCCTTGAGGTGCTCTTGAAGGATGAGGTCATCCAACAAGGTGAGGATCTCCTCTGATTTTTTGCCAAATTTTCATTCTGATCCACTATATGATGAATTGCTATGAGCTGCTTCTGCTGCTGCTATATGATGCATTGCTATGAGCTGCTCCTGCTGCTGCTATATGATGAATTGCTATGAGCTGCTGCTGCTGTATGATGAGTCGCTATGAGCTGCTGCTGCTGCTATATGATGAATTGCTATGAGCTACTGCTGCTATATGATGAGTTGCTACAAGCTGGTCCTGCTGCTGCTATATGATGAATTGCTATGAGCTGCTCCTGCTGCTGCTATATGATGAATTGCTATGAGCTGCTCCTGCTGCTGCTATATGATGAATTGCTATGAGCTGCTCCTGCTGCTGCTATATGATGAATTGCTATGAGCTGCTGCTAGTATATGATGAATTGCAGACTGCTGCTGCTGTATGATGAGTTGAGCCACATTACTCAATAGCCCAGAGAGTCAGCCAGGAAATTCTGGACTCGGATCCTAACTAAAAAGAACCAAATAGTCGACTGTCCGGACGCTGAAGCCCTGGCGGCTTTCAAGCATAATATCCGCGACGAGTGGCTCGCTCGACACCTCGGACCGGAAAAACCCAAGTCCATGGCAGATCTCACAACACTAATGACCCACTTTTGCGCGGGCGAGGACAGTTGGTTGGTTCGCAGCAGCACTATGCCACGGTCTGGCAATTCGGATGGCCGCGACAATAACAGCAAGCCATGGCGTAACAGACATAAGCGACGGAACAACGGCGACAACACTGAAGACACGACAGTCAACGCTGGATTCAGTGGATCCAAGCCCGGTCAGCGGAAGAAGCCGCTCAAAAGAAATAATCAGGGACCGCCCGCCGGACTGCATATCGAGCGCTGTGCAAATTCATGGCACCCCGGACAAGCGAGCCAACCACACCAATAGAGATTGCTGGGTATTCAAATAGGCCGGCAAGATAAGCGCCGAAGACAAGGACAAGGGGCTGCACAGTGACGATGACGAGGAGCCCTGACGTCCGAACACGGGGGGACAGAAGAAATTCCCCCCCATGTGAAAATGGTCAACATGATCTACACCACTCACATCCCCAAGCGGGAGCGGAAGCGGGCACTAAGGAACGTCTATGCGATGGAGCCAGTCGCCCCCAAATTCAACCCTTGGTCAGCTTGTCCAATCACCTTCGATCGTAGGGATCATCCTACTAGCATCCATCATGGCGGCTCAGCCGCATTGGTCCTAGACCCAATCATTGACGAATTCCACCTCACGCGCGTCCTTATGGATGGCGGCAGCAGCCTGAACCTGCTTTATCAGGACACAGTGCGCAAAATGGGCATTGACTCTTCAAGGATCAAGCCCACTAAAACCACCTTCAAAGGTGTAATTCCTGGGGTAGAGGCCCGCTGTACGGGTTCTATAACACTGAAAGTGGTCTTCAGATCTCAGGATAACCTCCAAAGCGAAGAGTTAATCTTCGATATCGTCCCTTTCCGTAGTGGTTACCATGCACTGCTCGGACGAACTGCATTCGCTAGATTCAATGCGGTACCACACTACGCATACCTCAAGCTCAAGATACCAGGACCATGCGGGGTCATCATGGAGAACGGAAATATGGACCGCTCTCTACGAACAGAAGAACATACCGCAACCCTTGCGGCGGAAGTATAATGCAGCCTTCTCCGACAAACCAATCCGGCGACAACAACTTCGAGTATCAAGCGAGTCCAGAGCACCCCGCAAAGGATCATCAGCACGCCAAGCGCGATTAGAGTCCGCCTCCGCTTAAGCCCCATCAGCAGCATTTGTGCCACACGCACAATTACGCACTTAAAATACCATGGGCATAGGCGGAGGCGCATCAACAACTCAGTCAATAGTGCGGTAACCGCCAAATACTTTCATACTCTTTCCTCTTACCTTTCAGACACCGCGTACATGCAGCATCCTCAAAAGAGCCAATTGCTGGACCTATAGGGAGAGACATCCAAGGAGGCAACGGACGCCGCACGTATGAAATACCAGGTGGAATCTATTTACGATCATTATACCTGTTTGTCTATCTGAACACAGTCTGCCCCTGGATAGGACATGTCAAATAGTCCTATTTTATCTCTGCTTAACGCATCCATTGTAAACGTACGCTTTAACGTATTTTTCGTCAATGGGAGATTATATATAGCGTCAGCTTATTATTCCTATTTGAGCATTTTTTTTCTCTCGTAAATTTTTATTTGATATTGCATCCGTACACTTTGGTGCGGCCGGTTTGCCAGGGGCTGCTCAGGGCGCCCCGTAATATGGCAACTAAAGTCCGAACACTTTCAATAGTGTGGCACCCCGAACTTATAGCACTATATGCATCAGCTCTAAATCATGTCTTGGGTCTACAGTTGGGATAACCCGGCTCCCTTGTTTTGGTGTCTTACGTTCCGTTATATCTGCTAAGGTAGCGCAGGGAGAACTACTGTGATTGTGTCCCGGTTCGTCCGGACGAGCACCTCAGTAGAGAAAGCCGAAAACTGACCGGCATGATGTGGCGAGAGCTGGTCGCTGTTCGAGAGGTTTTAAAAACCTTAAAGATTTTCCGCTTTAGGCGATAAATCGCTTCGTCCGATCTAGGCGTGTATAGCGCCCGATTCGCCTTCCGGATTCTAGGGCTTCACTAAATTTAAAATTGTAGACTTCTATGGCTAAGTGAAAGTTATAAAGCCGCATAGTCCGATTGCCTTGTTCGCTGCGCCGGACACCTCCTTAAGGGACCAAACATTCGGATAAAGAGTGTCCAGGTTTTCCACGAACACCCCAGTACTAGTTACGTGGGGGAGGAAGCCGATGACTGGCCTACTTTCAGAATTTTATAAACAGCCACACAGAAGGTAATATTTTAAATAACAAAAGCGCTACATAGCGCAAGTAACTTCGTCTTTAATTACAAACATGACAGAAGTGAATTCATTCTAAAATGGCGTCCTTGGTACACTCATCGGCGATGAGACGAGCACCCTTCATCACGCCACCATAGTACATCTCGGGATGGCGATGCGCCTTGCCCTCCGGCGGCCCGTCCTTGACCAACTTCTCCGCATCAGCTTGCCCCAATGCACCTTGACACGGGCAAAGGCCCGGCGGGCACCCTCAATGCAAACGGATCGCTTGATCACCTCAAGCCGCGGACGGGCATCCACCATCCGCTTGATCAGGCCGAAGTAGCTAGTGGGCAGGAGCTCACCAGCCACATCCGTATTATGAAATCTTTCAGAGCCACTTCGCCGCCTCAGGAGTTCGACCAACTGCTTCGCTTGGTCACAGAGGCGTTGGATGTTCGCCCCAGATACTCGGACCAGAACAACTTCTCCGCTGAGCTCCCTCCCGGCACGGTAGAACTCGCAAGGCCGACACGCTGCGTGGCAGATCTGCGAATGCCCCTGGAGAGCTCCGAATCCGAGTAAGTAAAAGAAATGCCTCCTCCACATGTTTGCTTTGCATAAAGAACTTCTTACCCGCTGCTATCTTTTTGGCCTCCTGGATTTCCCACTCTGCCTTCTCGGCTTCGGCCTTGGCATCTCTTATACTCTCAAGGGCCTTCGCAAGCTCGGCCTCTTTCGCCTTCAGATCATGCTCCATGGACTCGAACTTCTTGTTGAGGTCCTGGAGCTCCTGTTGTACCTCACCCACTCTAGCACTTTGCTTCTCGCGCTCCTTGCATTCCGAGGCCACTTTGTCTTTGGCCTCGGAAAGCGCTTCGTCAGTATCGCTGCTTCGCGGCGGTCCTCATATATACGATCCACGACGCTTTGACGTTAGATTGACCAATTTTGCTTATCTTTAAACACATACGAACGGGGAATCACTTACCTTTATTCTCCTCGAGCTGCCTCTTCGTGAGGCAGAGCTCTCCCTGCACCTGCTCCAGATCCCGCTTGATTCGGCAACTTGGCAAGACGGGCAGCGGCAAGCAGACGGCCTACTTATCAACATAAACGCTTTTAGACTCCTCGGATTGTAATTGACCCTCCGCTTGGCTTTTCTTTCCAACACCAACCAGAGTATCGGGGCGACTACCTATCGGGTGGTAATTTCATACATTTTTGTTACCTACCTCAAAGCCCGTCAGAGGCTTGTGCAGCTTCATTAGTCCACTTTTGGCGGATGAACTTTTGAATCACCGCACTCAAAAGAGTACGGTGCTCTTCTTCCATGGAAGCGCCTCGAAGCGCTTCCACCAGGCTATCCAGCGCCGTTGAAGCGATGGAAGGCCTCGGCACGGGCGGCTCGCCCTCCCTAACGAGGGGTTGCCCGCCTAAGTCCGAAACCGTTGGAGGTTCCGGAACAGTGTTCGGTCGAGAGTCCGCCTTGTTGCGGCTCTCATCGACGCGATCTACGGAATCTTGAACCCCGCATGTCCGACGCTCGAGTCCGCCTTGGGGCGTCTCAGGTCACCTCCCTATTCGGGAGCTTCGACAACACCTCCGTGTCATCCGTAGGGCTGAGGAGTGGTGGCCGTCGGGAGCGAGTTCATCTCTGAAGAACTCAGAGACCCATCCGAAGACGACATCGCCGGATGAGCCCGGGCTGGACTGTGCCAATATTCGGCGTTATTAAACAATCATGAAGTGAAAACCACGGTAGAGCGCGGACACTTACGATCGCGCCGGGGGCTTCCCCCGGGGCAGCCACCCCTCATCGCTGTGAGCGGCCGTGGTGGAGTAGTCCGGAAGGGATGTTTTCCCCTTCTTGGACGTCCCAGCCTCCCCCTCCGGGGCGGTTTTTCTCTTTTTCTCCCCCCTAGTGTGGGGAGGCGGTATTTCTTCTTGATTCCCCCCCCCCCTCGGCGGGAGGAATCGGTCTCATCGTGATCGGACGACAGGGGTATAACGGCCTTACGCCGAGGGCCTTTTCCGGCCCCCTGGCCCGCTTCGCCGGGCTCCACATCCTTTCCGGATGGGGCTTCTTCTTCTTCCTCCTCCCCTTCGTGGGAGGAGTCTGCCTCATCATCCTCGGACGAGGCTTCTGGCACAACCTTACGACGAAAACCCTTTCGGGTCCCCGGAGCCTTCTTCTCGGCCTTCTTCTCCGGCACCTTGCACGGTGCCAGGACCAGCATCTCCGTCAGGAGAGCATCCGCCAGGTCTTCTGGCAGCGGAGCCGGACAATAGACCTGCTCCGCTATCTCCACATAGTCCTAAAGCAAGTATGCATGCTTACTTAAGGGACTCCTGTGAATACATTGGAAAAAACTGGGTCCGGTGGTAGTCTGAGAACTCACCTGACTAGGAGCCCGCGCGGCGTGAAGCCCGCGGTCCTCGGACGTGGGAGGAGGTACTTCGGAGGCCTTGCACAACACTTTCCATGCGCCTTCGTGCGTCTTGTCGTAGAGCTTCCAGAGCGTCTGGTGTTCGGCCGGGACGAACTCCCATAGATTAACTGCCCGCTTTTGGCAGGGCAGGATCCGGCGAACAAGCATGACCTAGATCACGTTGACAAGCTTGATGTTCTTGTCCTTCATGCTTTTGATCCATGTATGGAGTCCGGCCAGCTCTGTGGAATCGCCCCAGGACAGGCCCTTCTTCTCCCAGGAGGTGAGCCGCATTGGTGTTCCGGGTCGGAACTCGGGGGCCGCTGCTCAGCGGGCGCCGCGCGGCTCAGTGATGTAGAACCACCCCGATTGCCATCCTTTTACGGTTTCCACGAAGGAACCATCCATCCAGGTGACGTTAGGCATCTTGCCCACCATGGCTCCTCCGCACTCCGCTTGCTGGCCGCTTACAACCTTCGGCTTCACGCAAAAGGTTTGCAGCCATAGGCCGAAATGAGGCTGGATGCGGAGGAAGGCCTCGCAAACGACGATGAACGCCGAGATGTTGAGGACGAAATTCGGGGCTAGATCGTGGAAATCTAGCCCATAGTAGAACATGAGCCCGTGGACAAAGGGGTGGAGTGGAAATCTCAGTCCACGGACGAAGTGGGCGATGAACACGACTCTCGTGGGGTCCCGGGGTCGGAATGACCTGCCCAGCGTCCGGTAGCCGGTGCGCTATGTCTGCGGCCAAGTATCCGACCGCCCGAAGATTTTTGATGTGCTTCTTGACGGTGGAAGCCACCCACTTGCCTCCTGCTCCGGACATGTTTAGCTGTGCGGAGGAGACTTGGGCTTGGGCGCTGGAGCTCGAGGGGGCAAGGGTGGGCAAAGGAGGAAGAAGGCGTGGGTAAAAATGAGGAAATCTTATCCCTTTATAGAGGCGACGAAAGCGGTGCGCCTCCCCACTTGCCCGTTGGGAATTGCTTGCTTCACAAGCGCCACGATTGATAATGTGGTGGGATTACCCATACCCGTATTGATGAGAATCCCGTAATGAGGGGGCACGATCTTTGCTTTGACAAGACGTGTCAAGGAAACCGCCTCGCAATACGCGCTATGGAAAGAACGGTTCGAATAATGACCCGACCGTAATGACACGTCGCGTTGCTTAAAAAGTTATCAGCAGATTGCCTTTGTGAAACATCATTCTCTCTAGGGTGGCATGCGAAGATCATCTTGTGGATCCGGACACGGTTTAAGTGTTTGAAAATTACTTTGGAGTATTCGGAGGAGGAACCCGCCTTGCAATGCCGAAGACAAGACTGCACGCCGGACTCATCTTCATTGAAGCCTGGTTCAGGGGCTACTGAGGGAGTCCTGGATTAGGGGGTATCCGGACAGCCAGACTGTGTACAACGTCCGGACTATTGAAGCGTGAAGATACAAGACTCAAGACTTCGGCCCGTGTCCGGATGGGACTTTCCTTGGCGTGGAAGGCAAGCTTGGCGATCCGGATATTATATTTCCTTCCTTGTAACCGACTCCATGTAAACCCTAGCCCTCTCCGGTGTCTATATAAACCGGAGAGGTTGGTCCTTAGAAGGCTGATCACAATTACAATCATACCATCATAGGTTAGCTCTTAGAGTTTAGCCTCTACGATCTCGTGGTATATCTACACTTGTACTACCCATATCATCAATATTAATCAAGCAGGAAGTAGGGTTTTACCTCCATCGAGAGGGCCCGAACCTGGGTAAACATCCATGTCCCCTGTTTCCTGTTACCATCAGCCTTGACGCACAGATCGGGACCCCCTACCCGAGATCCGCCGGTTTGTACACCGACAACTAGTACTTCCACTATACAACTAGTAGATACGTGCACGCCACAACATCGTAGGAACAAAAAACGGGAAAATCTTGTTTTGGGTGATTTATCTTTTTTTCAATCAACGTAGTATGAATAATATGATGTGGGGGCACCCATGAAGCTTATGTGGCTTGGTTGCATGGCTACGGAAGGTTAGAGAAAAATAAATAGATAATGTGTTTAGAGTGCACGCCACTAAATAGATATACTTTGGATCCATTGCAACGGACCGACACAAGTATATCTATACCCCCTATATAGTGTGTGAAAAACTTTGAAAGTTGGTCGTTGGATGAAGCCAATCCAACGGTACAAAGATGGCAAATCCGAGCACTACTGGCCATTGGTATCATCCACCAGATTCTGCCACATGTATAATCTAGAAGACTCCATGGTTAAACTTAATTCATGACTAACTTTGCCACAAATAAGCTCAGGCAAAGTTATTAATAAGTTCTTCAAAATGAGAGCCACAAGTTGGCAAGCCTAAGGGAATCTTGCCACATTTTTTGTGTGTATGTCATGTGGGGCCAGTGTGGCTTGCCTAAGGTGTGGCTTGAACCAAACACTCACCGAGTTAATCAAACTTGCCTAACCTTACATTCCACCAGATTTTGCCACATGTTAGAATCCGAAAACTCCACATGTAGAAGCATAATGCACAAACCACAGAATCTCATGCGTGCAATGCACGTGTACCTTACTCGTACTAGTTGGTAGTAGTAAGAAACAAATTCCAGTTTTGACACGAGCTCAGACTGCAGGAGCACCACAAGGCTCGCCGCAGAGTTACATTCCTCTCGGGCCCACGGACCGAACTTCAGTGGCTTAGTGCCCGCCTATGAGTCAATGACATGCGGCCTTAAATGCGGCTGGCCCACATGTCATTCTCATGGTGGTGGCGTGGTTCGTGACTCACTGCTCGAGATGAACCGCCGGTGGTGGCGTGGCGTGGCGAGGTACCACACTGGGCCGGGCGTTACGAGGCGAGATGGCACACCGGCGGGTACTACCTGTAGTACATAACTACTCCACTGAGGATTGATGCCCGAGACGAAATGTGTCACAGCTACCGGATGAAAATTCGATGGTGCGGGAGTACGGATCGAGCACAAAGAGCGGAGCAGCAAACCGCGTCCAACCGGGTGTGTCTGTGGTAGAAATTTGATGGCCGCCGGAGTTCAGCCGCCCGCATGTCATGCACACAAAGGCAGAGGAGCGGTGGGGCGAGAGGATGAGGGACACAAACAATCCTACCATTTCATCATCGACATGTGGGACCCATAAGCGGGTCCCACCTGTCGCCAAGGAAAGGCAGGGCAAGGCAGTGATAGCCACGCCGAGGATCCATGTCCACGCCGGGGACGCCGTGCCGCGGGTTGGAGCGGCATCGTGGGAATCGCGTGTGGGTGTGGCAGTGGTAGAAACAAGAAACGTGATGGTCGTCGTGGTTCAACTTCCATGGACAAGCTGTCGTGTCTGCTGACACATGTATATCAAAACTAGAGTGTTTATATTTCAAGCACGTGAACAAGTATTATTCTACTAGTTTGGATCCATTACAACGTAGGGGCCATCACATTGGTAGTAGTAGTGTCCATCTCTATCTCTAAAGGCCTTCCCTCGTTCATCCTTTTCTCTCACAAGATAAATTACTCATACAAATGCATCTTGATGTTCCATGGAACGCACGAGGATGTTTCCTTGGTGGTCTCCCCAAGGGCGTGGTCGTAGTTGCAAGTTGACGCCCATTGAGATGCCGACGTTGAGGGGCACTCGGATTTCTCGATGAGCAGGTAAGATGAGTTTGATCACGTAGTAAATGCATTCTAAAGACTACTCCGTGTCCATTTCCTAATTCTCCCCTACCCACTGTTTCACGTGCTAGGCTCGGCGCGACCGGAGATTGGCTTGCATATGTACGGAGGGTACCAACATCAATTTGCACAACATTTACAACGGTGACACTGCTCCCAGAGAACCTTTGTCCAACATTGGGATCAGCCATGCAACGGGCCACCGCATGAATTGGTACGATGGAACCACGGTGAGATTGAATAAAAGATAGCCCGAACCTTGCACATGGCGGTCAAAGGCGGACCATGCTGTCTGCGGCCGATTTGCTGCCGTAAGAGAAGGAAGACGTTGTGCTCCTTTCTAACCGCATCTTCGCGGTGACAAACCAGGGGACTTATTTTGTATGCGACACATCCTATGATATACTCCCTCTCTCCCAGTTTATTTGTTTCGAATCTTTTCGTTTTATAAGTTTCAAATTCAAATTTAGATCTCCCCATCACATGTTAAGATTACAATGTCCATTAAATCGTCGCGTGCATGTATACTAAAGAAACAAATCTCGAGTTTGGCACGAGTTCGTGTTGCGGGAGCACCACAAGCCCTGGCTCAGGAGTTACATTTCCCTCTCAGGGTCATCCGGACTGAGCTTCAGCGCCTTACTACACCCACCTTTGAGTCAATAACATGTGGACCCGATAGGTGACTGGTCCACATGTAATGCTCCCGAAGGCAGAGGGGCGGTGGGGCCAAGATGGGTGAGCCGCAGGTCGGGGGACATGTGGTTTCATGGGTTCGAGCGGCGTCGTGGGAATCGCGGGTGGCTGTGGTAGAAACTTGATGCTCGCTGCATTTTAGGTGGCCCACATGTCATGCACAGAAGGCGAGGGGCGGTGCGGCCGAGAGGGGTGAGGCGCACGTCGGGGCGTGGTGCCGTGGGTTGAGAGGCGCGTGGGAATCACGAGATGAAACGTGATGGTCGCCAGAGTTGAAATTCCATGGACAAGCTGTCATGTCTCACGGACACATGCATCGTGATACCGATCATCGGAAGAAGTAGCAGAGAAAGCTATATATGCGGATAAATAGTTCCTTATAGTCAAGCGGACCCATGCTACTACTCTGCTCCAAAGACATGCACACCATCGAAATAGTCCATCTATATCAATATACACCGAGAGGGAATAATTTTCTTACAAGAGAGGAAATAGTTCATCCATCCATAATGCCCTCTCTGCTGGTGCAGCTTTTCTTCTTCTTCTTCTTCTTCTTCTTCTTCTTCTTCTTCTTCTTCTTCTTCTTCTTCTTCTTCTTCTTCTTCTTCTTCTTCTTCTTCTTCTTCTTCTTCTTCTTCTTCTTCTTCTTCTTCTTCTTCTTCTTCTTCTTCTTCTTCTTCTTCTTCTTCTTCTTCTTCTTCTTCTTCTTCTTCTTCTTCTTCTTCTTCTTCTTCTTCTTCTTCTTCTTCTTCTTCTTCTTCTTCTTCTTCTTCTTCTTCTTCTTCTTCTTCTTCTTCTTCTTCTTCTTCTTCTTCTTCTTCTTCTTCTTCTTCTTCTTCTTCTTCTTCTTCTTGTTCTCATTCTCTATGGGAGACGGCTTTGCAACAAGCTCTTTGGACCATGCAGCTATCTCGAAACTCCCATGGGCATCGAGGGCAGCACATTTTATCCGCTCGTACGTCAAGGGATAATTCTCCCATCCAGACGACCTTAATGACACTGTCTCGTCACCCTTCTGAAGATTTGTACCGAGCACAAAATTTGCTACGTCGAATAAGGATGGTGTCTGAGGGAGTCCCGGATTAGGGGTTGTCCGGATAGCCGGACTATGACCTTTGGCTGGACTCCTGGACTATGAAGATACAAGATTGAAGACTTCGTCCCATGTCCTGATGTGACTTTCCTTGGCGTGGAAGGCAAACTTGGCGATACGGATATGTAGATCTCCTACCATTGTAACCGACTCTGTGTAACCCTAACCTCTCCGTGTCTATATAAACCGGAGGGTTTTAGTCCAGAGGATCTAACAACAATCATACCATAGGCTAGCTTCTAGGGTTTAGCCTCTCCGATCTCGTGGTAGATCTACTCTTGTACTACCCATATCATTAATATTAATCAAGCAGAGTAGGGTTTTACCTCCATCGAGAGGGCCCAACCTGGGTAAAACATTGTGTCCCTTTGTCTCCTGTTACCATCCGCTTAGACGCACAGTTCGGGACACCCTACCCGAGATCCGCCGGTTTTGACACCGACATTGGTGCTTTCATTGAGAGTTCCTCCGTGTCGCCATCTTTAGGCCCGATGGCTCCTCCGATCATCAACAACGATGCGCTGTGGTGAGACTTTTCTCCCGGACAGATCTTCAGATTCGACGGCTTTGCATCGTGGGCCAATTCGCTGGCCATCCGAGCAGATTGAAAGTTACGCCCTGGTCACCACGCCGATTTGAAGTTTGAACTACGCGGCCGACATCCGCGGAGACTTGATCTTCGACGGGTTCGAGCCACAGCCAAGCTGCCGACCGCCACGAGGGGCATGATCTAGCTCTGCCGCCGAAGAGTGTCCTGAGGCCGCACTGTCCGCCCGACCTTTAGCTCCGAGCCGATCAGACCGACGAGGACGGTGGCTGGACACCGCCTGGGCTGCGATCTCTATGGCGATTGAGACATACACCTTCCTGGCCTTTGTGAAGCTCGGACTCCAAGGTACGGACTCTCTCCGGATTCAACCTTCATACTTCGCCTAATCGAATCCGATTGGCGCCGATCATGGAATTCACGCCATGACATCTTTCAAGACTCGCCTTTGGCGACATCCTCGAGCTCACTAAAGTCTCTCTTTATCGAGAGCCTCGCCGGATTACGGTCGGGAAGGTTGTGATGCGCATAACGAAGAAATTCAAAGCCCACCCACCACCCACTTCAGAGCCACCGCCGATGATTTAACCGACATGCTCGACTTCGACCAAGACATCGACGGTATGGACGACGATGCAGGAGACGATCAAGAACCAGCGTCCATAGGGCACTGGAAGGCCACCTCATCATACGGCATATACATGGTGGACATCCCAAAAGATTGGAATGGCGATGGAACAGCGGAGGATGACCCTCCAAGAAACAGCCTGTTGCCGGCGCCGGCGGCGCCGCGCTAAATCCCGCCATAGCAAAACGATGATTCCGCACGGAGACAATAACACCCGGACAAGGTGCCGAAGACAACCCCTCCAGCAGGATTCAGCGCAGAGGATGGAGAAGCCAGCCTCATGAGAGAGCGGCAGAAAGAGAGGTAGAGGACGATAATTACACGCCCTCCAAAGATGAGGCAAGCCTCGACGACGATTTAATTCACAGCCCGAGGATCCTGGCGAACCAGAAGCGTTTCAAACGCAGGCTCATCGCCACGGCAAGCAGCCTCAAGAAAAGCAGCAACAGCTTAGAGCTGACCAAGACTTGCTAGTCGACAGATGGATCAAGTCCTTGCGGTCAAGAGTATGAACTCGAGCGCCTCCAAGAGCTACCAAAACGCAGGCTGCTACCCCGATTAGAGGAGGAAGCACCTAAACCTACATCACCAGCAAGATGACATGGCTGACCGACCACCTCGTGGCCGGGACAGAGGCCTCGCCTCAACTCAAGCCGCACGGCGCGCCCAAAAAATACCAAGGCTGGGAAATGCGCCGCACTGCAGACATATTGAGGACAAGGCAAGGCAAACAAGATCGATCTACGGATCGCGGGCGCTTCATGACACGTGACGATAATCACACGCCGGATATGGCAACTCCGGCAGGGCTGAACACAGTAGACAAAGCTCATTTGAGCTGCATCGTGATATAGCCCAATACAGAGGCGCCACACACCCACTATGCTTCACAGATGAAGTGATGGATCATCAAATCCCTGAGGGTTTCAAACCCGTAAACATTGAATCATACGATGGCACAACAGATCCTGTGGTTTGGATCGAGGACTATCTCCTCCACATCCACATGGCCCGCGGTGATGATCTACACTCCATCAAATACCTCCCACTCAAGCTTAAAGGACCAGCCCGCATTGGCTGAACAGCTTGCCAAAGAAAGTCAATTGGTTGTTGGGAAGACATGGAAGCCGCATTCCTCGACAATTTCTGGGCACATATGTGCACCACCAGACGCCGATGACCTAAGCCACATAATTCAGCAGCCAGAGGAATCGCCGACAATTCGACACGGTTCCTAACCAAGAAAAATCAAATCGCCGATTGTCCGGATGCAGAGGCCCTTGCAGCCTTCAAACACAACATCTGCGACGAGTGGCTTGCCCGGCACCTAGGACAGGAAAAGCCGAAATCCATGGCAGCCCTCAAAACACTCATGACCCGCTTTTGCACGGGAGAGGACAGCTGGCTAGCTCGTAGTAACAACATGACCAAGAGCCCTGGTAATTCGGATACCAAGGACAGCAATGGCAGGTCACGTCGCAACAAGCACAAGCGCCTCATTAACGGCGATAATGCTGAGGATACGGCAGTCAATGCTGGATTCAGAGGCTCTAAACCCGGTCAGCGGAAAAAGCCATTTAAAAGAAATGCTCCGGGCCCGTCCAATTTGGACCGAATACTCGATTGCTCGTGCCAGATACACGGCACCCCCGAAAAATGAGCCAATCACACCAACAGGGATTGTTGGGTGTTCAAGCAAGCAGGCAAGTTAAATGTCGAAAAAAATGACAATGGGCTGCATAGCGATGACGAGGAGGAGCCCCGGCCGCCGAACAATAGAGGACAGAAGGGCTTCCCCCCGCAAGTGCGGACGGTGAACATGATATACGCAACCCACATACCCAAAAGGGAGCAGAAGCGTGCACTAAGGGACGTATATGCGATGGAGCGAGTCGCCCCAAAGTTCAACCCGTGGTCTTCCTGCCCGATCACTTTTGATCGAAGGGACCACCCCACTAGCATCCGCCATGGCGGATTCACCGCATTGGTTCTAGACCCAATCATTGACGGATTTCATCTCACTAGAATCCTAATGGACGGCGGCAGCAGCCTGAACCTGCTTTGTCAGGACACAGTGCGCAAATTGGGCATAGATCCATCAAGGATTAAACCCACGAAGACGACCTTTAAAGGCGTCATACCAGGTGTAGAGGCCAACTGTACAGGCTCAGTTACACTTGAAGTGGTCTTCGATCCTCGGATAACTTCAAGTGAGGAGTTAATCTTGACATAGTCCCGCTCCGCAGCGGCTATCACGCACCGCTCGGATGAACCGCATTGACGGTAAAGTTCAATGTGGTGCCGCACCACGATATCTCAAGCTCAAGATGCCAGTCCTCGAGGAGTCATTACGGTCAATGGAAACACCGAACGCCTCTCCGGACGGAGGAGCATATATGCCTCGCGCGCAAGAACAAAGCAGCCTCTTAAGGCAACTCTCGAGTCCGCTATTAAACGTCCGGACACCGCAAGCGCACCCGAGTAACCTACAACAAGACCGCTGGCACGCTTTCGAGCATGCATAGCAATGCGCCCAAGCCCCACCCTCGCGAATTGTAAACCAGTACTACGCCAGACATAATTAAGCTATGGAAATACCATGGGCATAGGGGAGGGCACGACCACGGCATGCCTGCACGCGGCTCAACCGCACTAGGGGCTCCCAATTGTGTCATTCTTTTCTTCTTTCTTTTTTACTTTCAGGACTCCGCTCACGAAGCCCTATCCGCAATAGAATCGCCAACACACGATGCAACAGCCAGGGAAGCAGAAAGCTACGTCGAGTGTCCAGGTGGTCTCTATTACGAGCAGTATACCTGTTTTACACACCATCCCGCAGCTTACCCCTGGAGGGGGACATGTCAAAAAGTCCCGTCCCTTGCTTATCGTGACTATTTGTATCGCTCTGCTCTTACTGCAGCCCTTTGAATAAACAATACATAGCTTCTGCCTATTATTGAATTCCCTTTTTATATATATATATATATATATATATATATATATATATATATATATATATATATATATATATATATATATATATATATATATATATATATATGTTCATCTATGACATTGTGCAACCGCACACTTTGGTACGGGCAATACACTGTGGGCTTAAGTCCCCACAACATGGTGTGATAAGTCCTAACACTTTCACAAGTGCGGCACTCAACTTATAGCATTACATGCATCGGCTCAATCATGTCTTGGGTCAATAGTTGGGTTTGCCTGCTCCCATGTTTTGGTACCTTATGTTCCGTAATATCGGCTAAGGTAGCGCTGGGAGAACCACTGCGATTGTGCCCCGGTTGAGCTAGGTTAAGCACCTCAGTGGAGAAAGCTAAAACTGGCCGTCATGACACGGCGAGAGCCGGTCACTGTTCGAGAGGTTTTCGAGTCCCTAAAGACTTATGCCGCTTAGAGCGAGGAGTCGGCATTGTCCGCCTAGGCGTGATAGCGCTCAACTCGATCTTCCAATACCAGGGCTTCACCAAAATTTAAAATAATAGAGAGTGTTCAAGCATTATAGTCCGTTGCCTTGTTCGTTATGCTGAGCGCCTCAAGGACCCAAGAATGGGAACAAGAGCGCCAAGTTTATCCCAACACCCCAAAGATTTGTGACATGGGGGCTGAAGCCGACCACTCGCCATCTCTCAAATTTAATACACGGCCGCATGAAGGTAATATTTTAAATTCAAAAGTGTTGCTTAGCGATATGAACAAGTTTTCAGCGTATACGATAACAAATGCGAGTCTACTAAAAATTACATCTTTGGAGCATTCATCCGCTAAAAGGCGGGCACCTTCGTGACGCCTCATAATACATTTCAGGCTTATGATGCTCCTTGCGGTGGTGGTCCGTCCGTCACAAGCTTTCGGCCCATCTTGCCCTAGTGCACCTTAGCACGGGCAAGGGCCCACGAGCACCTTCGATGCAGACGGAGCGCTGACGATTTCAACCCATGGACAAAGGCCCACCAGCCGCCTCACCAGCCCGGCACCTCCTGTGCATGGCTTCCTTAAGCCACAGCCAACTATGAGGTTTTCATGGCCTGTTCGCCACCTTATGGAGCTCGACCAGCTGCTTCAACTGGTCGCTATAAGCACCGGTGTCCAGCCTCAAAGATACCGAGACCAGAACACCTTCTCCGCCCAGCTTCCTCCTCACTGTTAGAATGCGGCAAGATCGCACACATCGCGGGCAGATCTGCGAATGCTCCTCGGAGAGCTCCGGATTCGGATAAGTAACAGATAATTCATTTTCACATGCTTGCTTTGCATATAGAATGCCTTACCCGCCGCTATCTTCTTCATCGCCTCAATTTCCTGGAGGGCCTTTTTGGGCTTCGCCTTAGCGGCTTTGGCGCTCAAGGGCCGAGGCGAGCTCGACTCGAGTCTTTGAGTCACGCCCAAACTCTCGTGTTTTTTCACGAGCGTGGAGCTCTTGCTGCACCCCGCCACCCGCCACCTGCTTCTCAAGACGGTAGCCCCGCGCCGCATTGCTTTCGCCTTGACACCGCTTCCTTCGTGGTCGCCACCTTGTTCGTGGGCCCCGTAGTATTCACGTTATTCCTGTCATCTTTGCAACCACATCTTTTAAATACTCCCATAAGTTATTACTTACCTTCCTTGTCCTCGAGTTTCTTTTTGGCAAGTCTGAGCTCGTTTCAACCGCCGAGGCTCGCTTCAATGCATCAACCTCCACAACAAGGCGGCAGAGGTCAAGAAGCAAGAGCCTGATTCCCATATTGACATACGTTAGACTCTCACAGATATCTTTTAGATCCTCGCTCGCATTTTCTTTCCAACACCAAACCGAGCATCGGGCTACCGTCTATGCGGTAATATTTTTATATATCTTAAATACATACCTCAAAGCCTGTTAGAAGGTCTGGCACAAGTTTCGTTAGCCCGCCTTGGCGGATGAACTTTCTCGATCACCACACTCATAACAAAGGCGGTGCTCGTCGATGGAAGCGCCGTTAAGCGCCCATCAAATCATCCGTGCCTCCGCTGACGGAGGTCACCGGCGTTGTAGTCTTGCCCTTCTTACGAAGGTCGTCGCGGACTCAAACCATCAAGGTTCCCAGACGGAGTTCGCACAGGCCGGACTTGAAGCCCTCCGGGGTTTTATCCCCTTTGCGCCTGGAGTCCGGGAGGTCGCCTTGCGGCGCCTCCTGGGCCACCTCCTCCTGGCTGGGCCCCTTTTGGGACTCCACCCCGGCTTCATCCGCGGCGGGAGGAGACGAGGCGGTCGGAAGTGAGGTGTTATTCACATCCGACAAATCCAGGGAGCCACTCGACGAAGCGTCGAGCCCGTCTTTGGGCGGGCTGCATGGTTATACTCGGCGTTAGAAGACGATGTGCGACAAAGGGAACGCTGTCGGTGTTCTGGGAACGGGGTCCCTGTGACTTGCTCTGCCTGCTGCCCACGGCGTGGCTCAAAGGAGGCCCAGCAGAGCCCATCTTCATCAACGCAAGCTCAAGACCTCGCGAGGGGCCAGATTCTGGGCGGACGACAAGGAGCTTCTCAGCACGGCCTCGTCAGCTGGCTCATGAGGAGGCGGAGAGTTCAAGGCAGGGTACCTCATGAGGTGCCCATGAGGCAAGCCATGAAGACCAAGGGCGCCACGGGGCCAGCCCACAGAGCGCCTCCTCCTCCTCTTTGGTGCAAAGGGAGCAAGCGCAGCGAGAGCATCAAGCAAAGGCATCCGCTTCGTGCAACAAGACCAAGACCAGCCCAACGGCAGGAAGGAGTCATCGTGGAGCTCAAGCAAAGGCCATCACCAGAGCCTTTAGCAAGCGAGGACCAACTTTAGTCAGATAAGTGTACCACTGTCCCCTTCAAATGGCCAATTGTTGGTGCCCTTCCCGCTCAATATTTGGGAAGAGGCCCAGGGCCTTCGCCTATAAATAGGGGTAGGCACACTCAGAGCGAGGACATCTTGGAGACATCTTGAGAGAGGAAGAGAGATCGAATCCTCATCAGAAACCAGAGCTAGAGCGACCAACACCACCTAGCAGTTCATGGCACCCGCCAAGAACAGACTCGCGAGGCTGTTCTTCCTTGTATTGTTCCTCATCAGCCCAAGAGGCAATCCACCACACCACAAACTAGAGTAGGGTATTACACCACAACGGTGGTCTTAACTAGTATAAATCTCGTGTCTCTTGTGCTGCTCGTTAGTAGTTTAGGTCCCCGCGATTCGGGCGAGGAGCGAGACGGTGGAGGGTTGGATCTCCGCACCCCAGTTGTTCGAACTCAAGGGTCTGCACGAACCCGAATCCGACATTTGGCGCCGCTGTAGGTGCGCTGAATCTGCTTTTCGCCGCTCGTTCTTCCTCGACTACCAAGAACCATGTCTCGACGCCTGCCGGGCTCGCTGAAGCGCCGAGCCGCTTCTTGCCTCCCATGTCGCCGTGACAGCCCTGCCGGCGGGCGCCTTGTTGTTCCTCACCACCGCCAACTCCGCCATCGCCGGCGGGGAACGGGCTGCAAGCATCGCCCCAAAGACTCGCCCATGAGGCGGACGGCCGCACCGCCACGCTTTCGCTTACCCCCGCTGGTTCTTTCGCCACGCGCTTCAAGGCCTTTGAGGCCCGAAGGCACTTCATCGCGCAACGAGCTCTCTGCGCTACCGCCCCATCGACGACGTTTACGAAGAATGGCTCGACCGAGTCGCTGAGCTCGTCCAGGCTGCAGAGGCGCCGCACCGTCTGTCTCGCAGCACCGCACGCCGCCTGCGTGGCGATGAAGTTCTGGGCGCCCACCGCCTCCTCCTCAAGAAGGCGCCCAGCCCCAAGGCACGCGCCCTGGCGGAAGCCGCTCCGCCAGCGCCGCGCTGTAAGAGCAGAGCTGTCAAGAAGTTCTCGCCCACAAGAAGCTGCCCGAGCGCCCCCGCCCAAAGACGTCAAGACCTCAGGCTGCCCCCAGCCACGGCACAGGAGCCCACAAGACCAAGCTCGTTGTCCGAGGCCCCCGCAAGGCCACGGGCGGGCTGCCGCGCTTTCACCTCCGGAAGGCAGCAGCGTCAGGTGGCCCGCCAAGTTCAAGCCTGACCTGCCTCCTCGCACGACGGCACGGCTGACCCACGGAGTTCCTCCAGCCTCACGAGCTGGGGATCGAGGCTGCCAACGGGATGAAAATGTCATGGCGAACTGGTTTCCCATGGCGCCATGACGGGCCCGCACTGCTCCCGGACTGGCCCTGTGCACGATCTCTTCTCGGCCGAGATGGGCACCCACTTCATCGCCAACTTCTGTGGTACTCGCGACCGCCACCGTGAGCGACATGTGCCGAATCAAGCAGCAGCTGTGGGAAACCCGCAAAAGTACATCCAGCGCTTCAACAACGACGCCTCAAGATCCCTGTGGTAACGGAGGAGGCCATCATCACCGCCTTCTCCGACGGCAGCGCGACGTCAAGATTAAGGAGGAGCTGGCGATGCATGAAGATCTGTGCACCTCCTTGAGCTGTTCAACTTGGCGACTAAGTGCGCCAGGCTGAGGAGGGCGCCTCCTCCTCGAGCTGCCCGCCATGGATCCCAAAGAAAAGAAGTCCAAGGCCAAGGACGGAAGCACAAGGGGCTGCTGATTGCAGGCCGAACCAGACATCAAGCGAGGCAGAGATCAGCCCGAGTCCTCCAAGGGCAGCTCAGATCATGCGGTACCACCACCTCCACACCCACAACACCAATTAATGTCAAGAGCTCCCGGCCGACGCTGAAGGAAGGATCGGCAGACGCCCCGAGCGCAGCGACCGGGCTACGGCCGAGGAGGAGGAAGGAATGCAGATGCTGGAAGATCGCGTCTGCCGCTTAAGGTGGGCGAGCAACCTCGCGAGGACTGCTATAGACTCCGCCCGCGAGGGAGGCCGAGGATCAGCTCGCGAGGATCGCCTGCAGGGGAACGCAGGCCTCCCTCTGGCTGCCGCCGCCAAGGAGAATTGAAGACCATCATCAGACAAGGGGCTGGGGCTTCAAGGAAGCGCGGCGATCGCTCAGATCCCGGGCGGAGCTCAAGCCCCAGCCTCTCTCAGCAGATCTTCAAGCAGTTCGCCCGCCAAGTGAATTCAGTCCTCCCCAAGCTCGAGGCCACGCGCTCTCAGTGGTCGGCGGCGCCATCACGCTCAGCTCACGGATCAGCTCAAGTGCACAGCCACAGCCGAGTTCTCCGATGCTTTGTTCCCCAATCATCGCAAGAACGGTTGGTCACTAAGACCTCATCGACGGTGGAGCAGGGCTCAACGCCCTCTCCGTGGAGACATTCAACAATCTTCAAGTGCCTCACAATCAGCTTCAGCCAACCAAGCCTTTCTCCGAGTCACCGACGGCTCCACGGTCCCGATCGGGCAGGTCCGCCTTCCCGTCCCTTTCGGGCTCGCGACAACTACCACACCGAGCTCATCGACTTCGACGCCGCCCACATTCGCCGCTGCATAACGCCATCCTCGGTACCCAGCGCTAGCACAAATTCATGGCAGAACTCCACCATGGCTACAACGCCCTCAAGATGCCAGAACGGCGGGTCATCACGGTGCCCTGTGAAGAGAGAGACGCAGTGTGCTCCCTGGATCGAGCTTTTCAGGCCGCATCGGTAGAAGACCCAGACCACGGCAACAGGAGGCCTCCCGAGGCCGCACCCAAGAAGAAGAAGACATCGACCAGCCCGGCTCCTCAAGAGGCAGGCCCTCAGGCCCGCCGCCGGGCCGGGGGAGCCTCCTTCCATCGCAGATAGAAAGGCCTCGCGCCTCCTCAGCCGGGCTCGGGCTCTCCCTCGAGGGCCGCCGACCTCGCCAAGGTCTCGAGGGAGGCGCTGGGCACCACGTGAGGCGTGTCAAGCACGCTTCCCGCAAGGTGAGCAAGGCAAGGAGGGCCGAACCTCGGGAGTTCGCGCCAAGGCCATTCAGAGCTACTGTGAGTCAAGGGTCATGAGGGGCAGCCGCCGCTCACTGTGGCCCCCATCCAGTGAGGATGGTGGGCTGCGCGTCTGCAGATCGACATACCAGGCTCAACCGAGCCGCTGCCTCAAGAGCGCCTGCCCTCGCGAGTGGGACGCTTGCGAGGTCCGCCCCACAGCCACGCAGTGCATGCCTTATGGCTCGCCAAACGCTGCAGCAAGCGCACTGCTGTCTCATGAGAGCCATCCCGAGGCTCAAGAGGTCGCACGCCGCAGCCCCGGCAGAGATGGAGATGGCCCGCGAGGAGCCGCCAGCGCCTTCGGATCCTCCCGAGGCCCCTGGGCCTGGGGGCTCGTGAGAATCGGCTCCCGCAGCCCACCGAGTCTGCTACACCAACTCCACCTCGCCCCAACATCACCAGTGACATATTTAAGTTTTATTTCACTGGAGCGCCTTCAGGTCAGATTATTCCCGGCCGCGTGGGTCCGTCCTCGCTGCATGTATCCCTTTATTTCATGTCATTAGCCTATCCTGTTGGGGGCGCCTCTGGCTGCATCATCCCCAAGCCGCCGGGCCTATCCCAGCCGCATGTATCCTTCTTGCGCTTTCCTTAGGATTATGCTCTCGCTCCACCATGCTTGTTATTTGGTGCCTTTTCCCGGTGACGGAATCTTGCACGTTAAAGGGGGTGCTCGAGCATCGCGACTCGTGGCTCCTACCGCCTCCGCCCTCACCTCCTGGTCTTGTCCATGGCATCGCGACTGGCTTGCCAATGACGGCTAAGACAGCCCGAGAGCGGACCCGATGACGAGAGTTTCACATCTAACCCAGCTTTGCGCTAAAGGGGGTGCCCGAGCATCGCGACTGTGGCTCCTACCGCTCTCCGCCCTCACCCTCCGGTCTTGTCCATGGCATCGCGATCCGGGCTTGCCAGCCGACGATCGAGACCAGCCCGAGAGCCGGACCCGAGGACGAGTTGTCAGATCCGACCCAGCTTGCGCTGCTAAAGGGGGTGCCTGAGCATCGCGACTGTGGCTCCTACCGCTCTCCGCCCTCACCTCTGGTCTTGTCCATGGCATCGCGACCTGGCTTGCCTGCCGACGGCCGAGACCAGCCCGAGAGCCGGACCCGAGGACGAGTTTCGCCATCTAACCCATCTTTGCTAAAGGGGGGGTGCTCGAGCATCGCGACTCAGTGGCCCTACCGCCTCCGCCCTCACCATCTGGTCTTGTCCATGCATCGCGACCTGGCTTGCCAATGACGGCCGAGACCAGCCCGAGAGCCGGACCAAGACGAGAGCATCGCATCTCGCCAAATTTGCAGTGAACACACTCAAGATAAGGCCTGCAGCCAGCGCAACCCGCCTTGAGGTAGGGCCCGTGAGTCCTGCTGGCTCACGGGTGCCCCAACACACCTCGCGAGGCCTCTCGCGCTCTCTAAAGCAACTAATGGCAGGACTAACGATCGCCACGGTGAGCTCTTGTTCCTTTGTGGTGAACCTGCAGGTCCTCCAAGGAGCGCAAACGACTCGCCACGCCGATCTCTCGCCGCCAAGGCACGGACCTAGCGCCGCACCAGGAGGCATTGTCCCGACCTCGAGATAAGTCACCTTCCGACACACTAGTTATCGCAACACCATCCCCACACTCAATGCAACCCCTGTTAGCAACGCCGCCTCCTTTTCACCAATGATGGCTGCTTGAGCGCCAAGGGGACCCCGACCATCGCAACTCGTGAGGCTCTTATCGACCTCGGCCGCCACCTCCGGCCTTGACCACGGCATCGCGACTGAGCATACCAGCGACGGCTGAAGCCGCTTTGGGACTGGACGCCGTCAGAGAGCATCAAGCCCTCACGAGGTCCGAAAGGAAGAAACTGTTAAGGCGGAATAAGCACCTCGTCTGCTTGACAATAAGGATCATATTGACAAACGGTTACAAGCACCTTACAAGCCCCCTGGGTACATTCTTGGCTCCTCGCAGAACAAAAGACGCGAATCCTAAGGAGTCCCATCTACAGGGACCACCGCGGCAGACGCCATCATCAATGGGCCACCCGTCCGGAGCCAACCCCATCCAGACCAGGGCGGCGACGACTGACGAGCCCGCCTGCTCCGGGAGCGGCGCAGGCTCGAGGCTCAGAGGCTGTGTCGCTGCCTCGCGGCGTCAAGAGCTCGGGCGGAGTCGCTGGATCCTCCCGCGCGCCACGCTGTTCGGGAGCTGTCAAGGAGTGGGCGGTCGGCCTGCCTCACCAAGCAGGACCCCAACCACCTCTCCGGGCAGCACTCCAGCCAAGCGGGCCTCCGTGTCAAGACCTTGAAGGACACCACCAAGCACCATCAGACCAGTGGATCGTGAGGGCGCCGCCCCTGCAGACCGGGCGACTCGCCCAGCCTCGAATCATGAAGACTCGCCGGAGAACTACTGCACCACTGCCTGTCGCGAGGGTGCCGCAGCCGGCGCGTGCTGCAGCTAGAGTCCCAGGGTTCCCCACCGGACTACGGAGGCGAACAAAGAAGGAAGACGAATCCAAGACTTAGGAGGCGTGGCGACGCTGGCACGAATCTCCGGCAGGAGCCTCGGCGTGGACTCTGTGGGGAAGACGACACCTCGTGACTCCGGCGTCGCCTGGCGGGCGCTGGCGTGGCGCCCGGCGCCGCCTCCTTCAGAGCCACCAATTATGCTGCATAAGGAAGAGGAAACCCGGTGGCGGCCGCACGCACCAGGGCATGGGCGCCTCGGCAGCGCCCGCCTCGACACCAGAGAGCAAGCTGCTTCTTTGGAGGGGAGCAGGTCAGATCGTCTTGAGGCCTTTTCCTTCTTCTTCCGTGGAGAACCGCGGATCGGAGCCATGGCAACCAGATTAAACGAGGAGGAGGAGAAGCGTATGATAAACTAGAAGGGCGCGCGCGTTCAGCATTTATAGCCGCGAAGGCCAACCGTCGGCCTCCACGATCACCGTAATCATGACCGACTCGCATGCAGGGACTTGTCGAATCCGGGTGGTTACCAAGGCATCGTGGGGAAGCAAAGCGCGACGCGTCCAATCAACCGCCACGCTGCCGCCTAAGGCCGCAAGAGCTGTTAGGGGCCGGCGACGCTTCGCAGACTTGCCCTTTCGCCTCTCGCCTGCCAAGTTTGGGCACGCCAGGCCGGGGCTATCTTGTCTGCTTCGAACGGGGTCCCAGACTTGCCGCCTGCGGCCTGCGGCGTGGCTCAAAGGAGGCCCAGCGCAGCCCATATTCATCAACGCAAGCTCAAGACCCTCGCGAGGGGCCAAGCCTCACGGGGCGGACGACAAGGAGCTTCCTCAGGCACTGCCTTGTTAGGCTGGCTCATGAGGAGGCGGAGAGTTCAAGGCAGGGTACCTCGCCAGGTGCCCATGACGCAAGCCATGACGACCAAGGGCGCCAGTCGGGCGCCAGCTCGCGCAGCGTCCTCCTTTCCTCTTTGGTGCAAAGGGAGCAAGCGCAGCATCCGTTTCGGTGCAACAAGACCAAGACGAGCCCAACGGCAGGAAGGGAGTCATCATGGAGCCCAAGCAGGCGTCATCACCAGAGCCTTTGGCAGGCGAGGACCAACTTTTGTCAGGATAAGTGTACCCGCTGTCCCCCTTCAAAATGGCCAATTGTTGGCGCCCTTCCCGCTCAATATTTGGGAAGAGGCCCAGGGCCTTCGCCTATAAATAGGGGTAGCCACACTTAGAGCGAGGACATCTTGGAGACATCTTGGAGAGAGGAAGAGAGATCGGAATCCTCATCAGGAAACCGGTAGCTAGAGTGACTGAACACCACCTAGCAGTTCATGGCACCCGCCAAGAACAGACCCTCGCGAGGCTATTCTTCCTTGTATTGTTCCTCATCAGCCCAAGAGGCAATCCACCACACCACAAACTAGAGTAGGGTATTACACCACAACGGTGGCCCGAACTAGTATAAATCTCGTGTCTCTTGTGCTGCTCCGTTAGTAGTTTAGGTCCCTGCGATTTGGCGAGGAGCGAGACGGTGGAGGGTTGGATCTCCGCGCGCACCCCAGTGTTCGAACCTCAAGGGTCTGCCGGAACCCGAAATCCGACAAACGCCATGAGTTATTCTGGTGTCCGGACACATACGATTTCGCCAGGGGCTTGGTCCTTGGTGGCCACTCCTCTCCGCCGTCGTCGGTGTTGGTGGTGTAGTCCGGAGGGAGGGTCCTTCCTTCTTGACCCTCCGGCTTCCCAGTTGGGGCGGCCTTCTTTTCTCTCTCTCCCGGGAGAGGCCTTTTCCTCCTCCTCGCTCAAGGAGGAGTTCGCCGAGTGCCGAACCAGCAGAGTCGGACAATGCCGAAACCACAACCACGTGGCCTTCTTCTTGGTTTTCTTCTCCAAGACCACGTAAGGTGCCGAACCAGCAGCCCCGCCAATCGGGCGCCCGGCTGGTCTTTCGGCAAGGGAGTCGGACAATCAACCTGTCCGGACGCCTTCTCGCGCCATCCTCTCAAAGGTGAGGGAGTTTTAGATCCCGATAGAGTCAAACTATGAAAAAGAGTCCCATAAAGGGTAAATAGCTAACCTCACTGGCTTGATGCCACGAGCTGAATCCGCGATCTTCGGTGGCGGATGCGGAGCCTCGGCGCCTTTGAACAGCACCTTCCTGCATCTTCGACGAGTGTCAAGAGCCGCTCTGAGTTCGTGTTGTGCCGGATCAAACTCCCACAAGTTGAAGGCCCGTTGCTGGCATGGGAGGATCCGCGGATGAGCATAACTCGACTACGTTGACAAGCTTGAGCTTCTTGTCCACCTGTGTTTCGGACGCAGGTTTGAGTCCGCCAGCTCTTTCAATTACCCCACGCCAGCCCGCTCTTTCCGTGAGGTGAGCCGTGTAGGAAGCCAATCGAATTCAGGGGCCGCCGCCTATTTAGAGTCGCTGCTCGGTGATGTAGAACCACCCCGATTGTTACCCCTTTATGGTCTCCACGGAGGAGCCTCGAGCCATAGGACGTTGGCCATCTTGCCCACCATGGCACTCTCCAAGACTCCGCTTACGGCCGCCCACTACCTTTGGCTTGACATTGAAGGTCTTCACCATAAGTCAAGTGGGGTTGATGCAGAGGAAGGCTCGCATACCCACGATGAACGCCAAGATGTTGAGGATGAAATTCGGGGCCGATCATGGAAATCTAGGCCGTAATAGAACATGAGCCCTGACAAATGGGTGAAGTGGAAACCCTAGTCCATGGAGAAAGTGGGGAGGAACACCACCTCTCATGGGGCCCGGGGTGGGATGAGCTGCCTTGTCGGGGAGCCGATGCGCGATGTCGCGGACAAGTATCCGCCTTCCGCAGTTTTTTGATGTGCCCTCCGTGATGGAGGAGGCCATCTACTTGCCTCCCGCCTCCGGACATAGTTGGAGAAGGTTTGAGGGATGTGCGGACTTGGGCGCTGGAGCTCGAAAAGCAGAAATGGATAAGAAAAGGAGGAAGAAGGCGTGTGTGAAAAAGTGGATCCTTATCCCTTATATGGACGGACAAAGCTATGCGTCCAAGACCGCCCGATAAAACTCGCTTATCTCCCAAGCGCCAGAATCAATGGCGTGGTCGGGTTACCACGCCCGTGTTGATGAGAATCCGGAATAAGGGACACGATCTCTTCTTTGACAAGACGTGCTAAGGAAATCGCCGCTAAACGCCGCTGAGGTGGGACAAGAAAACGATTTACTTAATAAAGGCTTGGTCGTGTGATGTCGCTACCGTGGAATACATCGCAGATTGAACTTGTGTAAATATTATTCTCTACGGTGGTATGTGGAACTTGTTTTGCAGAGCCGGACACTATCCTTGTGTTCAAAATCTTCTATGAAGTATTCGAGGAGGAACCCGCTTTGCAATGTCAAGGCAATATGCCCGGACTCGTCGTCATTGAAGCCTAGTTCGTGGGCTACCGAGGAGTCCCGATTAGGGGTGTCCGGATAACCGGACTATGACCTTGGCCGGACTCTCGGACTATGAAGATACAAGATTGAAGACTTCGCCCCATGTCCGGATGGGACTTTCCTTGGCATGGAAGGCAAGCTTGGCGATACGGATATGTAGATCTCCTACCATCAGTAATCGACTCTGTAACCCTAACCTCTCCGGTGTCTATATAAACCGGAGGGTTTTAGTCCCAGGGACTAACAACAATCATACCATAGGCTAGCTTCTAGGGTTTAGCCTCTCGATCTCGTGGTAGATCTACTCTTGTACTACCCATATCATCAATATTAGTCAAGCAGGAGTAGGGTTTTACCTCCATCGAGAGGGCCCGAACCTGGGTAAAAACATCATGTCCCTTGTCTCCTGTTACCATCCGCCTAGACGCACAGTTCGGGACTCCCTACCCGAGATCCCCAGTTTTGACACCGACGGTGTCTGTTTAGCACAATCTTCTACATGAATTTTGATCCTGGTTTGTAGGTCAGCGATGCTTTTCAAATCAAGGTTGTACGGCTCCAGCTTCTGTTTGTCCCCACAGAAGTATACGTCCTCCCGAGACAAGAAATCGTGAAGCTCACCTGGTATGGAGGGCGAGTGTATGATGTGGTACACCATAACATCATCTTCGAGGCACAAATTTGAAGGACGGCGCGCTACCTGGATCTTCCGAGGGGCACGCCCGTGTACTCAAGGTCAAGACCGATGACCCTCGTCTCTACCTTTTTGAGAGAGTTGGATACATTGTTGATCCACTGCCGAACAACCCTTGGGTGGACGGTGACGGTGGCAACTATGCGCATCGAGCCTTCGACGAGGACATGTTGGACGCTAAAAACCTGCATCTCGATCTCTTTCGCCATTTGAAACCGCTGGAACGGAGGGCTATGGTTTGGAGAATTAGGATTAGATGGCTAGTCTAACTGAAGTAGTATATGATTATTTAAAGAGGTTAAAAAATTGTGAACGTAGTGGGGTTTGGATGCAAATGAAGACGAACGGGAGGTGAAGAAGCCGAGGCGAATCGGTTCCCGGCGGAGAAGTAAATGGGAGAAGTGGCGTAGGCGGCAGCTTGATTAGACGGCTAGGTAGACTAAACGAAAAGGCTATCTTGGGTAGACTCGAGGAGTCGCACTGTCCTGCACGTGCCTCATCCTTCCCGATAGGTGGGACCTATGCAAACAGATAAAAAAAATGTGTCGTAGCTTTTTTTAGCGCCGTGAGTGGGAGACACAACATTCTCTGGTTAAGGAATACTCCCTCCATTTAGGTGAGTATAAGTCACCTTATGAAAATCAGGTTTTCCCAAAACCTTTAGGCGTGGAGCATTAACTTCCTGCTCGATCCCCTCCCAGCCTCGTTAGCCAGCCTCTTCTTCCTCTCGCTGCCGCTGCTCTACCTTTCCATTTTTCCTCTTCTCAAGTGTGGGACGATCTGCATGCCGCCCTGATGCACCGTAACGACCATCGCATGCATCGCGGCAGGGCGCTGATTGGGCATGCACGAATTTGGTTCTGCCGCAATATGGATGATACCTGAACGATGAAGTGAACATGCATGCTAGCACGGGAGCACGGGAGACCTATTTCCACTATACAATACTCGAGTACTCATGCTCCTACTAGTAGTAGTAGTAGTAGTAGTAGTACAACTGTGGTACACTTGATGGTCAAAATACTATTCATCCGTCCTCTCAAAGAAGTGACAACACCGCTACCGACACTAGTCCAGCGAGGCGGCGTGTTCGGGTTACCAAAGTCAGCCTCACTGCAGTAATCAGGCAGCCTCACCACCGCCAGACAAAGACATTGGCGCCGCCTCATCTCCCTCTCGCCTCCCATAGCACCACTCTATCTCCATCTCCTTCTCCGCCTCCGCCTCCGCTCTCCATCTCACTGGCCTCGCGTACTGCCGCCTCACTCGCCGCCCCCAGACCACTATTCCTCGCTAGCCTCCAAAGACCGACATCCTTTCTCCCCAGAATCAAGCCCCTTCCAAACTCCACCATGGCCGAACGCGAACCGCGAAGATCCATATGAGCCGCGATTGAGCAATCTCCTAGTGACATCCTCGACCACTATTGTTCATGTATGGATATGTTGACCGCCGCTGCTGGATGCATGCTCGAGGGATATGCACACGCCATCGCCAAGCGAGGCCTAAGCTTTTCAAGACACCTGCTTGCTACTATCTCGGTCTTGCGAGATTGGCTCACCATGATACGAAGGCATGCATGATGCCCTCGACTTCAATCCGATCTCCATTAGCCGAAACTTTTGCGTGTATGTAGTGTGTCGCCGACATCATTTCCTCGACATCGATCCGATCACCATCGCTCAAACTTCTTGGTAGGTATGTACTGGGTCGGCATGAACTCCCACCGATGGCTGCCTTCAGAGAAGATGGTAAAAGTTGGTGCTCGTGAACTTCCGCACCTCCCATGAGATTATCCTTCCTCCGTTGGATTATATAGAGTATTACCATCGTGGTCCAAGTCATCTAGATTACTACGCCAGTTGGACGGACCTTGTTTTACAAAAGATTGTAATCTGCCAAGTACCCACCCGACATGCATTACGCAGACTTCAAGCTAATTGCCTTGTTGGACCGTGGACTCGCTTATCTTTACGCCGGTGCTTTTTTAGCTGGAGACAACTCGCTCGCAGTGGGATCATCGCCAAAGCTGATACACACTTCTGTGATGCTATTGAACACAATGGCATCATCTACGCGATCGACAAAGCAGATGGGACCATGTATTGCTGGACGGCGGTGTAAGTTGTTTCCGTCTCATGTTAATGATGACGCCATGACACCTGTTTGAACTTTTGTGATGATTGGCATATCCCTGTTTGAGCAGAATTTGAGTAGAACTATGGCAATATATTAGAGACGCCAGAAATCAGCTATATTTGGAATGAGTTAATTCATGCGACAGACCATGTCATTACAGCCAATTTGTACCCTGAATAATCAAACGGTTAGGAATATATGGATATTATCCTTATTTTACAGAATATATATACTACTACTAAATATGAGTGTGTATCAATGGCCATGTTAGTTTCTCATTTTCATGATGTAGAAACATGCACCACACTGTTGGTTTCATCTAACCATACATTAGGGAAGTAAATGTGCATATGGAGAACTCTATATTTGGAAGTAGTGAAATCTGCAATGCTTACCATGTGTACATACCTATATTCGCCTTCAGCAATCAATGGCTAGAATAATATCCTCACAAAATTTTGCCCACGTAACACGTAGTATATAACAATCCATGGTCTGTTAGTTACCTTGAAGAATTTGTTTGTGAGGACAGAACATGATTACATAACATGCATGACATGGTAGTTTCTGTGAAGAATCGACAGAGATAACATGAGTATAACCATGCATGGCACTTCTATATTTTCAACCCAGATAGATTTTCGTATTTTCCTCCTAGTTCCAACAGGGACATATCAATGTTGTTTCTTGCATTATCCTACTCATACTCCGAACAATGCTGATCTTACATTAACAATGCCTGTCCTTTTTATATAATGCAGTGTCCCTACAAATATCGCCCTTTGTAATTACACCACCTTTTCCAAAAACAGGAAGCACAACTGGTTCCTCGCCGATCGACGACTCAAGCAAAGAGTAATGATCATCGGACACATGAGCCGAAAAGTTATATTGCAAAAACCCCA